>CM064430.1:36244734-36863097 GCA_032690845.1 Eleusine coracana subsp. coracana | reverse complement strand
TATGCTTGTTGAACTTAGTGGTGCCACAATTTTCTCTAAGGTTGATTTGCGTAGTGGTTACCATCAGATAAGAATGAAATTAGGAGATGAATGGAAAATGGCTTTTAAAACTAAATTTGGCTTGTATGAATGGTTGGTTATGCCGTTTGGATTGTCTAATGCTCCTAGCACTTTTATGCGCTCAATGAATGAAGTTCTTCGGCCTTTCATTGGAATATTTATTTTTGTCTATTTTGATGATATCCTTATATACAGCAAATCCATGAATGAGCATTTGGATCATTTGCGTGCTGTTTTTGATGCTTTGCGTGCTGCTCGCTTATTTGGGAACATGGAAAAATGCACTTTTTGCAAGCAACGTGTTTTTTTTCTTGGCTATGTTGTTACTCCACAGGGCATTGAGGTGGATAGCAGCAAGGTGGATGCCATTCAGAGTTGGCCACAACCAACGACGGTCACACAGGTTCGTAGTTTTCTTGGTCTTGCATGCTTCTATCGTTGTTTTGTGTGGGATTTCAGTTCTATTGCTGCACCATTACATGAGCTGACCAAGAAGGGCGCGCCATTTGAGTGGGGTGCACCACAAGACGATGCATTCAACACTTTAAAGGAACGGTTAACTCATGCTCCTCTCTTACAATTGCCTAATTTTGATAAAGTGTTTCAATTGGAATGTGATGCTAGTGGAATTGGTTTAGGTGCTGTTTTGTTACAAGATCATAAACCCATTGCCTATTTTAGTGAGAAGTTAAGTGGTGCTGCTCTTAAATATTCCACTTATGATAAAGAACTTTATGCTTTAGTAAGAACTTTGCAAACATGACAGCATTATTTATGGCCTCGCGAATTTATTATTCATTCTGATCATGAGGCTTTGAAACATATTAGAACCCAGACTAAATGGGTTGAATTTATTGAATCTTTTCTGTACATCATTAAACATAAAAACGGGATGGAAAATGTGATTGCCGATGCTTTGTCTCGTTCTTATACGATGTTGTCCCAATTAGACTTTAAAATCTTTGGTTTGCAAGCTTTGAAAGATCAATATGTGAATAATGCTGATTTTCATGATATTATGATGCATTGTAAGGATGGCAAACCTTGGGGGAAATTTCATATGCAGGATGGGTTCCTGTTTCGTGCTAACAAGCTATGTATTCCAGCTAGCTCGGTTCGTCTTTGTTGTTACAAGCGGTGCATGGAGGTAGTCTTATGGGTCACTTTGGCGTTTTCAAGACACATGAGGTGTTGGACGACCATTTCTTCTGGCCACGGATGCGCCATCATGTTGAGCGCCTTGTTGCCCACTGTACTACATGTCAAAAAGCTAAATCTCGTTTGGGTAATCAAGGTTTGTATATGCCCTAAATCTCCTTGGCATGATATTTCGATGGATTTTGTTTTGGGATTGCCTCGCACTAAGAAGGGGAGGGACGGTATTTTTGTGGTTGTTGATCGTTTCTCTAAAATGGCTCACTTTATACCTTGTCACAAAACTGATGATGCCTCCAATGTTGCTGAATTATTCTTTAGAGAGATTGTTAGATTGCATGGAATTCCTAAAACAATTGTCTCTGATCGTGATGCTAAGTTTCCTAGTCACTTTTGGCGTTCTCCTTGGAATAAATTAGGAACTAAGCTGCTGTTTAGTACTACTTGTCATCCTCAAACTGATGGGCAAACTGAGGTATAAATAGAACTTTGTCTACTATGCTTAGAGCTGTTCTAGATAAAAAATTTGAGATGTTGGGAAGATTGTTTACCTCATGTTGAATTTGCTTATAATCGTGATACACATTCTGCCACTAAGATGTGTCCTTTTGAGGTTGTTTATGGCTATGTTCCTAGGGCGCCTATTGATTTGTTTGCTATTGATGCTGAAGATGAACCACATGTTGATGTTATTGCTCATATTGATCACATGAAATAATTGCATGAAGAAACACAACACATCATTGCCGTTGCTAATAAGAAGTATCAAGTTGCTGGTAGTAAAGGTAGAAAACATGTTTCTTTTGAACCTGGTGATTTGGTTTGGTTGCACTTGCGTAAAGATAGATTTCCTACTTTGCGTCATTCCAAATTGATGCCTCGTGCTGCTGGTCCTTTTAAAGTGCTAACCAAGATTAACGATAATGCTTATGTTCTTGACTTGCCCATGGAGTTTGGTGTTTCCACTAGTTTTAATGTTGTAGATTTGAAACCATACTTGGGTGAGGATGATGAGTTGCCGTCGTGGACGACTTCGCTTCAAGAAGGGGAGGATGATGAGGACATCAACGACATATGAACAACGACGATGGAAGACGGCGCACCAAACCAAGTTGTCACGCCTCCACCTCTTGTTGCCGCACCTCCTCAAGTTATGGACCCATCTTCTGACAAGACGATGATGTACAGGGGACCAATCACTAGAGCTCGAGCCTAGGAATTGAAGATGGTTTTGATGCTAAGGAACGACAGCCCAGGATGATGCCGCCCAAAGGCCCAAGTGGCCCATGTCGCGTGACCACCTTTCCACCACGCACCTCTCCACTTCAGCCGGCCCTAGATGCCCCCCCCCCTTATTTAGTCATGGGCTGCGCCCCTTGTAATCTTCGAGTTTTGTTTTAAGATTAGCTTAGCTATTCATCCGTCTCTCGACGTGAATTCAGAACTCCACCTTTGTGTAATACTTCAGATTGCTTGCCTCTAATTCTTGCTCGTTCTTCGATTGCACGTAAGAATTGATCCTTGTGATCAGGTTGATCTTGTTTACCGCAAGGTTAATATCCTCCAAAAGTTGGTTCAGCGATTGCATTGGCGCTTCGGGCTTGCTCGTCAGAGCCGGATCATGAGGGTCGACATCCACCGAATCGAAGTTATCTACACTCGCCGAAAGATCGGGCACTCTACATCTATCAGTACGGACTGTTTCACGGTTGAGCCTCAAAACCATGGTTGTTATGAAGATGGCGTGTTGACCAAGTCAAGGCGAGTGGGTGCCGGTGCAAGTGACAAGGGGGTCCGATGGACAAGGACTGGGAGAGACTTGCCGGTGGTCAGGATCGTGGGACGAGGTGACACACGTCGACATCGAGAAGTCGAGCTTTGAGAAGCATGCAAGGTGGTTTTCCTGGTTTGGGCCTCAAAACCGATGGTGGCAATTGGAGGTGCACGTGGCACCATTGTGGAGCTTGTGTCAAGGGCAAGCAAAGTTGTGAAGGGCTCGATGGCATTCGGGTGACGAGGAAAAAGATGGAAGGTTATGCCCCCGGCGGTAGGTGGGTGTGTTATGTAGGTCAAGGGTAGAGTGGTCATGTGGACAATAGACTCTAAGCTTATATAAGGAGAGGTGTGGCTGGTGGGAGAGGTGCCTCTCTTTCCATTAGCCTTGTGTTAGGGTTCTATTCAAAGTGCTAGGAGAGGGCTTCATGTTTTAGATGAGAGTAGTGAGTGGTGGGAGAGGTGCCTCTCTTTCCATTAGCCTTGCTCTTCCAAATAGTGAGAGGAAGAGAGTGACTTCCTAGCCTTCTAATCATGGATCTTATAAGCACCTTTCTATGATATGAGAAGTATTTTCGTGCACAAGATTTCTCTCTCTCCCTAAAACCCAAAATTCCCTTTTTCTCTATTTTTGGAACTATTTTTGTGGTGATTTTTTATCTCATTTCTGGATAAGTTTTTGGCACGGATTTCTTGAGAAACTTGTTGCTAGGATGAGGTAGAACAATCCTCTATGGATCCTTGACCGAATCAATAGCTCTAGCACCTTCAATTTGAAGGATTTCTCAAGTTTCCCCTTTTTGGTGTTCTTAGCATAAGATCCAAAATTCGTGATGATTCCTGAGCCAATTGAGATGATCTTCTAGGATTAGGGTTGTGATGTGGTGAGGATTGAATGGTCCAAAAATCGCATCATTTGGAGTCTATTTGATTAGGTTTTGAAGAAGATTTGTCAAAATCCCAAAAGTTTTTGCTGTTCTATCGGGGTCGATCGGCACTGCCGACGACCAGGATCGGCACTGCCATTGGGTCTCAGAACACCACACCAGCACTGCCGATGGGGTCAACCAGCACCGTCGATGAGTAACACAGCAAAGTAACACAGCGGAATCAACAAGAAATAGCAAGACTACACACACCGACTCGTGGTGTACTAGCCTTAGGAGTGATCAAACACAACAAAGTAACACAGCGGAATCAACAAGAAATAGCAAGGACTTGAAATAGTCAAGAGACTCAAAACCTGACCTTACTGGGCCACCACTAGCAGTGCCGATCAAAGCCATCGGTAGTGCTGATTGGCCTCATCGGCAGTGCCGGTGAGACCCATCGGCAGTGCCGGTGCGGGGTTCTGCACTCCACCGGCAGTGCCGGTCCTGGTCGTCGACAGCGCCGATCGACCTCGATAGAATAGTAGAAACTTTCAGGATTTTGTCAAATTTTCACCAAAACCTAGTCAAACCAACTCCAAATGATGCAAATTTTGGACCAGTGAATCCTTAGCACATCAGGACCCTAATCCTAGAAGATCAACTTGATTGGCTCAAGAAATCATCACGAATTTCAGATCTTGTGCCAAGAACACCAAAAAGGGGAAACTTGAGGAATCATTCAAATCAAAAGTGCTAGAGCTCTTGATTTGGTCATTGACCTATGAAGGATTGTTCTAGCTCATCATAGCAACAAGTTCCTCAAGAAATCCGCCTAAAAAATTCATCCAAAAAGGAGATTGAAAATTCTGATGGAAATAGCTTCGAAAATAAGAAAATAGAAATTCGGGTTTTAGGGAGAGAGGAAAAACATGAGCACGAAAATAAATCTCATGTAATGGAAACATCCTTACAAGATTCATAGATACAAGGTTTTTGAATGAAGTTCTAACACAAGGCTCATGGGAAGAGAGACACCTCTTCCACTAGCCTTCCCTGTCCTTATATAGGCCTAGGGTCTATGACTACTCTACCCTTGACCTACATAACACACCCACCTACCACAGGAGGCATACCTGTCCATCTTTCGCTTCATCGCCCGAATGCCATCAGACGCTTCACGTCTTTGCTTCGTCTCGAAACAAGCTCCGTGATGGTGCCACGTGCACCACCAACCACCACCACCAGTTTTGAGGCCTAAACCGGGAAACCGCCTTGCACGATTCTAAAAATGCGACTTCTCGATGTCGACGTGTGTCACCTTGTCCCACGATCCTGACCACCGGCAATTCTCTCCCAGTTCCTGTCCATCAGGCCCCCTTGTCACTTGCACCGGCATCTCGTTCGCCTTGACTTGGTCAACACACCGTCTTCATCACCACCACGGTTTTGAGGCTCAATCATGAAATCGTCCGCGCCTCTTGCCTCTCCACATGTATGGTGTGGATCACCCATGACTTCACCCTACATCCAGATCGTCCGGCCCCAAGTCCCATACATGTGCTCGATCCTCTCACCGTTGACCGCCAAGTCGACTCTAGTGACCTACAGATCATGAGACATCTCCAATTCCTTCACAAACTATGGTTAGTCAAAAACATAATCATGCACACACACATGAAATCCCCGGATTCCCGTATTTCAACTCAAATACAAATCTGCTTGTCGAGAGATATTCTTGACAGTAGATTCAGGTATGCGTATGAGTAAGTAAGATCGATGGACATAGGACGCAAAGTTTATACAGGTTCGGGCCTCCCGGAGGATAACAACCCTACGTCTTGTTTGGTGTTATTGTATTACTAAGGTTCACACTGGCATTAGGGTTCCAATATGAGTCTACCCCTCGATGAAGGCCCTCTGTCCTCCTTATATATCCAAAGGGCAGGGGTTTACAAGGTAACATCCGAGTCGGTTACAATAGATTCTATCTAACTAACGTATCTGTAAACCTAACTTGCGGCTTACTCAAACAAATATCTACATAAATATCTCTAAGCCGAATATATCTAAAACTAAACCCCTGGCCCACTCGGCCATATGGCTGAGTGGTTAGGTATCCCGGGTACATATATCCCACAGTAGCCCCCAAGCACTTTCGATCTTGAATCTTCGCCTTGAATTTCCTCGACATCTTATGAAATTTGGGAAGTGCTTTACATATTGGCTCTGATAAATCTTCTATTTAAACTCCTGAGAAAAAAGGCATGGCCTACAAGTATAGCCCCCAACTCAAGATGTTTGTTGAATTTATACCGAAACAACGTCTGAGTTAATAACAGCTCAAACATGATCCTTAAAAATGATATCCAAGGCTTTCGCTTTATCCAATTAAACCAAAACTCATTAATAATTGAATTTCCCTGATCGTCGAGTGATGCGTCACCAAATTAATATTTATATCCATAAAAATGCATATAACCCAATTGATATGGTACGAACATCAACTGTCGTAGCCCCCAAGATTGGTGATGTATCACTAGTATTCATACAAAAGACAGCCCCCAAGATTGGTCTGAGTGATTTATCACAAATAATTAAAAGATACAATCTCCCAAGACTAAACTGCATTAGTCCGAGTGATTTATCAATCATTATTCAATCCACAACACTCAATGTTAGCACTTGAAAAGAATATCTAAAACATAATAAATCCGCGTACCGGTGTAATGTAACTATGCTGATCCAAGTAGCGGCCCAACAGGTCATTAGACGCATATAAAAGGTGCTCGCAAACAGTCGCAACCCTTCACCTTCGTATCACCGCCTGAGTCTGCCCTTCTCAAAACCTAGATCCAAAGCTTCCACTTCACCGCCGCCACCATTCCGCACGCGTAAACCCTAGGTTTGGAACTTCCATTTGTCCGCCACCACCATTCCGCGGCCCTACTCCAGAGGTCACAGGCCTCCATTTCATCGCCACCACCGTTCCACTGTTCTGCTGCCACCATTTCACTGTTCTGCTGCCATTTCGCACGCTCAAGCTCAAAGATAGGGTTCCGAACCCTGATCTCCATCCCCCAAAAGCTTCCCGCATCGGTTTCGATGGCCCCAAAGTGCACCCGCCAAAGCACGAGGGCTCAATCTGAAAAAGGGACCACTCCTAGAAAGGGTGAAATCAAAGAATCGATTTTTGATATTCCTGCTGGCATTAAGGAGTTCCCAGCATCAACCATGGACTCAGAAAAAACAACAGATTGGTGATAGATGGCGTGCTACAAGATCAACAGATGGGTGGGTGGATTGAAGCCATAGGTCATAAATTTCCTCAGCCTCCCATCGACCAACTTACAGTTTTTGCCTCCTTTTTCTATCGCGGATTTGGCCTTCCGTGCTGCGACTTCTTTAGAGGTCTTCTATTTTTCTATGACATTAATCTGGTCAATCTGAACCCAAATTCCATTCTACACATCGCTATTTTTATTCATTTTTGCGAAGTGTTTTTGGGTATCCCTCCTCATTTCGACACCTTCAAAGAACTGTTTGTGTTGAAATCAAACAGAAGTAATGTCATAGGGGGTGCTGGATTCCAATTGAGGAATAAATCCAAGTACATCAATGTACCACTCCCATCAACCAACAAAGGGTGGCACGCAGATTGGTTTTATTATGGCAACCATGCCCCCCCTTTGTCGAAAACGACAGCAGAAGCCCCCAAGCCATGCCCCGAGTGGTCCGCGAAGGCATATCCAAGCAAGAAAGCACAGGTTGATGAGATTTTGAAACATGTGGATTATCTGAAGTCAAAAGGCTATACCGGTGTTCACGTTGCTGCCAGCTTCATATATCGCTGTGTGCAGCCCATAAAGTAGCACCATGTTCTTGGATGGAAATTCCAACTAGGGTCAGACCCTACTATAGAAGTACCAGAAGTACTGTCAGAAAGGGAACTGACTTTGCGACTGGAAAGCATATTTTCGTCGCTTCTAGATTGGACTCCAGGGAGCGCAACATCTGGCCATCATTCAAAAACTGGAAGAAGTGCTATAAGTTAGCCACTGATCCTCTTTAGAAAATCAGTACTGCTTTCCTTATTTGTCAATAACAAATGATGCCTCGCATATGTTGCAGAACCTTGACGTATATGTATCCAACCCTCCACTGCCACCAACACCACAAAAGAAATCCCCACTCAGCCATCATCCAAACGTCGTAAAGCTCACATTGAAGACTTCGATGAAGAAGAGTCATTGGCTGACATAATAGCTAGTCTGCAAGGGGAAGCAAAGAAGAAGTCTGTTGAGAACACCACCACTCGGCGGCCAGTGAATACGAACACTCAGGAGCAATCGCATCCAAAGGAGTCAGACAAGACAATCCCTGAGAAGGAAACACCCCACACAACAAGTGACTCAAGACCAACTAGCCCCCCATCAAAGGTGTCAGGCTTAATATTCAAGCGTCGAACAAGGTAAGTAAAACGATATATTTTAACACACAGCTTTCGAATAAACAACTGTGTAATCTTCATTCTCTGGATAGGTCAATTGGGGGAGCATCATATGAAGATATCCCAGCAAAAAGTGCGTCTCCTGAAAAAGATCGACGTGCACCATTTATGGGGACATCCAATGATGATATCCTCGGTCACTCGGCTAAAAAACCGAGTGATTTAAAGGATGCACCAGAGTCTTCTCCGCCAGAAACTAGACAAGCCGAGTCATTCGATGTCCTAGATCTGGACATGCCCGAGATGGCGACCGAACAAGAAGAACCATCGTTGATATTTGAAACGATGCCGGAGCCAATATATGATTATCGCATTGGTCCGGAGGAATATGTGGCTCCCACGCCAATTCATTGAGTAATAAAAGAAGGTGTCACAGAACAACCTGCACCGACCAGAATGGTGTACCATAGTGGCCCCTTCGCCATTGCCGGGTTTGATGAGTTGGCAGAGGAAACCGAATTAAAGAAGTTTGAAGATCTTACTGAAAAAGGCCTTTCATTCCTTCCAGGTACCCTTGCCTTCTTGAAAACTGGCCCCAAAAATAATAATATTGTGTGATGACGTCTATACAACTCATCCGTAGTGCAGATTCTAAAAACTCAGATGGCCAACAAGAGTAAACTCCTACAACTTGCTGAAAGGCATTGTGCAAGAGCAGTCGATTTAGAAGATCAACTGGCCAAAGAAAGAATAGAAGTTGGGCAATTATCAGTAGATTTGAAGGCCCGTTCATCTCAAGTTGATGAACTCCAATTCAAGCTACAAGGTGAAAACACAAACATAATCCTTGGCATACTATTTCTAGATCTTAAATATTTTGAACTCTTCCACTCAAAAATGTCACGGGTGCTGGAACTAAAGCACAATCAAGAGTCTCAGTCGGTTGCCCAAATTGCAAATCTGCAAAGCCGTATCAAAGAGCTGGAGTCGGCGACACAGTCTGTGGAAACATTGAAGTCCGAGAATAAAAGTCTAAAGAAACAACTCCAGGACTCGGCAGATATCGGGAAAAATTTTGAAAAGCTGAAGGATGATTTTAAAACAATGCAAGAATCTCAATCGCTATGGAGGAAAAGAGCCGAAGGTAATTATTGTTATACCTATGTGCTAAAAAATAAGTACATGTATGTAATCTAAAATATTTATGACGGAACAATAAAAAACCAAAGGGATAGGAACACAACACTAGAGGCTGAACTATCCAAGGCCGAAAATTTTTTCAAGAAAGCTATGGATGAACTAAACCAATTCCAAAAGGCGTACAAAGAAGTTGAAAAACTTAAAAAAGAATACAAGGAAAAGGTTATCACCCTCGAAGCTGAAAAGGCAGAAGCTGAGAAACAACTAAAAGGTAAATAGTCATTTAATTATTGTCATACCAAAGTCATTGTCCCAGATAATTGTAAATATTGTACTCTTGTAGGATCAAAGAGGTCCTATGAGCTTTTGCAAAAGAAATTCATAGAAGGTGACGAAAACCTCCGATGGTCTCTTGCAGCTCTCTAGAAAGATGCAGAGGTAGTCGCCCAATATATACTTCTAGAAGAAAAACCACCCAGGTGTCGAGATTTATTGACAAGGCTACAAGAGGCACCCGGCTGAGTGAAAGAACACACTCGACGTGTTGCAGAACTGGCTGGGGCACAGGCCTTAACTATATCAAAGTCTTACATCCCTGACATAAATTTGGATGTAGTAGCCAAGGGTTTCCACGAAGATTTCACTGACGAACAATGTGAAACCCTTGTAACTGAAGCACAAAAAACAGCGCACATTCTAGCTGACCAAATAGAACTAGATCCGTTACCAAAAATGTAAGGTATTGTAAAATTTAAAAGACCATGTTACATTTCTGTTGTGGTAATATAACATCTGTGCAATAGACTATGAAAGTCTAGATTTGTCACCAGGATTGTAACAAATGCTTGGGTCGTGCTGCTTCATATATGTATTGTATGAACTCGTGTTAAACACTCACAACCAATACATAACTCTCGCCGGCCCTCTAAACAACGCTCCTAATAACCGATATGAACCATGGAGACTAGGAACACAGTCGGTCAGACATAAACGAACTGGGAGAATTGTCTTGGTCCCCAACAGACGGCAAGAACCCTGGGGACTAAGTAACCCGCTTGGTCAACATGCACGAGTTGAGGTGGTACCAAGTGTCCAAATTTAAATCATGACTTAAACGACAACAACAATGATCCATAAAAATTGAAAAATTGCCAAACCAGTCGTCATGACCATAATTTATACAAAGTCAAATAAAGGTAATTACAAAAAACTATAAATACTAAGCATAGAAACGACGTAGCTGTGATATGTTCCAGGAACTTTGAAGGTCTGACCCATCCTTGCGCATCAAATGGTACGCACCCAGCCAAGTGATTTCCTTTACAATAAAGGGTCCTTCCCATGGGGCCGAGAGATTGTGCTTGCCTACCGTGGACTGGACCTACCTCAAGACCAAGTCTCCGACTGAAAAGCCTCGCACTCTGATGTTTTTGTCGTGATAACACCTCAAGCTTTGTTGGTACTTTGTCGATCGCAGTAACGTGGCATCACACTTCTCCTCTAGTAGCAACAAGTCATCACATCTGTGGTCATTGGAAGTTTCTTCTTCATATGAAGCCACGCGAGGGGAGGTGAACAAAATCTCAGTTGGTAACATGGCTTCCGACCCATAAACCAAGGAGAAAGGAGAATGCCCTGTGGCGTGGCTTACATTAGTTCGAAGCCCCCACAGTACTGCTGACAGTTCACGAACCCAACATTGAGCATATTTTTCTAGCCGGTCCAATATACGTGGCTCAATTCTAGATAGCAAGAGGCCATTTGCATGTTCAACTTGGCCGTTGCTCTGTGGGTGGGCAGCCGAGGCGTAGCCAATCTTAAAACCCACTTGGCTCGTAAATTCTTTGAACTCCTCCGCTGTAAACTGAGTGCCGTTATCAGTGATGATCTTATGGGGTGCACCGAACCGAGTGACTATTTCAGTCATGAATTCGACGGCCTTCTTTGCTGAAAACTTTCCGCCTGGCTTTGCCTTGATCCACATAGAAACTTGTCTACTGCCACGAAAAGGTGAGTGAAACCCCCCTGAGCCTTCATGAAAGGCCCGACAATATCTAGACCCCATACTGAAAATGGCCATGTTATTGGGATATTTTGAAGCTCTGTGGTAGACACGTGCATCTGGCGGGCAAAGAACTGACAACCCTCACACTTTCGGACAATTTCCCTGGCATCGGCACCAGCAGTCGGCCAATTGAAACCTTGTCTCATTGCTTTGGATGCAATTGTGGATGGGCCTGCGTGGTTCTCGCAAATGCCAGCATGGATGTCCCCTAACACGACTCTTCCTTCGTCTTGAGACAAGCACTTCATCAGCATCCCATGTGGGCTTTGTTTGTACAGACCATGGTCAACAATGCAATACAACCGAGACTTGCAAATAATCCTCAGGTCTTCGTCTTTATCAGTCGGTAGTGTACCACCATCCAGGTACTCGATGAGAGGAGTTCGCCAATTTACTGTAATGACAACGACATGTGGTGTTGGTCCCGCCTTCGGTGCCGACTGCTCAATAGTTTGCTGGGTTAGTACAGATGGTTTATAGAGATCATCAAGGAATACTCCGTTAGGTATTTTAGACCTACTAGACCCAAGTTTGGCTAGTTCGTCCGCCTCTTCGTTATACTTACGAAGGACGTGTTTATACTCAATACCATCAAACTTGTCTTCTAGCTTCCGAACTTCAGTGCAGTAGGCTATCATGCTTTCGTGGGAACAACACCACTCCTTTGTTATTTGATTAATCACCAGCGCCGAGTCACCAGAGATGCTCAATCTCTGAACTCCGAATGGAACAAACATTCTAAGCCCATGTAGTAGTGCCTCATACTCTACATCATTGTTAGACGCGCAAAAGTGCATACGAAGAATGTATCGCAGCTTGGCCCCTTCAGGAGATGTTAATACAACACCTGCCCCGGCACCTTCCAGTTGTAAGGAACCGTCAAATGTCATTTGCCAATAGCTTAATTCATGCAGGCTAGGTGGTAACTCGCATTCTGACCACTCGGCAACAAAGTCTGACAAAGCCTGACATTTGACCGAATCACGGGACTTGAAGGTGATATCATATGATCCCAACTCAACAGCCCATTTAGCAATTTTTCCAGTGGCCTCTCTATTATGTAGCAATTCGCCTAGGCCAAACGACATGTGGACCTTGATCAGGTGATCCTCAAAATAATGCTTCAACTTTTGAGATGTCATTAATAATGCATAAATTAGCTTCTGAAGCTAGAAATATCGTACGTTGGACTCAGTTAAGACCTCACTGACGAAATAGACGGGCCGCTGCACCTTTTGAGCCTTGCCATCTTCGTCCCGTTCCACCGCCAGCGCGGTGCTGACAACGTGTGTGGTTGCGGAAATGTACAGCTGCAAGGGTTCCTTTGGTTTTGGAGGGGTTAGCACCATAGGACCACTAATATAGCCCTTAAAATCATCCAAAGCTTTCTGAGCGTCATTATTCCAGGTGAATGATTCTTGCTTCTTGAGTAACCGGAAAAAGGGCAACCCTCGAACGCCTAATCGTGAGACAAACCGGCCAAGTGCTGCCATGCAACCGGTGAGTTTTTGGATGTCTTTTTGCGAATGTGGAGGTCCCATCCGCAATATGGCAGTAACCTTTTCCGGATTAGCTTCAATCCCTCTATGTGATACTAAAAAACCGAGTATTTTTCCTGATGGGACCCCGAAGACGCATTTGTCCGGATTCAACTTCATATTTTATTTCCAAAGATTCCCGAATGTTTCCTCTAGGTCGGATATTAAGTCGGCGGAAAGCCGAGTCTTGACTACCACATCATCCACATAGGCTTCGACGTTTCTTCCAATTTGGCTATCCAAGCACCGTTGCATGGTCCGCTGATAGGTGGCACCGGTGTTCTTTAGGCCAAAGGGCATAGTTGTATAACAAAATGCACCGAATGGCATGATAAACGATATTTTAAGCTGGTCGGATTCAATTCAGGGAATCTGATGGTACCCTGAATAGGCATCTAAGGAACATAATAATGCGCATCCAACCGTCAAATCGATCACCTGATCAATGCGTGGAAGGGTGAATGGATCTTTTGGGCAAGCTTGGTTTAGGCCGGTGTAATCCACGCACATCTGCCACTCCTTATTTTTCTTTCGTACCAAAACCGGATTAGCCAACCAGTCGGGGTGAAAAACTTCTTTAATGAAACCGGCTACCAACAGTCGGCCAATTTCTTTCCTAATCGCATCCTTTCGATCATGCGAGAATCGTCTAAGCCGTTGCCTTATAGGCCTGGCATTCTCGCGGACGTGAAGTTTGTGCTTAGCCTTTTCCCTTGGAACCCCTGGCATGTCAGAAGGTTTCCATGCAAATATATCTTTATTGTTTCGAAGAAAAAGGATGAGTGCGCTTTCCTATTTATCACCTAACTTGACCCTAATATTGGTGGTCTTTGTTACATCACTATCATCTAGGCTAATCTTCTTGGATTCCATGGCGTCCGTATGAACCGTGGTCTTTGGCGCCTTCTTGGGAGCAGGGTCGAGCATGCCCTCCTCAGCTGTTGCGATCACCTCCTTCAACTCAGCTAATGCTAATGCCGCCTCTATCTTCTCAGTCAACTCGCAGCTGCTGTTGTCACAGTCGTATGATGTCCTTACATCCGAGTGAAGTGAAATGACTCTGTTTGGTCCTGGCAACTTCATCGTCATATAAGGATAATGAGGTACTGCCATGAACTTAGCGATGGCTGGCCGCCCTATAATGGCGTGATAAGCAGAGTCGAGGTCGGCGACCTCGAATGTGATACGCTCCATCCTAAAGTTCTCCCGAGTGCCGAAGGTTACAGGCAGAGTGATTTGCCCGAGAGGGACTGTTTGCATGCCTGGTATCACGCCGTGGAACGGCGATCGGCTTGGGTTGAGGTCGGTCAAGGTTATGCCGAGCTCCTTGAAGGTCTTGATGAAGAGGATGTCAAGACTACTGCCACCATCTACTAGTACCCTGTTTAGCTGAACTCGGTTAACAGTCGACGTAAGCACTAAAGGGTATTTCCCGGGCCTAGGGATGTGGTTTGGGTAGTCCGAGCGATCAAAGGTAATCGGGACCTCTGACCATCGCAGATACTGGGGTACTGCTGGTGAGACCGAGTGAACCTCTCTATGAAGAATCTTCTGCTGGTGCTTGGAATCCGCTGTGGAGCGGCCGCAGATATAATTAACCTCGCGCTCGAGGTCCTGGTAGTCTTCCTTATCCTTGTCTTGGTTATCCTTGTCCGAGTCTTTCATAGTGCCTTTGGGGACCTAGGGGCGCTCCTTACAGACCTTCAGGGCGTGGTGGGCAAAGTTCTTCAACTTGAAGCATTCCCTTGCTTTATGAGCGCCATCGTGAAGCAGACAAGGACCGTCAAGCATCTTGTCGAAATCGTCCTGAGTGACTGGTTTCCTCCTGGATGAGTGCTCAGTGTTGGCTACCGTGCGATCATGCTTGCGCTTCCGGTCACCACCCTTGCTGTTGTCGGTCGGACCCGACTGGTTCCTTGGGGTCGTCTCCTTGTACTGTCGGACTCGGAATAGTGCCGAATTGCCGGCGGCATATTTGTCAGCCATGGTGAACAGATCTCTAGCTGTCAGTCCGCCGGCCGCATCCAACCTTCCAATCTTTTTTATCAAATCGTCGTCATGAAGCCCTGCTTGGAATGCGGCGATGACTTGAGCATCTGAGATGTTGGGGATGGTGTTCTTCACTCGGCAGAAGGGTTGGATGTAATCTCGAAGTGGCTCCCGGTCTCGCTGCTTGATGCGGCTTAGTTCCTAGTGATTTCCTGGCCTGTCGAAGGTTGCTTGAAAGTTGGCAACAAACTGCCAACAAAGATCTGCCCAGGAACTGATGGAGCTATCGGGCAGGTTAGTGAGACAAGTTCTTGCGACTGGGGCTAGGCAAACGTGTAGGTAGTTGGCCAAAACAAAACTGTCGCCGCCGAGGGCCTGTATGGCTGTCGAGTAGATGTGGAGCGAGTCACGCGGATCTGTCTTGCCGTCGTACTTCTCAATGCCGACTGGTTTGAAACCAACCGGCCAGCTGACGGTTCAAAGCTCCCGAGTGAAGGCCCGAATACCAGCCTCCTCATCATAGTCATCTATGATCGGGGATCTTTCTTGCTCATGGCCAGTATCTCGGCGGGGCCTATCGTCACGATGGCCCTCGTCCCGTCGATCACGGTAATGCTCATCCCGATATACCGGCCGCCTGTCATCACGCTCATAGATAACATCTCCGCGCCGGCGTCGTTCATGTTCATGTGCTCGGCGGGTTGTGTCATCGCGCTCATGGTACCTGCTATCTAGTCGGACCCGCGCGTCACATGGTGGTATGCCGTTGCGCAAGTCGGCGCTTGGATGCCGATCGAGGAACTTTGTGATGGGCCTGCATCTGGGGGCAGTAGGCGGTGTTACCTCCCGGTTGGAACGCTGTTGATCTCTTCTTTCCTCCCTGGTCATCGAACTAGCGGCCCCAGAAGCTGACGGACTCGGTGCTGGTCTTGTCGCATTCATCTCCAGCACCGCCGCGGCCCTGATGTGTGCTTTCAGTTGGTTGACCTGAGGTGTCAACACTGGGGAGACTTGGAGCAAGGGCTCTATGGTTTTTAGGAGGGCTGCCGCGACCATGATATTATGCTCTGGGGTTGTATAGACATCCTCACCATCAAGTTTTAAGGTGCAGTCGCCCATGTCTAAGTTTCGGACGATGCCGGATCTGTGCTGGGCATCTGGTCTGCGGAGTGAGGGGGTGACCGCATCTGGGTCATCGTCTTTGGGATCTGTCTCTTGTCCGTCTATGCATGGCGCGGTGCCGCGTGCGGCTGCCACGACAGATGTTTCTCCGTCGTCTGCAGTTTGAGCAGCGGGTGCCACCATGAACACCTCGTGGAAGTCCGAGGAGCAGCTTTCTGAATCACTCGGCTCTTCAATCAAGTCCAGGAGTGACTCGCTTCTGAGACCGATGGTTGCAACAAACCTTGATTCGTCAAAAAGTTTGAGATCTACGTCCGGCTGATGAGCCGGGAGATCGATCGCAGTGAAGTCTGAATCAACCAAGGTTGTTGATCGTGGTGTTGTGGGCAACGTTGAGTTGTCACCCGAGAGGGTTTCCGCCGAGTTGTCGAACCCGAGCGGGAGTTGGCTGGCTAGATTTCGTTGATCGGCCACGCGTTCCTCCTCGACAAGGTCCCCGTGCAGATCGGCGACGAGGCTGATGGTTCCGAAGTAGATATTGTCTCCCGGGCAAAACTTGATGTCGACAAAAGCCATCGATTTCGACGATGCTATGCTCAACGCAGCCCCTTCCTGGCGCGCCAACTGTCGAGAGATATAGTAGATTCTGGTATGCGTATGAGTAAGTAAGATCGATGGACACAGGACGCAAAGTTTATACAGGTTTGGGCCTCCCGGAGGATAACAACCCTACGTCCTGTTTGGTGTTATTGTATTGCTAAGGTTCACACTGGAATTAGGGTTCCAATATGAGTCTACCCCTCGACGAAGGCCCCCTGCCCTCCTTATATATCCAAAGGGCAGGGGTTTACAAGGTAACATCCGAGTCAGTTACAATAGATTCTATCTAACTAACATATCTGTAAACCTAACATGCGGCTTACTCAAACAAATGTCTACATAAATATCTCTAAGCCGAATATATCTAAAACTAAACCCCTGGCCGAGTGGTTAGGTATCCCGGGTACATATATCCCACACTGCTCAAGTCAATTACTCATAACATATATTGCAAACCATGGCACATATCCACATGGTTTCTCAATCTCCCCATTGATGAGTACATTGACAACCTCAAATGCACAAAGATTAGAGAGTGAAATGCGAAACCGAATAAACTCATCCAAATGGGCAAACCCAAAGAAAAGGTGAAAATAAGCCATCTACCAAAGTAGGGATCACAAAACAAAGAATTGGCAAGGAAAGCGACTTGAGACACAAAGAATGTGAAAAGCGCAAGAAAACGCTCAAGATCATGATATGCTCCCCCTCAACTTGTGGTAGGTTTCATGTAGTGCAAAATGGATCATTTTATGTTTACTAGCATGATTTGTGCATGACCCAATATTTTCTCCCCCTTTGGCAATGAACTCATCAAAGAACAAGCAAACATGCAAAACATCAAAATGCAAACCTAACGAGCTTCAACAATTATGCAAATAGGCATTGAACTTTGCTACCCATAAACATAGAGCCATGAAGTATAAAAGCAATAGCTCACAACCATACAAAGATCAAAAATAGATAGCAAGGCATAAACACCAAGAGCTACACAAGCTAAGACGGAAGATTGACTAGCTTAGATAGACTCAAATTTGCTTATGATGAGAAAATCTGCCACCACATGTGTAAGTACTCTCATCCAAGGCAAAAAAGGCATCAAGTGAATCAAAAAAATCTAGCCAATTTCAATCTCAACTAGGGCAACAAGCATTCCCAGAAAATAAGCTTCACAAACGCTCACATATGCAAGAAGGACTCAATTGATCAAGTGTTTATGTTTTATCCTCATGTGTCCTCTTATCCATACGGAGGGTCGCACGACTGGGTACGGCAAACACCCCGAGGCCTCAAGTCACAATGTTTGGATTTAGTATTTTAGAATTCTTCTTGATCAAAGCACATAGCAGATTATTCAAGTTTATGCACAAGACAAAAGAGCATGCCTTTGCGGCAAAAGGAACACGTGTTCCCACAATGTCCCATCATGAGCTAAACATTTGCAAAGCCTTCCATTTTGCAAACACAAGGTGCCAAAGCCAAGATATCCTCTAAACTAGCCTCAATGCAAGTTTCAACAAGGATAAAAGCAATTATATACATGGTGAGGAAGTTTTAGCAAGATTAGTTCATAAGGTTCACAAGAAGCTTAGTTTACCTTTAAGATTAGCAAGTTGCTCACATGAGTCTATAACAAGCCACCTAGAAAGTCTAAGCATGAGAGATTACCATCACATCCACACAACTTAGCTCAAGCTCAATCATAGCAAAGAGAAATGCAAGAAGGCATAAGAATCAAAGCTCATCTATCAATGCATATATTACATATGAGATGCAACGCATAAAAGATTTGATACATATATACAAGTGAACACCAAATCACCCTCAAATGATGCCATAAGGATGACACACACCAAGTTCCGCCCAAAGAAAAGCATGTCTAGTAGCATCTAGGGTTTGGTGAGGATATCAGCTAGTTGGTTTCGGGTGTTGATGTATTTGAGCTCAACATCTCCCTTCTCAACATTGTCTCTCAGAAAGTGGAATCGCACATTGATGTATTTAACCTTACCATATTGGATTGGTTTTTGGCTAAGCATATGGTACTGGAGTTATCACACATGAGTGAACACCCTTAAAAGTTAACCCATAGTCTGTCATGATAGATACAATCCATAGGATTTGTGAGCAGCAGCTAGCAGCAGCAACATACTCAGCCTCTGTGGTGGATTGGGCAACACTCAACTGCTTACGAGAAGACCAATATATCAAAGAAGTACCCAAGAAATGGCAAGTACCAGAAGTGCTCTTCCTATCAATTCTACACCCAGCAAAGTCCGCATCCGAATACCCAATGAGATCAAGAGATGAAGATGCAGAGTACCAAAGACTAAACTCAAGGGTCTATTTGAGATACCTGAAGATGCGCTTGACAGCCTTGCGATGAGTCACCCTTGGGGAAGCTTAAAAGCGAGCATAAAAACACACCACAAAGTGTATGTCGAGTCTTGTCACCGTCAGGTACAAGAGGGACCAATTATGCTCCTGTACTCCCTTTGGTCCACTGCTTCACAGTCTTCATCAGGGTCAAGAGCCATTGTTGTGAACATCGGTGTAGACAACGGCTTCACATGGACCATGTCAAATTTTTTCAGGAGATCCTTCGTGTACTTGGCTTGAAGAATGAAAGTGCCTTGCTTGCACTGCTTGATTTGAAACCCAAGAAAGAAGGTGAGCTCACCCATCATCGACATATGAAATTCACTTTCCATGGCTTCCAGAAATCTGGACACAAGAACATGAGAGGAACCACCAAAGATGATATCATCCACGTAAATCTGAACCATTAGAAAGTCATTGCCATGCCTAAGAGTGAACAAGGTTTTGTCAACACACCCCACGACATAACCATGCTCTAGCAACAAAGTCTTAAGACTAGCATACCATGCCCTGGGTGCTTGCTTTAGCCCATACAAAGCCTTCTGAACCTTGTACACACGGTTTGGGAATTTGTGGTGCTCAAAACCAGGTGGTTGTTTTACATAAACCTCTTCCTCTATGAAACCATTTAGGAAAGCACTCTTGACATCCATTTGATAGAGTCTAATGCCCTTAGAGGCAACAAATGCAAGCAAGATCCTAATTGTTTCTATGCGTGGAACAGGAGCAAAGGTTTCCCCATAGTCTAAGCCCTCCACTTGACTGAAACCCTGAGCAACAAGTGTAGCCTTGTTTCTAACACCTTCATCATCTTCCCCATGCTTGTTTTTAAACATCCATTTAGTTTCTATGACATTGACACCAACAGGAGGCTTTACTAGGGTCCATACTTTGTTTCTCTCAAAGTTCTCCAACTCCTCATGCATGGTATTAACCCAATGTTTGTCAGATCAAGTGCGTGGCCAACATCTTGGGGTTCAAAGGTTACAACAAATAGAGAATTGGTAACGTCCAAGAGGAAAAGAGGAGAGCACTAGGAGAGGATATTGGTTATCTAGAGAGTGCTTGTGAGAGTAACAAGGAACGATCTTGCACATCTAAAGCTAGGGTGTCCTTGAGGGTGTGATCTAGTTTGTTACTCTTGGTCTATGGTGAGACCTAGACTGGTTAGGTGTCGGTGTTCGAGCCTATCATGATTGGTAGTGAAGGTTGTCACATGTTTGTACATGGTTTGAGCCCGCCATTGAAAGGGGCATCTCTAGTGAGCGCCCATGTTGGATCGGGCAGTCCAATAAGTTCTCGAGGTAGGCAAGCTTGTTCTTTGGTAGCAGCGGTGACGCACACCTTGTCTTCACTCGAGGAGTGATTGCAGACTAGTGGGCGAGAACTCTACTTGATGGCAGGAGGGACCGGAACTTCAGTGAGAGTGGTCCAACGAGGATTAGGGAAAGGCGCCATCGTTCCGAGACCTCGGGAAATAAATCATGAGCATCCCTTGACCCCCTCTTTACTATTCCGCATTTGTGTGCTATAGTTGATAGGGTGACTTGTGGCTTGCATAGGATAGTGTGTTTAGCTTCTGCATTATGTACTCATCATGAACACTAGCATGTGTAGGGTCTTGGCCTACTAGAATTGCTTAGGTTGCAACAATTATTAGGTTCTAGTGGTGTGAAACTTAAGTATTCGAATTTGTGGTTGGCTACCGATTCACCCCCCCCCCCCCCCCCCACCACCACCACCATCTCGGTAGGCCTTTGATCCTTACAAGTGGTATCAGAGCCAAGTGCTCATAATTGAGGCTTCAACGCCTTGAGTAAGGACGACGGGACATGTGCGAGTGTTCCCATATTCAATAGGGAGGACTATGGGTATTGGAAGGCACGTATGCAAGTCTACCTGGAGTCCCTTGATCCGGAGATATGGATGGTGACCCATGATTCGGATGCTGATGTGAACCTTCTTGAACCTGATTTTGTTAAGAACAACACTAAGGCCAAGAATGCTCCATTTGCATGCATATCTAAGGATGTCTTTACTAGGTTGGATGCAAGTTTGACAGTACACGGTATCTAGACTGAGATTCAGAGTATCCATGAGGGTACTAGCGATGTCAAAGAGGAAAGATACTATGTGCTGAAGAACAAGTATGATAGCTTCACTAGATTGCCACATGAGAGAGATAACACTGTGTATTCTCTTTTTCATATGCTAGTGGAGGAGATCAATGCTCTTGGGGATGACTTCAAGCTCAAGCCTGTTGTGGTGATAAGAAGATTCTTGAGGCTTTTCAAAGACCCCAAGTATGTATCCATCATCACCTTCACCTTGCAAGTTGACCTCAAGACCAAGACCATGAAGGAGGTACTTGGCAAGATCACTGCCTTTGAGAGCTACCAGCTAGGGATGGATGATCCTTATTGGTCATAACTACGCACCCACTTATATACCGCAAGAGGATGGTGTATAATTGTAGCACTTTTTTCCCTTGAATTGAGTATTCCAAGGTTTATCAAATCCATTGGGACCTTAGGGATAATTAAACAAAGTTAACAGTAAAAGATCTATTCAAAGTTGCTATCAAGTTCAGGTTGCATTAGGGGAGACTGGCCAACACAAGGATGCGCCAGACAGTAAATATGTTGATGCGCCGATCGGCGTAGGTGTTGAGCCGATCGGCACACTGTTGAATCCACGGTCTCGCCGATGGACGTAGGTGTTGAGCCGATCGGCACACTGGTGAATCTAAGCCAAAGTGCACCAGATACCATCTAAGACAAAGTGCGCCAGATACCATGTCAGCCTAATCCTTAATCGCGCGAGTATCTTACCCTACTCAACTATCCAATAGTGTTGTGCAGGCTTAGTATTGTCACCGCTAAACCACACTACTAGCATCATCAAGCAACCATAATCAATACAATGTCCTATTACTATCCTAATCACCACAATTAAGACAATATCTACTTACTTAGCCTAGAACTAAGCAATTGGAATAAGCACATGCATGATTATAGAATCAAGATAGACAAATCATCAAAACCATCATCAACATATTCAATCATCCTTAAGATAGATAGAATAAGATTCATCCTCATCAAGATGGCCTACCTTGACGGATCAACTCTTGACTCCGTGGTTCTTGAAACTCAACTAGAGATCTATTCTAACGGGGCAAGCCTCGGTGGCTCTAACTCACAGATCTGTTGTCCCTCTGTTGCCTTCTTCATGTCTCCACTCGCGACCAGGGGTTTACAAGTATTTATAAGGGTTCTACTCGTAAAGGACTCGGTTTCTTGCAACTAAGGCGGTTGTGTCGATCGGCGCAAGATTGCACCGATCGGCGCAAGCCGTGTCTCTTATGGTTTCTGCTCCGAGTCGGTTCCTCTGTCTTTCATAGCTGCCATGTGGGCCTTTTCCTTCGAGATAAAGTTTTGTACTGCACGTCGAGATCGTGAAGTTCCATAATTCTTCCAGGCAAATATCTTCAAGTATCTTGCACAGATAAACTTCCATAAACATGTGGAATGGGCCTCGGTCACTTCTGTGGGCCAAACCTCACTTGCGCCGATCGGCTCATGGACTGCGCCAATCGGCGCACTGGGCTTCTTTAGTGCTTTTCGTCAGTTCTCGACTCCTGACCTCTCCAGCATCACTTTAATCTCCAATTTTACTTGTTTCTGCAGTAAAGCTCCAAAACAATGCATATGCAAATATATAGGCAATATCATAGGTAAATGTCCTACATTAGTATCAATTATGCTCTAATTGGGGTAACATTCACACATAAAAGGGGCACTTAGGCAGTGCCAATAGTTCCCCCACACTTAAACCTTTGTTCGTCCTGAGTAAAGTAAAAGAAAGAAAAACCAAAGAACATACTCTTTCTATCATAAAATATATCTCAAATCAGCAAATGTTGAGCATTGTTCTATTGTGGTGTATTTCATATTGGTATTCAGCAAAATAGTTTGAATATGGGCATGAAGCTTAAAGTTTCTCCCCAAAGAAATAAATCATGTCCAACTCACAAATTATAACTTTTCCACACATGTAAATCACTTAAAAGATTGTTGTGAACATAAAGAATCTATCTTCCAAATAATCCAAGGCAACAACTCATCTTTCAAATCACTCAACCTATATTCTACCTTATAATGATCGAATAATATTTGTGTAAGGCTTATATGAGTAGCTAGGTGAGGTATTCAATGATTGCAAACGTAAATCAACAATATATTGTAAAGCTAGGAGATTATTCTTTGTTGGAATTATAGAAACTTTATCAAGATGGCCATTAAGAAAGAAAAATATAAGAAAGTACTCACACTTTGGATATGTGGACATGTGCATAGCAAAAATTTGATCTTGGAAGAAAAAGAATTCCCATTATCCGATTGCACAAGGTTGGAATGATTCATGGCTATATTAGAATGAATTTCAAGAATAAGCATGTCATATACCATCCCCCCACACTTAAAATTTTGCTAGTCCCTTTGCAAACAGCAGAGCTTTTTTTTTTTTGCTCTGTGCTGCGTCCATCGGCGCCAGGTTTGCGCCGATCGGCTCTCAACCCGAATTTACCAACATTTGTTGGTATTTGATTTGGCTTCAACATTTATTCAAGAATTAAAGATAGCCAGAAATATAGGATGTGGTCAAGGAATGATACTTAACAAGATATTTTGGGTTTACGGTAGGATACTCAGCGGAATTGAGTTTTTGCATGAGTAATTCAAGGCTATAGAAAGATATACAAAGATTTGCCATCTTAGTAAAGTTCATACCAAAAAGAATTAAATCCTAACTGAACTCAATCATCAATTTAATGTTTATTTACAAATCAAAGGTTCATGAGAATTGCTCAAAATATGGCATTGGTGGGTAAGGATCTTTAAAAGAATAAATTCCAAAGTTTTCCTCCAAGCGCTCGATGTAGTGCATGTCGTTGTCCATGTACCCCTACATGGCACGAAAAAGTCTACATCGGGCACAGGAGGCACCACTGGTACATGTCCTTCGTACGTGTAGTTGATACCGGCACTGAAGTAGGTGGCGCTGATCGGCGCGTCGCCTGCACCTACCGGCGCAGAGGGCTGTGAACCGCCCGCTGCATCGCTCCACCTAGGCTGTCACTGATGAGGCTCCTGGCATGGATTCTAGGAGTCCCACTCGCCACCGGCTGCTGCAGATGTCGCCGATTGTCAAACCCGCCCACGGCGGTCCTTGATAACTTGGCCCCCGTCCAGGAGACCTTCCTCAAGCCAATTTTCTCCCTCCACCTTGTGAGGGAGGAAAACTTAAGCCAATTTCCTCCCTCCGTCCAGGAGACCTTCCTCAAGCCAATTTCTTCCCTCCATCCAGGACACCTTCCTCAAGCCTTATGTTGGTGCCACCGACATGGAAGCCGATCTCCGTCACAAACACTTCCTGTGGAAATATTGCCATGAGGCATATTCTCACCGATCTTCGTCATGTACACCGACTTGTCATCGCGCCCTCCTAGTCCACCGCCGTCGCAGACGAGGGCTGCTAGGCATTGAAGATAGGCCCTGAAGGCCAACTTCTTACTCTTCTTGCCCCTCTTGTCGATCCAACCCTGCACCACCACCATCATGGGGTTGCAAGGATATGGACTCACGATGGCGTTGAAGAGCCACCGCATGTCCGCATCAGTGACGTAGCTGGAGTCGATCTTATCGTCTGTGCGCACTACCAACCACTGATAGAAGACTTGAATGGTCGGGTTGCGGATGTTGCTGCGCTTCATCTCCTCCATGAACCAGAGCCGCCTCTAAAAGGAGTCCAACTCCTCATGTCCCAAGATGCCAGTGACATCCGCTTTGGCGTTGAAGCCGAAGCTAGAGCTGCCGCCTCCATGGTACCCGTGTGTCTGATGTCGTAGATGCGGAAATTGACGGCCTTGTTGCCGACTTCGTCAGTGCCGAGCCTCATTGTAGAGGCAACCTCGATGACAACATCGAGGTTGTAGTCCATGGGAAGGCGGTGGAGGCCCACTCAAGCGAGGTTGTTGAGCATCCACCTTATGTCCTCCCACATACCGATCGTGGTGAGGAAGGTGTCGTCCAAGTCGAAGTTGGGGACGAACCTTCCCCTCACCACGAGGTAGTGCTCTTGTTCCTCCGCTCTCAGGAGGGTGAAGCCCTCCTCCACCGTGTGCGGCGTGAATGCCGGTGGTGGTGGCGATCTAGGAACCCCACGGCTTGCCGCACTTTGGCTCGTCATAGCACGCCCCGTTGGAAGGGGCGCGCCAGAGATGGAGTGGTGGGCGTGGATTGCAGCCGCCGAGTCGATGGATGCATCACCCACCGACATGTCATCGTGAGCGCCAGAGCTCCCCCTTGCCGAGGAGTCACCGCTCGACTCGCCGTTGCTACCATAACTGCTTTCCCGGCGCAGCCTCTTGCCCAACTTGCCGACGGAGGAGTGGAGACGATCCATCTCCGAGGAATGTGGAACGTGTGCGAGATCGTGGGTAGTGGAGAAGGTGGAGAGATTACTGGGATGGTGTGCCGAACTGGGGGCGCCTGACGTCCCTTTTATAGTGTCAAAAACTTCCTGGAGAAGGACCTGCCTTGAAATATCAAAATTTGGGAATGCGCCAATCGGCGCGGAGGTGCGCTGATCGGCTCAATTCAAATTTTGAATCCTCTGACAATTGTGGCATTTGATTCCTGGTACATCATGTTTGTTGGCAGGGGAACAGCACGAAATCCTGATGTCTTGATTGACTGCACCGATCGGTGTGCCATCTCTTTTTCCACTTTTGGTCAATTCCTTGTCTCCTCTGCACCGCACACATGCATAGAAACCATACATGTTCCTCAAAATCAATGCCTGCCACCTCTGTCACCCATTTGGGAACTGCATGGGTACCTGCGCTAATCAGTGTAGTATGGCGCCGATCGGCGCAAGTCCCCTTGCACCTTGCCTTTTGATCCAGCACTAATCTTGATGCCTCGTGTTCATCTCTTTCACCTAATTTGTCCACTTTTCCCAATGTTCCTGTAGCATTGACATACATAGCGGGACCCATCTGGTGACTGTGCCAAACCACGTTGTCGTGCTGGTCGATGTGACATCCATTTTTGCTCCTAGCCCCTCTCTTCTTTGTTAGATGTTGCTCTTCATCCTTTCCTGCGTCATTTAGGAACCATTTTGCACACAAAAATTATTTCAAAAATATTTTTAATTACCTTGAAAATAGCTCCGTCTTTGAAAATTGTTGTGCTGGTTGATTCTTAGCACCCCTTTACTTCTGGGAGTCGTCACCCTTCTCTCCCGACCTGGGCAATAATGCGCCGATCGGCGCAGAAGTTGCGCCGATCGGAGCAAGCACTATTCCTTCCTGTTTTTGGTTCTTTTTTGTTTTATTCCTGCGTTGTTAGTATACAGTATGTATATACACAGTTTTACACAAATAAACAGACAATGCAAGAGCACACAAGAATTAAGCATAGACTTTTCTATTTCTTTTATTCGGGAGATTGTCTTTATTAAAAGCAAGCAAATTAAAAACACCGGGTTACCCTCCCGATCAGCATTAATTAACTAAATGAAATGGGTTGCCCTCCCGTAAGCATTAAACAACTTCTCAATCTCCCGATCATTGGGTTGCCTCCCAAGAGCGCTCTAGTTATTTAGAGGTCAAAGAGCTTGACCTCCCCGCAAACAATCAATCCTTAGTGTCATGGTGCGGGATGTGAAGCCACGACACTACAAGGTTCTCTTATCTCCTTGGTTCATATACCTCGAACGACCTATCCATACATCCCCTCCAATTACTCTCGATGCCTCGTTGCCATGGTGTCTTGTATCTCTTCACTTCATCAACAATACGGCACTCTTCTACCTTTGGGCGAAACTTGAAAGAGTAGGGAGTCCCACTTATATTGAAGCTTATCTCACCACTCCCAACATTAATACTTGCTTTTGCTGTCCTCAAGAAGGGTCTGCCTAAGATCAATGGGGTCCTCGTTCTGTTATCCATATCAATCACTATAAAATCAATAGGGACGATGTGATTTCTAATTTGAACAGGTACATCCTCAGCAACTCCATCAGGGAAGAGTACCGATTGATCGGCTTACTTAAAACACATACCCATAGGGTCCAATTCAGGCAAATTGAGACTTGTGTATATATGATGGGGCATAACACTTACACTTGCTCCAAGATCGCACAAGCATCTATCAGATATCCTTGTTCCAATCATGCATTTGATGCTTGGTGATCCAGGGTCAGGTTTCTTCTCAAGTGCAACATCATTGATTGCCTCTGTAATCTCCTTAGTAACTTTCACAACCTCCTCAGAAGCTAGAGACTTCTTGTTTTGCATCATGTCCTTAATGTACTTGGCATAGGTGGGTACTTGAATAGCATCAACAAAAGGGACATTGATGTAAAGCTTCTTCATAATATCGACGAACCTTGCAAATTTCTCGTCGTGTTGCCATACTCTTTCTGTCTGTGTCAATAGTTGAGTATCCAAGAACGTGGCAGGGCCATGCTCCTCTGTCTCCAAGCCCATTTTCAGACCAGAGAGGTCAACATCCTCCTCGCGCCGATCGGCGCTCTTAGGGAGCCGATCGGTGCTGTCAGGACCATCGCGCCGATCGGCGCCAGGTGTGCGTCGATTGGCGTGGGGCTTCTTTGCTCCTGCAAGGTGCTCTGGATCTTTTGTTTGTTTTCCTGACCTCGTAGCTATTGCCTTCAACTCTCCAGCAGACTTTGTATTACTAGGAATAGCCCCTTTATTGCCTTGAATGGCTTGCGATAACTATCCCATTTGTTGCTCCATAATCTTGGTATGCTTCAAAATCTGCTCATTGGAGCTCCCAATTTCTATAACCATGTCATTAGTTTCCTCAAGGATATGATCAATCTCCTTGAATTTAGCTTGATTGTCCTTGTAGATCTTCTCTTGAGCTTGGAAGAACTCATGACATTGGAGACGAAGTGGAATAGAATTTTGCATGGACGAACTAGGAGAGAAAGAACTCCCTTGCTGCTGATATTGGGGCTTCCATCCACTATTCTTCATATATTCTAGCATCTTCATCTCTTCAGGGCAATCTTTCTACACATGACCAAATTCTCCACACTCACCACAAGTGGAGCGTGATTCCACTAGCTTGAGTGTCTCTTCCTTAGGGATATGTAGATTATTGTCCAACCTCCTTTGAATAGCGTCGAGGCGATCCATAACCAAGTCTTCATGAGTCCTCTCAATCACACTTTTCGCCACTCCTTTTGAAGGTTGCAAATTCCTTGAACTTCTCTCACCATCCCACGATTGATTTTCAACTAGCAACTTGATCAAATCCTTAGCCTGGGTGGGAGTTTCTGACATGAAAGAACCTGCAGTTGAAGCATCCAAGTGTTGATAAGATAGAAGATTCAATCCCGTGTAGAACTTCTCAACAACTTCTCCAACCGTCAGACCATGATGAGGGCATGCATCCATATATTCATTGTATCTCTCCTTTGCTTCTCCAATGCTCTCGTCAACATTTGTGTAAACCAATGAATCTTATTCTTCAAAGCTTGAGTCTTACTGGGAGGGAAGTATTTGGCCAAGAATTTAGCTGCTAACATGTCCCACACTGTCTTTACTGGGTTTTCCAATCCATTGTACCATTGCTTAGGGCGTCCAACTAGAGAGAAGGGGAACAGCCGAACACGTGAATGGTTGTTGCATTACTATTCCAACATATCTCTCCAATTGATACAGAAGTTGATCTTGAGCTTCTTGAAAATCTATCTTGAGAACATTAGTCAATAGAGGCTTGAGACAATTAACCATAGGTACCTTTGCCATCTCCTCTTCTTCTTGATCTTGAACTGTGGCTTCTATTGTGAACAAAGTTCGAGGGGTGACGCTGACTGTTTCTCTAGATAAATCTCTGAGTGACTTGCTTCTCTTCTCCGCTATTCTTTTCTTGCGAGAGAGTCCTTCTGGATCATCGGTGTAATTAGATGGTTTATTTGACTTAGGACCATCCATACCTATTAGTTTCACTTAACAGAATATATGTACTAAAGAGACGAGAAAAAATAAGCACAATGACTAGGCACTAATACATCAAACAATGTTTAAAAGCCTGCTATGGTCCCCGGCAACAGCACCAGAAAAAGGTAGCTTGTTGGTCGTAACTATGCACCCACTTGTATACCGCAAGAGGACGGTGTACAATTGTAGCACTTTTTTCCCTTGAATTGAGTATTCCAAGGTTTATCAAATCCACTGGGACCTTAGGGATAATTAAACAAAGTTAACAGTAAAAGTTCTAGTCAAAGCTGCTATCAAGTTTAGGTTGCATTAGGGGAGACTAGCCAGCGCAAGGATGTGCCAGACAGTAAATCTGTTGATGCGCCAATCGGCGTAGGTGTTAAGCCGATCGGCACACTGGTGAATCTACGGTTGAGCCGATCGGCGCAGGTGTTGAGCCGATTGGTACACTGGTGAATCTAAGCCAAAGTGCGCCAGATACCATATAAGCCTAAGCTATTAAAGTGAGTAGCCAAATATCTACTAGTGAGACCGTAACCAGAAAGTCTAATTAAATAACATCATAATGGGTAATTATATGGATCAATGAAAACCTATAATGAATAAGGCCACCCTGCTTTCTGAGCGGCTCCTAATTTATCGCTAGCAAGAGGAAACCCTTAATCGCGTGAGTATCTTACCCTACTAAACTATCCAATAGTGCTGCACAGGCTTAGTGCTGTCACCTCTAAACCACACTACTAGCATCATCAAGCAAACATAATCAATACAATATCTTAATACTATCCTAATCACCACGATTAAGACAATATCTACTTACTTAGCCTAGAACTAAGCAATTGGAATAAGCACATGCATGATTATAGAATCAAGATAGACAAATCATGAAAACCATTATCAACATATTCAATCATCCTTAAGATACATAGAGTAAGATTCATCCCCGTCGTGATGGCCTACCTTGACGGATCAACTCTTGACTTCAATGGTTCTTGAAACTCAACTAGAGACTATTCTAACGGGGCAAGCCCCGGTGGCTCTAACTCACGGATCTGTTGTCCCTCTGTTGCCTTCTTCGTGCCTCCTCTCATGACCAGGGGTTTACAAGTATTTATAAGGGTTCTACTCAGCGCAAGCCGTGTCTCTTCTTGTTTCTGCTCCGAGTTGGTTCCTCTATCTTTCACAGCTGCCATGTGGGCCTTTTCCTTCGAGATAAATTCTTGTACTCCATGTTGAGATCTTGAAGTTCCATAATTCTTCTAGGCAAATATCTTCAAGTGTCTTGTGTAGATAAACTTCCATGAAAATATGGAATAGGCCTCGACCACTTCTGTGGGCCAAAACTCTCTTGCGCCGATCGGCTCATGAACTGTGCCTATCGGTGCTCTCGGCTTCTTCAGTGCTTTTCATCAGTTCTGGACTCCTGTCCTCTCCTGCATCACTTTAATCACCAATCTTACCTATTTCTACAATAAAGCTCCAAAACAATGCATATGCAAATATATAGGCAACATCATAGGTAAATGGCCTAAATTAGTATCAATGATGCTCTAATTGAGGAAATATTCACACATAAAAGGGGCACTTGGGAAGTGCCAACAATCCTCAACCATCCAACCTTGCTCTTCAAGCTGACAAGCAAGAATCAAGCAAGAGCAAGAAAAACAAGAAGGAGGCAATCATTGAGGATGATGATGAAGAAGATGCTGATGAATGTGACTTGACCGAGGACTTGGCTCTTCCCATGAAGAAGATGAGGACATTAAAGAACAAGGTTGCTTCCAAGTCAAGGGGCAAGTGCTACAATTATGGCTCAAAGAATCACTTTGTTCGAGAGCGCCCAAAGCCCAAGAAAGAAGCATTCAAGTCACAAGATTCAAGTGAAGAAGAAGAGGAGGAGGATCCCAAAGCCAAGCAAAAGAAGAAGATGTACTTCAACGAGGACAAGAGCAAAGGCAAAGGCAAAGCTCAAGACTACAAGAAGAAGTTCTCTCGTAAGTTGTAAGCTTCATGACCATGGGTGATTGGATTCCCAAGGTATGGATGTTTTGGTGATAGATGACAACTATGAAATTATGGGCTAATATCTACACGAGTGTTGTCTATGTAGGAATAATCTCTTACTGTATTACAAATCATATGGATGATGGTTGCCTTGGCGATTGATGACAATGACCACAAGCATGGAGGCTTGTGAACTTGATGGAGTCCAAGGGTTGAAGGAGATGGATCAAAGCGGAGAACAAGCTATGGTGCAAGTGTTTAGAACACATGACTTGTTGTTAGGGCTTTGAGTCCATAGGAAAAACTAAACTATCAAGGGGGTCTAGGTCATTTTCTTCGGTCATGTCTAGTCGGTGATGTGCAAGATTGCTCGGTGAAATCACAGGCACTAGGTGACAGTGGAGAAGCTAAGGAGTTGTTCGGAAAAGCCGGGAAACGAAGTCAAGCGAGGATGACAAGTTTCAGCTTCTGGACATAGAGACCGGACAGAGGGGTCAGTGAAGACCGGACTGTATGGTCACTATAGGGAGTTGTCTAGGACTTAGAGACAGGAGCAGGAAGTCTGTCAGGTAGAGATCCTGTACAGACGGGATGGTCCGGTCTACTAATCGGATGGTCCGGTCAGTAAGGATGAAGCTGGGCAGCGAGGAGCTTTGGCGCAGAATGTTTCAGGACTGGAGAGAGAAGTGGATCGGACGGTCCGGTCTAGTGACCGATGTTGGCACTTCCCAAGTGCCCCTTTTATATGTGAATATTACCCCAATTAGAGCATAATTGATACTAATTTAGGCCAATTGCCTATGATACTGCCTATATATTTGTATATGCATTGTTTTGAAGCTTTACTGCAAAAATAGGTAAAATTGGTGATTAAAATGATGCTGGAGAGGACAGGAATCCAGAACTGATGAAAAGCACTGAAGAAACCCAGTGCGCCAATTGGCATAGTCCATGAGCCGATCGACGCAAGGGTGTTTTGGCCCACAGAAGTGACCGAGGCCCATTCCACATGTTTATGGAAGTTTATCTGTGCAAGATACTTGAAGATATTTGCCCAGAAGATTTATGGAACTTCTAGAAGATTTGTGGAACTCCAAGATCTCGATGTGCAGTACAAGACTTTATCTCGAAGGAAAAGGCCCACATAGCAGCTGTGAAAGACAAAGGAACCGACTCGGAGGAGAATCCAGAGAAGACACGGCTTGTGCCGATCGGCGCAACCAACGTATTTGCTAGAAACCGAGTCTTTCACGAGTTGAACTCTTATGAATACTTTGAAACCCTGGCCGCGACAAAAGGCACGCAGAAGGAGGCAGAGGGACAATAGATCCGTGAGTTAGAGCCACCGGGGTTGCCCCGTTAGAATAGATCTCTAGCTGACTTTCAAGAACCATTAGAGTCAAGAGTTGATCCGTCAAGGTAGGCCATGTCGACGGGGATGAATCTTACTCCATGTATCTCAAGAATGATTGAATATGTTGATGATGGTTTTAGTGATTTATCTATCTTGGTTCTGTAATCGTGCATGCGCTTATTCCAATTGCTTAGTTGTAGGCTAAGTAAGTAGATATTATCTTGATCGTGGTGATTAGGATAGTACTCGAACATTGTATTGATTATAGTTGCTTGATGATGCTAGTAGTGTGGTTTAGCGGTGACAACACTAAGCATGCGCGACACTATTGGATAGTTGAGTAGAGTAAGATACTCGCGCGATTAAGGGTTTCCTCTCGGCAGCGATAAATCGGGAGCCGCTCGGAAAGTAGGGTGATCTTATTCATTATAGGTTTTCATTGATCCATGTAATTATCCATTATGATGCTATTTAGTTAGACTTTCTGATTACAATCTCACTGGTAGATATTTGGCTACTCACTTAACAGTTTAGGCTTACAAGGCATCTGGCGCACTTTGGCTCAGATCCACCATTGTGCCGATCGGCTCAATGCCTGCGCCTATCAGCGCAACCGCAGATTTACTGTCTGGCGCATCCTTGCGCTAGCCTGTCTCCCCTAATGCAACCTAAACTTGATAGTAGCTTTGACTAGATCTTTTACTGTTAACTTTGCTTAATTATCCCTAAGGTCCCAGTGGATTCGATAAACCTTGGAATACTCAATAAGGGAAAAAAGTGCTACAATCGTACACCGTCCTCTATCAGTATATACGTGGGTGTGTAGTTACGACCAACAAGCTCCTACTTTCTAGAACCGTTGACAGGGATCATAGCAGGTTTTTAAACTTTGTTTGATGTATTAGTGTCTAGTCATTGTGCTTAATTCTTCTTGTCTCTTCAGTACATTTATTCTATTAAGTGAAACTAACAGGTATGGATGGTCCTAAGTCAAACAAACTCTCTAATTACACCGCTGATCCAGAAAAAACTCTTTTGCAAGAGGAGAACAGCGGAGAAGAGAAGCAAGTCACTTGGAGATTTAGCAAGTGTCACACCCGGTTCCAACGACCAAAACCGAATGTTTCTGTATGCATGCCCACTATCAAGTTTTCACGCAGACGTGACAATTATTGTGATAAAAGAATAAGATCTTTATTAAATCGATATATTATTACAATGATGACCCGTAGGTCAAAAGAAAAAGATTACATTACAGCGGAATAACTAAGCGTTGGCGTCCTTTAGCTCCCATAGGAAGTGGACCGGAAGACCGCATGCCTAGACTCGTCTATGGGCTTCATAGTTGTACCTTCATTCTCCTGTAGCTGAGCAACAATGTGGGATATAGCAAGGGTGAGTACGTGTCGTGCTCAGCAAGTGGGGGAAAAGATGACATTGGGCTATAGACAAGGAAGGCTTAATGGAGTTTATTGCATGAGCTTTTAATTCTTGAGCATCCTATTTTCTAGGTGAGGTCATCCCAACCATTAATCCAAAGGGTACTATCCAAACCAAGTCCAACATCATCCACCATGCAACCATTCCAAAACATTCCAACCCATAACCATGTACCCACGGCACCACATCCATTCAATCCGGCGTGCATAGATCCTAAGTCCATGTTGCTAACATAAATTACCATTCCACACATGAAGTGACATCGTTCATTAATCAAGTATTCACCCAACATCCCACAAGCAACCTAAGCATTATCTACCCACAACCAACCAACCAACTAGTTCAAGGCGACAAGGAATGGTAAAGCAATAACTAGTAAACCCTAACAATAGGTATCCCATCATTTGACACGAGCATGCAATCCTAAAATAACATTCATAATAGGTACAGAATGCATCAAGGACAATTTGTTCAGCCTAAATAAAATCTTTGTTTTGCAAAGTTTCTTGTAAATATTCTGAAAATTTGAGAAATCCATATATATTGTATGAAATTGGTTCACATTCTAAAATGGGAAATTTTGGGATGTGACAATCTACCCCCTTAACTAGAATCTCGCCCCGAGATTCAAAGAGACTGGGTTAAGATGACTGGATAGGAGAGCAATGAGAGGATCAAGATATAGCGACATAAAAGATGAAAAAACAAGGTTGAAATCAATCTTATATGGGTTTTTCAATCACACTATATGCATCAAGGATGATAGATACATTTCAAGGATGAAATGATGGTCAAGGAAGATAGGCACAAAGAACCTATACCACACAAAGCAAACAAAACATGGCTCAATAAATGATGACTCGTGACGATGCCTTAGCTTCATCTTCAACTTCCATATTAAGAGCTTCACTTCTTGATGTAGAGTTACTTCACTGGTGTATCTTGTTACTTGACTTGTTGTTGATAATGATATCCCTCTTTGACTTGGCCATCTCATCGAACCGAAAGATAGTATTGGAGTCGACAAACAAAATAGGAGCAATGTGGCCATGGACAAGGGTAAGGCTTAAAGAAAGGTGTTTGAAACAAGAAAATGATCACACAAGCACATAATAATAAAACAACCAATCGCAAATGCACGTAGAACTAATACAATCTAGGAGACCTTCCTAATATCAAGTAATGGTAGGCCTGGGAGAAGTGAACCTAGACTGAAATTATATACAACCTATTGGCTGGGCAAGTCGATAAAACATTTTATCTCAAAACATAAGGAGAAAATGAAATAGCTAAGGAAGTAGGGGAAAGAAGTGGAGTTTGCAAAATTGTACTTTAAAAACCGACCATTTCTAACTGGGCTTGTGTTCGGCGATCGATATAGCTCTGATACCACTTGTCCCACCCGGTTCCAACGACCAAAACCGAATGCATCTGTATGCGTGCCCAGGATCAAGTTTTCACGCACACATGACAATTATTGTGATAAAAAACAATATATTTATTAAATTGATATATTATTACAATGATGACCCGTAGGTCAAAAGAAAAAGATTACATTACAGCGGAATAACTAAGCGTTGGCGTCCTTCAGCTCCCACAAGAAGTGGACCGGAAGACCGCATGCCTAGATTCCTCCATGGGCTTCATAGTTGTACCTTCATTCTCCTGTAGCTGAGCAACAATGTGGGATATTGCAAGGGTGAGTACGTGCCGTACTCAGCAAGTGGGCGAAAAGATGACATGGGGCCATAGAAAAGGAAGGCTTAATGGGGTTTATTGCATGAGCTTTTAATTCCTGAGCATCCTATTTACTAGGTGAGGTCATCCCAACCATTAATCCAAAGGGTAATATCCAAACCAAGTCCAACATCATCCATCATGCAACCATTCCCAACCATTTCAACTCATAAGCAACTAATCTTGTGAGGATTCCAGACCGCTCTTAACCATGAGCGCGTCTGTCATGATAGTTTGATACTCTGCAGAGTTTGTACCACTTTACCCACAAGTCGTGATTTCATTCCCTATTGCCAGGTGGACTACAGTCTCCATGTTGCCATGCCGGCGAAGCACTAGCACACTTCCTTTGTTCTGCGGCCAGGAGATCACTTCGAGGCTTTTACAAAGGGTCTCCCAGTACATGCTAGCCACTAAGGTTCCACTCCCGTCCATAAGTGATAGCCCATCAAAAAGCAGCTCATCACTTGAGGGGCCCCCTTCTGAGCCATTCGGATACAAGGACAGTCGTCTTGACTTCCATTCACCGCTCTACCAAATGCTGCACCGACACTAGGAGAACTCCTAATTAATCAACCAAGTTATTCCATAGCAGCCTTGTGATGGCACTGTTATCCTCGGTTACCGTTCCAAGAACCGGTTCCTAGGATCTACAACAAGCCTACCACCATCAACCATGTGCCCACGGCACAACATCCATTCCATCCGGATTGCATAGATCCCTAAGTCCATGTTGCTAACATAAATTACCATTCCACCCATGATGTGACATAGTTCATTAATCAAGTATTAACCCAACATCCCACAAGCAACCTAAGCATTATCTAACCACAACCAACCAACCAACTAGTTCAAGGCGACAAGGAATGGTAAAGCAATAACTTGTAAACCCTAATAATAGGTATCCCATCATTTGACACAAGCATGCAGTCCTAAAATAACATTCATAATAGGTACAGAATGCATCAAGGACACTTGCCTTCGTCTTGCACCGGTGGTGGCCCTAGCACTTCAAACTCTTGCTCTTGTAGATCCTCGTAGGTCGATCCCTGTGTGTAGTCGTCTTTACGCGTAACAATTAACGACACAAGCAAATGCACAAAAATCAAAACACAGTCATGCAATAGTGTAAAAACAATATGATAATGCCATGAATGCATGGGTTGTGCTCCTACGATCGATTTGGCGCAAGAATCAACTAATTTGGAGTTATGAATCAAAAGATATGCAAGATTTATGCTGGCTGTGGCTGCGCAGATAGTGCAAAACCTATGTGCGCGTTGTCAATGATTGGCTCCAGTTCTCAAGGAATCATTGGAACAGAAATATTCCTAGTGATGTGGAACATGTGAAACGTAATGTGAATTGGTTCAAAAGTCAACTATACTGGAGATCGATTGCCTGCATCATGGTGAGGTCGTCTAGCAGCAGATCGAGCATGGATCACGTTCCTCGTTGCACTAGGGCCGTTCTAGGAGAACTCTATGGTGGAGATGATCACAAGACCTGGATCACAATTAGGAGTGGCGGTGGTATCAAGAATATCTCTGAATTTGGAGAAAAGGTGATGGTTTTACCGTCGCGCGTGCTGGATTTGCCCAGATCAGGGAGCTGCTGCTATTGCGATGTATATCCCAGAGGCATACTGTGACAACCCTACTCCGAAAAGTAGAGTGTGTCGCACAGGATCGTCTTGGGAGATGGTTAGCGGAGTAACCATACATAGCATTCACACATGAACATTCACCATTTACAAAGTTACGTCACTTAGGTGCATAATATTACAAGTTCGGAGGTCAAATTAAAATAAGTTCAGATCTGATACAATACATAGGTCCTTAGTATATTCTACATAATTGACCGCATGCGGCAGAATAACAAAACACGATGTCGATTCCTACATGAACCATGCCAGCCCTATGGCGATGGCTCACTCATCACGGTTAGGGGAGCTAGGGACCCATTTGATAGTCCAGTTCTGAGGCACCTCACATTCCCACACAACCTTGTTACAACAATCACAATATGTGGCCTGAGGGAAACCTGAAAAACAACATCATCGCAAAGCCTGAGTATCTAACATACTTCGCAAGACTTACCCGTCAACCGGTTTACTAAAACCGACTCCTAGTATGCAGGGGGCTGACCGGGTTTGTTTGATAATTGCATCAAAGGCTCCTAAGAGTTCTATGCTGCACTTTCATTTCCTTAGTCAAGATTTTACTTTACTTATTGCAGAAAACAACTACGGTGAGTCTATCTAGCTGCTAAGACTTGAACATAAGTAAAGAGCAATACATCATAGCAATATGTCGCCATAGCATAAGTAAATCTAAGAAACATAACCACACTTTACTACTAAACATCTCATTGCCACTGCTCGAACAAGAGGTGCTCATAACCGCGAGGGACGGCTATTCAAATTGATTTACATCCTGCAGGGAAAACCCAAATACACGACATACGCATCACTTAAGAACACGTATGGCCACCGTTCACAAGATTGCTATAAAGTCGATCCGAGGCCATCGATCCCGAGTACACGTCCTCCCCGCGATACAGTACTTCATATCCGAGGCTTAACCCATGCACTCTCCAGCGGTCCTCAACCCGTGCAACCACCGTGCTGTTCACATCACCTCTGGATCGATGAGTATGGCCGTCCAACAATACAGCGCCCAAGTTACTAGGTTTACCAATTCCCATATTAAAGTTATGTACTTGGTATTGTTCAATACTTGTCCACGTAGTTGCAACAATAGGTGCTCCATTTTATCAAGTTCATTAATCAAGTGAACCATAGTTGAATCTATAACCTACCGTTGACTCCACTAGTTTAAGCATAGCATTCGCTAACAGAAAAGCTTACTAACATAAACTAATTATAGGTCATATCTGGAGTATGCAAGTGGGTTTAATCCAAGTCCTACACTTAATGCAATATAAAATATTTCTAACTTGTGACAAAGAAAAAGGACTTGAAAATTAAATGGGTTATGCACCGGGGCTTGCCTTGAGGGTGATCGTAGTTAGTGTCTTCACCAAAACTCACTTCAGATCCCTACTGATCCGGTGTGATCTCCTCGGTCTCGATCCCTATATGAAATGGACATGCATCAATGCGACGCAATACACAAGGTTTCATGGATTTTCTTGATTAAAGATGAAATGAATGGCATGAAGATTCATGGCACTTCCTCAACAAATAAAATTAATGAACTAATCACGCATTCATGAATATGTGTGCATACATATGTATGACATGGCAGCCACTGAATTTGAAGGGGACAAACTTCTAATTAGGGAATGTAGTTTTCAATCATCACAAACTTAGTGTATGTCTACTCTTAACATGAGCATGGCATAGATAAGGATTACATGGCACTACATGATGATGATGACATGAAAACATAGTACTAAGGCCATCTGTAAAGGCTAGCACTATACATACATTGACAAAGTTAATTACATAATTAGCTCTAGGTACATATTGTTAATTAGGACCCAAGAGCATATGAATGGAGATAGGAATTCCTACTGTAAGGTTAATATGAATTATTCTTCATGAATATTCTAGAAAAGAATTTATTCCTACTTTTATTAAGTGCACACAAGAAGCAACACTCATATGGACAAATTCCTAAGTTAACTAACAAATGATTAATTTCGACAGCAAAAGTATACTTAGGTTTCTTCAACTTTTTCATGGAATTTTACAGGAGTGTACAAGTGCATAAGGGACAGGAATACCAAATTTCATAATTAAATTCCTAGCCAATAATTTACATAAATTCAATTGCTGAAAATAAAGATTATGCAATAATACTAACAATATGCATATAATTGGAAATGGGCTCTTGCAGGAAGTTTAAGAATGCCATGAAATGATCACTGAGCAAGTTTCTTGAATTTACCATTTATATATAATTACTTATGAATTTATTAAGCAATTTAGGGTTGTAAATTTAGGGAATTAAATAAATTAATTTACTGCATAACCATGGACTTCAACTTGTTTTTCTGGTAGAGGGGGATTTTAGGAGTCGAACAAAATTGGTTTCATCATTTTTGGACTTTTATTTCTTGAGTTATTGAATTTTAATGTTTAATCAAAGTTCACTACAATTTACAAAATTGCCACCGGCCATTTCAAATTTCACCCGCGCGTGCGCGGCGGCGCTGCGGCTCTGCTGGCTCGCCGTCGGGGATCGGCAGCGGGACATGGAACTCGGTGCTGCCCTACGTGATCAGTGACTCACAACGATCACGTGGGTGGTGGTGGCCGGAGTGGGGGCTGCTGGAGCACTGCCGGCGATGCTCTACAGTGGCCGACGGTGGCAGGCGCACGCAGAGGCGAAATCGGCAAGGGAGAGGGTCTAGGAGCATCACCTGGGTGCCGCGGTGCTCGTCGAAGCATTTGCTGGAGTCAGGATGGCCGGGGAGTAGTTCGTCACCGTGAGCCCCGTCTGAGCGGTGCACGGCGGCGGCTCGGGTTTCTCCAAATTCCCACGACGGCTCTGCACGAGGGAGGGAGATGATCAGGAGGCTACGAGAATGTCCCTTGGCGCACCGATTTGCGACAGAAAGGAAGGGGGGGGGGGGGGAAGCAGGGCGCTTGGCTTCGCTGGAGAGACTTGGGGAGCTGAGCGGAGCACGTGCGAATGAAGGGTTAGGAGAAGGGGCAGTTCCGGGTGGTAGCTGCCTTTAAAGCCGATCGGCCGTGAGAGAGCGAGAGGGGGAGAGAGGAGCGGCGAGCTGTCGACCAGGGAGTGGCTGCCGGTAGAGAGGGGCTTCAATTCTGGCCTGTGGCACAAGGGAGGGAGCTGGCGATGCAGTGGCCAGAGTGGGGCGACAGTGATCGACGGCGACATAGTAATCGGGGTACACTCGGTGTCGATCGGCTGTTGACCAGGGCACAAGAGAAGAAATTGACTTGCCTTGACTTTGAACAGTGCTCGGGTTTGGCTGAAATTGACCAAGTTCCAGTGCTCCAAACTTGACACCGAGTTTTTTGGGTGCATGAGCTGAATCGGCTTAGATTAATTTCAAAAATTCCAGGATAGAAATGCTCTTTTCTGAATTTAGAGGAATTTTTTAGGGTATTAAATGGTTACCAAAAATTCTGGTAAAATTCTCAAAATTCTCTTTTAATGTGGCCATTCAGAATATGCAAAAATATTGGAGTACTTCCATGGGTTTTTGTAATGTGTGAGAAAGGCCCTCATTTAGATATTCTAGATTTAATTAATTGGTTTCCTCTCTTTATGCTTTAGTACTTTGATTAATTATATTTTTAATTAGCCCTTAGTTGATATTAGGTTTAGTTAAATTCATTTATTTTGTGACATGGGATGTCACAGCACACCCCCCTTAAAGGAAATCTCGCCCTGAGATTTGCAAAAGAATGAACAAAAGGGAGGGGTGCGGGTGGTTACCGGTTTTGTGAGGCCAAGAATTCCGGAAAGTTGGTTTTCAGAAACTCTTCTTGTTCCCATGTAGCTTCATCTTCAGTATGGTTACTCCACTGCACTTTGTAAAAGGTGATAGTGCGGCTGCGAGTTACCTTGTCTTTTTCATTGATGATTCGGACGGGGTATTCGGGGTAGGAGAGATCTTCTTCCAATTGCTTAGTATCGAAGGTAACCATGTCGATCAGAGGCTTTAAACATCTCTTGAGTTGGGAGACATGGAAGACGTTGTGCACCCGCTCAAGATTTTTTGGTAGTTGCAACCGATAAGCAACGGCGCTATGCTTTTCCGTGATCGGAAAAGGTCCGATGTAGCGGGATGCTAATTTTCCTTTGATTCCAAAGCGAGACACACCTTTGTTGGGAGAAACCCGAAGATAGATATGATCTCCCGTTTCAAACTCCAATGGACGTCTCCTTTTATTGGAATAACTTATTTGGCGGGATTGGGCAGCCTTCATGTTAGCTTGAATTTGCCTCACCTTCTCTTCGGCTTGTGTGACCAGATCGGGACCAAAAGTAATTCTTTCTCCCGATTCCGACCAATTCAGCGGGGTTCGACACGAGTGACCATACAAGGCTTCAAATGGCGACATTTCGAAACTCTCTTGGTAGCTATTGTTGTAGGAGAATTCGGCAAACAGAAGACAAGATTCCCAATTACCATGATTGTCCAGCACACAAGCTCTCAATAAATCCTCCAAATATTGATTTAGCCTCTCAGTTTGACCATCGGTTTGTGGGTGATAAGCGTAACTTCGAATGAGAGTGGTGCCAAGACAAGCATGCAATTGCTCCCAAAAATGAGCAATAAATTGGGGACCTTGATCGAAGATGATCGTCTTAGGCACACCGTGCGAGCATAGAATCCGCACAATGTAGAGCTCGGCATATTGCTTAGTAGAGTAGGTTGTATGGACGGGAATAAAATGAGCAGATTTGGTCAACCTATCCACAATAACCCATATTGAATCGTGCTTTTTGGGTGTGAGGGGTAATTCAACGATGAAATCCATAGCAATGTCCTCCCATTTCCAAGCGGGGATTTTTAATGGGTGCAGAAGACCGGCTGTTCTCAAGTGATCGGCCTTCACACATTGATAAGTATCGCATTCGGAGACATACTGAGCAACCTCTCATTTCATACACGTCAACCAAAACTTTTCCCTTAACCCACGATACATTTTTTTGCTGTCGGGGTGTATGGAGTATTTGGACAAGTGAGCCTCATCCAAAATTTTCTTTCTTATCTCCTCATTCTTGGAACAACAAGGCGATTGTTGAACAATAGTACTCCATCTTCGTCTTGTCGGAAACACGTCGCTTCCTTCTTCCCTATTTTCTGGCAAATATATTCCATTCCCTTGTCCTTCTTTTGGGCTTTCACAATTTCTTCCCGAAGGGTAGGAATGAGCGCCAAATTATACAAGGATCCTTATGGGATGACACGAAGACTTGGTTCGCTAGGATCTGAAATCGTACAAGCTTCCATTGAGCAAACGATGGCGTGACTGCATTGGTCCCTTCAACTCAAGGCGTCGGCAACCACGTTGGCCTTCCCGGGGTGATAATGAATTTCCAAATCATAATCCTTGATTAATTCCAACCATCTACGCTGCCTCATGTTCAGTTCTTGTTGAGTGAAGATATATTTGAGACTTTTGTGGTCGGTGTAGAGGTTAACAAGATTACCGAGCAAGTAATGGCGCCAGGTTTTCAAGGCTAGGACGACTGAGGCCAATTCCAAATCGTGAGTGGGATAATTTTGCTCATGCTTCCGGAGCTGTTGTGATGCATAGGCAACGACACGGCCTTCTTGCATAAGCACACAACCCAATCCGGTGCCGGAGGCATCGCAACAAACATCGAACGGTTTTGTGATGTCGGGTTGAGCCAAAACTGGAGCGGTTGTCAAATGCTTCTTGAGTGACTGAAAAGCTTCTTCACATGCACTACTCCACTTGAACTTAACATCCTTTTCCAGCAACTTGGTCATAGGCTTGGCAATGCTTGAGAAGTTGGGAATGAATTTCCGATAATAATCGGCAAGACCAAGGAAACTACGAATTTGCTTGATCAATTTTGGAGCCTTCCAATTCAGCACATCCTCTACTTTGCTAGGGTCCATGGCTACTCCTTCTGCTGATATGATGTGACCCAAGAATGGAATTTGCTTTAGCCAAAATTCACATTTGCTAAATTTGGCGTAAAGTTGATAATCTCGGAGTCGTTGCAGAACGATGCAGAGATGTTCGGTGTGCTCTTCTTCGGACTTGGACTAGATCAAAATGTCGTCGATGAATACCACTATGAACTTATCCAATTCAGGCATGAATACGAAATTCATCAAATACATGAAGTGGGCTGGAGCATTTGTGAGACCAAAAGACATGACGAGATATTCGAAAAGACCATATCGAGTGGAGAAAGCTGTTTTTGGAATATCTTCGGCTCGGATCTTTATTTGATGATAACCGGAATGGAGATCAATCTTGGAGAAGACTTTAGCACCCACTAGTTGATCAAAGAGGATATCGATTCGAGGTAGAGGATACTTGTTCTTGATGGTTACAACATTTAACGGCCTATAGTCCACACATAGGCGTAGGGTCTTGTCTTTCTTCTTCACAAAGAGAGCAGGACAGGCCCAGGGAGATGAACTTGGTCGGATATAACCCTTGTCCATAAGCTCTTGTAACTGCTCTTTCAACTTTGCTAACTCATTAGGAGCCATCTTGTACGGCCTTAGAGAGATAGGCGTTGTACCAGGTACGAGTTCAATCTTAAACTCAACATCCCTGTCCGGAGGCATTCCCGGCAAATCGTCTGGAAATACGTTGGGAAAATCACGGACCACTGGAATATTTGCTAGCTCCTTTCCTTCCACATGACACACTTGAGAAGTGGACAACTTGGGATACGACAATCGGAGAATAGAGGGGCCGTGTAAGGGTGAGTTCAAATGGATTTCCCGGTCCTCAATGTGCAATACAGCTTTGTGACTGGTCATCCATTTCATACCAAGAATTATATCGATGCTTTGGCCATCTAAGATGATTAGGGAAGTGGGGTATATGTTGTTTGCTAGCTTAAGTGGCACTTTCCTTAACTCAAGATGAGCTCTTATTTTTCCACCGGGAGACGTAATAACGTACGGTGTTCCCATAGTGGTGGGGGTAATTTTCAGATGATTTGCATATGCTTGACTAATCAAATCATGCGTTGCTCCTGAATTGAAAAGAACCATGGCAGCATGTTGGTTGATCGAGAACGTACCCGCTAGAACGGGTTCTCCAGCTTGGGTCTCTTTGACCGTGGTATAGTTGACTCGGCCATTCTTGTGTGTGGGGGTAGATGACTGAGGACGATTCCCATTGCTGCCATTGTTGTTGCCGCTGTTGTGGTTGTTGTCATTGTTGTTCCTGGAAGTGTTGGAGTTGTTGTTGTTGCTCGGGTTGCGCTTCGGGAACCGACACTCCATAGCAAAATGACCGGTGCGGCCGCAGTTGTAGCATGGATGTGCGGAGTTGGTCTTCACCACTTGGTTATTCTGCTGCGGAGGGCGCGAACCAGAAGATTGCTGCTGCTTGCCTCCATGAAATCACGAGTGCTGCTGCGAGGATGACGGACGAGGTCCTCCTCCCGAGGGTACCGTAGCCCGGAATTTCTATCCAGTCGGGGAGGTGATTGCTACCTTGTACTTGGGCGGTGCGGAGCCGGATGAACTTCCCATAGCACGTTTCCTCTTCTTGTCCTCTTGATTGGCATGAATGGCGTCTTCTTGCACGATGGCGGCACTCATCAAGTCATTGAACGTGTCGGCGGTGACTTGTGCCAAGCTATCTTGCAGCTTCAGGGTAAGACCCGAATGGAAATAGTCCTACTTCTTCTCGTCCGTATCGGCGTGATACGATGTGTACTGAGCCAGGTAGTTGAATTTCCGTGCATACTCTTGCACGGTTCCAGCGCCTTGCTTCAAGTTGAGGAACTCCTGCAACTTGCGCTTCATGAGTCCAGCGGGGATATGGTGTGCACAGAAAGCGGTGCAGCATTCTGCCCACGTGACATGGTGACCAGCTGTGAGAGCGGCTGTGAAACTGGCCCACCAAGCACTTGCGGAGCCACGGAGCTGCTGCGCGGCAAAGAGGGGCTTCTGCTGCTCGGTGCAGTGAAGGAGAGCGAACTTTGACTCCAGAGTGCAAATAAAGTTATCTGCTTCCAGAGGATCACCGGCTTCTCCGAAGGTGGGCGGGTGAGTCGCCCAGAAGTCAGTGTAGGAGGATTCCCGCTGTTGTAGTGGTGGTGGTCCGGGAGCTCCTTGATGGTTCATGTTCTCCATGAACATGCGGAACATCTCGTTCTGGTTGTGGATGAGCTGCTCTATAGCCGTCATGGGAGGCGTGTTGGGCAGCGGCCCATTTCCACCGACGTTCGAGGCGCCGGGAGCATCACCGACGTTTTCTCCATCGCGGCGAGTTTGCACCATCTAACACATGAACAAAGTATGTTAGCCTGGTCATCACGTGAGACAATATGATAACAAGGCTATAACATGGTAGCAAAATAAAATTTCAGATTGCTCAGAATGAAATGGTTGACAAGTAAATGGTGAGGACATTAGAGATAACTTAAATTCCATAATTTCCAACACCATAAGCAACATCATTATGATAAAACCATAGGTACATGTGATGCAACTTTGATACATGGCAAGTCTTCGGTTACATCACTCGGAACACTACACCACATGATCTCGGAGAGCTTAGGTTACAACTTAGCTTAGCATTACTAACACTATGCACACACGACTACGATATCTCACGAGATCTCCACCCTACATACATAATGCTACTCGGTCACCCGACGTGGCTGTCACCATCGGACTCCACATCCATATCACCCGGTCCAGGGGGTGCTTCGAAGTCAATGCCGGAGTCATCGTTCTCACTCAAATCAGTGTCATCGGGGGGAATCACTGCGAGTGGAATGGGTGGCTCATCGTTATGGATGACGTTCAGCTGGCCATTGGCAGCTTGGAGATGTCCGATGAGCTACTCTTGCTGTGCGATGATTGTGTGAGCGTCGTTGAGGTTTCCTTCCATGACATCACGCGCATCTTGAGCTTCTTCACGCTGAGCCTGTAGCTTACTTCGCTCCTCCAAGAGAGCGGTAACCTGACCATGAAGAGAGTAAATCTCCTCTTGGGCAGCGGTGAGCTGGGTGTTGCGTTGGATCAGTTGCTCCTGCAACTGATCGCTTGCATGGCCCTCGATGATGAGCTGCGCATCATGGAGTTGCTCGAAAAGACCGACCCGCTCCAACTCGCTAGTGTGCAGCTTGTCCTCAAGATATGAAATCTTAGCGTCACGCTTCGCAAGCTGGGCATCACAGGCAACAAGTGTGGACTGCAGCGCTTCGTGCTCTCGTTCCAATTCGAGAATGCGGGCAGCCAGGTACTCGGGGTCCTTCGCGAGCTTGCCAACATCCATCTGCCGGAATAAAGTTTTGTAAGGGTGAGTCAAAACTTAATATTCCACTAAGCACACATGCTTAAAATAGCATAAGGAATGATTGGTAAAAGGAAAGACACGAGGTTCCCGATCCGTTCAACGACCGGTAACGATGAATTTCTGCGGTCAACGGAGTGAACCACAGAAACGGGCAAAAACGCTTAATTTTTGGACAAAATTAAAATTTTTGTGTTTTACAACTGTTGTGGAGAATTTCATCATCTTTCTAACGCATACTCACACATCTCCATCCAATAAAGTCTCTGGGAGTTAGGATCATCCAAAGACAGGGGACAGAAATAAAGCAATCTCTGACTTCCAGAAAAAAGGCTACTGTTTTTGCAAAATCCGACCCAGTTCCAGATTTGTCCACGACAAAGTTCCTAAACCAAACTTGTAGAACAGAACCTCAGATTTCCAACGAGTACTTATTCGCCTTCATTGAATTAAAATTAAGGAAGTTATGCTTGTTTTAGTGAAACTGACTTTTCTGGCAAAGTTGGGTTTATATCGGTTGAGTTCAAGTTTCTGGTTTAGGTGCCATAGGGATTCAAATTCGCTCAAATCTGAGTCATTTCACATGTTTGCAATATTAGTGACCTTTTCACATGATTTAGTGAAGGTGAGTGCATATGGTATGCATGAATGCCAAATGCTCAATATGACGATTTCCTACATCCTCACAAAAAGAAAACTTGACCGAATATATAGGTCGATCCTTTTGGTGGCACACACACCTCTCACACGTTTCTAAGCAAACTACACGTGGTTAGTGTATCTACAAGAGATCCATTTCAGAAACAATACATCAAATTCAAAAGAAACAAGCCAAAATAACAATGACAGTTTATGCCCAGGTATTCGCCCACCCGGAAGGCAGCCGACGTTTAAACGCATTCGGTCCACGCATCAATCAAAGCCCAGGTCTTTCCCCACCCAGAAGGCGTTCGGTATTTATAGCGCAACCGATCTGTGCACAAAGATATACCTTCGTTGAAGAATCCGTAGTTGCAAGTAAGTTAAACAAACATAACCCAGGGTTATCTTTGCCACCTACAAGACTCTTATATGGGCACTACTAGTTTGTACCTTACCATAAGGCGTAGAAACGGCTTGTTTATGTTTTAAAATGCTCATTTGTGTGTAGCTTATCCCAAAACAGCTCTGATACCAGTTGTGACAACCCTACTCCAAAAAGTAGAGTGTGTCGCACAGGATCGTCTCATGAGATGGTTAGCAAAGTAACCATACACAGCATTCACATATGAACATTCACCATTTACAAAGTTACATCACTTAGATGCATAATATTATAAGTTCGGAGGTCAAATTAAAATAAGTTCAGATCTGATACAATACATAGATCCTAAGTACATTTTACATAATTGAGCGGAAGCGGTAGAATAACTAAACACGACGTCGATTCCTACATGAACCATGCCAGCCCTATGGCGATGACTCACTCATCACGGTTAGGGGAGCTAGGGACCCATTCGATAGTCCAGTTCTGAGGCTCCTCACCTTCCCACACAACCTTGTTACAACAATCACAATATGTGGCCTGAGGGAAACCTAAAAAACAACATCATCGCAAAGCCTGAGTATCTAACATACTTCGCAAGACTTACCCGTCAACCGGTTTACTAAAACCGACTCCTAGTATGCAGGGGGCTGACCGGGTTTGTTTGATAATTGCATCAAAGGCTCCTAAGAGTTCTATGCTGCACTTTCATTTGCTTAGTCAAGATTTTACTTTACTTATTGCAGAAAACAACTACGGTGAGTCTAGCTAGCTGCTAAGACTTGAACATAAGTAAAGAGCAATACATCATAGCAATATGTCGCCATAGCATAAGTAAATCTCAGAAACATAACCACACTTTACTACTAAACATATCATTGCCACTGCTTGAACAAGAGGTGCTCATAACCGCGAGGGACGGCAATTCAAATTGATTTACATCCTGCAGGGAAAACCTAAATACACGACATACGCATCACTTAAGAACACGTATGGCCACCGTTCACAAAATTGCTATAAAGTCGATCCAGGGCCATCGATCCCGAGTACACGTCCTCCCCACGATACAGTACTTCGTATCCGAGGCTTAACCCATGCACTCTCCAGCGGTCCTCAACCCGTGCAACCACCGTGCTGTTCACATCACCTCTGGATCGATGAGTATGGCCGTCCAACAATACAGCGCCCAAGTTACTAGGTTTACCAATTCCCATATTAAAGTTATGTACTTGGTATTGTTCAATACTTGTCCACGTAGTTGCAACAATAGGTGCTCCATTTTATCAAGTTCATTAATCAAGTGAACCATAGTTGAATCTATAACCTACCGTTGACTCCACTAGTTTAAGCATAGCATTCGCTAACAGAAAAGCTTACTAACATAAACTAATTATAGGTCATATCTGGAGTATGCAAGTGGGTTTAATCCAAGTCCTACACTTAATGCAATATAAAATATTTCTAACTTGTGACAAAGAAAAAGGACTTGAAAATTAAATGGGTTATGCACCGGGGCTTGCCTTGAGGGTGATCGTAGTTAGTGTCTTCACCAAAACTCACTTCAGATCCCTACTGATCCGGTGTGATCTCCTCGGTCTCGATCCCTATATGAAATGGACATGCATCAATGCGACGCAATACACAAGGTTTCATGGATTTTCTTGATTAAAGATGAAATGAATGGCATGAAGATTCATGACACTTCCCCAACAAATAAAATTAATGAACTAATCACTCATTCATGAATATGTGTGCATACCTATGTATGACATGGCAGCCACTGAATTTGAAGGGGACAAACTTCTAATTAAAGAATGTAGTTTTCAATCATCACAAACTTAGTGTATGTCTACTCTAAACATGAGCATGGCATAGATAAGGATTACATGGCACTACATGATGATGATGACATGAAAACATAGTACTAAGGCCTAAATTTCAGAAAGTTTATTTTAAGTAACTTAGCTAAAGTGGCCATATGTAAAGGCTAGCACTATACATACAATGACAAAGTTAATTACATAATTAGCTCTAGGTACATATAGTTAATTAGGACCCAATAGCATATGAATGGAGATAAGAATTCCTACTGTAAGGTTAATATGAATTATTCTTCATGAATATTCCAGAAATGAATTTATTCCTACTTTTATTAAATGCACACAAGAAGCAACACTCATATGGACAAATTCCTAAGTTAACTAACAAATGATTAATTTTGACAGCAAAAGTATACATAGGTTGCTTCAACTTTTTCATGGAATTTTACAGGAGTGTACAAGTGCAAAAGGGACAGGAATACCAAATTTCATAATTAAATTCCTAGCCAATAATTTACATAAATTCAATTACTGAAAATGAAGATTATGCAATAATACTAAAAATATGCATATAATTGGAAATGTGCTTTTGCATAAAGTTTAAGATTGCTATGAAATTATCACTGAGCAAGTTTCATGAATTTACCATTTATATATAATTACTTATGAATTTATTAAGCAATGTAGGTTTGTAACTTTAGGGAATTAAATAAATTAATTTACTGAATAACCATGGACTTCAACTTGTTTTTCTGGTAGAGGGGGATTTTAGGAGTCGAACAAAATTGGTTTCATCATTTTTGGACTTTTATTTCTCGAGTTATTGAATTTTAAAGTTTAATTGAAGTTCACTACAATTTACAAAATTGCCACCGGCCATTTGAAATTTTACTCGCGCGCGTGCGTGGCGGCGCTGCGGCTCTCTGGCTCGCCGGTGGTGATCGGCAGCGGGACTTGGAACTGGGTGCTGCCCTACGTGATCAGTGACTCACAACGGTCACATGGGTGGTGGTGGCCGGAGTGGGGGCTGCCGGAGAACTGCCGGCGATGAGCGGTGGCGATGCTCGACGGTGGCCGACGGCGGCAGGCGTGCGCAGAGGCGAAATCAGCAAGGGACAGGGTCTAGGAGCATCACCTGGGTGCCGCGGTGCTCGTCGAAGCGTTTGCTGGAGTCGGGATGGCCGGGGAGTGGGTCGTCACCGTGAGCCCCCTCCGCGCGATGGACGGTGGCGGCTTGGGTTTCTCCAAATTTTGGCAATGTCTCTGCACGAGGGAGGGAGAGGATCAGGAAGCTACGAGAATGTCCCTTGGTGCACCGATTTGCGAAAGAAAGGAAGGGGGGGGGGGGGGGGAGCAGGGCGCTTGGCTTCGCTGGAGAGACTTGGGGAGCTGAGCGGAGCACGTGCGAATGAAGGGCAAGGAGAAGGGGAAGTTCCGGGCGGTAGCTGCCTTTAACACCAATCGGCTGTGAGAGAGCGAGAGGGGGAGAGAGGAGCGGCGAGCTATCGACCAGGGAGTGGCTACCGATGGGGAGGGGGTTCAATTCTGGCCGGTGGCACAGGGGAGGGAGCTGGCGATGCAGTGGCTGGAGTGGGGCGATAGTGATCGACGGCAGCATAGTGATCGGGGTACACTCGGTGTCGATTGGCTGTTGGCCAGGGGAGAAGAGAAGAAATTGACTTGCCTTGACTTTGAACAGTGCTCGGGTTTGGCCAAAATTCACCAAGTTCCATTGCTCCAAACTTGACACTGATTTTTACGTATACCCAGGCAAACATTTTCTCCAACTTTCCTTTTGGGTGCATGAGCTCAATCGACTTAGATTGATTTTAAAAATTCCAGGACAGAAATGCTCTTTTCTGACTTTAGAGGAATTTTTAAGGGTATTAAATGGTTACCAAAAATTCTGGTAAAATTTTCGAAATTCTCTTTTAATGTGTCCATTCAGAATATGCAAAAATATTGGGGTACTTCCATGGGTTTTTGTAATGTTTGAGAAAGGCCCTCATTTGGATATTCTAGATTTAATTAATTGGTTTCTCTTTATGCTTTGGCACTATGATTAATTATATTTTTAATTAGCCCTTAGTTGATATTAAGTTTAGTTAAATTCACATTGTGACATGGGATGTCACACATACAACGTCCAATGGTGCTGACTTTTGTATATGTTGTATAGGACATCTGGGCGCACCTACATGTACAATTTGGCGTTATTTGGATGGGTGGATCACCGGGAATGTCAAAGCCAACCGGCAGAACTGTTTCTGGACACGAGGGCAGGGTGGCAGCCTTGCGGCGTGGTGAGGGTTTGAGGGGGGGGGGGGGGGAGGACGTGGGAGGGGGCCTAGTATATATAGGAGGGGTGGGGGCAGGTGGGGGAAGAATATGGAAGGAGATTTATGAAGGATAAATGCATTATTGATGGCAATTTATTCTCTTGTTCCTTCCTTTTAAGTGTTTATGGTAGGTGGAGTTTCTTTCCATATAAATGTTTATGGAAGGAGTGGTTTCTTTCCATAGGAAGTTTTATGGAAGGTTGGGGTAAACAAGGAAGACATCACATCTAGGAACATCCATGCGGTAGGTAAAATGAATGTGGATGACATTGAGTCTCGATACATCAACGACTCGTAGGGTGATATATATGATGAACAAAGGTACAATGTGATGAGACAGGTTTGAAAGGTGGTGTCGGACCATGCATTCAAGAGAGTCAAGGTGACATAGATAGTTGAGCCCTATTTTAAAATAGAATGTACATTCATAAAATTTGATTGAAAGGACTTTTAATTTTTAAAAATTAAAATGGAATCCAAAAATGACAAAATATTGAAATGAAGTAAAATAAAATGATTTTACTTATTTTAAAAGTTATTTTTGTTTAAAACTGAAAACTTTTGTGACATAGAGCGATTTGTTTAGCCTAAATAAAATCTTGGTTTTGCAAAGTTTGTTGTAAATATTCTCAAAATTTGAGAAATCCAAATATATTGTATGAAAGTGGTTCACATTCCAAAATGGGAAATTTTGGGATGTGACAGAAAGAGAAGCAGCCAGCATCACCCCTCGAGCATTATTCACAGTAGAAGCCACAGTTCAAGATCAAGAAGAAGAGGAGATGGCAAAGGTACCTATGGTTTATCATCTTAAGCCTCAATTGACTAATGTTGTCAAGATAGATTTCCAAGAAGCTCAAGATCAACTTCCATATAGATTGGAGAGATATGTTGGAATAGTGGTGCAACAACCGTTCACGGGTTCAGAAGATCCCATTCATCACTTGCAACACTTCGTTGAGGTTTGCTAGTACATTCAAGATAGCAGGATCGATCGGAGACCAATCACGTGTGCGCCTGTTCCTCTTCTCTCTAGTTGGATATCCCAAGCGATGGTACAATGGATTGGAAAACTCAGTAAAGACAAAATGGAACAGGTTAGCAGCTGAATTCTTGGCCAAATACTGCCCTCCTGGTAAGACTCAAGCTTTGAAGAATAAGATCCCTGGATTTACACAGAATGTTGATGAAGGCATTTGTTGACGGCTGTTAAGTACCATTTTTAACCGTCAACTATACTCAAATAAAGGAGAATTTGGCATTTCATACACGCATGCTTTAGCACAATAATATAGTTCCACTTGTACTTGGAGAACTTTCTGCATGCAGGAGGAAATGTGAAGGAAACACCTCAAAAGGCAAGAAAACACACTTTCGACCAATCAGAGAGTGCCACATGGACGTCACACGGATTGAAGAGCCCATTTTCAGCACTTAACCGACGTAACTCCCTGTAATACCGCGCAACCCAACATCAGGGCCCACAGGACAGCCACCTGGAGAAAAGCACAGGCCAGGAGGGGCCACCCCCAGGTCGGCCGACCTGGTCAGGTCGGCCGACCCGGCCGGGCGCCCTCTCCGCCTGGGCTTCCACGTGTTGGCTCCTCCGCGACTCCTGATGACGGTTTGAGATGCCTTTCGTGGCGGTTACGCTCCCTTGCCGACCTATTGAGGCTATAAATAGGAGGGTGTGCCTTCACACTTAACACACACCACAAGAAGCATTTCTCTCTTGCTAGTAGTAGTTCTTGGAGTTTTAGTGGAGTTAGGCTGAGTCTAGAGCTCTCTAGTCCCAAGTCTTCACTTGGAATTGGTATGGCTCTTGTATCTTTTCCCTTTTGTAAGACTTTGCTCTTATCAATATATATATCTTTTCTATATAGTTGTGCTTGGGTCATGAGTTTCTTGTTTGATATTGTGATCCATATATGTGATAGTATAGTCTACTTGTGTGATAGTAGTTTATATTTATTATACTACTATTGTCATGCTAGTTATATACCGTCACTATAGTCTAGTTTATATGTTATAGTCTCTATGCTTAGTTTTAGCTGATAAAGTATAGCATGGGTTTGGTGATCGTATTCGTACGGTAGCTCTGCCTCGTTAATAGTAATAGCGGAGGGGCAGAGTGCTCTTTGGTCATGCAAGTATGGTACTTGGGTGACTGATTTGCATCAATTATTCGTTAGTCTACTGGTTCGTTGAGGTAGGCGGCAGGTGGTGACAGCCCTGTCCATCCTTTGAAATCCTCCCCGCTAGGCTAGTGCGTAGGCTCTTGGCGGAAGTCGCCTGTGGATGCAGGGGTAAGTCCGTGCCTGAAGTGCTATATTATTGACTGCTGAACCTGAGTGTGGGTCTGTTTGTATTCTACTTAGGCTATGCAACTGAATAGGAATGTATAGTAGGAGTAGCTTAGCCTAGTCTTTCCTCCACTAGACTTTATTTATTTAGTAGGAATCTTCTGTGTGTGTCACACTACCCGGTTATTATCATGTACCCGCCTGTCTTGGTTAAGATATCCTTGCTAATTGTTAACATGATCTTATATGTTAGTAACGCTTCTTGATCATACCCTTCCTTTGGGATAAACAAATACGATACCCTGAATACTTCCGGGTGAAATGCTACAGCGGTATTCTCCGTGCGCTTGCGGATTTTACCTACTTGACTCTGGGACATATTAGTGAACCATTTCTGGCCCCGTGCCGGGAATGATTTATTAATATGGCTTAGCAAAAGTTAACAAGCATTTCTGGCGCCGTTGCCGGGGAAGGCGTATGATTCAAGAAAAATTACTAATGTATATAGTAGTGTTGCAATTATTAAGGCTATCTCCTAAGCAGGTTAACCTTGCTTTGTTTTCTGCATTTCGTATGAAAACAGGGTAGTGTATGATTGGTTTCGACTTGCCGACAAACTTCACTGAAGATCCTGAGTCACTCCTGAGAAGGACACGAGCTAGGCTCACCCCTCCTCGTAAGGAGACTCGGCCAATCGAACCTGTCATTCCCGCACCATCAAGCTCTGAGCAAATGGCTGACAAGACCCTCCGCGAGTTCTCCGCTCCCTCCGCTGCCAACATCCCTACGGGACCAGCTGGCAATGTGGGAGATGCGAACTTCGAGATCAAGACCGGTCTCATCACCATGGTGCAGGCTAGCCCATTCTGTGGGAAAGCCAATGAGGACGCTAGTGCTCATCTCCAGCAATTCCTGGAGATTTGCAACACGTTCAAAATGAAGGACGTCACCCCCGACGTTGTTCGCCTTCGACTGTTCCTGTTCTCTCTCCTTGGGAGAGCGAGACAGTGGTTCTACGCAAACCCTAAAGCTGTGAACACTTGGGAGAAGTGTTCAGCTGCGTTCCTTGCAAAGTTCTTCCCGCTGGGCAAGACCAATGCCCTCCGCGGAAAGATCTCAAGCTTCCAGCAGGAGTCGAAGGAATCGATTCCTGAGGCATGGGAGAGGCTCCAGGAGTACATCCTGGCATGTCCCCACCACGGGATGGATGATTGGCTGATCATCCAGAACTTCTACAACGGGCTTACTCCGTCGGCCCGCGACCACCTCGACGCTGCTGCTGGTGGAGCCTTCTTCTCGTTCACTGTGAGCAAGGCAAAAGATTTGATCGAGAAGATGGTGTCCAACCAAGGTTGGAATGAAGAGCGCCTCCAACCTCGCCAGCGAGGCATGCACTCCGTCAAGGAGGTTGACATGCTCGCCGCCAAGATTGACCTTCTCATGAAGAAGATGGACGAACAAGCCAATGGAGAAGTGAAAGCCCTAGACGCTCATATGACTTGCGAGGTCTGTGGCAACACGGGACACTCGGGCAATGACTGCCCTGAGACCCGTGAGGACGCAATGTTCATGGGCAACAACAACAACAACGGTTACCGTCCACAAAGAGGTCAAAGTTGGGGTCCACCACGTCCCAACTACCAAGGAGGTAACTCTGGCAACTTCTCTGGTTTTAATTCCGGTTATAATCAGCCCTCCTTGAAAGATCTTGTGCTTGGTCAAGCTAAGGTTAATGATAACATCAGTAAAAAGCTTGCCACCACTGATAGGACTCTTGAGAGCATCCACACTAAGATAGAGGGTGTTTCCTCTGCTCTCAAGAATCAGCTGAGCTTTAATAAAATGATAGAAACCCAATTAGCTCAGTTAGCTGCTGCTGTTCCTACTGCTGAGTCGGGGAAAATCCCGGGGCAACCCGAGACCCCCTTAGAAAATGTTAATGCGGTTACCACGAGAGGAGGTAAGTCCACTCGGGATCCTCCATACCCTAACCATGCAGGAAAGGACACATCAGCTGAGAAGCCGGCAGAAGAAGAAGAACTGCCGCCCAGGAAAACGGCCCCACATGAGTTCTATGACACGAACCTCATGCCGTTTCCTGAAAGAAGAAGGAAGCCCACCGTGGACGAGCAGTTCACACGCTTCGTTGAGGTGATCCAGAAGCTGCACATCAACGTGCCCTTGCTAGATGCGATACAAGTACCCACGTACGCTCGCTACCTCAAGGATCTTATCAGCAACAAGCACCCACTACCGACCACAGAAATTGTCAAGCTGACGGAAGAGTGTAGCGCTGCTATACTCAATCGGCTTTCTGAGAAGAAGAAAGATCCGGGGTGTCCCACGATCACCTGCTCGATCGGGACACAGAACTTTGACCATGCCTTATGTGATCTTGGGGAAAGTGTGAGCGTCATGCCGTAGGATGTCTTCGACAAGCTCAACTACACCACACTATCCCCCACGCCGATGCAGCTGCAGCTGGCCGATTCAATGGTCCGCTATCCGGCAGGGATCACCGAAGATATTCCGGTGAAAATCCGGGATTGCTTCATCCCCGTCGACTTCGTAGTGCTTGACATGGACGTCGGGAAGAGCACACCGCTCATCCTGGGACGCCCATTTCTCAGCACTGCGGATGCTCGCATCGATGTAGGAGCCGGAGAAATCCGCTTCCACATCAATGGCAAGGAGGAGAAGTTTGACTTTCGGCCACGAAAAGAACAGTGCAACATGATCCGTATCAAGTACAGGCCGAACCCAAGCAACATCAAGGAAGTGGAGGTCACTCCGCCAAAGAAGGACAGCCTCATCACATTCATGAAGAACTTCCTTGAGCAGGAAAAGGTTGCACAGCAACAACTGATGAAGGCAAGGGGGCAAAGGTCAAACATTAAGCAACAGCCTCCGAAGTCCACAAGGCAGCAACCTCCGAGGTCTGCAAAGAAACAGGCTGTGAAGCCTGCAAAACCGCAGCCTCCGAAGCCCGAGAAGCCACCGGCCGCAACAAAGACCAAGAAGGTGTGGCGAGTGAAACAAGAAGCATCATCCGTGTCTTCATCTCCGGGACCGGACAACACTTCATCGAGCTGAACGCCGGAGAAAAGTCCCGCTCGTCGGACTTTAAAAGGTGAGTCCTCGCCGGGAGGTTAAACCGGTAGTTATCCATATTTGCTCTTTTAATTGCATATTTGCTTTCCACCACATTTTGATTTTTTCCGACCACTGCATTTCTGCATTTTTGAATTTTCCCAGCCACCTTGAAATTTTTCAAAACTCATTTGCATTTCTGAAAATTTAAAAAATTGGTTTTTGGGCTTTCCATTTTGAAAAGATTTTTTGTCGAGCTTTTTGAGCAAAAAGGCAGCAGGGGACAAATCCCCTAGCCGTTGGGGAACACATAGGAAAAAGGGGGCTGCCAGGAGGCCCACCTGCCAGGTCGGCCGACCTGGTGAGGTCGGCCGACCCCCTGGCCCCACCTTTTCCTGTGCTCCTTTCTCCAAACGGCTATATGGCCGTTGCTCTGTCCCTTTCTAACGGCCATCTTGCTATAAAAACCGCCCAGGAGGAGGAGCTTCACCATTCCAAGCTCATCTTTGACTCCCCTCCTTTGCTCACTTGTTGCTCTCCCAAAATTTCGTGTTCTTCAACTTTACTACAGCCCCAAAAACCCAAAAAAATATTTCCCCTCTATTTTAGTGCATTTGCAAGTTGTTGTGAGAAGAAAACCAATTTCGGAGAAGCTCGGGTTTGTCGTTTTCACTAACGCTCACCCGAACACTTGTTCGATCTTGTTTTTGTTCTTGTCTTGTGTTTGTTCTTGTGTGCAGCCATGTTCAAACGAATGAAGCAAGTCGCCGGAATCAAGCGGAGAAAAAGCACTCGTGCAAGCACGAGTCAAGCATCCTCCGTCGAGCTCACACCAAGTCTGGGGCATGGTGACCCCGAAGCTGAAATTCCGGAGGAAAGGCCGGCCTTGCTCATCACCGAGGAGCATCTCGACATCAAGGATGACCGCGAGGGCCAAGCCATCGCGCTCATGAGAGAACGGCCATTCGCCCACACCCGACGCTTCGATCCGGACTTCCTCGAGAAAATAGGTATGAGAGAAGAATTTGCCTCTATTTTTCGCACTATGGGTTGGCTAAATTTCGTAGAAGTAGATGAGCCGGGTTCTCGTTTGCTTACTATGCAGTTTTTATGCACCCTTAGAAAGTATGATGAAGGCATTTCTTTTTGCTTGTTTGGGCAAAAGCGCTTGGTCACATGGGGTGATCTTCATGCTATGCTAGGTCTAAATCCTAAATGTAGGCTAGACTTAGATAAAGCACTAAAGGGGTTCCATAAAGAAAGTTTTTGGAAAAAGATTTCCGGAAACGACTGGGGTCCCAAGCCTAGAACAAGTGCCATCCATAATCCTACACTTAGATTTATGCATGTGTGGTTGGCTATGACCTTGTTTCCTCGAGGTGACATTAGGGTTGTCCGGCAAGATGAATTGAAAATACTTTATGCCATGGTTAAGAAAATTAGGGTGTCACCCGCGGAATGCATGATTGATCAATGGTTAGACAATATAAAGTTGACAGGACCAATTGAGTGCACCTCTTTAGTTACTCGCATTGCGCAGAAGTGTGGTCTGCTTGAGAATGTTCATGTTGAATATTTGACGGTAGATAGAGAATTTCTAGGCGAGGACTATTTTGTGCAAGGACATACTTTGAAACATGGTCCAAATAATACCTTGATCTATCACTTTCCCCGGTATACAAATGAATTCCCGTTACCTAACCCGGGTCTTCGTTTGTATCACTATCGGGCACTAACCCTCCCACTTGAGCCAGTGGGAGAAGTTCGCAGGCATAGTGTTTCAGGGCGACCGACACGTTCCCGTAGGCATATGGAGCCTACACCGGAGTTTCACACTCCGACCGGAGATCCGGTATGGGAGCAGCCCCCGCCACAGGACGAGGCGGGTGCATCAACATGGCAGGACGGAGCATGGGAATCTTAGTACGATTACCCCATGCAGACGTCATCAAGTTCAAGCGGACCGCCATCCTTTGCCACTCGGTCATTCTCATCCCGCGGGTTCCGTGAACTCAACTATGGGATGGCCGAGTTGACAAGGAGGGTGAACGACATTGATTTGCGCACCGAGAGCATGCAACAAACTCTCACGCAACATGTCACCGACACCCAGCAATGGCAGAATTTCAGCGACAACCAATTCCGCCAGCTGAACGCGATGATGGCTCAGAATCAGAACAATTGAGATGCCTTCTTCCGCTCCCAAGGCTACGACCCGAACCAGCAGATATGAGCAAGAACAAGCTTGGGGGAGGGCCCCCCTTCTCACGGTAACTTGTATCTTTCCCCTTCCCTTTATTTCTTCCATTTGCTAAATCTGAAAATCCATAAAAATTTGCAAAACATAAAAAGAACAAAAATATTTCCCTTTTTCATGCGCGGTATGAATATGTATAATTTTCCTATGTTGAGATGATGAATAGTTGCTCTGTCCTTTATTCCTCTCTAATGCTAGTTTACAACTTAGTACTCTCTCAAGAGTTAGGTTTGTTGGTAAATCTTGCCTTGAACTTGAATCTTGTGGGTAGCATATGCATTCTCTAGTTCTAAGTTGTTGAGAGGTATGATATGATAGATAGGGCTGCTATGATCTTGCTCAACGTAAAGCTTGAATTCCGGAGTTTTATTTTTCAAAATGACAAATTGACAAGTTCCTCAATGATGAAATTCCCACCACAGCCATATGTAGTGTTTACATTTGAAAACCTTTACACATATGCTGCTTGTTTCACATTGAGCTTAGTCAAAATTGATGTGACCCTAGTAGAACTCTTTTCAAGCTTTCTTGATCAAGATCATATACACACATCCACCGCCATGAGCTATCCTTCTAAATCAAGAAGATAGCATCCACCATATCCACCATATCCACCGTGAGCTATTCTTCTACACCGGAAGAAAGTCACTATCCATCCATCCATCCAATGAAACACTCCATATATCCATTACAAAATTCCTCTCTCAAAGTATTCATTGCAAACTAGGACTATGGCTATGCAAAAAGAAAAGAAAAAAAATGCTCAAAAAACAGAGCAAGCAAAAGATAGCCATAGCCTAGAAACTCCAAAAGAGAGAAGAAAAATTCAAAAAGGAGTTATTTCTTCCCATCCACCATTCCTCCGTTCTCCCACACACTTGCACATCTTGATCAAGATTGTTTGAATTGATGTTTTTCTTGGATCCGGTCTTTTGACGTAGCAATATTATGTGAACATGAGTGCCTCATATATCCCTACCTTGAGCTCCACATAAAGCCTTATTTAGAAGTAGGTGATTATAGGCAACACTTTGCCTTGGTGAGGAATCATACACATATTGAGTGATCCAAGAGAATCATTTGAGGAACTTGGTTTTTATTTTCAAAATCTTTTGAAAACCTCCGGAATAACATAGCGGAATCTAGAGCAAGTGATTGGTGCCCTGCAATTGTTCTATCTCTCAACCGCCCAAGACAATGAGGTGTAAAAGCCCCATGGATCGAGGTAAATGGGTAAGTTATGTGCCAACATATTTAATTCTAGGAAGAGTACTTTGTTATGCGCATAGTATTATTGAGTAGTAGGACATTGTAGCAACTCCTGATCAACAACTTAAGTTTATCTTTGCTTCGGGACGAGCAAAGGGTAAGCTTGGGGGAGTTTGTTGACGGCTGTTAAGTACCATTTTTAACCGTCAACTATACTCAAATAAAGGAGAATTTGGCATTTCATACACGCATGCTTTAGCACAATAATATAGTTCCACTTGTACTTGGAGAACTTTGTGCATGCAGGAGGAAATGTGAAGGAAACACCTCAAAAGGCAAGAAAACACACTTTCGACCAATCAGAGAGTGCCACATGGACGTCACACGGATTGAAGGGCCCATTTTCAGCACTTAACCGACGTAACTCCCTGTAATACCACGCAACCCGACATCAGGGCCCATAGGACAGCCACCTGGAGAAAGCACAGGCCAGGAGGGGCCACCCCCAGGTCGGCCGACCTGGTCAGGTCGGCCGACCCGGCCGGGCACCCTCTCCGCCTGGGCTTCCACGTGTTGGCTCCTCCGCGACTCCTGATGACGGTTTGAGATGCCTTTCGTGGCGGTTATGCTCCCTTGCCGACCTATTGAGGCTATAAATAGGAGGGTGTGCCTTCACACTTAACACACACCACAAGAAGCATTTCTCTCTTGCTAGTAGTAGTTCTTGGAGTTTTAGTGGAGTTAGGCTGAGTCTAGAGCTCTCTAGTCCCAAGTCTTCACTTGGAATTGGTATGGCTCTTGTATCTTTTCCCTTTTGTAAGACTTTGCTCTTATCAATATATATATCTTTTCTATATAGTTGTGCTTGGGTCATGAGTTTCTTGTTTGATATTGTGATCCATATATGTGATAGTATAGTCTACTTGTGTGACAGTAGTTTATATTTATTATACTACTATTGTCATGCTAGTTATATACCGTCACTATAGTCTAGTTTATATGTTATAGTCTCTATGCTTAGTTTTAGCTGATAAAGTATAGCATGGGTTTGGTGATCGTATTCGTACGGTAGCTCTGCCTCGTTAATAGTAATAGCGGAGGGGCAAAGTGCTCTTTGGTCATGCAAGTATCGTACTTGGGTGACTGATTTGCATCAATTATTCGTTAGTCTACTGGTTCGTTGAGGTAGGCGGCAGGTGGTGACAGCCCTGTCCGTCCTTTGAAATCCTCCCCGCTAGGCTAGTGCGTAGGCTCTTGGCGGAAGTCGCCTGTGGATGCAGGGATAAGTCCGTGCCTGAAGTGCTATATTATTGACTGCTGAACCTGAGTGTGGGTCTGTATGTATTCTACTTAGGCTATGCAACTGTATAGGAATGTATAGTAGGAGTAGCTTAGCCTAGTCTTTCCTCCACTAGACTTTATTTATTTAGTAGGAATCTTCTGTGTGTGTCACACTACCCGGTTATTATCATGTACCCGCCTGTCTTGGTTAAGATATCCTTGCTAATTGTTAACATGATCTTATATGTTAGTAACGCTTCTTGATCATACCCTTCCTTTGGGATAAACAAATACGATACCCTGAATACTTCCGGGTGAAATGCTACAGCGGTATTCTCCGTGCGCTTGCGGATTTTACCTACTTGACTCTGGGACATATTAGTGAACCGTTTCTGGCCCCATGCCGGGAATGATTTATTAATATGGCTTAGCAAAAGTCAACAGCATTGGAGAAGCATGGGAGAGACACAATGAATATATGGATGCATGCCCTCATCATGGTCTGATGATTGATGAAGTTATTAAGAAGTTCTACACAGGATTGAATCTTCTATCTCGTCAACACTTGGATGCTTCAGATGCAGGTTCATTCATGTCATAAACTCCCACTCAAGCTAATGATTTGATCAAGTTGCTAGTTGAAAATCAATCATAGGATGGTGAGAGAAGTTCAAGGAATTTGCAACCTTCGAAAGGAATGACGAAGAGTGTGATTGAGAGGACTCATGAAGACTTGATTATGGATCGCCTCGATGCTATTCAAAGGAGGTTGGACAATAATCTTCATATCCCTAAGGAAGAAACACTCAAGCTAGTGGAATCATGCTCCACTTGTGGTGAGTGTGGAGAATTTGGTCATGTGCAAAAAGATTGCCCTGAAGAGATGAAGATGCTAGAGTATATGAAGAACAGTGAATGGAAGCCTCAATATCAGCAGCAAAGGAATTCTTTCTCTCCTAGTTCATCCATGCAAAATTCTATCTCACTTCGTCTCCAATGTCATGAGTTCTTCCAAGTCCAAGAGAAGATCAACAAGGACAATCAAGCTAAATTCAAGGAAATTGATCATGTCCTTGAGGGAATTAATGACAAGGCAATAGAAATTGTGAGCTCCAATGAGCAGATTTTGAAGCATACCAAGATTATGGAGCAACAGATGGGACAGTTATCGCAAGCCATTCAAGGAAACAAAGCAGCTATTCCAGGCAATATGAAGTCTGCAGAGCAGTTGAAAGTAATAGCTACGAGGTCAGGAAAACAAATAGAAGATTCGGAGCACCCTGCGGGAGCAGAGAAGCCCCGCGCCGATCGGCGCACACTTGGCGCCGATCGGCTCGACAGTCCTGACGGCACCGATCGGCTCCCTGAAAGTGCTGATCGGCGCGAGGAGGATGTTGACCTCTCTAGTATAAAAATGAGCATGGAGACAGAGGAGCATGACCCTGCCATGTTCTTGGATACTCAAATGTTGACGAAGACAGAAAGAGCGCGGCAACACGACGAGCAATTTGCAAGGTTCATCGATATTATGAAGAAGCTTTACATCAATGTCCCTTTTGTTGATTCTATTCAAGTACTCACCTATGCCAAGTACATTAAGGACATGATGTAAAACAAGAAGTCTCTAGCTTCTAAGGAGGTTGTGAAGGTTACTAAGGAGCTTACGGCGGCAATCTATGATGTTGCACTTGAGAAGAAACCCGACCCTGGATCACCAAGCATCAGATACATGATTGGAACAAGGATATTTGATAGGTGCTTGTGCCATCATGGAGCAAGTGTAAGTGTTATGCCTCGTCATATATTCACAGTTCTCAATTTACCTAAATTGGAGCCTACGGGTATGTGTTTGGAGTTAGCCGATCAATCGGTACGCTTCCCTGATGGAGTTGCTGAGGATGTGCCTGTTCAAATTGGAGATCACATCATCCCTGTTGATTTTATTGTACTTGATATGGATAAGAGGATGAGGACCCCGTTGATTTTAGGCAGACCCTTCTTGAGGATAGCAAAAGCAAGTATTGATGTTGGGAGTGGTGAGATAAGCTTCGACATAAGTAGCACTCCCTACTCTTTCAAGTTTCGCCGAAAGGTAAAAGAGTGTCGTATTTTGATGAAGTGAAGAGATATAAGAAACCGTGGCAACGTGGAATCGAGAGTAATTGGAGGGGATGTATGGATAGGTCGTCCAAGCTATATGAACCAAGGAGATAAGAGAACCTTGTAGTGTCGCGGCTTCACATCCCGCACCGCGACACTAAAGATTGATTGTTTGCGGGGAGGTCAAGCTCTTTGACTTCTAAATAACTAGAGCGCTCTTGGGGGGCAACCCAATGATCAGGGGATTTAGAAGTTGTTTATTGCTTGCGGGAGGGCAACCCATTTCATTTAGTTAATTACTGCTGACCGGGAGGGTGAGAAACCATGTGGATATGTGCCATGGTTTGCTATATTTGTGATGAGTAATTGACTTGAGCGGATTTGGTGTTTGAGTTGAAATACGGGAATCCAGGGATTGCATGGGTTTGCATATCATGGTTATGACTAACCGGAGTTGGTGGAGATATTGGTGATGTTGTAGGAGATGGGAAATGTGTTTGCTTGTCTCATGATGTGTAGGTCACTTGAGTCGACTTGGCGGTCAATGGCGAGAGGATCGGGCACAAGTAGGGGACTTGGGGCCAGACGATCAGGATGCAGGGTGAAGTCAAGGGTGATACACACCGTACACGTGGAGAGGCAAGAAGCATAGACGGTTTCGTGATTGAGCCTCAAAACCATGGTGGTGATGAAGACGGTGTGTTGACCAAGTCAAGGCAAACGGGATGCCGGTGCAAGTGATAAGGGGGCCCGATGGATAGGGACTGGGAGAGACTTGCCAGTGGTTAGGATCGCAGGATAAGGTGACATGCGTCAACATTGAGAAGTTGCACTTTGAGAAGCGTGTAAGGTGGTTTCCCGGTTTGGGCCTCAAAACTAGTGACGGTGGTTGGTGGTGCACGTGGCACCATCATGGAGCTTACTTTGAGATAAAGCAAAGACGTGAAGCGTCCGATGGTATTCGGGCGATGAAGAAAAAGATGGATGGTTATGCCCCGGTGGTAGGTGGGTGTGTTATGTAGGTCAAGGGTAGAGTGGTCATGTGGACAATAGACCCTAGGCCTATATAAGGAGAGATGTGGCTAGTGGGAGATGTGCCTCTCTTCCCAATAGCCTTGTGTTAGGATTCAATTCAAAGTGCTAGGAGAGGACTTCATGTTTTAGAGGAGAGGAAAGGTTGTGTGAGAGACATCTCTTGCTCTTCCAAAGAGTGGGAGGAAGAGGGTGGCTTCCTAGCCTTGTACCTATGGATCTTGTAAGTACCTTTCTATGATATGAGAAGTATTTTCGTGCTCAAGTTTTCCCTCTTCACTTGAATCCCGAAATTCCCTTTTTCTTATTTTTGGAGCTATTTTCGTGGTGATTTTTGATCTCACTTTTGGATGAGTTTTTGGTTCAGATTTCTTGAGAAACTTGTTGCTAGGATGAGCTAGAACAATCCTCCATGGATCCTTGACCGAATCAATACATCTAGCACCTTCGATTTGAAGGATTTCTCAAGTTTCCCTTTTTTTGGTGTTCTTGGCACAAGATCTGAAATTCATGATGATTCCTTGTGTTTTTGGAGTGTATCTCTTTAGAGGAGGGTCGTGATGTATTGAGGATCATCTGGTCCAAATTTCATGATTTTTGGAGTTTGTTTGATAGGGTTTTGGTAATTTTCTTTCCCGAATGGAGCTGCTATTTTGCCCAGGACAGAACTTCTGTGGCCAGGACAGAACCTCGGTGAGCATGACGGAAGTTCCGTCAAAAACCATGGAACTTCCGTGAGTGACAGTTCTCCCGTCGCCCAGAACTTCCGTGATTGATAGAACTTCCATTGGGGGCTTTGGAACTTCCGTCGGGCACCACGAAACTTTCATCCGGCTCAGTTTTGTGATCTTTTGGATCTTCCTTGATTCCCTTTTCGTTTCTCTTGTGCTTCCGCTATGTGTCCTTTTGGTTTGAGTCATTCCTAGGATTAGCACATCACAAGTTGGTGTGTGTAATCTTGGTGACTTGGTTAGAGGTTGGTTCGGGTTGTAGTTGGGACATAGGCCAAGTTCTTGAGAAGAATTTTGATTGGCTCCCATTCACCCCCCCCCCTGGTCACCTTCTCGGTTCTTCAATTGGTATCAGAGCCGGTTTGATCACTAGTTGACCTTCACCGGCTTTGTGATCCGAAGGCGACATAGAGAAGCGTGCTATCAAGCTGTGGATGTTCGATGGAGAGGACTTCCCCTACTGGAAGTCATGGACCAAGGCATATCTGCTGAGTCAAGGACGTGCAATTTGGGAGATTGTTGATCAGGAGTGTGCTATACCATAAGACCTGAATACTGCTTCTGCAGGTGAGTTAGTCAGGTATGAGAACAACTCCAAAGCTATCAATGTTCTGCTTTCTGCACTTGGTAGGAGTGAACATGATAGGGTTGCACACCTTGACACTGCTCATGCTATTTGGGTTAAGCTCTGCACTTACCATGAGGGTACCAACCAGGTCAAGTCTATGCGTAAGGATTCTTACAATAGACAGTACCAAACCTTTGCTAAAAAACTGGGCGAGTCACTAGATGACACTTTTCGTAGGTTTGAGGCAATTGTGTGCAACTTACGGGCTTGTGGTACCCTTGTGTACAATTATAATGATAGAGCTAAGCAACTTCTCTACTCACTTGATGAAAATGTTTGGGGGGTTAAAATTGCTGCTCTAGAAGAAACTGTTGAATTCAAACCCTGAACTATGAGCAACTGTATAGCAAGCTGAAATCTCATGAACTATCTAGGAAATCTCGTCCTAATCTTACTATTCCTACTTCTAGCATGGCTTTGCTTTCTAGTTCTCAGAAGGGTGATCACAGTTGTGCTTCTTATGGAACTAACCCCTCACTTGACAAGTCTTCCTTGGAGTTTGCTTTGTCTTCTCTTGTTGCAGCTTCGGATGAACAGATGGAGTGCATTCCTGACAAGGAGCTGTCCTTGCTCACAAGGAAGTTCAGGAAGTTCTACAACAACCGGAAGGAGAGAAAAGGAGGTGGTTCAAGAACCTTCTTCGAGTGCGGTGACTCGGGACACTTCATAGCTGATTGTCCCAAGAAGAAGAAGAAGGTCGGGTACCACGACAACAACACTGAAGACTTCAAGCAGAAAAAGAACCGCTTCTACAAGAAGAGGAAGAAATCCAAGAAGTTCATCAAGGCCATTGGACGCGCCTGCGTTACCGCCTTGAGCGATGTTGACCTCACATCAAGCAAAGGCTTTACAACCTTGGAGGAGGAGGTTGAAAAGCCACGAATCAAGAGGAAGGATGACTTCACCGGGCTTTGCTTCATGGCAAAGAACGACCATGACACCGACTCTTGATCCGACTCCGACACAAGCGAAGTACCTGATAAGGACACGACGGCGAGTGTCCAAAAATTATCTCAATCTTTCACGGTACATAAACAACCAAATAAGCTTTCTCTGAATTATGGAACTCAAAATAGGTGCCAGTGACTTTATCCTTTAATTTCTCTAGTAAATCTATTCTTGAATAAGAGAACACTAATCCTTCCAGCAAACAAGTAGCGTGGCTTTCTCAGAAATTAAATCAATGTGATCGCAGGCACAAATCTCAGCTGAACTAGATGCAAGATTACTGTGATAGTACTTCATGACACTAGCAACTCAACTCTATTTGAATAATCTCTAGTCCAATCAAAGCAGTCTTATAAAAATAGATAACAGATTGGCTTACAAATCCAGAGAGATGCAAACCAGATTGTAGAAAACTCTCACTCATGGTAAAATCTGCCCCACGATCAAGAGATTGGGAACCAGCAAGGATTCCAGTGCGTGCCCAGCAAAACAGGTCTCTGATCACGCCTTAATCACAATCCTAACAAGGATTGAAGATAATCTTCAATCTGTGGCAGTATAAGGCATAGCCGCCACCTCAGGGTCTTGAACCAAGCTTGACATGGAAAAGAACCAAAGACAAAAACCTAATCCCCCATACATGGGAACACCCTAGGCATATAGCCACGCAGGCCAATGACTTGGAACTGGACCTGGTCCGACTCCATCTTAGATTAGAGTGACCTGACTTGACAAGGTTTAACTAAACAATTTGATGTGCACGCAGGCACTTTCAATACAAAAAAACAACTAGGACTCAAGCACGACTCACGCTAGGACTCAACCAGGAAATAATATACAAATACGGCACCATGCATAATGCAAACACTTAGACAACTTGATTAATATTCATGTGACCTGATCAGTCCTGGAACAATTTTTGCCGCATATCAACTCGGTGCCTTCTCAACAATCTTAATTTGAATGGCGCCAATATAAATATATTTTGCTGACTTCATATTTATATTCTCACGTAAATTAGCACCAACAAAAGTAATCTTCAATGAAGGCACATATATGACTGAGAATATTTTATCCATACTCTTGCAACAGTTTTCATCAGTAGATAGAGTGCCAAACTGAAGAAAATTCTTATCGAGAGAATTACCATCATCAACTAAAGAAATGTTGCAACTATTTCCCATGTTATCGATAGAACTGATTTGATGAGCTATGGCCTCATCATCCTCATCCCCTTGCAGCAAAACCGTCCTCGGCTTTGGGTCAATACTAAATACTTCATCTACATTGGATGTCAAAATTGAACCAAACTGAATATCAAATTGTTTCATAGAATTGTTATCCACAGCTTCTGTATCCATGCTAGAATATTCAGAAACACATGATGTGCATTTGGCTGGTACACTTTTACTAGTGCCAACAACAGTTACATCATTTTCTCCTCTTTGAACGAAGCCCTCCTCGACTTTGAGGAAATGTCTCTCGGTTTACTCTTACTTGCAGTACCCATATCCCAAGAGTTGTGATTCAAGTAACCACCACTGAAAGTATGCTTCTCAGGCATATCATCAAATAAAATATTGTTGTCCCTCTCATTTGAAAAAAAATTGAAGGATCCAACTTTTATCGAAGAACTAGCTTGATTCTTGCAACCGGTTTCACAAGTACTGCAATCATTTTTTGAACCTTTAACGGCCACATCATTCTCCACCCCTTGGACCAAAGCCGTCCTCGGTTTTGACGTAATTTCGGCACTTTGTTTCCTCTTTTTGGCAGCAGCAACAAAAATCTCAGCTTTAATATTTGTTTCCTTCATTGGCTTTAAAATATGATGAACCCCTTTATGCATAAATGAGTAATTGTTAGAACGACCACTATGAGCTGCATCAAGATCAAACTGCCATGGTCTCCCAAGCAACAAATGACATGCATTCATCGGTGCCACGTCACAATCTACTGAGTCAACATAATTTCCCACTGAAAATTTTACTCTAGTCCGGTGAGTAATTTTCAACGTGCCACTTGGATTCATCCATTGCATGTAACGAGGTGTTGGAAGCCGCTATGTAGACAAAGATAATGCATGCACCAAATCTGAACTAATAGCATTAGTGAAACTACCACCATCGATAATTAATTTGCATACCTTCTCTTTTATTTTACACTCGGACTGGAAAATGTTGCAACGTTGCCCCTTGACATCAGCAATGGCACCATTAGCATGTACTTCCTGAGACATCAAAGAGAAGCCATGACCAACAGTAACAACATCCAGAATTTTTGACTCATTATCATCACGAGGCAGCTCCATAAAGGAAATTTCACCACTTCTAGTAATAGCACCGTCATGAACATCATATTTCGCGAACAAACCTGACTCACCATTTGTGGCTCCATTTTTCCATCCCATATCACATACAAATTCATTTTGTAATGCTTTAGGATGAGACAAAGGTTGAACCATAGCACTAATTGATTCCATTTCAAGATTTGTAGCAAAAAAATTAATATTTGCAGCAACACACTTGTTCTTGCCACTAGACAGCAGAGATGCATCACATTGTTTGGATCTAACAAAACATTTAGCCTTGTCAATAGGCGGATCATATTTATGCCGTAATACTTCCTTCAGCTCTAACCATGAAGTGCAATAATCATCACCATGTTCTGGTCGCAAATTCCACAACCACAAAGTAACGACAAAAGAAATGCTTTTGTTTGCCAAATTTACCAACTCACTTAATGGCAATTCGCCAATCCTGTAGAACTCCACCATAGCATCCTCCCACTCATAATACTCAGATCGAGAACTTGTCGAATAAAGTGTCGGTACATACTCAGCGTATACATCAAGATCATAGTAATCCATTGTAAAAATATTAGAAGAGTATCGTGAGTAACCCGGCTAAACTGATACCAAATGATAAGGACACGACGGCGAGTGTCCAAAAATTATCTCAATCTTTCACGGTACTTAAACAACCAAATAAGCTTTCTCTGAATTGTGGAACTCAAAATAGGTGCCAGTGACTTTATCCTTTTATTTCTCTAGTAAATCTATTCTTGAATAAGAGAACACTAATCCTTCCAGCAAACAAGTAGCGTGGCTTTCTCAGAAATTAAATCAATGTGATCGCAGGCACATATCTCAGCTGAACTAGATGCAAGATTACTGTGATAGTACTTTATGACACTAGCAACTCAACTCTATTTGATTAATCTCTAGCCCAATCAAAGAAGTCGTATAAAAATAGATAACAGATTGGCTTACAAATCCAGAGAGATGCAAACCAGATTGTAGAAAACTCTCACTCATGGTAAAATCTGCCCCACGATCAAGAGATTGGGAACCAGCAAGGATTCCAGTGCGTGCCCAGCAAAACAGGTCTCTGATCATGCCTTAATCACAATCCCCACAAAAATTGAAGATAATCTTCAATATATGGCAGTATAAGGCATAGCCGCCACCTCCGGGTCTTGAACCAAGCTTGACAAGGAAAAGAACCAAAGACAAAAACCTAATCCCCCGTACATGGGAACACCCCAGGCATATAGCCACGCAGGCCAATGACTTGGAACTGGACACAACACAGAACCTGGTCCGACTCCAACTTAGATTAGACTGACCTGACTTGACAAGGTTTAACTAAACAATTTGATGTGCACGCAGGCACTTTCAATACAAAAAAACAACTAGGACTCAAGCATGACTCACGCTAGGACTCAACCAGGAAATAATATACAAATACGGCACCATGCCTAATGCAAACACTTAGACAACTTGATTAATATTCACGTGAGCTGATCAGTCCTGGAACAATTTTTGCCGCATATCAATTCGCTGCCTTCTCAACAATACTTTGAATGGTGCCAACATAAATATATTTTGCTGACTTCATATTTATATTCTCACATAAATTAGCACCAACAAAAGTAATCTTCGATGAAGGCACAAATATGACTGAGAATATTTTATCCATACTCTTGCAACATTTTTCATCAGTAGATAGAGTGCCAAATTGAAGAAAATTCTTATCGAGAGAATTACCATCATCAACTAAAGAAATGTTGCAAATATTTCCCATGTTACTGATAGAACTGATTTGATGAGCTATGGCCTCATCAGTACTTCCCACTCTTGATGAGCTCTCTTCTGAACATGATCATTTGCGCGATGTTCTGCTTTTGCAAGATGATAAGCTTCGTAGTGCTGTTTGTGAGAGTAGAGCTTAAGTCTAAGTTGGAGAGTGCTGATTTTGAAATTGCTTCGCTTAGGTCCAAGCTTGCTCGTGAGGACATTGTTGTTGAGTGTGAATCTTGTCAAGTTGTGATGAGTGATCTTGCACAGAGGGCGAGTGTGCATCCTCAAGCTGCTAGTCAGCTTGACAGTGCCCTCAAGGAGCTTGATGAGTTCAAAGCTAGACCAACTCTTTTGGGTGCATGTCAGAAGTGCCCCAAACTCACAGATGAGTTGGACGCCCAGTCCCTCAAAGTCAAAGAGCTTGAGTCCAAGTTGCTTCATGAGACTCGCTCTAAGGTCCTTCCACCACCTTGTGAGGTGTGTGTCTCTCTTAAAGACAAGCTTGTAATCACTAGGGAGGAAAACAAAGCCCTAGTTCAGGAAAATGACTATCTTGTGTCTAGGCTCCAGAGAACCCTAGTGAATGAAGAGAAGATTGAGAGTGATTTGGCAAGAGTGAAGGAAAGTGCTTCTAGATCAACCTATAACTTGGGTTTGGGATTTGAGAGGTGTGACAAGGAGAGTGAGAATGTGGGTAAGTTTGTACCTAGCTCCAGCTACAAGGATGAGGAAAACACCATCGAACCCACTGACACATACTATCCACCCAATCCCAAACCCTCCTTCAACCCAAAGCAAACAGAGAAGCCAAAACCCAAACCTGCAATGCAAACCATGCCTAATCCTAAGGGTGTCTACATTTGCATGTTTTGTGGTCGCAAGGGCCACTTGGATGAATTCTGTTATAGGCGTAAGAGGATTGAGAGGAACCAAGCTAAGTTGACTAGGAATGCTTTTTATGATGATTTTGTTGACTTTCAGCCTCACTCTTTTTCTCGTGCCTATCGTGGACAGGGTCATTCCTCATGTGGCTTTGATTCATGAAATAGAGGCTTTGCGCAGCAGCGCTTTGGCGCCTCATGTTTTCCCTATCGTGGTGAGCATCACTCGTGTGGATTTGGCTTTCACACAGATAATTTCTATCCTCACAACCCAAGGTTTGAGTCGAGACACTTTGACAGGCCACGTTTTCCCCATCGTGGTTCTCGTCCCATGCGTTCGAATGATAAAGTGCAAAGAACTTTGATGACTACTACCGGTCGTATGGTTAAGTGCTGGATTCCCAAATGCTTTTTGACTAACCCAAGCACTGAGCCATCGACTTTCACTTCTCGTTCTTTGTAGGCAGCAGGTGGAGGCTTGGAGAACAAGTGGTTGATGGACTTCGGGTGTTCGCGCCACATGACCGGAAATGCAAAGTGGTTCTCCAGCCTCACTCCCTTGAAGCGTCGGGAGTATGTGACCTTTAGAGATGACAAGAGAGGAAGAGTGAAGGGAAGGGGCGTGGTAAAGGTAAATGAGGACTTCACTCTCAATGATGTTGGTTTGGTTGAGTTTCTCAAGTACAATCTCCTCTCTGTCTCTCAGCTGCTTGATGTTGGGATGGAAGTGCGCTTTAAGTTGAATGCTTCTTGTGTTCTTGATTCGAGTGGTTCCTTGGTTTGTGGGATTTCTTGCATTGGCAGAGTTTTTTAGGCTGATTTTGCTGGTTCTCCTGGTTCTCACAAGTGCTTGTTTGCTCAATTTTCTTCTGACTTGCTATGTCGCTTGAGTGGCCTGGGTTTGATCCGAGGATTGCCTAAGCTGAAATTTGATAAGGATTTGGTTTGTGCTCCTTGTCGTCCTGGAACAATGATTGCCGCTTCTCATCCACCAATTAATTTGGTGATGACTGAACGCCCTGGAGAGTTGCTTCATATGGACACTGTTGGTCCTTCTCGGGTTCGTTCGACGGGTGGGAAATGGTATGTTCTTGTGATTGTTGACGACTATTCTCGCTACTCTTGGGTCTACTTTCATGAGAGCAAGGATTAAGTGTTTCATCACTTTTGGAGCCTAGCTCTGAGGTTGTTCAAGGAACTCCCTGGTGCACTACGAGCGATTCACAGTGATAATGGCTCCGAGTTCAAGAACTCCTCCTTTGATACTTTCTCTCTTGAGCATGGTATTGAGCATCAGTTTTCAGCACCTCGTGTTCCCCAGCAGAATGGTGTGGTTGAAAGAAAGAACAGAACCTTAGTGGAGATGGCCCGAACGATGCTCGATGAGCATAGGACTCCGAGGCGGTTTTGGGCTGAGGCCATTAGCACTGCTTTCTATATTTCCAATCGGATTTTCTTGCGCTCAATTCAAAATGTGACTTCTTGTGAGCTGTGTTTTGGGAGAAAGCCATCGGTTTCTCATTTGCGTGCCTTTGGTTGCAAGTGCTTTATTCTCAAGCATGGTAACCTTGATAAGTTTGAGTCAAGGTCTTTCGATGGAATCTTTCTTGGTTACTCTCTTCATGGTCCTTCCTGTAGAGTTTTGAATTTGGAGACTAACACCATCGTAGAATCCTGCGATGTAACCTTTGATGAATCAAACTCTTGTGCAAGGAATGTAATTGAGTCTGTAGGTGACAAGGAGATGAAGGAGAGCATCTTTGTAGAAGAGGACCTACAGGGCTTTGATGATGATGATGATGATTCACTTCATCTCTCATCTGAGCTTATTCCTGCTGCTACCACTACTCCAGCAGAGGGTCCAAAAGCTTCTACATCGACTTCATCAGTTGTCGAGCAAGCTCCAGCTGAGGTTGAGGGGGAGGTACACTCTGAGAGAAAGGCTCCTCACAACATTCAGCATCGACACCCACCTCAACAGATGATCGGTAATCTCTATGAGAGGACAACAAGGTTAAGGTCTGCACATCTTGCTTGCTTTACCAATTCTCTCTTTGTTACAACCTTTGAACCCTGGGATGTTGGACACGCACTATCTGGTAAACATTGGGTTAATGCCATGCATGTGGAGTTGGAAAACTTTGAGAAAAACAAAGTCTGGTGCCTTGTAGAGCCTCCCAAAAATGTCAATGTCATAGGAACCAAGTGGGTGTTCAAAATCAAACATGGGGAGGATGGTGAGGTTGTGAGAAACAAGGCTAGGCTAGTTGCTCAAGGTTTTAGCCAAGTGGAGGGCTTAGATTATGGTGAAACCTTTGCTCCTGTTGCTCACATAGAAGCCATTAGGATCTTGCTTGCATTTGCTGCCTCTAAGGGCATTAGACTCTATCAAATCGATGTCAAGAGTGCTTTCCTAAATGGTTTCATAGAGGAAGAAGTGTATGTGAGACAACCCCCTGGCTTTGAGCACCACAAATACCCAAACCATGTGTACAAGCTTTAGAAGGCTTTGTATGGGCTAAAGCAAGCACCTAGGGCATGGTATGCTAGGCTTAAGACCTTCTTGCTAGAGCGTGGGTATGTCATGGGGTGTGTTGATAAAACCTTGTTCACTCTAAAGCATGGCAATGACTTTCTAATGGTTCCGATTTACGTGGATGATATCATCTTTGGTGTTTCCTCTCATGCTCTTGTGTCCAGGTTTCAGGAAGCTATGGAAAGTGAATTTCAGATGTTGATGATGGGAGAGCTCACCTTCTTTCTTGGGCTTCAAATCAAGCAGTGCAAGCAAGGCACTTTCATACATCAAGCCAAGTACATGAAGGATCTCCTGAAGAAGTTCGACATGGTCAATGTGAAGCCGTTGTCTACACCAATGTCCACTACAATGGCTCTTGACCCTGATGAAGACTGTGAAGCGGTGGATCAAAGGGAGTACAGGAGCATGATTGGCTCCCTCTTTTACATGACAACGACAAGACCCAACATACACTTTGCATTGTGTCTTTGTGCTCGCTTTCAAGCTTCCCCAAGGGTGACTCATCGCAAGGCTGTCAAGCGCATCTTCAGGTATCTCAAATACACACTTGAGTTTAGTCTTTGGTACTCTGCATCTTCATCTCTTGATCTCATTGGGTATTCGGATGCGGGCTTTGCTGGGTGTAGAATTGATAGGAAGAGCACTTCTGGTACTTTCCATTTCTTGGGTACTTCTTTGATATGTTGGTCTTCTTGTAAGCAATCGAGTGTTGCCCAATCCACCATAGAGGCTGAGTATATTGCTGCTGCTAGCTGCTGCTCACAAATCCTATGGATTATATCTACCATGAGAGACTATGAGTTGACTTTTAAGGGTGTTCCACTCATGTGTGATAACTCCAGTGCCATATGCTTAGCCAAAAACCCAGTCCAACATGGTAAGGTCAAACACATCAATGTGCAATTCCACTTCCTGAGAGACAATGTTGAGAAGGGGATGTAGAGCTCAAATACATTGATACCAAAAACCAACTAGCTGATGTCCTCACCAAGCCCCTAGATGCTTCGAGACATGCTTTTCTTCAGGGGGAACTTGGTGTTTGTCATCCCTATGGCTTCATTTGAGGGGGAGTTGGTTTTCTCTTGTATATATGTATCTTACCATTTTCGCATTGCATCGCATATGTAATATATGCATTGGTAGATGAGCTTTGATTCTTATACTTCCTTGCATTTCTCGTTGCTATGATTGAGCTTGAGCTAAGTTGTGTGGATGTGATGATAATCTCTCATGCTTAGATTTTCTAGATGGCTTGTTATAAACTCATGTGAGCAACTTGCTAATTTTAAAGGTAAACTGAGCTTCTTGTGAACCTTATGATCTAATCTTGCTAAAACTTGCTCACCATGTGTATAATTGCCTTTATCCTTGTTGAAGCTTGCATTGAGGCTAGTCTAGAGGATGTCTTGGCTTTGGCACCTTGTGTTTGCGAAATGGAAGGCTTTGCAAACGTTTAGCTCATGATGTAACATTGTGGGAACATGTGTTCCTTTTGCCGCAAAGGCGTGCTCTTTTGTGTTGTGCATAATCCTGAAAAACCTGCTAAGTGCTTTGATCATAAATTACTCAATAATGCTAAATCCAACATTGTGACTTGAAGCCTCGAGGTGCTTGCCGTACCCAGTCGTGTGACCCTCCGCATGGATAAGAGGACACATGAGGATAAACAATAATCACTTGATCAAACTGAGTCTATGTTGCATATGTGAGCGTTTGTAGAGCTCATTTTCTGTGAGTGCTTGTTTTGCCCTTGTTGAGATTGAAACTGGCTAGATTCTTATGATTCACTTGGTGCTTGTTTTGCCTTGGATGAGAGTACTTACACATGTGGTGGTAGATTTTCTCATGATAAGCAAAATTTGATTCCATCTAAACTAGTCAATCTTTCTGCTTAGCCTGTATAGCTCATGGTGTTTATGCCTTGCTGTCTATTTTTGATCTTTGCATGATTGGGAGCTATTGCCTTTACACTTCATGGCACTATGGTTATGGTTAGCAAAGTTAAATGCTTGTTTGCATAATTGTTGAAGCTCCATAGGTTTGCATTTTCATGCATTGCATGTTTGCTTGTTCTTTTGCCTCTTTGATGAGTTCATTGCCAAAGGGGGAGAAAATTTTAGGGTCATGCACAAATAATGCTAAGAAACTCATATGATCCGTTTTGCACTACATGAGACCTACCACAACTTGAGGGGGAGCATATCATGATCTTGAGCGGTTTCTTGCGCTTTTCACATTCTTTGCATCTCAAGTCGCTTTCTTTGCCAACTCTTGGTTTTGTGATCCCTACTTGCTAGATGGCTTGTTTTCACCTTTTCTTTGGGTTTGTCCATTTGGATGTGCTTATTCAGCTTCGCATTTCAATCTCTAATCTTTGTGTGTGACAACCCTACTCCGAAAAGTAGAGTATGTCGTACAGGATCGTCTCGGGAGATGGTTAATGAAGTAACCATACACAGCATTCACACATGAACATTCATCATTTACAACATTACATCACTTAAGTGCATAACATTACAAGTCTAGAGGTGAAATATAATTAAGTTCAGATCTGAATACATGTGTCCTTAGTACATATTACACAAATTTGCGGAAGCGGCGAAACAACAAAACACGACGTTTAGTCCTACTTGAACCATGCCGGCCCTATGGCGATGGCTCACCCATCCAGATTAGGAGAACTGGGGACCCATTCGATGGTCCAGTTCTGAGGCTCCTCGCCTTCCCACACAACCTTATTACAATAATCACAATAGGTCGCTTGAGGAAGACCTGAAACAACATCAACGCAAAGCCTGAGTATCTAACATACTCCGCAAGACTTACCCGTCAACCGGTTTGCTAAAACCGACTCCTAGTATGCAGGGGGCTGACCGGTTTTATTTGATAATTGCATAAAAAGCTCCTATTAGTTCTATGCTGCACTTTCAACTTCCTTAAACAAGATTTTACTTTGCTTATTGTAGAACACAACTACGGTGAGTTTAGCTAGCTTCTAAGACACGAATATAGCTAAAAAGCAATACACCATAGCAATAGGTATCCATAGCATAAGTAACATTTCAGAAACTTAACCACAACTTTACTACTTAACATATCATTGCCGCTGCTCGAACAAGAGGTACTCATAACCGCGAGGGACGGCAATTCGAATTGATTTACATCCTGTAGGAAAAACCCAAATACACGACATACGCATCATTTAAGAACACGTATGGCCACCGTTCACAAGGTTGCTATAAAGTCGATCCGGGGCCATCGATCCCGAGTACACGTCCTCCCCGTGATACAGTACTTCGTATCCGAGGCTTAACCCATGCACTCTCCAGCGGTCCTCAAACCCGTGCAACCACCGTGCTGTTCACATCACCTCTGGATCGATGAGTATGGCCGTCCAACAATACGGCGCCCAAGTTACTAGGTTTACCAATTCCCATATTAAAGGTATGCACTTGGTACAGTTCAATACTTGTTCGCGGAGTTGCAACGATAGGTGCTCCAATTTTATCAAGTTCATCAACCAATCGAACCATAGTTGAATCTCTAACCTACCGTTGACTCCACTAGTTTAAGCATAGCATTTGCTAACGGAAAAGCTTACTAAGATACTAATCATGGGTCATTGCTGGAGTATGCAAGTGTGTTCCATCCAAATCGTACACTTAATGCACAATACAATATTCCTAACTTGTGATAAAGAAAAAGGACTCGAGTGATAAAATAGGTTATGCACCGTGGCTTGCCTTGGGTGTGATCGTAGTTAGCGTCGTCACCAAAGTGCACTTCAGCACCTTGCTGGTCCGGTGTGATCTCCTCGGTCTCGATCCCTATATGGAATGGATATGCATTAATGCCAAGGAATGCACGAGGTTTCATGGAGTTTTCTTGATTAAAGATGGAATGCATGGCATGGCAATTCATGGCACTTCCTCAGCAAATAAACATTAGTGCCTAATCATTTATTTATGAATGTGTGTACACCTAAGTATGACATGGTAGCTGCTGAGTTTTTTGAAGGGATAAACTTCTAGCTACAAAAATGCAATTTCTTACCCATCACACTCTTAGTGTAAGTCTACTTTAACATGAGCATGGCCTAAATGTTGATTAATTGACATCATGGTTCATGATGACATGACAATGTAGTACTCAGGGTTAAATTTCAGAAAGTTCATTTTTGAGCCACTTAGCTAAAGTGACCATATGTAATTTAATACTATACCTAAAATGGCTCTTTAATTTGCATTACTAGTTCTAGTTCATATAATTAATCAAGAACCAAAGCATATAGCTGCACAATAAGAAATCCTACTGTAATGTGAAGATGAGTTATTTTCCATGGATTTTCAGAAATTGATTTATTCTTACTTTCCTTAAATACACACATGAAGTAATATTTATATGAAGAATTTCTTAGTTACTCAACACTTGATCAATTTCGACAGAGAATTTATACCTAGGTAGCTTCAAATTTTTCATGGAATTTTAGACAAGGGTACAAGTGCATAAAGAACAGGAATGCCAAATTTCATGAATAAATTCCCTGCCAATAATTTATATAAATTCAATTACTAAAAATGAGGATTTTGCAATAATACTGAAAATATGCATAAAAATGGAAATGTGCTTTTGCAGAAAGTTTAGATATGCCATGAACTGCTTACTGAGCAAATTTCATGAATTTACCATTTACCCATAATTACTTATGAATTAATTAAGCAAATTAGGATTGTGACTTTGATGGATTAAATAAATTAATTTACTGAATACCCTTGGATTTGATCCTGTTTTTATGGTAGAGCAAGATTTTAGGAGTCGAACAAAATTAATTTCACCTTTTTAGGACTTTTATTTCTCGAGTTATTGAATTTTTAAGTTTAATCGAAGTTCACCCTTATTTACAAATCTGCCATTGGGTTCAAATCCTTCAAACGCGCGCGCGCGCTCGCGGCGGCCGGCGACGGCGAGCTCGGGCCAGCGGCTGATCGGCGGCATGGCGGGGGCTCGAGGGCGACTCGGATGGTCTCCATGCCGAGGGGATCTCGTGGAGAGGGTCGGAGGGGAGAGGGTCTCACCGGAGGTGGCCGGCGACGACGTGAGGCGGCAAGGGCAGCTCCAGTGAGGTACACGCGACGGTGCCGAGGGAGAGGGAGGCCGGGGTGCAGTCGACGAGTGTCGCGGTGGTCCGGGGACGGTCGGCGTCGAGGAACTCGTCGAGGAGGAAGGCCGGAGGGGGGTTCTCATCGGCGAGGGTGTCGGATCCCGGCGGCGGTGGCTCGGGCTTCTCGAAATCCGGTGAGCATGCTGCACGAGGGAGGAAGCGGGTCAGAGGGGAGGGAGATGGTGACCTTGCGCATCGATTTGCGAAGGAAGGAGGGAGTGGGAGGCCACCAAGTCGGAGCTGGACACGGCTGCGGTCATGGCGGGGAAGAACAGAGCACTGGCATGGTTTCCTCCGGGGAGAGGGAGGAGAAGAGGGTGCCGGCGCTCGGGGGCTGCTCTGGGGTGTGGGAGAACTGGTTGCGAGCTGAGAGAGAGTGAGAGGGATGAGGCTGGGTGCTGCTTCTGCCTTTTGACCCGGCCGGCGGAGGAGAGAACCAAGGGAGGGGGAGAGAGGGAGAGAGGGTCGCGCTGTCGGCAGGGGAGTGGCTGCCGGCGGTGGGCGGCTTCAATTCCCGGCCGGTGGCACAGGGTGGCAAGTTGGCAGCGCAATGGTCGGAGTGGGGCGACAGGAGAGCAGCAGTGGCGACCGTACGGGGGCGCGTCGGTGTCGGGCGGAGACTGGCCGGAGCGAGAGGGAGGGAGAAGGGGCGGTTGACCCGGCTTGACTTAGAACTTGGACTCGGGTTTGGTAAATTTCGACACGTTCCCTTGCTCCAAATTGGACACAAATTTTTTTGTGGGTTCAGTGAAACGCGTTCTCCAACTTTGCTTTTGGGTGCACCTGCTAGTTTTGCTTCGATAAATTAGGAAAAGTCTAAACCCAAAATACACTCTTCTGACATTAGGGGAATTTTTAAGGGTATTAAATGGCTACCAAAAATTCTGGAAAAATTGTCAAAATTATATTCCTATATGGCCATTCAGAATATGCAAAAATATAGGGGTACTTCCATGGGTTTTGGTAATGTTTGTGAATGACCCCTTTTTTTGAATATTATGGAATTTAATTAACTAGGTTTCTTCTCTTTATCCTTTGGCCCATGGATTAATCATACTCTTGCTTAGTCCTTAATTGAGGTTAGGCTTAGTTAACTTCATTTTTTTGTGACATGGGATGTCACAGCACACCCCCCTTAAGGAAATCTCATTCCGAGATTTGCAAAAGAACGAACAAGAGGAAGGGGTGCGGATGGTTACCAGTTTTGGGAGGCCAAGAATTCTGGAAAATTGGTCCTCATGAACTCTTCTTGTTCCCATGTAGCTTCATCTTCAGTATGGTTACTCCATTGCACCTTGTAGAAGGTGATAGTGCGGTTGCGAGTTACCCGGTCCTTTTGATCGAGGATGCGAACGGGGCATTCGGGGTAGGAGAGATCTTCTTCCAATTGCTCGGTGTCGGAGATAACCACATTGATCGGGGGCTTCAAACATCTCTTGAGTTGGGAGACATGGAAGACGTTGTGCACCCGCTCAAGATTTTCCGGTAATTGCACCCTATAAGCAACGGTGCTATGCTTTTCCGTGATCGGAAAAGGTCCGATATAGCGAGGTGCTAATTTCCCTTTGATTCCGAAATGAGATACACCTTTGTTGGGAGAAACCCGAAGGTAGACATGATCTCCCTTTTCGAACTCCAATGGACGTCTTATTTTATTAGAGTAACTTATTTGACGGGATTGTGCGGCCCTCATGTTAGCTTGGATTTGTCGTACCTTCTCTTCGGCTTGCGTGACAAGATCGGGACCAAAAGTAATCCTTTCTCCTGACTCTGACCAATTCAGCGGGGTTCGACACGAGTGACCATACAAGGCTTCAAATGGCGACATTCCCAAACATTCTTGATAACTATTGTTGTAGGAGAATTCGGCGAACGGGAGGCAAGATTCCCAATTTCCACGATTGTCTAGCACACAAGCTCTTAATAAATCTTCCAAATATTGATTTAGTCTCTCGGTTTGTCCATCAGTTTGTGGATGATAAGCGGAGCTGCGGATGAGAGTGGTGCCAAGACAAGCGTGCAATTGCTCCCAAAAACGAGCTATAAATTGGGGGCCTCGATCGGAGATGATCGTCTTGGGCACACCGTGCGAGCATAGAATCCGCACAATGTAGAGCTCGGCATATTGCTTAGTAGGGTAGGTTGTATGGACGGGGATAAAATGAGCAGATTTGGTCAACCTATCCACAATAACCCATATGGAATCGTGCTTCTTGGGTGTGAGGGGTAGTCCAACGATGAAGTCCATAGCAATGTCTTCCCATTTTCAAGCGGGGATTTTTAATGGGTGTAAAAGACCGGCTGTTCTCAAATGATTGGCCTTCACACATTGGCACGTGTCACATTCGGAGACATAACGAGCAACCTCTCATTTCATGCGTGTCCACCAAAACTTTTCCCTTAGCCCACGATACATCTTGTTGCTACCAGGGTGTATGGAGTACTTGGACAAGTGAGCCTCATCCAAAATCTTCTTTCTTAACTCCTCAGGAACAACAAGGCGATTGTTGAACCAAAGTACTCCATCTTCGTCTTGTCGGAAACATGTAGCTTCTTCCTTTCTGATTTTTTGGCGGATATACTCCATTCCTTTGTCCTGCTTCTGGGCTTCCATGATTTCTTCCCGAAGAGTAGGAATGAGAGCCAAATTATATAAGGATCCGTGTGGAATGACACGAAGGCTTGGTTCGCTCGGATCTGAAATCGGGCGAGCATCCATAGAGCAAACAATCCCGTGATTGCATTGGTCCCTTCGACTCAAGGCGTCGGCAACCACGTTTGCTTTTCCGTGGTGATAACGAATTTCCAATTCATAATCCTTGATCAGTTCCAACCATCTACGTTGCCGCATATTCAGTTCTTGTTGAGTGAAGATATATTTGAGACTTTTGTGGTCGGTGTAGAGGTTGACAAGATTACCGAGTAGGTAGTGGCGCCAAGTTTTTAAGGCTAAAACCACGGAGGCCAATTCTATGTCATGAGTGGGATAATTTTGCTCGTGCTTCCGGAGCTGTCGTGAGGCATAGGCAATGACACGACCTTCTTGCATAAGCACACAACCCAATCCGGTGCCGGAGGCATCGCAATAAACATCGAATGGTTTGGTGATGTCGGGTTGAGCTAAAACCGGAGCGGTTGTTAAATGTTTCTTGAGCAACTGAAAAGCTCCTTCACATGCACTACTCCACTTGAACTTAGAATCCTTTTCCAGCAGCTTGGTCATAGGCTTGGCAATACTTGAGAAGTTGGGAATGAATTTCCGATAATAACCGGCAAGACCAAGGAAACTGCAAATTTGTCTGACCGATTTTGGAGCCTTCCAATTCAGCACATCCTCTACTTTGCTAGGGTCCACGGCTACTCCTTCTGCTGATATGATGTGGCCCAAGAATGGAACTTGCTTTAGCCAAAATTCACATTTACTAAATTTGGCGTAAAGTTGGCGATCCCGGAGTCGTTGTAGAACAATGCGAAGGTGTTCGGCGTGTTCTTCTTCGGACTTAGAGTAGATCAGAATATCATGGATGAATACCACCACGAACTTATCCAATTCGGGCATGAATACGGAATTCATCAAATACATGAAATGGGCTGGAGCATTGGTGAGAATGAAAGACATGGCGAGATATTCGAAAAGACCATATCGGGTGGAGAATGCTGTTTTTGGAATATCTTCGGCTCGGATTTTTATTTGATGGTAACCAGATCGGAGATCAATCTTGGAGAAGACCTTAGCACCTACTAGCTGGTCAAAAAGGATATTGATTCGGGGTAGAGGGTACTTGTTCTTGATGGTTACCGCATTTAACGGTCGATAGTCGACACATAGGCGTAGGGTTTTGTCTTTCTTCTTCACAAAGAGAGCAGGACAATCCCAGGGAGATGAACTTGGTCGGATATAGCCCTTGTCCATAAGCTCTTGTAACTGATCTTTCAACTCCGCTAATTCATTAGGAGCCATTTTGTACGGCCTACGAGCGATAGGCGCCGTACCGGGTACGAGTTCAATCTTAAACTCAACATCCCTGTCCGGAGGCATGCCCGGCAAATCGTCTGGAAAGACGTCGGGGAAATCGCAAACCACTGGAATATGTGCTAGCTCCTTCCCTTCCACATGACATACTTGAGAGGTGGACGACTTGTGATACGGCAATCGGAGAATAGAAGGGCCGTGTAATGGTGAGTTCAAATGGACTTCTCGGTCCTCAAGGTGCAATACAGCCTTGTGACTAGTCATCCATTTCATACCGAGAATTATGTCGATGCTTTGGCCATTTAAGACGATTAGGGAAGTGGGATATATGTTGTTGGCTAGCTTAAGTGGCACTTTCCTTAACTCGAGATGAGCCCTTATTTTTCCACCGGGAGACGTAATAACGTACGGGGTTCCCATAGTGGTGGGGGTAATTTTCAGATGATTTGCACACGCTTGACTAATGAAATTATGCGTTGCTCCTGAATCAAAAAGAACCATGGCAGCATGGTGGTTGATCGAGAACGTACCCGCGAGAACGGGTTCTCCAGCTTGGGTCTCTTCGACCGTGGTATAGTTGACTCGGCCATTCTTGTGAGTAGGGGTAGACGACTGAGGACGACTCCCATTGCTGCCATTATTGTTGTTGCCGCTGTTGTGGTTGTTGTTGCGGTTCCCAGAAGTGTTGGGGTTGTTGTTGTTGCTCGGATTGTGCTTCGGGAACCGACACTCCTTAGCAAAGTGACCGGTGCGGCCACAATTGTAGCACGGCTGTGAGGAGTTAGTCTTCACCACTTGATTGTTTTGCTGCGGTGGGCGAGAACCAGAAGATTGCTGCTGGTTTCCCCCATGGAATCTCACGTGTTGCTGCGAGAACAACGGGCGAGGTCCTCCTCCCGATGGTACCGCAGCTCGGAATTTCTGTCCGGTCGGGGAAGTGATTGCTAGCTTGTACTTGGGCGGTGCGGAGCCGGATGAACTTCTCATAGCACATTTCCTCTTCTTGTCCTCTTGATTGGCACGGATGGCATCTTCTTGCACAATGGCGGCACTCCTCAAGTCATTGAATGTGCCGGTGGTGACTTGCGCCAATCGGTCTTGTAGCTTCGGGGTAAGTCCCAAACGAAAATAGTCCTTCTTTTTCTTGTCCGTATCGGCGTGATACGACGCGTACTGGGCCAGGTAGTTGAACTTCCGTGCATACTCTTGCACGGTTCCGGAGCCTTGCTTCAAGTTGAGGAACTCCTGTAACTTGCGCTTCATGAGTCCAGCGGGTATGTGGTGCACGGAAAGCAGTGCAGAACTCCGCCCAAGTAACTTGGTGACTCGCGGCGAGAGTGGCGGTGAAGCTGGCCCACCAAGCACTTGCGGAGCCACGGAGCTGCTGCACGGCGAAGAGGGGCTTCTGCTGCTCGGTGCAGTGAAGGAGTGCGAACTTGGACTCCAACGTGCGACTGAAATTGTCTGCTTCCAAGGGATCACCGGCTTCTCCGAAGGTGGGCGGATGAGTCGCCCAGAAGTCGGCGTAAGAGGATTCCCCTTGCTGCTGTGGTGGTGGTCCGTGAGCTCCCTGACGATTCATGTTCTCCATGAACATGCGGAACATCTCGTTCTGATTGTGGATGAGCTGCTCCATAGCCGTCAGAGGTGGCGCGTTGGGCAGCGGACCAGTTCCGCCAATGTTCGAGGTGCCAGGAGCATCACCGATGTTGTCTCCACCACAGCGAGTTTGCACCATCTGACATATGAACAATATGTTAGCCCGATCATCATATGAGACAACATGATAACAAGGCTACAATATGGCGACGGAATAAAATTTCAGATTGCTCAAATTGAAATGCTGGACAATTAAACGGTACAGACATAAGAGATAACTTAAATTCCATAATTTCCACACCATAAGCAACATACTCATGATGAAGCCATCAATACATGTGATGCAACTTTCGATACATAGCAAGTCTTCGGTTACATCACTCGGAATACTACACCATACGATCTCGGAGAGCTTAGGTTACAACTTAGCATAACACTACCACCCCATGTACCCATGACTACCATGTCTCACGAGATTTCATCCTACGTACATAAGGCTACTTGGTTACCCGGCGTGGCTGTCACTATCGGACTCCACGTCCATGGCTGCCGGTCCCGTGGGTGCTTCGAAGTCGGTGCCGGAATCACCGTTCTCACTCAGATCGGCGTCATCGGGGGGAATCACCGCGAGTGGGATGGGTGGTTTATTGTTAAGGATGGCGTTCAGCTGATCATTGGCAGCTTGGAGCTGCCCAATGAGCTGCTCTTGCTGTGCGATGACCTCGTGAGCGTCGTTGAGGTTTCCTTCCATGACGTCACGATCATCTTGAGCTTCTTCGCGTTGGGCCTGCAGCTCGCTTCGCTCCTCCAAGAGAGCGGTGACCTGACCATGAAGAGAGTAAATCTCTCCTTGGGCAGCGGTGAGCTGGGCGTTGCGTTGGTGCAGCTGCTCCTGCAACACGCCACTTGCATCATCCTCGATGATGAGCCGAGCATCGTGAAGCTGCTCAAAAAGGTCAGTCCACTCCAACTCGCTAGTGCGCAGCTTGTCCACAAGGACTGCAACCCTGGCATCACGCTCCGCGAGCTGGGCATCACGGGCAACAAGCGAGGACTGCACCGCCTCGCGCTCTCGTTCCAACTCGAGGACACGAGCGGCAAGGTACTCCGGGTCCATCATGCGCTTGCCATCATCCATCTGCTAGAATAAGGTTTTGCAAGGGTGAGTCAAAACTTAATATTCCACTAAGCGCACATGCTTAGAATAGCATAAGGGATGATTGGTAAAAGAAAAGACACGAGGTTCCCGATCCGTCCGATGACCGGTAACGACGAATTTCTGCGGTCAACGGAGTGAACCGTGGTAACAGCCAAAAATGCTTAGTTTCTGGACAACTTAACAGTTTTTGTGTTTTACCATTGTTGTAGAGAATTTCTTCATATTTCCAATGCATACTCACACATATCCATCCAATAAAGTCTCGGGGAGTTATGATCATCCAAAGACAGGGAATAGAAATGAGGCAGTTTCTGATCTCCAGAAAAAGGCTACAGTTTTTGCAAAATCCGTCCTAGTTCCAGATTTTTCTAAGACAAACTTTCTAAACCAAACATGTAGAGAAAAACCTCATCTTTCCAACGAGTACTTACTCACCTCTATTGAATTAAAACTGAGAAAGTTATGCTCATTTTAGTGAAGCTGACTTTTCTGGTGAGGTGGGACACTTACCGGTTAGGTTCAATTTTTCTGGTTTAGGTGCAAAAAGGGGTTCAATTTCGTCCAAAACTTAGTCATTTTGCATGTTCACAGTATCAATGACATTTGTACAGGTTTTGGTAAAGTTTAATGCATATGATGTGCATGGATGCCAATGCTCAATATGACGGTTTCCTACATCCTCGCAAAAAGAAAACTTGACCGATTATATACTCGATCACTTCGGTGGCACACACACCTCTCACACGTTTCTAAGCAAACTACACGTGGTTAGTATACCTTCAAGGGATTCATCTCAGAAACAATACATCAAATTCAAAAGAAACAAGCCAAAATAACAATGACAGTTTATGCCCAGGTATTCGCCCACCCGGAAGGCAGCCGACGTTTAAGCGCATTCGGTCCGTGCAGCAATCAAAACCCAGGTCTTTGCCCACCCGGAAGGCGTTCGGTATTTACAGCGCAACCGATCCGCGCAAAGAGACATACCTTCGTTGAGGAGTTCGTAGTTGCAAGTAATTTAAACAAACGTAACCCGGGGTTAGCTTTGCCACCTACAAGACTCTCATATGGGCACTACTAGTTCGTACCTCACCGTAGTGCGTAAAAATCGGTTTGTTTACGTTTTAAAATGCTCATTTATGTGTAGCTTATCCCAAGATGGCTCTGATACCAGCTGTGACAACCCTACTCCGAAAAGTACAGTATGTCGTACAGGATCGTCTCGGGAAATGGTTAACGAAGTAACCATACACAGCATTCACACATGAACATTCATCATTTACAACATTACATCACTTAAGTGCATAACATTACAAGTTCAGATCTGAATACATGTGTCCTTAGTACATATTACACAAATTTACGGAAGCGGCGAAACGACAAAACACGACGTTTTATTTATGAATGTGTGCCTAATCATTTATTTATGAATGTGTGTACACCTAAGTATGACATGGTAGCTGCTGAGTTTTTTGAAGGGACAAACTTCTAGCTACAAAAATGCAATTTCTTACCCATCACACTCTTAGTGTAAGTCTACTTTAACATGAGCATGGCCTAAATGTTGATTAATTGACATCATGGTTCATGATGACATGACAATGTAGTACTCAGGGTTAAATTTCAGAAAGTTCATTTTTGAGCCACTTAGCTAAAGTGACCATATGTAATTTAATACTATACCTAAAATGGCTCTTTAATTTGCATTACTAGTTCTAGTTCATATAATTAATCAAGAACCAAAGCATATAGCTGCACAATAAGAAATCCTACTGTAATGTGAAGATGAGTTATTTTCCATGGATTTTCAGAAATTGATTTATTCTTACTTTCCTTAAATACACACATGAAGTAATATTTATATGAAGAATTTCTTAGTTACTCAACACTTGATCAATTTCGACAGAGAATTTATACCTAGGTAGCTTCAAATTTTTCATGAAATTTTAGACAAGGGTACAAGTGCATAAAGAACAGGAATGCTAAATTTCATGAATAAATTCCCTGCTAATAATTTATATAAATTTAATTACTAAAAATGAGGATTTTGCAATAATACTGAAAATATGCATAAAAATGGAAATGTGCTTTTGCAGAAAGTTTAGATATGCCATGAACTGCTTACTGAGCAAATTTCATGAATTTACCATTTACCCATAATTACTTATGAATTTATTAAGCAAATTAGGGTTGTGACTTTGATGGATTAAATAAATTAATTTACTGAATAACCTTGGACTTGATCCTGTTTTTCTGGTAGAGCAAGATTTTAGGAGTCGAACAAAATTAATTTCACATTTTTAGGACTTTTATTTCTTGAGTTATTGAATTTTTAAGTTTAATCGAAGTTCACCCTTATTTACAAATCTGCCATTGGGTTTAAATCCTTCAAACGCGCGCGCGCTCGCGTCGGCTGGCGACGGCGAGCTCGGGCCAGCGGCTGATCGGCGGCATGGCAGGGGCTCGCGGGCGACTCGGATGGTCTCCATGCCGAGGGGATCTCGTGGAGAGGGTCAGAGGGGAGAGGGTCTCACCGGAGGTGGCCGACGACGACGTGAGGCGGCAGGGGCAGCTCCGGCGAGGTACACGCGACGGTGCCGAGGGAGAGGGAGGCCGGCGTGCAGTCGACGAGTGTCGCGGTGGTCCGGGGACGGTCGGCGTCGAGGAACTCGTCGAGGAGGAAGGCCGAAGGGGGGTTCTCGTCGGCGAGGGTGTCGGATCCCGGCGGCGGGGGCTCGGGCTTCGCGAAATCCGGTGAGCACGCTGCATGAGGGAGGAAGCGGGTCAGAGGGGAGGGAGGTGGTGACCTTGCGCATCGATTTGCGAAGGAAGGAGGGAGTGGGAGGCCACCTAGTCAGAGCTGGACACGGCGGCGGTCATGGCGGGGAAGAACAAAGCACTGGCACGGTTTCCTCCGGGGAGAGGGAGGAGAAGAGGGTGTCGGCGCTCGAGGGCTGCTCTAGGGTGTGGGAGAACTGGTTGCAAGCTGAGAGAGAGTGAGAGGGATGAGGCTGGGTGCTGCTTCTGCCTTTTGACCCGGCCGGCGGAGAAGAGAACCGAGGGAGGGGGAGAGAGGGAGAGAGGGTCGCGCTGTCGGCAGGGGAGTGGCTGCCGGCGGTGGGCGGCTTCAATTCCCGGCCGGTGGCACAGGGCGGCAAGTTGGCAGCGTAGTGGTTGGAGTGGGGCGACAGGAGAGCGGCAGTGGCGACCGTACGGGGCGCGTCGGTGTCGGGCGGAGACTGGCCGGAGCGAGAGGGCGGGAGAAGGGGCGGTTGAGCCGGCTTGACTCAGAACTTGGACTGGGGTTTGGTAAATTTCAACACGTTCCCTTGCTCCAAATTGGACACAAAGTTCTGTGTGGGTTCAGTGAAACTCGTACTCCAACTTTTCTTTTGGGTGCACCTGCTTGTTTTGCTTGGATAAATTAGGAAAATTCTAAACCCGAAATACACTCTTCTGACTTTAGGGGAATTGTTAAGGTTATTAAATGGTTACCAAAAATTCTGGAAAAATTCTCAAAATTATATTCCTATATGGCCATTCAGAATATGAAAAAATATAGGGGTACTTCCATGGGTTTTGGTAATGTTTGTGAATGACCCCTTTTTTTGAATATTATGGAATTTAATTAACTAGGTTTCTTCTCTTTATCCTTTGGCCCATGGATTAATCATACTCTTGCTTAGTCCTTAATTGAGGTTAGGCTTAGTTAACTTCATTTTTTTGTGACATGGGATGTCACATTGTGCATTTGGTGTTGTCAATGTACTCATCAAGGGGGAGATTGAGAAACCATGTGGATATGTGCCATGGTTTTCTATATTTGTGATTAGTATTTGACTTGAGCGGATTTGGTGTTTGAGTTGAAATGCAGAAATCTAGGGATTGCATGGGTTTGCATATCATGGTTATGACTAACCAGAGTTGGTTGAGATATTGGTGATGTTGTAGGAGATGGGAAATGTGTTTGCTTATCTCATGATGTGTAGGTCCCTTGAGTCGACTTGGCGGTCAACGGCGAGAGGATCGGGCACAAGTAGAGGACTTGGGGTCAGACGATCGGGATGCCGGGTGAAGTCAAGGGTGATCCACACCGTACACGTGGAGATGCAAGAAGTACGGACGATTTCACGGTTGAGCCTCAAAACCATGGTGGTGATGAAGATGGCGTGTTGACCAAGTCAAGGCGAACGGGATGCCGTTACAAGTGACAAGAGGGCCCGAAGGATAGGGACAGGGAGAGACTTGCCGGTGGTCAGGATCGCGGGACAAGGTGACACGCGTCAACATCGAGAAGTCATACTTTGAGAAGCGTGCAAGGCGGTTTCCCAGTTTGGGCCTCAAAACTGGTGGCGGTGGTTGGTGGTGCACGTGGCACCATCATGGAGCTTGCTTCGAGATGAAGCAAAGACGTGAAACATCCGATGGCATTCGGGCGATGAAGAAAAAGATGGACGGTTATGCCCCCGGTGGTAGGTGGGTGTGTTATGTAGGTCAAGGGTAGAGTGGTCATCGGAAAATAGACCCTAGGACTATATAAGGAGAGGTGTGGCTAGTGGGAGATGTGCCTCTCTTCCCATTAGCCTTGTGTTAGAATTCTATTCAAAGTGCTAGGAGAAGACTTCATGTTTTAGAGGAGAGGAAAGGGTGTGTGAGAGACATCTCTTGCTCTTCCAAAGAGTGGGAGGAAGAGAGTGGCTTCCTAGCCTTGTACCTATGGATCTTGTAAGCACCTTTCTATTATATGAGAAGTATTTTTGTGCTCAAGATTTCCCTCTTCACCTGAATCGTGAAATTCCCTTTTTCTTATTTTCGGAGCTATTTTTGTGGTGATTTTTTATCTCACTTTTGGATGAGTTTTTGGTTCAGATTTCTTGAGAAGCTTATTTCTAGGATGAGCTAGAACAATCCTCTATGGATCCTTGACCGAATCAATAGCTCTAACACCTTTGATTTGAAGGACTTCTCAAGTTTCCCTTTTTTTGGTGTTCTTGGCACAAGATCTAAAATTCATGATGATTCCTTGTGTTTTTGGAGTGGATCTCTTTAGAGGAGGGTCGTGATGTATTGAGGATCATCTGGTCCAAATTTCATGATTTTTGGAGTTCGTTTGATAGGGTTTTGGTAATTTTGTTTCCCGAACGGAGCTGCTATTTTGCCCAGGACAGAACTTCCGTGGCCAGGACAGAACTTCCATGAGCATGACGGAAGTTCCGTCAAAAACCACGGAACTTTCATGGGTGACAGTTCTCCCATCGCCCGGAACTTCCGTGATTGACAGAACTTCCGTCGGGGGCTTCAGAACTTCCATCGGGCACCACAGAACTTCCGTCAGGCTCAGTTTTGTGATCTTTTGGATCTTCCTTGATTTCCTTTTTGTTTCTCTTGTGCTTCCTCTATGTGTCCTTTTGGTTTCAGTCATTCCTAGGGTTAGCACATCACAAGTTGGTGTGTGTAATCTTGGTGACTTGGTTAGAGGTTGGTTCGGGTTGTAGTTGGGACATAGGCCAAGTTATTGAGAAGAATTTTAATCGGAACCCATTCACCCCCCCCCCCCCCCCTCTGGTCACCTTCTCGGTCCTTCAGAGGGCAACCCGGTGTTCTTTAATTTGCTTGCTTTTTAATAAAGATAATCTCCCGAATAAAAGAAATAGAAAAAGTGTGTGCTTAATTCTTGTGTGCTCTTGCGTTGTCTGTTTATTTGTGTAAAACTGTGTATATACATATTGTAGACTAACAATGAAGGAATAAAACAAAAAGACCAAAAACAGGAAGGAACAGTGCTTGCGCCGATCGGCATAAACCCTGCACCGATCGGCGCATTAATGCCCAGGTCAGGACAGAAGACTGACGACACCCAGAATTGAAGGGGTGCTAAAATTCAACCAGCACAGTTATTTTCATAGACGGAGCTATTTTCAAGGTAACTAAAAATCTTTTTGAAATAAATTTCGTGTGCAAAATGGTTGCTAAATGATGCATGGAAGGATGAAGAGCAACATCTAGCGATGAAGCGAGGGGCCAGGAGCAAAAATGGACATCACGCCGATCAGTGTGCGACAGTGCCGATCGGCGTAGTCATCAAATGGGCCCCGCTACATGTGTCAATGCTACAGGAACATTTGGAAAAGTGGAAAATAGGTGAAAGAGATGAACATGAGGCATCAGGATCAGCGCTAGATCAAAAGAAAAGGTGCAAGGTCACTTGCGCCGATCGGTGCAGGTACCCATGCAATTCCCAACAGGGCGACAAGGGTGGCAGGCATTGATTTCGAGGAACAGGTATGATTTCTATGCAGGTATGCGGTGCAGAGGAGACATGGAAATGACCAAAAGTTTCAAAATAGATGGCGCACCGATCGGCGCGGGCCCACGCTGATCGTCAATCAAGATGTCGGAATTCCGTGCTGTTCCCCTGCCAACCAACATGATGTACCGGGAAGCAACATAAAGGATGGGAATCAAGCACCATGTTGTCAGAGCATTCAAAATTTGAATTGTGCCGATCAGCGCTCCTCCGCGCCGATCGGCGCACTCTAAACTTTTGAAATTTCAAGGCGGGTCCTTCCCCTGGAAGTTTCCCACACTATAAAAGGGAGACCAGGCACGCCAGTTCAGCACACCATCCCGGTAATCTCTCCACCTTCCCCACTACCCACGATCTCGCACACGTTCCGCATTCCTTGCAGATGGATCATCTCCGCTCCTCCGTTGGCAAGTTGGGCAAGAGGCTGCGCTGGAGAAGCAGTTCTGACGGCAGCGGCGAGTCAAGCAGTGACTCCTTGGCGAGGGGGAGCTTTGGCGCCTATGATGACATATCGGTGGGTGACACATCCACTAGCTCAGCGGCTGCGATCCACGCTCACCACTCCGTCTCCAGCGCACCCTTTCTGACGGGGAGTGCTACGAGGAGCCAAATGGCGGCAAGTCGTGGGGCTCCCGGATCACCACCACTGCCTTCATTCACGCTGCGCACAATGGAGGAAGGCGTTGCCCGCCTGAGTGCGGAAGAACAAGAGCACTACCTCACGGTGAGGGGAAGGTTCGTCCCCAACTTCGACTTGGACGACACCTTCCTCGCCACGATCGGCATGTGGGAGGACATCAAGAGGATGCTCAGCAACCTCAGCTGGGTGGGCTTCCACCGTCTTCCCATGGACTACAACCTCAACATCGTCACCGAGGTTGCCTCTACAATGTGGCTCGGCACCTACGAAGTCAGCAATGAGGCCGTCAACTTCCGCGTCCACGACATCAGCCACACGGTGACCATGGAGGCAGCCGCTCTAGCTTTTAGCTTCGACGCTAAATCTGACATCGCTGGCATGTTGCGACGTGAGGAGTTGGACTCCTTTTAGAGGCGGCTCTCGTTCATGGAGGAGATGAAGCACGACAATATCCCCAACCCGACCATTCATGTGTTCCATCGGTGGTTGGTGGCGCGCACAGGCGACAAGATGGACTGCAACAACATTACCCATGCGGACTTGCGGTGGCTTTTCAACGCCATCGTGAGCCCGTCTCCTTGCAACTCCATGATGGTGATGGTGCGGGGTTGGATCGACAAGAGGGGCAAGAAGAGCAAGAAGTTGGCCTTCGGGGCCTATCTTCAATGCCTAACAACCCTCGTCTGTGACGAAGATGGATCGGGAGGGCGCGATGACAAGTGGGTGTACGCGACGGAGATCCGCGAGAATATGACTCGTGGCAATATTGTCACGGGAAGTGTTCGCGCCGGCTTACATGTTGGAGGCACCAACGTAAGGCTCCCATGTGCAGAGCTAGGAGTTTTCCTCCATTGCAAGCTGGAGGGAGGAAATTGGCTTGAGGAAGTTCTCCTGGACAGGGGCCGAGTTATCAAGGACCGTCGTGGGCAGGTTCCACAACCGGCGACATATGCAGTAGCCGGCGGCAATTGGGACTCCTAGAATCCACGCCAGGAGTCTCAGTAGTACCAGCCAGGATGGAGCGACGCAGTGGGTGGTTCACAGCCCTCTACACAGGTCGGTGCAGGCTACTCCTACACGGGTATCGATTGCAGGTACCAAGGACGTGTACCTGTGGTGTCTCCTGTGCCTAGTGCAGACTTTTTCGTGCCCATGCAGGGATACATCGACAACAACGTGCACTACAAAAACCGCGTGGAGGATGCCACGTCTCATATGAGGAACAACCATGAGGCGACTCAAGGTGCGGTGCTATGGCTTCGATCAGCCACCAACTCCACCTCCGTTTGAATAGAGTGCCTAGGAGTTGGCACGTGTATCAGTTTCCTAGTTTTCATTTTCTTTTATTTTTGCAATCTTTTTCTTTATTTGCTTATGTGTGTGTGAGCGGGTTGGGAAACCATGTATCAGGTGTGTTTACTTTTATGCAAGTGTGTTAGTAGTAGTTTTATGCAAGTGTGCTCACTTTTATGCAAGTGTCTGCAAAAATCATCACCATGTATTCGAGTCTCGGTCTTAATATAATGGTGGCAGTTATGCTCTTTTAGGAGATTTGAATTATTTATTCTTTCTTGAAACATGCCAATAAAGTGCTGATGAAGACCAAATAATGTTGGGCATTGAATAAAGTTTCGAACTTGCACAATGGTTATTCGGCAAATATGTCTTATGTGGAGCAATTTTGAGTACCCATGTGCTTCATTTGTATTGTCCAATTTGTGATGACAACTTAGTACCAATCTTTTCATTATTAAATTTTCATGTTGTGAACTTTGGAATTTATTTATTTTTCAAAATCCGTACCTATCAATGCCATATTTTGAGCAATTCTCATGAACCTTTGATTGGTAGATAAACATTAAATTGATGGTTGAGTTCAGTTAGGATTTAATTATTTTTGGTATGAAATTTACTAAGATGGAAAATCTTTGTGTATGTTTTTCTAGCCTTGAATTACTCATGCAAAAATTCAATTCTGTTGAGTATCCTACTATAAACCCAAAATATCTTGTTGAGTATCATTCCTTGACCACATCCTATATTTCTGATTATATTTTAAGTTTGTGTGCGGGGGGGGGGGGGGGGGGGGGGGGGGGATGGTATATCATGTTGAAGCCAGAAGAATCAAATACCAGCAATGTGGTAAATTCGGATTGAGAGCTGATCGACGCAACAGAGAGACAAATAGAAAAAAATAGGGAGAAACAAAAGGTGATTAAAAAAGAGAGAGAAAAGCTCTGCTGTTTGCTAAGGGACTAGCAAAATTTTAAGTGTGGGGGGATGGTATATGACATGCTCATTCTCGAACTTCATTCTAATATACCCAGGAATCATTCCAACCATGTGCAATCTAATAATGGGAGTTCCTTTTCTTCCAAGATCAAATTTTTGCTATGCACATGTCCACATATCCAAAGTGAGTCCTTTCTTAAAATTTTCCTTCTTAATGACCATCTTGTTAAGTTTCTATAATTCCAACAAAGAATAATCTCCTAGCTTTAAAATATATTGTTGGTTTATGTTTACAATCTATGAATTACCTCACCTAGCTAGTCATAGAAGCTTTACACAAATATTATTTTATCATTATGATATAGAATATAGGTTGAGTGACTTGAAAGATGAGTTGTTGCTTTGGATTATTTGGAAGATAGATTCTTTATGTTCCCAACAATCTTTTAAGTGATTTACATGTGTAGGAAAAGTTATAATTTGTGAGTTGGATGCTTTGGGTAGACACTTTAAGCTTTATACCCATATTTGAATTATTTTGCTGAATACCAATAAGAAATACACCACAATTGAACAATGCTCAACATTTGCTGAGTCGACATATCTTTTATGATAGAAAGAGTATGTTCTTTGATTTTTCTTTCTTTTACTTTACTCGGGACGAGCAAAGGTTTAAGTGTGGGGGAACTGCTGGCACTTCCCAAGTGCCCCTTTTATATGTGAATATTGCCCCATTTAGAGCATAATTGATACTAATTTAGGTCATTTACCTATGATAATGCCTATATATTTGTATATGCATTGTTTTGGAGCTTTACTACAAAAATAGGTAAAATTGGTGATTAAAGTGATGCTGGAGAGGACAGGAATTTAGAACCGATGAAAAGCACTAAAGAAGCCTAGTGCGCTGGTCGGTGCAGTCCATGAGCCGATCGGCGCAAGGGTGTTTTGGCCCACAGAAGTGACCGAGGCCCATTCCACATGTTTATGGAAGTTTATCTACGCAAGATACTTGAAGATATTTGCCTAGAAGATTTATGGAACATCTAGAAAATTTATGGAACTCCAAGATCTCGATGTGCAGTACAAGACTTTATCTCGAAGGAAAAGGCCCACATGGCAGCTATGGAAGACAAAGGAACCGACTCGGAGGAGAATCTAGAGAAGACACGGCTTGCACTGATCGGCGCAATCCTGCGTCGATCGGCGCAACCGACGTATTTGCTAGAAACTGAGTCTTTCATGAGTTGAACTCTTATAAATACTTGTAAACCCTGGCCACGACAAATGACACGCACAAGGAGGCAGAGGTACAACAGATCCATGAGTTAGAGCCACCGGGGCTTGCCCCGTTAGAATAGATCTCTAGTTGAGTTTCAAGAACCATTGGAGTCAAGAGTTGATCCATCAAGGTAGGCCATCTCGATGGGGATGAATCTTACTCTAGGTATATCAAGGATGATTGAATATGTTGATGATGGTTTTGGTGATTTGTCTATCTTGATTCTGTAATCATGCATGCGCTTATTCCAATTGCTTTGTTCTTGGCTAAGTAAGTAGATATTATCTTGATCGTGGCTTATACTGAGTAAGCTTGGGAGGGGTTCAAACTTGACATTGTTAGGTTTCCTTTGTGTCTTGTTCTTTAATAGTGCATGCATTCACAAGGCATGTTTACTTAAATTGCATATGTAAATTGCTTGTTGCATGCATCATATAGGAAACACAAAGGAGGCTTGTCACATTTGGAGATATTTGTGCCTCATGCTCTATATGAGATTACATCTCCATAAGTGTGACCAAAGGAAAGGATTGAGCTTCATGCCCATTGAGCAAGCTCTTTTGAACTCCTAGGTTAAATCTACTCGCATGGTTCATGGACTAAGGCTCATACATACCTTTTGGTTCTTATTTTCCTTGGTTCTTATTTGCTCGATCTTTTATTTGGCATTTGTGAAAACTATGAGGTCATAGAGGGCCACTATTTGAAAATGAGTGTTTGAGTGTTCCCTCTATATTCCAAGTGCAACATTTATTTGTGTGTTAACGAGGGCACTTGGAAAAATGGAGAAAGTTCTTGACTCATCAAATTTTGGAAGTGACTGTACGGTCCGGTCTTTAGATCGTACAGTCCGGTCAGTGGCACTGGAAATAGTGCCTAGGGGGAGTCTGGTCAAAGAGACCGGACAGAACGGTCCTTGAGACCGGACAGTCCGGTCTGCAGAAGACCAGCAGACCCTGACCTGACCGGACAGTCCGGTGTAGAGACCGGATAGTCCGGTCAGTTCTGTTGATCATGTGGTACAGTTTCTGATCTGGACTATTGATCAATTCCTTGATAGATCTCGGTCGTCCGTCTGGATTTTGACCTAGGTCAAAACTATCAGTTTGCTTTTGGTCGGTTCCTTGTTCCACCGACCGAAGCCGAGAACTCGTCGAGAGTGCCGCCGTACTCGCCCACGACGCCGATGTCTTCTCTCCAGTCACCGACGCCATCGCACTCACTGCGCCGCACTGACCAGGCCGAGCCACCGCGCCGCCTCAGCCACCCGCATCACCGAACGCGCCCACGCTCACCCTCGACCCCGTGCCTCCAGAGCAGCCGCCACCGCCCTTCGCCGCGCCTCCAGCCTTCACACGCGTGCTGCCGTGTGCCGCCGCCTCGACCTCGCCGCCGTGCATGCAGCTGCCACCATCGGTGCCAACTTCAGCGCCGCTGCACCCACGGAGCAGCCGTTGCCTCTCCCTTCTCTTCATTGCCGGCAAAGTTCAAGTCTTGACCTTTTTCCGGTGATCGGAGCAAGCCCCGCGGTGTTCGTTCTTCTTGGCGTGTTTGATTCCTCTCCCAAGGTATTGACACTATCTTTCGTTCATCAATATATGCCCTGATTATGGAGCAAGTCCCTTAATTGATGCAATTAGATTAATTGTCCATAATTAATTGCATTAATTAAGTAATCGGGCTCAACCTAGATGCAATTAATTACATGCTTATCTGTTAATTGCAATTCTAGGGTTTGTCGCCTGTCTAGTCTATAGTTAGATTTATTGCCATTATTTGTCTGTACACTAGATAACTCACACCAGCTACATATAGTCGATGATCACTGTTGTTATCTTGCATACTTGCCTAGTGATCATGTCCTTCATTCAGTGCTACGATTTCTATTGCGCATTATTTCCTAGCGGTGCTTTGCTTGTAGATGTATTAGGTTTCCATGCTTATCCCATCTACACCTATGTGCGTGCCATGACAACAGCAATAGTCAGATGGCAGGGTTAGGACAGGAAACGGGAAAGGGGAAGATGCTTGAGAAGCCCAGGACCAAGAAGAGACAAAGACTGGATCTAGAGTCAGAGAGAGCCAGGAGAGTGGCCAGGCACCTACTTGCATGGATCAGTCACGGAGGACTCCAGGGTCATGTCTGATCCTAGAGCAGACTCGTGAGGCACAGGGTCTGAGGTAGAGCACCAGGCAGAGGACAACACCTCTAGTTGTTGGAGTTGTACAACCATCATGGCTGCAGCGTACTCCGGTTTCCCGTCAAGGGAGATTGTCGAGAACTATGGATCAGGGATCCTCCAAGCAGCAGGAGGAGGAGTCTGAGGAGGAGGAGACTGGAGAGGAGGAGACCTTAGAGTCAGAGTCTAAGGAGCTAGTTGAGGAGGAGGAGGCAAAGCAGACTATTCCCCAGAGGACAACTCACCAGGCAAGAGACACGAGGTGCACTTGTGAGGTGTGCACGAGGAGGCTACAGAGACTTGTTCAGGTAGCTGGGGAGCCGGATATCCTCAAGGTTCCTGCAAAGGACCTTAAGGTACTTCGGTTCGTGTCCTTCGAGCAGTGGGTGGTAGTTCCCCGAGACCCGCTGCTGGAGAGAGGTACTAGACGGTGCTCCAGAGGAGTATAGGAGAGGGCTTGAGACGCTGTGTAGCCTTGAGGATGAGAGACAAGGTGCTTGTACCATAGCAGTACACCACCTACCAGGCCACGAGGAGGGCCACAGGCACAGACATGGAGCAGTACTTCTCATACCTGCCAGGACTAGCTGAGCTAGTCACTGCTCCACTCAGGTTTAGGGCGGACGTGGTCCTTGACTTCTATGCGATGTTGTGGGTTGCCAGACACCGCTCAGAGTTCTGGTTTCTATTTAGAGGGAAGCCATATCGTTTTACCAGGGAGGACCTGATCTCCCACCTAGGACTCCTGGCCTCAGACTTCCAGCTTTAAAGGAGTGCCTACGGTACACTAGGGCCACCCCGCAGACCTCAGGGAGGGAAGCTGCCTTCAGACGACCTCATGTCGATTGCTTTCCTACCTCCCCACACTCCAGGTTTTGAGAGAGGCCCTGCGAGACTCACTGTAGAGGTGAAGGTGGTGAGAACGATAGTCACCAGAACTATCATTCCCAGGTCTGGCTACAAAGAGGAGTTCACACTCTTACACCAGTGGGCTGTAGCAGCTATCTTGAGGAGGCAGACTTTCAACTTGGCGGACCTTCTCATTGGAGAGATGGAGGAGGTCATTTCCGAGAGGGGTGGAGGACGTCACTTGGTCTATGGTTCCTATATCTGTTATCTCTTGAGGAGGATGGGCCTAGTGAGGGAGGAGCAGTACGACGCTTTCCCTAAGGTGACCACCAGCTACTCACCTAGAGTCCCTAGGGGATCCCAGTCTACCTCCAGCGAGCACATAGGAGAGGAGGAGCAGGAGTCACCGGTACTACATGAGCAGGCAGCTCTGCCAGAGACGGTGATTCCTGAGTCAGCCAGCACAGGAGCACCTCCCTAGCCGACGGCACTAGCAGGACGGTTGGGAGAGTTTATGTAGATTGTGTCAGAGGACAGACGTCAGATGATGGAGCTCATCGGAGAACAGGTAGATCTTCAGCGTCAGCAGATGGCTCTTGTCTCTGCTCTAGTGACTCAGATGATGGAGCTTACTCTGAGACAGGCCAGTGAGCAGCCCGGACCTTTAGTGTTTCCTCAGTTTCAGCAGCTACAAACTTAGCCAGGACCCTTCACAGCTTTGATGACAGCACAGTCCAGCGGACTATCACTCTCAGGGGTCTTACCGACAGGGGGAGCAGGACAGACTTTCTCTATGGCACAGCTCTCTCCCGTGTCAGCCTTCTCTGTGTCTGTGTTGCTCGTCTCACCGTCACACTCTTTGAGCTCGCAGATGGTAGGACACTCCAGCTTACAGCACGTACCGGTCAGGAGTCTATTCTCAGACGTTGTGCACACTACTTGTGCAGACTCCCAGACTGCCCCAGAGACAGCTACAGCTTCAACTCCACCTCTTACTACCACTATTACCACACTTACTCCTCAGGCAGCGGAGGATCTTGTTTGTGGAGGCATCTCTCAGCAGGATGTGGCAGACCTTGTACTACTCTAGACTTCAGCTCAGGAGACTACCGCAAACACTACCACAGCATAGGACAGTGGGTTTGAGTCGCGTATAGACCTTGGTTTCTTTGAGCAGCTAGATGCTCAGGCAGCACAGGCTCAGGGAGCACAGTAGGATCCACCTCAGGAGCAGCTAGGAGCAGAGCCCACAGAGGACGTTGCTGCACCACTTGCTTCGACCACGAACACTTAGATGTTCATCTTTTCCCGCCTTTTTGGCTTTTTGGTGCTTGATGCCAAAGGGGGAGAAGATACTAGGTCTAGTGGGAGTGGGAGTGTGATCTTGTTACGATTGAGAGTAGCTTGGATCTAGGGGGAGCTATGAGGTTTTTGGGAGATAGATTAGTTGGTTCTTATTTTGAGGAGTTATTTGTTATTCATGGATTGTGATGAGTCATGGTTTTCATTCGCTTGTGTTTGACTCATTTTGATCTCACTTGGTTTATTTCCTTTTCATATGCAGTGCTTGTATTTATTGATTATCCTGTATGCCTGTGTATGATATCATGGTGATGATGCTTGTCCTTAATTCTTATGCATTGCCATGCTAACTTGTTACATCTCATCATTTATGCCTTGCATTGCATGTCTGTATTCCTTCTTTTAAATATATTGCCATGACATGCATGCATTCTTCCATCTAGAGTATGCTCTTCTCTCTTTTCCTTATATATCTCTAGATGATGCCCTTATGCGTTTCTCCCATATGTTCTTATGGTTCCTCACGATTTTTGTGTAGCTTGTTTAGCCTAGTTATTCATTGAAGTTTTTCAATTAAGTAGTGGTTGTCATCAATCACCAAAAAGGGGGAGATTGTAAGCTTCATGACCATTGATGATTGGATCCCCGTGGTACGGATGTTTGTGTGATAGATGACAACTATGAAATTGTGGGCTAACATCTACACGAGTGTTGTCTATGTAGGAATCATCTCTTAACTCTATTGCAAATCATATGAATGATGGTGTCCTTGGCAATTGATGATAATGACCGCAAGCATGGAGGCTTGTGAACTTGATGGAGTCCAAGGGTTGATGGAGATGGATCAAAGCGAAGAACAAGCTATGGTGCAAGTGTTTAGAACACTTGAGTAGTTGTTAGGGCTTTGAGTCCATAGGAAAAACCGGACTATCAAGGGGTTCTAGGTCATTCTCTTAGATCATGTCTAGTCGGTGATGTGCAAGGTTGCTCGGTGAAATCACAGGCACAAGGTGACAGCGGAGAAGCCAAGGAGTTGTTCAGAGAAGCTGGGAAACGAAGCCAAGCGAGGATGATAAGTTTCAGCTTCTGGACATAGAGACCGGACAGAGGGGTCTCTAGAGACCGGACTATACGGGCACAATGGGGAGTTGTCCAGGACTTAGCGTGAGAAGTAGGACACTATTAGCAGGAGACTCCATACAGACCGGATGGTCCGGTCTGCTGACCGGACGGTCCGGTCAGTAGGAGTGCAGGAAAGATAGAAGAGGTGCATTTCGCGGAGGCTCTTGGAATGGAGAGAGAAAGTGGACCAGACGGTCCGGTCCAGTGACCAGACAGTCCGATCGGTACAGGATTTTGCCTGGACAGAGGAGGCCAACGACTGAGGAGAGGCATTACAGAGTGACTGGATGGTCCGGTCAGGCAGTGACCGGACAGTCCGGTCAGTGTGTCCAGAAATGCATTTTCGTGGAGCAACGGCTAGTTTGAGGTTGGGAGCCTATATAACTTCGTTGCTGGGGTCTTGAAGACCTCTCTTGGCCAGTGGAATACCTGAGAGCATTTGGTAAGGTCCAAGAGGAAAGGAGGAGAGCACTAGGAGATATTGCATATCTTGAGAGTGCTAGAGAAGAGTAGCTTGAGTATCTTGCACATCCAAGGCTAGGGTGTCCTTGAGGGTGTGATCTAGATGTTACTCTTGGTCTATGGTGAGACCTAGACCAGTTAGGTGTCAGTGATCGAGCCTATCGTGATCGGTTGTGAAGGCCGTCACATGTTTGTACACGGTTTGAGACCGTCGTTGAAAGGGGTATCGCTAGTGAGCGCTCGTGTCAGCTCGGGGAGTCTGGCTAGTTCTCGAGGGAGGCGAGCTTGTGCTTTGTGCAGCGATGACACACACCATGACTTCACTCGAGGAGTGATTGCAGGCTCGTTGGCGAGTACTCCACTTGGTGGCGGGAGGGACCAGGACTCCGGTGGGAGTGGTCCAACAAGGATTAAGGGAATGCGCCATCCTTTCGAGACCTCGGGAAAAGCCATGAGCATTCCTTGACCCTCTCTTTACTATTCCGCATTTGTGTGCTCTAGTGAGTAGGGTAACTTGTGGCTTGCATAGGCTAGTGTGGTTGGCTTCCGCACATTATCTTTATCTTATCATGAACACTACCATGTGTAGGGTCTTGGCCTACTAGACTTGTTTAGGTTGCTTATCTTGTTAGACTTGAGTAGCGGAATTGAAGTATTTGGATTCGTGAGTGGCTTACCGATTCACCCCCCCCCCCTCTCGGTACGCCTTCGGTCCTTACAGTTACTTAGAATCCAAATAGTTCAAATGTGTAGCTTGGTCTCATTCACTGAGCTGTGTAGGCATATTTAGACCTTGTTTTTGCTTTAGCTTATAATGAGTCAAAAGAAATTTTCATAAATACAATGCTCAAAAGTTAAGTGGTGACCAACTAATTCAAGTAATCAACCAATCGATCATCAAAAAGAGAAGATAAATAGTATGGGGCATTTTCAATTTGACAATCAACACTAACTATATTAAAGACAATGCAATAATTCAAACTACATAAAAGACCTTGAAGCAACTCTCAACATGACTCATGACTCTCTTAAGCACACACACAAACTTAAATAAACACTCATGAGAAAAACAAACGAGAAACTAGACTCAAAAACACTTAAAAACTATGACTAATGGCAAAGCCCTTCCCCCACACTCAAAATTTGTGATGTCCTCATTGCAAGAGAAGAAACTCAACACACTAATCATTCAGACCATGCCTGTTCAAGACTCAGAAAATTCATCTTATATTCCTTATGAGAAAAGTGTAGTCTGCTTCGTTCATCTCGATTGAATCTAGGATTCTGCGATCCACATCCCTTTGATGCCTGTAAGCACGATCTCTATCTACATACAGGCGCTCAATGTTTCTTTAGCAGACAGAATAGCAAGCAGGTGGTTGCAGGTTGTGATTTTCAACGCTGTAAGAGGAGGCACTGTTCAAACTTCTCTGAGCCAATCGGCGCATAGGCTGAGCCGATCGGCGTAGTGGTGTTCTTTCACCATTACGACTTCCTCCACCTCCCACTGCATTACCATTAATTCTCATTGAAGTTCCTGCTGCCCTGTCATTACTGCATTCTGTAGGTGTTCCCCAATTTTCAAACTTAGGACTACCAAAGCTTCTTCACATATTAGAATCATCACCAAAATATTCAGACATACTAGGATCACCACTCTCCAAAGTTTCCAAATAGTATGATGGATCAAAGTCGCTATCCCATTCAGAATACTTTTGAATTGGCTTACTGGATAGTCTAGCAGATCTACAAACCTCTAGTGTAGTCTTACACTTCTTTTCCGCAGGCTCTTCGTCTTCTCTTGGCAGAGCCGTCAGATCAATAAATTCAGCCATCTTCAGGTCGCGCCGATTGGCTCTAGTGTTGTGCCGATTGGCGCGGCTGGCAGCTTCCTTCATATACTCAGCTAACTGCTCTCGATTATGCTCACGGATCGCCTTATTCTGCTGCCTTTGTAAAATCTCATCATTAATCTCCTTAGGCGTCCTCCCTCCAGGAAATGCGCAATAGCCATCATCATATATTAAATCTCTAGGTATGAAAGTTGGATCTTCCACCAATTGGAGTTCAACCTTGTGTTGAAGATCTTTAGCACAAAAGAAACACTTGCAACCCTCAATACAACTGTCCTTATGAATCTTATTTTCTTGAAAACTTTCCCAATCGGTAAGAACCCTGGGAAAGGATTCATCCCTTTTAGCTTGAAGATCCTTTTCCGCATCCCGCTCGTACATGGCTTCTTCAGCTTCCTCTTGCAGCTTGAGTTCATACTTGGCGGCAATGTCATGTTCACTATAAAGTCAGCACTTATGGATTGTGAGAAAGCTCTCCTCATCTAGCTCTTCTATCTCTTGCTCAATCAATGATCTTTAGAACAATAGGAAATCCTCATACGACAAGGGCTTAGCAACATCAAGAAGACTTTCCATAGTATACCTTTGAGAAACAACTTCACTTTTTATAGGTGCTATAGATTTTCCTTTGCGCACCAATACTCTCTTCATCATATGCCAAAGTTCATTGTCCATCTTCATCTTGTCGGCGTTCCATGCGCCAGCTTCACTTTTCTTCATGAATTTCTTCCGCAGGTTTGACCAGACGATAGGATCATCTGGTGTTGGCGTCAGCACTTCGACTTCTTCCTAGGACCAATTTGCAGAGTGCTGTGGAAATCCGGTGCCGAGCCGATCGGCGCAAGCATCACGCTGATCGACGTCGTCTTGGTTGCTGCCTGATGCGCCGCCTTCCATCTCTTCTACTCTTAGGGTTTTGTTCTGGTGACGATGTAATGCGAGTTGATCCATGGGTTTTTTGTCCTCTCATATTTATATCCATTGATTTCCAACTGGACTAGGACTCTATCTATTAATCATGGAATTTAACGAGTCTTTGAAAACGCAAGGTCCAAAACTGACTCGAAAACCAGAAAGACTCCACCCCGCGATCGGTGCAGGGCTGCACCGATCGGCGCGGTACACTAAATTACCAAATCAAAAACAGAAAAATTATAGAAATCAAAATACATACAGAGCTTTTGTTTTACGTCGTTAAGCTCAACCACATAGGACACTAAGCAGTGAAATACACATCAAAAGATTTTAATTCAAATGTGTCGGGTTCTAGATATACCTTTAGATGTTGTCCATTCACCATGTACTTGTTTCTCTTGCCATCCATTATGATTATAGCTCCGAAGGTAACACTATATTCACAAGATAAGGTCCCTCACATTTGCTTCACAGTTTGCCTTTATCAAATAATCTGAATTGTGAATTAAATAGGAGCACCCGATCTCCTTCCTTTAATTCCTTCTTCAGAAGCTTCTTATCATAACACTTCTCTGTCTTCTCTTTGTATATGGCCGCATTTTCATATGCACACAATCGCATATCTTCCAATTCGCTTATTTGTATTTTTCTTTTCACGCCGGCGGCATCAAGATCCAAATTCATTTCCTTTATAGCCCAATAAGCCTTATGTTCCAATTCCATCGGTAGGTGACATGACTTCCCATAGACGAATTGATATGGTGCCAAACTAATTGGTGTCTTGAATGCCGTCCTATATGCCCATAACGCTCCATTAAGCCTCGTGGCACAATCTTTTCCTTCCTTTGTAACAATCTTCTACAGAATTCCCTTTAATTGCTTATTTGATGTTTCTGCTTGTCCATTCATCTGGGGATGGTAGGCTGTTCCAATTCTACGCTCAACTCCAGATTTAGTTAAAAACCTAGTAAATTCTCCTCCTATAAAATGGGATCCTCCATCTGTAATTATTATCCTTGGTACTCTATACCTAGGAAATATCTGCTCCTGAAGTATACTCCTTGATTCTCTTGTAGTACTGGCCTTGCATGCCATTGCTTCGACCCACTTGGAGACATAATCAACGGCGACCAATATGTACTCGAAACCATGAGAATTCACAAAGGGTCCCATAAAATCCATACCCCAAACATCAAAGATATCAACTTGAAGATTGTACTTAAGAGGCATTGCATTCTGACTGTTGACATTCCCTATTCGTTGGCATTGAGCACATGTTGCAACATACCTTTTTGCATCTTCATGCATAGTAGGCCAATAGAATCCACTCGCCCATACCTTTGCATGTGTTCTGAAGTAGCCATAATGTCCCCATAATCCGAAGAATGACACTTTGCTAAAATGCACGCTCTTCCTTCTCTGGGTACACATCTCCATACTACTCCATCCTTGCAATACCTATACAGGTATGGGTGAGCCCATATAAATTTTCTCATTTCAATCTTAACTCTTTTCCTCGTGTTCTTGTTCATCATATCGGTTTGTCCCTTGAAACCTTTGATAATATCCATCATCCAATTCTCTCTATGATCAAATGCGGCAAACAACAGCTCTTGTTGCATTTCATCTCTTATTGGCTCAATTGATGATGATTCAAGACGAGATAAATGATCTGCTACAAAATTTTCTACTCCTTTCTTATCTCTTATCTCCAAATCAAATTTTTGCAGCATCAATACCCATCGCATTAACCGAGGCTTAGACTCCTTCTTTGAAACCAAGTATCTTATAGCAGCATGATCAGTATATACAATCACCTTAGAATTTAGAATGTAGGATCTAAATTTCTCAAAAGCAAATATAACGACTAACATCTCCTTCTCAGTTGTTGTATAATTGATCCACGCCTCATTCAAAGTTCTACTAGCATAATAAATAGCATGCACTTTACCTTCCTTCTATTGTCCACGAATAGCTCCAACTGCATAGTCACTTGCATCACACATAATTTCAAAAGGTAAACTCCAATCAGGTGGCTGCATAATGGATGCAGAGCATAGAGCTTCCTTTAATCTTCTGAAGGCAAAGCGTCTTTCATTGTCCATGACAAATTATGTACCTTGCTTCAACAATTCTGTCAGGGGCTTAGCAATCTTTGAATAATTCTTAACAAATCTGCGATAGAAGTTGGCATATCCAAGAAAACTCCTCAAAGTTGAAGATTAGTAGGGGGAGGTAATTTCTCAACTGTAGATACCTTTGCTTTATCAACCTCTATCCCTTTGTTAGATATGACATGACCAAGTACTATCCATTCTGTTACCATGAAGTGACACTTCTCCCAACTAAGAACTAAGTCGCATTCAACACACCTTTTCAAAACTTTCTCCAAATTCTCCAAACAACTATCAAAATCAGTACTATGCATGGAGAAGTCCTCCGTAAATACCTCCATAATCTCTTCTATGAATTCAACGAATATTGCATTCATGCATCTTTGAAATGTGGCGGGTGTGTTGCAAAGACCAAATGGCATCCTTCTATATGCATATGTCCCAAAAGGGCAAGTTAAAGTAGTTTTCTGCTGATCTTCTGGTCTTACCGGTATTTGAAAGAAACAACTATACCCATCCAAATAACAAAAGTATAAATTCTTTGCTAACCTTTCAAGCATCTCGTCAATGAATGGAAGAGGATAGCGGTCTTTCTTCGTCACCTTGTTCAAACTTCGGTAATCTATGCACATTTTCCATCCAGTTACAGTCCTTTGAGGGATCAACTCATTGTTCTTATTAGACACTACTGTCAACCCTCCTTTCTTGGGCACACAATGTACTGGACTAACCCATTCACTATCAGCAACAGGGTAGATCATACCTGCATTAAGCAGCTATAAAATCTCCTTTTTAACCACTGGCTTCATTGATTTCTTCCACCTTCGCATCCCTTCAACCATTGGTTTAGCATTCTACTCCAAGTTAATCTTGTAGGTGCAAAAAGCGGGGCTGATTCCCTTGATGTCATCCAATGTGTAACCAATGGCTTTCATATACCTTTTGAGCACAGCAAGCAGCTTCTCTGTTTCTTCTTTCGTTAGGGCATTGTTCACAATAACTGGATATGTTCTATTTTTCCCTAGATATTCATAGCATGGCTCCTTTGGAAGTTCATTTTGTTCCACTTCTAGCACTTCATTTGGATCCAGCTCCCGAAGAGGTTCAAAATCGGGATTTTCTTGGTTAAGCCGATCGGCGCAAGTGTCGCGCCGATCGACGCTGGTAGTATGCTTGTCAGTTCCACGTAGGATGTTGTCCAGTGGGTCTCCCATATCCATCCCTATCTTCTTGTCTTCCTCTGGGTAGAATTCCTGATAGTAAGAAGGGTCTTGATGAAACGAATTGTTGAATTGAAATTGCATTTCTTCCTCTCCTAGGTGTAGTGTAATTTGACCTTTCCTAGCATCCAGAACAACTTGTACTAATCTTAAGAATGGACTTCCTAGAATGATATCTTCAACCCTAGTTTATTTATTGTGTGGAACGAAGAAATCTACCGGTATTGTTTTTGAGCTGATCTCAATTTCAACATTCCTGATCACTCCCATTGGCTTGGTCTTCCTTCCATCCGCCATGATGAGCTCAAGTTCAGTCCCTGTTGTAGTTACAAGACCCAACATACATATAAGGCATGCTCATGAATGTATCGTAAGTCATCAAGCTGACACGGGAACCAAAGTCACATAAGGCTTTTAGAAATTTCTTCCCCGACATCTCACATGGTATGTACGGTTCTTCTTCTTCCTCTTCAGCGAGACCTACAACATACAAACCACATAATACTTCGTAGGAAGATGACTCAAAGCAATTGTCTAGCAATCTCTTCGCTTGTTTCACCTCTGTTCCATCAAACTCTATATCATCCTTGTAAAGCTTCCCTAAAACTCTCCCAATAATCTCTTGATCGAAAATTTCTGACTTGAGGTGATTACTTGGGAAATTATACTCAATTACGGCTTCAGAGGTGTCTTGCAGACTGAAGGATCTTCTCATATTGAACAACTCTTGTGAAAAATCAAGAGGAATCCAGTCCATCGGCTCAAATTCGTCAAGTGGTTTAGCATTCGCCAATGTTCTACCCCCCTTTGGTTCAGCAAAGTTGCCTTCAAATTCATTCAGGTGGTCGTCTAGAATTGCAGCTTCTATCTTGGTATATTCCTTGCAACTTGACGGAGTCGTCAGGGTGATCGGTTCTCCTGTCGCCACCACTGCGCCATCGGCTCAGAGACTACGCCGATCGGCACACACGTCAAATCCACACAAGCGGGTATGACGCGCTCTATTTCTTCAAATTTATGCTCTAAAGTAATTATTGTTCTACTCTCGGACATCAAGATCTGTTCAGCTAGTGACACTTCCTTCCACATAACTTCTGGGCATTGCCGAGTTGGTTCTAGATATTCTTCCCAATGCTTGTGCAAAGCTTCATTCTTGGCAATTTTACCTAACAATTCAATCCCTACCTTGGGTATCAATCTCATAAAACTTCCTCCAGCCGATCCGTCCAAATGCATCCTCGATGCCTTGTTTGTGGCCATGTAGAAGGTTTGAGCTCACGATGACTTCACCGGGCTTTGCTTCATGGCAAAGAACGACCACAACACCGACTCTGGATCTGACTCTGACACAAACGAGGTACCTCCCACTCTTGATGAGCTCTCGTCTGAACTTGATCATTTGCACAATGTTCTGCTCATGCAAGGTGATAAGCTTCACAGTGCTGTTCATGGGAGTAGTGAGCTTAAGTCTAAGTTGGAGAGTGCTGATTTTGAAATTGCTTTGCTTAGGTCTAAGCTTGCTTGTGTTGATATTGCTGCTGAGTGTGAGTCTTGTCAAGTTGTGATGAATGATCTGAGTCAGAGGGAGAGTGTGCATGCTCAAGTTGTCAGTTAGCTTGAGAGTGCCCTCAACGAGCTTGATGAATTCAAAGCTAGGCCAACTCTTTTGGGTGCACGTCAGAAGTGCCCCAAGATCACAGATGAGTTGGAAGCTCAGTCCCTCAAAGTCAAAGAGCTTGAGTCCAAGCTGCTTCATGAGACTCGCTCGAAAGTTCTTCCACCTCCGTCTGAAGTGTGTGTCACCCTCAAGGGCAAGTTAGTAATCACTAGGGAGGAAAACAAAGTCTTAGTTCAAGAAAATGACTATCTTGTTTCTAGGCTCTAGAGAACCCTAGTGAGTGAGGAAAAGATTGAGAGTGATTTGGCAAGAGTAAAGGAGAGTGCTTCTAGGTCAACCTATAACTTGGGCTTGGGATTTGAGAGAGTTGACAAGGAGAGTGAGAATGTGGGTAAGTTTGTGCCTAGCTCCAGTTACCAGGATGAGGAAAACACCATCAAACCTATTGACACATACTATCCACCCAATCCAAAACCCTCCTTCAACCCAAAACAAGTAGAGAAGCCAAAACCAAAGCCTGCCATGCAAACCAAGCCTAATTCTAAGGGTGTCTACTTTTTCATGTTTTGTGGTCGCAAGGGCCACTTGGATGAATTCTGTTACAGGCGTAAGAGGATTGAGAGGAAGCAAGCTGAGTTGACTAGGGATGCTTTTAATGATGATTTTGATGGTTTTCAGCCTCACTCTTTTTCTCGTGCCTATCGTGGATAGGGTCATCCCTCATATGGCTTTGATTCATGAAATAGATGCTTTGCACAGCAGCGCTTTAGCACCCCATGTTTTCCCCATCGTGGTGAGCGTCACTCACGTGGATTTGGCTTTCACACAGATAATTTCTATTCTCATAACCCAAGGTTTGAGTCGAGACGCTTTGACAGGCCACATTTTCCCCATCGTGGTTCTCGTCCTATGCGTTCGAATGATAATGTGCAAAGAACTCTGATGACTACTACCGATCGTATGGTTAAGTGCTAGATTCCCAAATGCTTTTTGACTAACCCCAGCACTGAGCCATCAACTTTTCCTTCTCGTTCTTTGTAGGTAGCAGGTGGTTGCCTCGAGAACAAATGGTTGATGGACTCTGGGTGTTCGCGCCACATGACCGGAGATGTAAAGTGGTTCTCCAGCCTCACTCCCTTGAAGCGCCGGGAGTATGTGACCTTTGGAGATGACAAGAGAGGGAGAGTGAAGGCAAGTGGCGCGGTAAAGGTAAATGAAAAATTCACTCTCAAGGATATTGGTTTGGTTGAATATCTCAAGTACAATCTCCTCTCTGTCTCTCAGCTTCTTGATGTTGGTTTGGAAGTGCACTTTAAGTCGAATGCTTTTTCTATTCTTGATTTGAGTGGTTCCTTGGTTTATGGGATTTCTCGCATTGAAAGAGTTTTTTAGGCTGATTTTGCTGGTTCTCCTGGTTCTCACAAGTGCTTGTTTGCTCAATCTTCTTCTGAGCTCTAGAAATGGCATAGGAGACTAGGTCACATGAGCTTTGACTTGGTATGTCGCTTGAGTGGCCTAGGTTTGATCCGAGGATTGCCTAAGCTCAAATTTGATAAGATTTGGTTTGTGCTCCTTGGTATCATAGGAAATTGATTGTCGCTTCTCATCCAGGCCTTGGAGAGTTGCTTCACATGGACATTGTTGGTCCTCCTCGGGTTCGTTCAGCAGGTGCGAAGTGGTATGTTTTTGTGATTGTTGTTGACTACTCTCGCTACTCTTGGGTTTACTTTCTTGAGAGCAAGGATGAAGTGTTTCATCACTTTCGGAGCTTAGCTTTGAGGTTGTTCAAGGAACTCCCTGGTGCATTACGAGCAATCTGCAGTGATAATGGCACTGAGTTCAAGAACTCCTCCTTTGATGCTTTCTTTCTTGAGCATGGTATTGAGCATCAGTTTTCAGCACCTCGTGTTCCCCGACAGAATGGTGTGGTTGAAAGAAAGAACAGAACCTTGGTGGAGATGGCCCGGATGATGCTCGATAAGCATAGGACTCCGAGGCGGTTCTGGGCTGAGGCCATTAGCACTGCTTGCTATATTTCCAATTGGATTTTCTTGCGCTCAATTCTTAATGTGACTTCTTATGAGCTACGTTCTGGGAGAAAGCCCTTGGTTTCTCATTTGCGTGCCTTTGGTTGCATGTGCTTTATTCTCAAGCGTGGCAATCTTGATAAGTTTGATTTGAGATCTTCCGATGGCATCTTTCCTGGTTACTCTCTTCATGGTCATTCCTACAGAGTTTTGAATTTGGAAACTAATACCATCTTAGAATCCTACGATGTAACCTTTGATGAATCAAACCCTAGTGCAAGGAATGTGATTGAGAGTGCAGGTGACAAGGAGCCGAAGGAAAGCATCTTTGTAGAAGAGGACCTACATGGCTTTGATGATGATTACAATGATTCACTTCATCTCTCATCTGAGCTTGTTCCTGCTACTACTGCTACTCCAGCAGAGGGTCTAGAAGCTTCTACATCGACTTTAGCGGCTATCGAGCGAGCTCCAACTATGGTTGAGGGGAAGGTACACTCTGAGAGAGTGGCCCCCAGCCACATTTAGCGTCAACATCCACCTCAACAAATGATTGGTAATCTCTATGAGAGGACAACAAGGTCAAGGTCTACACATCTCACTTGCTTTTCCAATTCTCTCTTTGTTGTAACCTTTGAACCCCGAGATGTTGGACACGCACTATCTGATGAACATTGGGTTAATGCCATGCATGAGGAGTTGGAAAACTTTGAAAAAAACAAAGTCTAGACCCTTGTAGAGCCTCCCAAAGATGTCAATGTCATAGGAACCCAGTGGGTGTTATGGGGAGGATGGTGAGGCTGTGAGAAACAAGGCTATGCTTGTTGCTCAGGGTTTTAGCCAAGTGGAGGGCTTAGATTATGGTGAAACCTTTGCTCCTGTTGCTCACATAGAAGCTATTAGGATCTTGCTTGCATTTTCTGCCTCCAAGGGCATTAGACTCTATCAAATGGGTGTTAGAGTGCTTTCCTAAATGGTTTCATAGAGGAAGAAGTGTATGTGAGGCAACCCCCTGGCTTTGAGCACCATAAATACCCAAACCATGTGTACAAGCTTCAGAAGGCTTTGTACAGGCTAAAGCAAGCACCTAGGGCATGGTATGCTAGGCTTAAGACATTCTTGCTAGAGCGAGGGTATGTCATGGGGTGTGTTGACAAAACCTTGTTCACTCTTAAGCATTGCAATGACACTAATGGTTCAGATTTACATGGATGATATCATCTTTGGTGGTTCCTCTTATGTTCTTGTGTCCATATTATATGAAGCCATGGAAAGTGAATTTCAGATGTCGATGATGGGCGAGTTCACCTTCTTTCTTGGGCTTCAAATCAAGCAGTGCAAGCAAGGCACTTTCATACATCAAGCCAAGTACACAAAGGATCTTCTGAAGAAGTTTGACATGGTCAATGTGAAGTCATTGTCTACTCCAATGTCCAATACTACGACACTTGACCCTAATGAAGACCGTGGAGCGGTGGACCAAAGGGAGTACAGGAGCATGAATGGCTCCTTCTTGTACCTGACGGCAACAAGACCCGACATACACTTTGCAGTGTGTCTTTATGCTTGGTTTCAAGCTTCCCCAAGGGTGACTCATCACAAAGCTGCCAAGCGCATCTACAGGTATCTCAAATACACCCTTGAGTTCGGTCTTTGGTACTCTGCATCTTCATCTCTTGATCTTATTGGGTATTCGGATACGGATTTGCTGGGTGTAGAATTGATAGGAAGAGCACTTCTGGTACTTGCCATTTCTTGGGTATGATTTGTTGGTCTTCTCATAAGCAATCGAGTGTAGCCCACAAATCCTATTGATTGTGTCCACCATGAGAGACTATGGGTTATCATTTAGGAGTGTTCCACTCATGTGTGATAACTCCAGTGCCATATGCTTAGCCAAAAACCCAATCCAACATGGTAAGGTCAAACACATCAATGTGCGATTCCACTTCTTGAGAGACAATGTTGAGAGAGGGGGTGTTGAGCTCAAATACAACGACACCAGAAACCAACTAGCTGATATCCTCACCAAGCCCCTAGATGCTTTGAGACATGCTTTTCTTCGGGGGGGGGGGGGGGGGGGGGGAGGGGGGGAGCTTGGTGTTTGTCATCCTTATGGCATCATTTGAGGGGGAGTTGGTATTCTCTTGTATATATGTATCTTACCTTTTTTGCATTGCATCTCATATGTAATATATGCATTGGTAGATGAGCTTTGATTCTTATGCTTGCCTGTATTTCTCATTGCTTTGTTTGAGATTGAGCTAAGTAGTGTGGATGTGATGGTAATCTCTCATGCTTAGATTTTCTAGATGACCTGTTATAGACGCATATGAGCAACTTGCTAATCTTAAAGTTAAACTAAGCTTCTTATGAACCTTATGAACTAATCTTGCTAAAACTTGCGCACCATGTGTATAATTGCTTTTATCCTTGTTGAAACTTGCATTGAGGATAGTCTAGATGATATCTTGGCTTTGGCACCTTATGTTTGTGAAATGGAAGACTTTGCAAATGTTTAGCTCATGATGGAACATTGTGGGAATGTGTGTCCTTTTGCCACAAAGGCATGCTCTTTTGTCTTGTGTATAGACATGAATAATCCGCTAAGTGCTTTGATGAAGAATAATTCTAAAATACTAAATCCAAACACTATGACTTGAATCAGCGGGGTGTTTGCCATAACCAGTCGTGCGACCCTCCGCATGGATAAGAGGACACATGAGGATAAACAATAATCACTTGATCAACTGAGTCTCTGTTGCATATTTGAGCGTTTGTAGAGCTTATTTTCTGCGAATGCTTGTTGCCCTAATTGAGATTGAGACTGGCTAGTATCTTTTGATTCACTTGATGCTTGTTTTGCCTTGGATGGGAGTACTTACACATGTGGTGGCAGATTTTCTCATGACAAGCAAAATTTGATTCTATTTAAGCTAGTCAATCTTTCTGCTTAGCTTGTATAGCTCTTGGTGTTTATGCCTTGCTATCTATTTCTGATATTTGTATGGTTGTGTGCCATTGCTTTTACACTTCATAGCTCTATGCTTGTGATTAGCACAGTTAAATGCTTGTTTGCATAATTGTTGAAGCTCCTTAGGTTTGCATTTTCATGCATTGCATGTTCTTTTGCCTCTTTGATAAGTTCATTGCCAAAGGGGGAGAAAATATGGGTCATGCACAAATAATGTTAAGAAACTTAAAATGATCCATTTTGCACTATATGAGACCTACCACAAGTTGAGCGGGAGCATATCATGATCTTAAGCGTTGTCTTGCGCTTTTCACATTCTTTGCGTCTCAAGTCGCTTTCTTGCCAAATCTTGGTTTTGTGATCCCTACTTTGCTAGATGTCTTGTTTTCATCTCTTCTTTGGGTTTGGCCATTTGGATGCGTTTATTCGGTTTCGTATTTCACTCTCTAATCTTTGTGCATTTGAGGTTGTCAATGTACTCATCAAGGGGGAGATTGAGAAACCATGTGGATATGTGCCATGGTTTGCAACATATGTGATGAGTAATTGACTTGAGTGGATTTGGTATTTGAGTTGAAATGCGAGAATCTAGGGATTGCATGAGTTTTTGCATGTCATGATTTTGACTAACCAGAGTTGGTGGAAGTATTGGTGATGTTGCAGGAGTTAGGAAATGTGTTTGCTTGTTTCATGATGTATAGGTCAATGGAGTCGACTTGGCGGTCAACAGCAAGAGGATTGGGCACAAGTAGGGGACTAGAGGCCGGACCATTGGGATGCTGGGTGAAGTCAAGGGTGATCCACACTGTACACGAGGAGAGGCAAGAAGCACGGACTATTTCGCGGTTGAGCCTCAAAACCATGGTGGTGATGAAGATGGTGTGTTGACCAAGTCAAGGTGAGCGGGATGCCGGTGCAAGTGACAAGGCGGCCCGATGGACAGGGACCGGGAGAGACTTGCTGATGGTCAGGATCGCGGGACAAGGTGACACACATCAACATCGAGAAGTTGCGCTTTGAGAAGCGTGCAAGGCCGTTACCCTATTTGGGCCTCAAAACCGGTGGCGGCGATTGGAGATGCACGTGGCACCATTGCGGAGCTTGCATCAAGGCGAAGCAAAGATGTGAATGGCCCAATGGCATTCGGGTGACGGAAAAACAGATGGACAAGTTTGCCCCTGATGGTAGGTGGCAATGTTATGTAGGTCAAGGGTAGTGTGGTCTTTTGGACAATAGGACCCTGGGCCTATATAAGGAGAGGTGTGGCTGGTGGGAGAGGTGTCTCTTCCCATTAGCCTTGTGTTAGGTGTTCATTTCAAAGTGCTTGGAGAGGTCTTCATCTAATAGAGGAGAGGAGAGGGTGTGTGAGAGAAATCTCTTGCTCTTCCAAATAGTGGGAGGAAGATGGTGGCTTCCTAGCCATGTATTCATGTATCTTGACTTGATGAATCAATGATATGAGATTCAAATTCGTGCTCAAGTTCTTCCTCTCTCCCTAAATCCCGAATTTCACTTTTTCCCTATTTCAGAGCTATTTTCGTGGTGATTTTCGATATCGACTTTGAGTGAGTTTTGGGATGGATTTTGTGGGGGATCTTGGTGCTATGATGTGCTAGAACAACTCTATATATGTTCTTGACCTAATCAAAGGCACTAGCACATTCGATTTGAAAGATTTCTCAAGTTTCCCCTTTTTGGTGTTCTTGGCACAAGATCTGAAATTCATGATGATTACTTGTGCTTTTTGAGTGGATTTCTTTAAAGGAGTGTCATGATGTATTGAGGATGATCTGGTCAAAATTTCGTGATTTTTAGAGTTTGTTGGATAGGGTTTTGGCAATTTTGTTTCCTGAATGGAGCTGTTGTTTTGCCCAGGACAGAACTTCCGTGGTCAGGACAGAACTTCCGTGACCATGACAGAACCTCTGTCAAGAACCACAGAACTTCCATGAGTGATAGTTCTCCCGTCGCTCGGAACTTCTGTGATTGATAGAACTTCCATCGGGGGCTTCGGAATTTCCGTCGGGCACCACAGAACTTCCGTCAGGCTCAGTTTTGTGATCTCTTGGATCTTCCTTGGTTTCCTTTTTGTTTCTCTTGTGCTTCTGCTATGTGTCCATTTGGTTTGAGTCATTCATAGGGTTAGCACATCACAAGTTAGTGTGTGTAATCTTGGTGACTCGGATAGAGGTTGGTTTGGGTTGTAGTTGGGACATAGGCCAAGTTCTTGAGAAGAATTTTAATTGGCTCCCATTCACCCCCCTCTGGTCACCTTTTCGGCCCACCATATTTTGTTACATTAACAATAGAAGATGCATTAGAAGCTATTATGTGACACCCCAGATGTCTCATTTCTGTTTAACAAACATGCTGAGCACAAATCATGAATTACCTAGCATGATATGATGAGAGCCCACTTATTGAATTAATTTCCACGTAATTAAAAACCCTACAAATCAATTTGTGAGCCAAATAAAATTTTATTATACAACTTGTGCCAAATAAATTCATAATCTGATTAGTAATATTAAAATAGAATTTTATGAATTTATTGAGCGTTTTACCATATTTAGAAATGCCCCAATTAATTAATTAAAGCATAAAAACCTTTCACATTGGAGATTTAATTATAAAATAAATATAACTTTTCTGGCCAATTGGGTCCCACCAGAGCACCAGAAATATCTCCTAGGACCTATGTGCAAAATCCCAATTTAATTGGAGGCCCCTAGCTATTTTATTTGGAGATACCATTGACTAGGGACCTAGTTCCAAACATCTAAAAAGATCAGGGGGTGTAGTGAAAAATATTCTCCTTCCTTCTCCCACTGGCGCAGAGCCCTACCGACTCCACCGCCGACGCACGACACGGCCTGCCTTCACCCCTCCACCTCGAAATCGTGCGCGCGTAACAGTGCATCAACGCCTGCAACTCTGCTCCTCCGCTCTGTCCCCTCAGCCGCGAGCTCGCCCAACGGCTTTCTCTTCTCCCCTCTCCTCTGCACGCCACCGGCCAGCGACTTCAATTCCCACCGCTTCTTTCACTCGTGAACCCCGCTTACTCCTGTCCCCTCTGTGCAACTAGAAGACGCAACCGCCAGTCCCAAACCACCTCCCACCCTTTGCTCCCTCTGCTCTCTCTTCCATTTCTCCTCTCCCTTCCCCTTCCTGCCATTGCCGAACCAGGCCGGAATTCAAGTGGCAGCCGCTCCCGCACTTCCCTTCCCCAGGCCAGGAGCATAAACGATCGCATCTCACCGTCTTACACCTCCCCGCACCCTGGCTTGGTCTCTTCCTCGTGCTCACTGCTTGAATCGACGGAAGAACCGAGAGTAGCTTCCGACCGAGTGCCATTGACGCCGCCGTGAAATTCCTCATCTGTGGTGAGTCTCCCTGCCCCATTCACTTCGCACGCACGCGCAAACCAACTACGCTCTTCCCTGACCCATTTTCCCTTGGATTCCATCACTGGAGTCGACGGCATTGCGATTTTCCCCGGCCACCGCCTCTGCTCCACCCAATCCAACGCCGCCTCATCGAAGAGCACTACTCTCCGGCACTCCTCGATGGACTCTGACCTCGTGCCGCTCTTCCCCACGTAACAGTGAAGCTTTGGGTGAAGACAGCGCCCGTTTTGCTGCTCTCTGGTGGATTTGCGACCTCGCTGAACCTTCGACCTCCACCGCCTCTCGACGTCGGCACCCCTCCAGTGCGCTACCTTCCCCGCTAACCCCTCCAACCATAGTGCCTCGCAGAGTAGTCCGTTTTCCCGCCATCGCGACGAGCTTCTGCCACCCCCGGCCGCCGACGACGAGCCCTCCGGCAAGCTCCGATGCTGCTGACACGCTGACTTGGCACAGCCGACGTGGCGCCCACGTGGCTCCAACGTGGCCCCTATGTGGCACTGATGTGTCATTTGTTAAAAGCCAAAATGCCTAGAAATCCCCAGAAATTACAAGAAACTTTGGAAAATCATAGCAAAGCGAAAGTAAATCCAAAGGAGCCCAAATAAATTTTTTTAGACTCATCTTGAAGAGCTCTATTTTAGTAAAATGATAAATCACTGCCTCTGTACATATATTTTTATCAATATATTAAACTGTCCAAACAATAAATAATTCACCAGAAATTCTAGGGGTAAAATTAAATCCTGATTTTTGGCATGCATAGTAAGTACATAATTATCTACCAGCACAATTTTTGGTTTAGTAAAATATGAGTTATTTTAGGCTCTAGAATTTATTTAGTGTGTTTGCTTAAATTAATTCTTGTAATTATTCTGTAAATAATTGGCCCTTGCCACTTGGCACAAAAATCACTCACATATGCCTCTATACACAGTAATTTATACAAGTCCAGAAATCTAAATTTAATTAATTAAATAAATTGATTACTCATATCACTCATTTACTTTGTTTAATGCATAAAGGATATATATTCCTAAAATAATACTTAACAAACCAACTTCTCTGAAGCATATGGCTTCAAGAACATAATAATAATTTTAATTGACATTAAAACGTGATGTGTATCATGTCACTGCATTCAACGGTATTCCGATAATGCCGTTAATCCAAATTCCATCACATAGGCAACGACAACCAGGAGCAAGAGGAGGATATTCAGAAGGACCTTGATCCTCAAGAGCAAGAAATTGTAGTTGCTAGCACTAACATCAATCCAGGAAAGCCGGGTTTACATTCGCCTTTTTTATAAAGTTTGCTAGTTTTCAATATTACTAGTGTCTGTGATGATTGTTGCATTAGGTCACAAGAGTTGATTGGAACCCACTTTACATGATAACCAAATGACCTACGCCACTATCATTAGAACTTTGGTAGTATCGGTACTGCATCACTATGCTTAGTAATTGCTAGACTCGGTAGATATCATTACTAAGAAATGGACTTGACCACTAGAACGGGAGTTAATAAAAGAAGTTTATTTTGATGTTATGACCGGGCAGGGATGATGCATGTGTAGGTTTGCAGCAACACATGGGTGTTGACTGCGGTAGCCCTGCCTTGTCGAACCTAGGACCCGTCAGTGGTCGGCCCCTTGGTCAAGTATTGAACAGTACTGAATGCATGCTAGTCTATGGGCACTAGTAAACTGATGTAGCATTGGCGCGGCAATGAGGATGGTACATAGTACAGTGGTCGTTGACCCTTCTATTGCTGGAGTGGACGGTTCATACCGCGATGTACTGTTGGCAGAATGGTATGCCCACTCATTGAGACTAGACCCAGACCAAGTTGTTTTTCGTCCTTACGAAAGGTTGCCATATACAACCTTAATTGGTGTGTATGTGTTGTGTTTTTGTGTTTCCCAGCTGGTGTAAATCAATTGCAATTGTGGTCCCTCGCAGTAATGAGTACCACTTGGTCACTGAGTCGTCACGTAGTTGCACATGGTACTTGGAAATCAATTATGATGCTTATGGTTGATGTTACTATTATTGCCCTTATGTTGCCTTTACTTTATGTATTGCTTTATTACCTTATTGTTGCAACTAAAGTTACAATTCTGTTCTACCCATTTAAGTTGAGAACAAAAACTTAATAGAACTAATAGGTTGCTTAGTGCGAGTCCTTTTAAACAAGCCACCTATTAGAGCCATTGCATGTCTAGGCATTCGACGGGTGAGACTTGCTAAGTAATTAGTACTCAGGCTTTGTGCCACCATTATTTTTCAGGTAATGAAGATCTAGAACTGCCTGTAGATGTGCAGCCCTGGGACATGCAAGTCCCAGAGGGTTGGACCGCCCACTGGGAGTCCGACTCATCGCCGCAGTATTGATGTGTGTTGCTAGAGTGATGGTTCTCTGGGCATGAACCATTACTATGTTGTATCATCGAGCTCGTAGCTTCTTATGGTGATTTGCTTCCACTGTTTTCAAAACATTATGAACTTGTAATATTCCGCTGCACTCTGATGACTTTAATGATGTAATATTCAACTTAAATTCGAACCGATGCTGTATTATCAAGTGTCTGTGTTATCAGCACCGTCGGGACCTCGATCCTTCAGGAAGGGGCGCCACAGCTAGTATCAGAGCTGTGGTCCATGATAATACAACAAATAAATTGTATTTTCAAGAACTATGACGTCTACGGGTGAGGATACGGATACGTTAGTATTACCCATGTAGATAATAGGGTGGTGACAAGGCTAACCTGGATTATGTTTGTTTACATTACTTGTATCTACGGCTTCTATAAACAAAGGTACGTGCGTGCTTAACCGACACGCGTGATATCGGTGTCTGTGCTCGCAGGCGGATATGAGACACTATTGGCTCGTGACTTATCACAGGGCAATCCTTTCCATGGATCGTTACTAGTAGACTTGTGCTTATTTTTGTAGTTTCTTTTGAATTTGATATATTGTTTCTTCAATGGATCTTCTGTAGGTACACTAACGCCGTTAGTATAAAATTTAGAGTGACTTACGTGTTGAGTGCGGGTCGTCACCAAGTATCCGTGCCGCTAAGTGTCGGCATAGATAGGCGTTGTGTTGTGAGGAACGATAGGTTAATAAAATGAAGGTTTTGCATCATGGACCCCATTATAACTAAACTAAAATATGGTTCTCTCCTTGCTCACCAACCTCTGAGTAAAAATTTTCTAAACATGATAAGTATAAAATTCTGAATAACAAGGTTAACAAGAATTTGTCCTGTTTTTAGCTACCAACTTCAAAAATTCATAACTATTAATTTACTCAACCAAATGAGGCATACAAATACTTTTCAGAAAGGTCTCAACATCCCCTGTCACCTAGAATTTAAATTAAAATTCGATCATAACAATAACAATGTCAGAAACAGAGAACAAGTGCAATCTGTCAACTCACTATTTTCAGCATGACCTTGAACTTAAAAATTTCATAACTAGAGTTGTACTTTGAATTTGCAAGAGTTTAAATAAAATCTGGAAAGCTCTGAATGTGTAGTATATCTTGGTTCTAGACCCCAACTTTTAAGACCTTGTTTTCTACTGGAAATACCCACTTTTCTGACTATTGTACAGTCAAGACAGAATTTGTTTTCAAACCCATTACCGTATTATTGACCCTTGAGATTGGAAAATGTGAACTAAAACCTTGTTTCTGTATTTTTATAGCACTTCATATGAAATGCAGTGTTACTCATGGAACACTGTACTCACCATTGGGTTTATGTTCCAGATGGGTGACCACGGTTTTGAGGAGCTTTCGCACGACGGGTGGCGCTACACCACCATGGCTTTCCTACACTTTAGTGGGATCTTCTACGCTTCCTGGGCTATGACGAGCCTCCCTCCTACAAGGGCCGCGAGATCCGCCGCCACGGCGTGACTCTTGCACAGGTGCACATCAGCGTGCCCACTCACCCGCGCAACCTCGACATGGCGTATGGAGAGCACGGCGACTTGTGGAAGCCTTCGTGAGGGCTTGGAGAGAGTCACCCACAGGGCTCTCACTCACTTCTATGGGCGCCACACAGTAGCGCTCTCTGGGACTCCATTTGAGATTATCCCCATCTGGCACTTGGCCAACCCGGTCTTGCAGAGGCGCGTGAGGCGCATCGGCCGCGACGACTACCCGACATACCACGTGGGGTACCACCGTGTGTCCTACTACTCCGAGTACCTCCTCAATTTAGATGAGGAGGCTAGCAGCCATAGCAGGATCCTACTGGCTGAGGCCGAGCAGGTCTGGGTGCAGAGGAATGACCTGTAGGCACAGGCCGACGCACAACAGAGAGAGATTCAGCGGCTGACCGCTGCTCTTGAGGTGACTGAGACTCATGTTACTGAGGTGACTGAACAGCGCGACATCCTCGCACAGGAGGTTGACAGACATGGCGTGATTATGCAGCAGCGCGCCAACCACAACGAGCACCTACAGCATCAGTTGACGGCTCCACAGCACAAGATGGAGCTTATGGGAGAGGATTTAGAGACCCTGGCTCAGGAGAACCAGGGCCTACAGCAGCAGCTAGAGGCGGCCCTTGCACCACCGGCAGCACCGGAGGAGGAGGAGCCACAGGAGGATATGAACGAGGAGTCTGATGTAGACTATGATGCGCCAACCGGAGGCAGGACTTAGGAGGATCGTGGTAGACTAGATTAGTCTCTGTAGTCAGGACCGGTTGGGTAGGTGGCTTTTGTCGACCACGTGAGGTTGTGGTATTTTGGGGGATCACTGTGTGAGATGCTTTTGTAACTCGATGGTCACAGGTTCCGAGTTTATGTACTTAAGGCTATGTTGACTTATGATATGTATTTGTTGTATCCCTTTCGCTATTGTTGTTGCACCAGAGTTTCATAAGAATTCTAGCTTGATAGTACTCTTTGACAAAATCAAAGTACTTTCCTTGTAGATGGCTGAAAACACCAATCAACCACCACCAGGTTGGGAGATCACCGATGGTCTGGAGTTCACAGGGATGGTTCACCTGTTTTGGAGAGTTCTCCAGAGATTCGAATATTCCATTCCTCCCACATATGTTGGCAAGGAATTTTAGGAGCATGGAGTTCCCTCATGTGTCATGCATCTGGCGGTTCCCGCCAATTACTCGGTCATTCCCGCATGGGAATCTTGGCCCACTAGCGTCATCGGGACAGACTTGTCGTCCACCTAGAATGTAGCTGCATTCAAGGCACTTACTTGGTTCTGTGAAGACCACAAGCATGATGTTGCTAGAACACCCATCGCCTTGCTACCCATTAATGATGTGACAGACTTCGAGTGGATGAGGCGTGTGAATTTCATCTTTGATCCAAACCATCGCCACAATGATCCTATGCTGCCCATAATAGAGTATTATGGCTTATCCACTTTTGCCTTGTGCACAAACTTGTGCCGGCGTCTGGATGTATTCCATGCTGCACTTTGACTTTCTGAAGTCGAAAAACAAGCTAAGGATGAAGAAATTGTAGAACTGAACAAGCAAATCCAAGCCAAGAATGAAGAGATGGATGCAATTATAGAAGAACGTGACCAAGCCTTGCAGGATGCAGGAGATTTTGAGCATGACATGATTGAGGCTCAAGATGACTTGAATGCATTCAAGGCTGCCCATCTTCCTATTGAAGGGAATTGGGATGAGATCTTCATAGAGTATGGAGAACAAGACGATGTGGAGATGGCACCTGCCGGTATTGATGACGTGGAAATGATGGATTTGGAGGAACCCGAAGAACCTATGGAACCAGAAGAGCCAGAAGACTTAGTCCAGGAGTAGATGATTTGCTACACCCCTGTGTGCGGTCGTGTAGTGTATGTATCCCTAGTTCGATGTAGGAGTGTGAATCTTGCATAATGTGTCCGTAATACCATAGTTAGGCGTTGGCACATATATGTAAGGAAGCGCGTGATGATGTCCTTTAACAACCATGTAGACTGAATTGAATTAATGGAGATGGTTGTCATTCTGAATTTTTATTCGTGCTTCTGCGGATTTGTATTCTTGCACATGTGCTTTAAGGATTATTTTGAGAAATAAATAATGTGCAACCATATAAATTGCAGCATGGTGCGTACTCGGAATCAGGAAGATCCTGAGAGCTGTCAGCGAGGAGCTAATGCTGAGCCCTCGCTAGCTGAGGTCTTAGCTGCTGCGCTCAACCGGCAGCAAAATGACTCTGAGCTACATCATCGACTGGTCGACATCACGACCCATCTGGCTGGACAAGGAGGCAACCGCCACAACAATAACCAGCCCCGATAGAGCACCTACTCAGATTTTCTAGGTACCCATCCACCAACCTTCGAGCGTGCCAGAGAGCCGTTGGACGCCGACCACTGGCTACACCAGACCGAGTCTAAATTCGGTCTGCTAGAATGCACTAAGCACCAGAAGGTGCTATTCGCCGCCCAACAACTCCAGGGCTCTGCTAGCGCCTGGTGGGCGAACTATGAAACTTCTCTGCCCGTTGGACGCCGCGTTGAATGGAATGACTTCAAAACTACATTCCGTGTTCATTTCATCCCCGCTGGACTCATGCAGAGGAAGTTCCAGGAATTCATGGATCTAAAACAAGGAGGGAGGACTGTCGTCCAATATTCTGAAGCTTTCAATAATCTTGCTCAGTATGCCACTGAGTATGTTAACACTAAAGAGAAGAAAAGATACGCATTCCTGCATGGAATGAATGCCACGCTCAAGGAATGTCTGACTTGGCAGACAACCGGTATATACAACGACTTGGTCAATGCTGCTATTGTCCAGGAAGGTGCCATGCGCCAAGTTGAAGTAGAAGATCACAAGAGGAAGGCCCCTGCTAGTGCCACTGCTGCCCCACAGGCAAAGCATCGCCTGATTTATACTTCCCCCACCGGATAGCGTTTCGGGGTGTCACCGCAGCAACACTTTCAGCGACAGTTTGGTCAGAACTACTCGAGGCCCCCACAGCAATAGAACTTCCACCTCGTGCACCGTACCAGCAGCAGAACAATCAGTACCGTGCATCATATCAGCAGCAAGGGAACCAGAATGCTCGTGCCCCACTTCCTGCTGATCGAGGAAGCAACCACCCATGCTACAATTGTGGTTGTACCGGCCATTTTGCTAAGAACTGCACTGCACCAAGGCGCTACAATAACAACACCAACCCGCGTCAGAACTAGAACAAGACTGTGAATGCACCGTCTCGTGGTGCCCAAGTGAACTACACCAATGCTGAAGATATTCCTTAGGGCGAATCCGTGCTGACCGGTACGCTATCGCTCTATCGCCAGCCTGTCCTTGCACTTATTGATTCTGGTGCTACGCATAATTTCATTAGCCAAGCATGTGTGCAAAAATTTAATCTTCAACCCCAGACTATAGAAAAATGCTACATAGTTCGTTCCCCCGCTGAACAAATCCATGCCAATCAAATAGTATGCAAAGCTCCACTAGAAATAAATTAGAAAATCCACCCCACCGATTTTATCATGCTTAGTCACCAAGGAATTGATTTGATTTTGGGTATGTTCGGGATTAAAACCCATAGAGCCATGCTAGACATCGAGACCCATATCGTTCACATCAACTCTCCTTTGCATAGAAAAGACACAATTTCTCTAAACATCAATTCATCAAAAGCCTTGGTTGTCCATCAGTTGGAAGGACAGTCACTCAAGAACATTCCTGTTGTTTGTGACTAACCGAACGTGTTTCTCGAAGATATCTCTGGCCTACCGCCTGACCGTGAAGTGGAATTTAAGATAGAGCTATAGCCAGGAACTTCCCCGATATCTCGACGACCCTATAAGATGGCCCCGAATGAGTTGGCCGAATTGAAAAGCCAATTGAATGAGTTATTGGAAAAGGGATTCATTCGCCCAAGCACTTCACCTTGGGGCTGCCCAGCTATTTTCATGTAGAAGAAGGATAAATCTCTACGTCTGGTTGTTGACTATCGGCCATTGAATGAAGTCACGATAAAAAATAAGTACCGTTGCCCTGAATTGATATCCTTTTTGATCAATTGGTTGGTTCCAAGGTCTTTTCCAAGGTCAACCTTCGCTTGGGTTACCATCAGATAAGGATTAGAGCAGAAGATATTCCGAAGGCCGTCTTCTCTACTAGGTATGGGCTATTCGAGTACCTAGTAATGTCCTTCGGATTAACAAATTCTCCAGCCCATTTCATGTACCTCATGAAGTCGGTATCCATGCCAGAGTTGGACAAATTTATGGTAGTATTCATTGATGACATCCTCATCTATTCTAAGTCCAAGGAAGAGCATGCCGAACATCTTCGCATTGTTCTTCAACGCCTCCGAGATCACAAGTTGTATGCAAAATTCAGGAAGTGTGAATTTTGGTTGGATCGTGTGCCATTTCTTGGTCACATAGTTTCTGCAGAAGGTATCTCGGTGGACCCTGGCAAAGTGCAAGATGTGCTAGATTAGAAGCCACCGAAGACAGTTCACCAAGTATGTAGTTTCCTCGGGCTAGCCGGATATTATTATAGGTTCATTCCAAACTTTTCTCGGCTGACCAAACCCATCACGGAGCTGCTGAAAAAGGAGAAAAAGTTCGATTGGGACAACAGTTGTGAAGAAGCATTTCAAGTATTAAAGAAATTATTGACCACTGCCCAAGTATTGGCTCAACCAGACATCACCAAGCTGTTCGACGTATATTGTGATGCGTCTGGGACTGGACTTAGATGTGTGCTCATGCAAGAAGGTCGTGTCATAGCCTATGCATCTCGACAGCTACGGAAGCATGAAGGGAACTATCCAACTCATGATTTGGAGCTAGCTGCAGTTGAACTTGCACTGAAAATATGGAGGCATTATTTTCTCGGCAACTTAGTGCACATCTACACAGACCATAAGAGCTTGAAATTTATCTTCACCCAGATTGATCTAAACATGAGACAGCGTCGGTGGCTAGAACTGATTAAGGATTATAACCTGGAGATTCATTATCATCCAGTCAAGGCCAATGTAGTCGCCGATGCGTTAAGTAGGAAGGTACACTGCAACCACTTAATGCTGGAATATCACAACGACGACGACGACATCACTATGTCAGAACCCGGCCTTCATGTTTCACCTGCTGTAGTGAAAAAGGATGTTGGTATGACTCATATCCATCAAAACATTAAAGATGGTAAGGCAAAATGTTTCACCCAGGACTCAGATGGTACTCTACGGTTCGATAACCGTTTAGTGGTACCAAAAGACTTTGAACTCCAATGGAAGATCTTGGACGAAGCACATCATTCCAAATATTCTATCCATCCCGGTAGTAATAAAATGTACCAAGACATGAAGAAGAATTTTTGGTGGACAAGGATGAATCGAGAAGTTGCTCGATATGTCATAGAATGCGATACTTGTCAGAGAGTTAAGGCTGATCATTTGAAATAGGCTGGATTACTTCAACCATTGAGTATTCCCGCCTGGAAATGGGAAGACATCAGCTTGGATTTTATTTTTGGTCTCCCTCTCACCTCTCGGAAGCATGATTCGATTTGGGTCATTGTGGATCGACTCACAAAATCTGCCCACTTCCTACCGATCAATAACACGTACAAGATAAAGCAATATGCAGAACTATACATAGCAAGAATTCTATGTCTTCATGGAGTACCGAAGACCATTGTTACAGATTGTGGCTCACAGTTTGTCACTCGTTTCTGGGAACAACTGCATGCATCTCTGGGTCCCAAGTTGATTCGGAGTTCGGCTTACCATGCCGCTGCTGATGGACAAACCGAACGTGTCACCAGATTTTGGAAGATATGCTTAGAGCATGTGTTTTAACACATGGTGGTAATTGGGATGAGTATTTGCCTTATGCAGAATTCTCATACAACAATAGTTACCAAGAGAGTCTAAAAATGTCACCATTTGAAGCACTCTATGGTCGTAGTTGTAGAACACCGCTAAACTGGTCTGAATCTAGAGAAAGAGTAACCTTTGGTCCTGACATTGTCAAGGATGCTGAAGAAAAGGTCCGTACCATTCAAGCAAATCTTAAAGCTGCTAAATGCCATCAAGAGAAGTATGCAAACAGATGACATAGGCCACTATATTTCAACAAGGGTGACTACGTCTATCTTCGAGTGTCGCCTATGAAGGGTATCCAACGGTTTGGAGTCAAAGGAAAGTTAGCTCCCCGTTATATTGGACCGTTCCAAATTTTGGAACGATGTGGAAATGTAGCCTATAAGCTGGAGTTACCCACAAATCTATCTGTGGTTCATCACACCTTTCATGTCTCTCAGCTAAAGCGGTGCCTCAAACCACCCATCGACAAAATCTTGGAAGAATATGACCAACTTCAACCCGATCTCACATACTCCAAACAACCGATAAAGATCCTTGATAAGAAAGAGCGCACAACCTGTAATAGAACCCTCAAATTCTACAAAGTTCAATGGAGTAACCACTCAGAGGACGAGTCTACTTGGGAATCGGAAGAGTTTCTGTGTACTAACTACCCGAAATTTTGGTCGTCATACACAGGTATGTTTTGACCATGGTACTTCCCTCTAGTTTGCCTTGTTCTTAATCTCGGGACGAGATTTCTTGAAGGAGGGACGGATGTGACACCCCAGGTGTCTCATTTCTGTTTAATAAACATGCTGAGCACAAATCATGAATTACCTAGCATGAAATGATGAGAGCCCACTTATTGAATTAATTTCCAGGTAATTAAAATCCCTATAAACCAATTTGTGAGCCAAATAAAATTTTCTTATACAACTTGTGCCAAATAAATTCATAATCAGATTAGTAATATTAAAATAGAATTTTATGAATTTATTGAGCATTTTATCGTATTTAGAAATGCCCTAATTAATTAATTAAAACATAAAAACCTTTCACATTGGAGATTTAATTATAAAATAAATATAACTTTTCTGGCCAATTGGGTCCCACCAGAGCACCAGAAATATCTTCGAGGACCAATGTGCAAAATCCCAATTTAATTGGAGGCCCCTAGCTCTTTTATTTGGGGATACCATTGACTAGGGACCTAGTTGCAAAGATCTGAAAAGATCAGGGGGTGTAGTGAAAAATCTTCTCCTTCCTCCTCCCACTGGCGCAGAGCCCTGCCGACTCCACCGCCGGCACATGCCACGGCCTGCCTTCACCCCTCCACCTCAAAACCGTGCGCGTGAAACAGTGCGTCAACGCCTGCACCTCTACTCCTCCGCTCTGTCCCCTCAGCCGCGAGCTCGCCCAACGGCTTTCTCTTCTCCCCTCTCCTCTACACGCCACCGGCCGGCGACTTCACTTCCCGCTGCTTCTTTTGCTCGTGAACCCTGCTTACTCCTCTCCTCTCTATGCAACTAGAAGACGCAACCGCCAGTCCCCAACGACCTCCCATCCTTTGCTCCCTCTACTCTCTCTTCCACTTCTCCCCTCCCTTTCCCTTTCTGCCATTGCCGAACCAGGCCGAAATTCGAGTGCCAGCCGCTCCTGCACTTCCCTTCCCCAAGCCAAGAGCATAAACGATCGCGTCTCACCGTCTTACACCTCCCCGCACCCTGGCTTGGCCTGTTCCTCGTGCTCACTGCTTGAATCGAAGGAAGAACTGAGAGTAGCTTTCGGCAAAGTGCCATTGACGCCGCTGTGAAATTCCTCATCCGTGGTGAGTCTCCCCAGTCCATTCTCTTCACGCGCACGCGCAAACCAACTACGCTCTTCCCTGACCTATTTTCCCTTCGTTTCCATCACCGGAGTCGATGGCATTGCAATTTTCCCCGGCCGCCGCCTCTGCTCTGCCCAATCCAACGCTGCCTCACCGACGAGCACTACTCTCCGGCCCTCCTCAATGGACTCCGACCTGGTGCCGCTCTTCCCCACGTCAGAGTGAAGCTTTGGGTGAAGACGGCGCTCGTTTTGCTGCTCTCTGGTGGATTGACGACCTTGCTGAACCTTCGTCCTCTGCCACCTCTCGACGTTGACACCCCTCCGGTGAGCTACCTTCCCTGCTAACCCCTCCAACCAAAGCGCCTCGGCTAGTAATCCGTTTTCCTGCCATCGCGTCGAGCTTCCGCCGCCCCCAGCCGCTGGCGGCGAGCCCTCCGGCAAGCTCCGGTGCTGCTGACGCGCTGACTTGGCACAACCGACATGGCACCCACGTGGCTCCGACGTGGCCCCTATGTGGCACGATGTGTCATTAGTTAAAAGCCAAAATGCCCAGAAATCCCCAGAAATTGCAAGAAACTTTGGAAAATCATAGCAAATCGAATATAAATCCAAAGGAGCCCAAATAAATTTTGTTTGACTCATCTTGAAGAGCTCTATTTTAGTAAAATGATAAATCACTTCCTCTGTACATATATTTTTATCAATATATTAAACTGTACAAACAATAAATAATTCACCAAAAGTTCTAGGAGTAAAATTAAATCCTGATTTTTGGCATGCTTAGTAAATACATAATTATCTACCACCAAAATTTTTGGTTTAGTAAAATATGAGTTATTTTAGGCTCTGGAATTCATTTAGTATGTTTGCTTAAATTAATTCTAGTAATTATTTTGTAAATAATTGGCTCTTGCCACTTGGCACAAAAATCACTCACATAAGCCTCTGTAAACAGTAATTCACACAAGTCCAGAAACCTAAATTTAATTAATTAATTAAATTGATTGCTCATATCACTCATTTACTCTGTTTAATGCATAAAGGATATATATACCTAAAATAATACTTAACAAACCAACTTCTCTGAAGCATATGGCTTCAAGAACATAATAATAATTTTAATTGACATTAAAACGTGATGCGCATCATGTCACTGCATTCAACGGTATTCCGATAATGCCGTTAATCCAAATTCCATCACATAGGCAACGACAATCAGGAGCAAGAGGAGGATATACAGAAGGACCTTGATCCTCAAGAGCAAGAAATTGTAATTGCTAGCACTAACATCAATCCAGGCAAGCCCCGGTTTACATTCGCCTTTTTCATAAAGTTTGCTAGTATTCAATATTACTAGTGTCTATGATTATAGTTGCATTAGGTCACAAGAGTTGATTGGAACCCACTTTGCATGATACCCAAATGACCTACGCCACTATCATTAGAACTTTGGTAGTATCGGTACTGTGTGGCTATGCTTAGTAATTCTAGACTCGGTAGATATCATTACTAAGAAATGAACTTGACCACTGGAACGGGAATCAATAAAAAAAGTTTATTTTGATGTTATGACCAGGCAGGGATGATGCATGTGTAGGTTTGCAGCAACACATGGGTGTTGACTGCGGTAGCCCTGCCTTGTCGAACCTAGGACCCGTCCGTGGTCAGCCCCTTGGTCAAGTATTGAATAGTACCGAATGCATGCTAGTCTATGGGCACTAGTAAACTGATGTAGCATTGGCGCGGCAATGAGGACGGTACCTAGTACAGTGGTCATTGACCCTTCTGCTGTTGGAGTGGGCGGTTCATACCGTAAAGTACTGCTGGTAGAACGGCATGCCCACTCTCGGAGACTGGACCCGGACCAAGTTGTTTTTTGTCCTTGCGAAAGGTTGCCATATACGACCTTAATTGGTGTCTATGTGTCGTGTTTTCAGGTTTCCCAGCTGGTGTAAATCAATTGCAATTGCTGTCCCTTGCAGTAAAGAGTACCACTTGGTCACTCAGTCGTCACGTAGTTGCACATGGTACTTGGAAATCGATTATGATGCTTATGGTTGATGTTGCTATTATTGCTCTTATGTTGCCTTTACTTTATGTATTGCTTTATTACTTTATTGTTGCAACAAAAGTTACAATTCTGCTCTACCCAATTAAGTTGAGAACTAAAACTTAATAGAACTAATAGGTTGCTTAGTGCGAGTCCTTTTAAACAAGCCACTTAATAGAACTAATAGGTTGCATGTCTAGGCGTCCGACGGGAAAGACTTGCTGAGTAATTAGTACTCAGGCTTTGTGCCACCATTGTTTTTCAGGTAATGAAGATCTAGAACTGCCTGTAGATGTGCTTCCCTGGGACATGCAAGTCCCTGAGGGTTGGACCACCCACTGGGAGTCCGACTCACCGCCACAGTATTGACGTGTGTTGCTAGAGTGACGGTTCTCTGGGCATGAACCATTACTATGCTGTATCGTCGAGCTCGTAGCTTCATATCGTGATTGGCTTCCGCTGTTTTCAAAACATTATGAACTTATAATATTTCGCTGCACTCTAATGACTTTAATGATGTAATATTCAACTTAAATTCAAACCGATGTTGTATTATCAAGTGTCTGCGTTATCAGCACCGTCGGGACCTCGATCCTTCGGGAAGGGGCGCCATATATTACTTACTCGGGCTCGGTGAATGCCCTAGTTGTATGCTTTCTTGATCAATTCATGATCTTGATAGCTGACCGATTCGAACATCATGTTCAAGAAGGCCTTGCGCAAAGCTAGGTTCGGGGGGTCAGGAACCTCCCTCGTTTCATCATTAGGTGTGTAGTCCTATCCTGGGTGGCATTGTTGCTTAAGGGTTTCACCCGGCCGCCGAATGAAGCTCTTGGCTATAGTGAAACCATCAATTCCCTCCTTCTTTAGATAGACAATCTTCTCTAGAAGATCTTAAACTTGAGCGTCGTTTGGGTCTGGCTTCTCGGTCCAAGAGGATTGGGGCTGGCCTTGGCACCAATAGAATCTGGGATGGCTGGGGTGGGGGGATAGTCACAGTAGAAGCACTCATCCGTCCATTTCTTGTTTCCCATGGCTAGCGGCACGTTGATGTACATGTCTTTCTTCCTGAGCTTGGTGTCGAGGCCCCTAACGGCTTCCTGATTGGTGTCTGACGGCGAGGGACGTAGGACAAAAATGTGGTGGAATAAAGTGAAGTGGGGCAACACGCCCAAGAAGGCCTCGCACATATGCACAAAAATGGCGATGTGCAGAATGGAGTTGGGGTTGAGATTGACTAACTCAATACCATAGAAAAAAAGGAGTATGTGCAAGAAGCTGGAGCAAGGGACTCCGAAGCCACGTTCAAAGAAGGAGTGGAAGACTATAGTGTGATTAAGGATTGGGAGGGGATGAGTTTTAGATCCTGGTACCTTCCAGTTCAGCCGCCCCTGCTCCGGAAGGATGCCATCGGCGACCATGGTATTCAAGGTGTTGGTGGTGATGGTGCACTCGGAGAACTCCTGGAGATGCTCCGGGATGTCAAGCTCCGATGAGGATGATTCGGTGATGGCGGCGGCACCCTTCGACTTCTTCACAAGCTTGCTCAACATCTTGACGAATGCGACGAATGTGGCGGATCCGGAAACTTGAATCTAACCCGAGCAGAGTCTCGAGGGCTTGGAGGCGCTGAGGATCTGCGGCTGTGAAAGTGACGAGCAGGAACCCTAGAACAAGGTGCGGAGAAACAGAGGAAGTGAGAGGTTGACAAAGACTTTGGGTGAAATGATGGCGTGAGATTTTGATCAGCTGCTTCGTTCCTTTTATACCTTCACGTTCACCTAGTCTTCGACAGGGCCAACTGGGCTAAATCGGTCGTACAGTGGTGAGCCACTTTTTTGGTTAATTAAAATAAAGCATTGATCTTTTAATAGATCTCTTGCTGATTTAATGGAACCGGGTACTAAACCCGGGGGCTTCTTTGATGAGAAGCTTCATTCTAAAATCTATACCACCCATATTTGTGTGATTTGACAATCACATGGTAGAGGACATGATGGTCATATGGGAACAAGTCTAAAACCTAGGTTGCTGATTGAAGTCAGTCATGTTCGCTGAAAGTTTGTCTTATGATGTCCGAATGATAGATATTAAAGGAAAAACTATATTATGATTGATGTCATAATAGTTTAGAACTTAGTTATGATTGATGTCATAACTTTTCGTTGATTTTTAACATGATTGGAGTCATTATATTGAAATAAAGGATCACTTGGCTAAGAGCATATGTCACTCTTCTTTTTGTAGTCGGTCGGCTCAATTGAGGTTGTGCAGACCGATGGATCAGATTGATGACCGAGACAATAAACTACTCAAGTTTGATGATTTGAGTTCATCTTATGTAACAAACTGTGAAGAGTTAAATTATTAGACACTTGCATTATTTATTAGTCTCCAAATTATACAAGAGTCAGGGGCCACACCTAGTCAATGCACCAGATCTATCAGAAACTTCAACCAAGAGGTCTTCCTAATTTGTGACCTGTTCACAACAAGCATTGAAGAAGAATCCCTCAGAAAGTCACAACTCCAAATCAGAAAGCACTCGGGGGCTGCTATGGAATACTTACCTTACCGGAATCCATAGTTATGGTTAAGTCGGAAGATGACCGGGTGACCCACCAATAGGGGAACCGACCGAGTTGGCTTGAAGTACGAGGCAATTTGAGATTGATTTACTATGTTTATCCTTGTAGACTACGAGTAGGACACTTCATGTACCCCCTGCCGACTGGGACCTCCTGATCGAGGGCACCAGATTACATTCAATACAAACCACAGAACACAAGACGTAGGGGTTTTACTCTCATCAAGAGGGCCCGAACCTGTATAACTCGGCATCTTGTGTTACCATCGTAGTTCTTAATCCCAACGTAGCCCTATAAATATATTGCTGCGATTAAGTCTCGACAATAGCCACAACCTTGATTGCCATAGGGAGAGTTCAATCATGAAGACAAATTCTTTATTTTGTGGATGGATGGTGTGACATGGATGGTTGCTAATTTCCAGTGTGGAAACTTAGTGTGATGTGTGCGGACTTGATCATGAATGTAGAAAATGTTTCTCACTAGGGTCACACAATTTTGGCAAGGCTCAATGAAAACACAAGTAGCTTATGTAGAAGATTTTGTAATGTAGCACAACATATGGCTCTGGTAGGAATTCATATCATTGAGGAACTTGTCATTTTTATCAAATAAATTCTTCGGGTGTCAAGTTCCACAAATTGAGCAAGATCATAGCAGCCCTAACTAACCGTATCATATCTCCCAACAACCTAGAAGGATAATGCTTATGCTACCCACTAGTGTGTTTGAGGTGAAATCTAAATCATGCCAACAAACCAAAACTGGATAGAGTGCTAAGTTGTAAACTAGGCATATGAAAGGAATAAAAGACAGAGCAACTATTCATCATCTCAACATAAGAAACCTTATGCATTCATACCGCGCATGAGTTTATTTATTTATTTTAGTTTTTCTATTTATCATGCATGTGAAAGGGAAACAAATGTTTTTCATATTTTTAGTTTTATCATGTATGTGGTGATTGAAAAGGGAAATGTTACATGTTACCTTCACATGAGGGGGAGGAACTCCCCCAAGCTAGCTCTCACTCATGGTTTGCTACAACGTGTTGATGAAGCATTTGAATTCTTGGCTGAAACAAGTGATCAAGAGTACAAAAGAACAACTACTCTTATTTCTCATGGGACTTCGACCCTTCCGATCAACAAGTTGAGAATAAGGGCACGCTTAACTTTGACCCGACGGATCAACAAGTCAAGTACTCAATGGCTATCAAGCCCTTATCGAGTTTGTTCTTATGAAGATTTAAAGGCAGCATGAGGATGCAAATCAAACACAATACAATTATTTTTTTATAGAAGTTCAGAATGTTTAGTGGTGCCAGAGCCTGGAGAAAATGACAACAAATGGCCAGAACATAATGGAGAGGTGAAATATGTGAATGTGGTGAAGAACATCCTCTCCTCCACCTTGCCTCAAGATGCAGAGTGAAACAACAGTCATATTAGGACATGATAGTTGCAAGCTAGCAGTTGGGGCAAGTGGGGCCAGAGAGCCATTTTTCTCTGCTTGGCCGACCAATAGATCTGGCCGCCCGACCAGGGGTTGGCCCCTCTGGTCCTTTGCCCTGGTCAGTTGGCCCTAATTGTGGTGGCCCACAAGAAAGAAAATATATTTCAAAGAAAAACATTTTTGATCTTTTGTACTCTCAATTTCTCAAAAGTTGAACTCTGAAATTCTATATATATATATATATATATATATATATATATATAATTTTGAAAAAGGGAAATGGGTTGGAATAAACTCCAACATGCAAATGTCGTGGAAAAAATCAAATATACAAATGTTTTGGTGATAGATGACAACTATGAAATTGTTGGCTAATATCTACATGAGTGTTGTCTATGTAGGAATCATCTATAAAACCTATTATAAATCATATGGATGATGGTTGCCTTGGCGATTGATGACAATGACCACAAGCATGGAGGCTTGATGAGCTTGATGGAGTCCGAGGGTTGATGAAGATGGATCAAGGCTAAGGACAAGATATGGAGTGAGTGTGGGGTACAGCCTAGTTGTTGGAGCTTTGAGTCGATAGGAAAAACCAAACTATCAAAGGGGTCTAGGTCATTATCTTAGGTCATGTCTAGTCGCTGATGTGCAAGGTTGCTCGGTGAAATCATAGGCACTAGTTGACAGTGGAGAAGCCAAGGAGCTGTTTGGAGAAGCCGGGAAACGAAGTGAAGCGAGGACAAGGAGTTTCAGCTTCAGGATGAAGTGACCGGACATAGGGGTAGTGGTGACCGGACTGTACGATCACTCAGAGGTTTTGTCTTGAGGCTACAGCGAGCATCGAGGAAATTGCCAAGTCTGGAAAGTCCTATTGACCGAACGGTCCGATCACTATGGAGTACTCTGGGCAGCGAGGAAGCAAACATTGAAATGTTTCTGGACTGGAGAGAGAAATGGACCGGACGGTCCGGTCAGCATTAGTCAGCAGAGGTGTCAGAGCCGTTGGAGCTCAGAGTTGCAGTGATCGGACGGTCTAGTCAGGCAGTGACCGTACAGTCCGGTTAGTAGGCCTAGAAGGCTGATTTCATTGAGCAACGACTAGTTTGAGGTTGGGAGCCTATATAACTTTGTTGTTGGGGTCTTTGTGACCACTCTTGGCTAGTGGAATACCTGAGAGCATTTGGTAAGGTCCAAGAGGAAAAGAGGAGAGCACTCGGAGAGGATATTGGATATCTTGAGAATGCTTGTGAGAGTAACAAGGAGCGATCTTGCGCATCTAAAGCTGGGGTGTCCGTGAGGGTGTGATCTAGGTTGTTACTCTTGGTCTATGATGAGACCTAGACTGGTTAGGTGTCGGTGATCGAGCCTATCATGATTGGTTGTGAAGGCTGTCACACGTTTGTACATGGTTTGAGCCCGCCGTTGAAAGGGGTATCGCAGGTGAGCGTCTGTGTCGGCTCGGGGAGTCTGGCAAGTTCTCGAGGAAGGCGAGCTTGTGCCTTGGTGGCAGTGATAACGCACACCATGTCTTCACTCCGGGAGTGATTGCGGGCTCGTGGGCGAGAATTCCACTTGGTGACGGGAGGGACCAAAACTCCGGTGGGAGTGGTTGAAGGAGGAGTAGGGGAAGGCGCCGTCCTTTCGAGACCTCAGGAAAAAATTATGGGCATTCCTTGACGCCCCCTCTTTACTATTCCGCATTTGTGTGCTATAGTTGATAGGGTGTCTTGTGGCTTGCATAAGCTAGTGTGTTTAGCTTCTGCATTATGTACTCATCATGAACACTAACATGTGTAGGGTCTTGGCCTACTAGAATTGCTTAGGTTGCAATTATTGCTAGGTTCTAGTGTTGTGAAACTTAAGTACTCGAATTTGTGGTCGGCTACCGATTCACCTCCCCCCCCCCCCCTCTCTGTAGGCCTTCGGTCCTTACAATAATAATTTATTAATTTACTGTTGGTACTCAAAGACAGTAGAGAAAGTTTCCATCATAGTGCTGAGACGTTCTAAAAGTTTCTCATGAGCCTCTAGCTTTTTAAATAGTTTTTTGTTTAGCTTAGGTTGGTCATGAATAATCTCTCAAGGAGGGAAAACTATAATCGGAAGTATTAGGATTGCTTTTGTTACCTCCATGTTGATAAGGGCATTCTTTCCACCCTTGACCTCCTTGTGGATAACTCCTGTTGGTGTTGCACGACATGTCCTCATATGCTCTAGGGTGGTCATCCTCCAAGTAGTGGTTGACTTCACGCTTCATACACTCGACGGCTTGAATGTCGTGCATCTCCATCTTCTCAAAGTATTCATCCACATGCTGTAGGATGAGGTCTAACTTAGCATTGAGCATCTGCATCTCGTTGTTGGTGTGTGCATCCTTCTCGTAGGTTTGGTGATGATCCTAATCGCACCCTCGGTTGGAGACTATCTTCTCAATTAACTCTTTTGCTTGACTAGCAGTAAGTGAGAGTAAAGCTCCTTTGGCAGCAGCATCGAGATGATCACGGGATGTTGATGCCAACCCGTGGTAGAAGGTGGTCAAAATTGACCAATCATCCATTCCATGATGTTGGCATGCTAACATGTACTCTTGAAGCCTCTCCCAACCTCTAGGAATGGATTCCTCTTCTACTTGCCAGAAGTTTGAAATTTTTCCACAAAGGGCATGGGTTTTGCCTATTTGGAAGAATTTCTTGAGAAATGTTATAGAGCAATCATTCGAAGAAGCCACAACACTTGAGTTGGCATAGAACCACTATTTCGCTTTCCCTAAGAGGGAAAAGGGAAACAGACTGAGTCAGATGGCATCTTGAGTGACTCCTTCAATGGACACTGTGTGGCAAACTTCTAGGAATTGTTGAAGGTAAACATTTGTGTCCTCATTCGCTGTCCAATTGAATGGGTTGGCCTGCACCATGTAGATTAGGCCTGATTTGAGACTAAAGTTTATGTTCCCAGCGTTGACATTTGGCCCATGAGCCACGTTGTCAATAGAGGAGCGGAGTACTCATGAAGCGCTTTTTTCATCCATTGGTGTTGAGCTTGATGGTGTGGATGTTGCTGGCTTGACTGATGAGAGTAACTTGAGGATGGATGATTCAAGGTTGTGCTCTCAAGATTACTTCTAGATTCTCTATGTATTTTCTCAGCAAGTCAAGGCCAGAGGTAAACTACCCTGTTTTCACATATAGTGAAAACTAAGCAAAGGTAAACCTATCTAGATAGTGGCATTTAATAGAGATATAATTAAGAACAATGCTAGTGATTCTCTTTTAACCAGTGCCTTCCCCGGCAATGACGCCAGAAATGCCTGTTGATGTCTACTATGTCACACCAAATAAACAGACCTGGGCAAGGCGCCAGAACTACTTGTTGGTAGAACTCAAGAGATGGTTATTATGGGCAAGATAAATCCGCAACCGCACGGATATCCTGTTGTAGCACTTCACCACTGGATTACTCCGATGGTTGCTATTTATAGTTCTCCCAAGGGAAGGCGGCGGTCAAGAGATAGCATGTTCATAAACATATAAATCATAATATACCAAAGTCATAGATATAGGTAAGGATAATAAAGGTAGTGAGTAGTGACACACAGAACAATCCAATCTAACATTAGTCCAGTGTCTAGGTTAAGTGGGTTAGGAAGAGTTAGGTTGGGTCCTTATGTCCTTCTATGTTACTGTGTATAGGTTAGATACATTCAACACATACAAGACTAAGTCCTATGCCAACCCAAGATAGGGAGGATTAGTAAGTACAGCAGGGCTGTCACCACCACCTGGCAATCTATTACTAGGGTACGTGACAAAAGGCAGTTAAGTCCTTACCAGCACACCTATTCCTATTCATGGGGCAATTAAGCACCATGCTTACATTGCTAAATAATACTATTGACTCCCATGGGACTTTGGCCCTTCGAACCAACAAGTCTAGAATAAGAGCACACTTAACTCTAACCTGACGGATCACCGAGTCAAATACTAAAGAATGCATAACTCTGACCCTACGGATCAATGAGTCAAGGGCTAAGACATGCATAACTTCGACCCTACGGATCTTCAAGCTAAAGCTATAGCACACAAAACATTAACACTAAGGATAAATAAGTTGTGGACTAAATCATGTATAACCACAATATGCATTGAAGGAGTGCAAATGCATAGATTGACTAGTATAAGTATGTGAAGCATAAAGCAACCCAACATCACTAGGCAACACCCATATAAAAGGCACATGATCATCACTCTAGTACAAAGACAAAGCATATGAGTAAAGAAGATAAATATATTAATAAAAGGAATAAGTATTACTAGAGTGGGATAGTGGGGAACTATACCCAAGACTCCAAGACTAGATCAAGGACCTCTAGTCGGCTCTCTTCTATCCTAAACTCCACTAGGACTTAAAAACTAAGTATAATGCTAGAGAATGGACTCTTCTTGGTGTGTGTTGAGGTGGGAGGCACTCCCCTCCTTTCCTAGACTCCAAAGATCGATAACGGAGTGTAACCGCCATGAAACATTGGGCCACCGACATTGCCAAAGAGCTGAGGGAGTGACACGTGGAAGGGGGAGCAAACCGCCTCAAGACTTGGTCGGCCGACCCCCCCCCCCCCCCCCCCCCCCGTCGGCCAATCTGGAAGTGGGGACTTTGGCATTGTGCTCCCTTGGGGTGACTGTAGGTGGGTCCTCTTGTGTTTTAAGTCGGTGCTTTGATCGTGTGATGTGTAGTTGTCACCGTTCCATTGGCTGGAATGGTATTCTCCTAGATCTTGCTCCATTTCTCAACTCTTTTTGTATATATTCTCTGCATGCACATAAATCTCCGAGGACAAGTGGAATCTTATTATTCCTAGCTAACATGCGTGTATGAAATGCTAAGTCCTCCCTTATTTGTGGTTGTATTGACAGTCAGAATTGGTATTTAACAATCGCCATTAGTAGAAGGTCTAGCAGCTGTGGATCTTCTGGGAGGTGAAGCTGCAAGAGAACCATAGAGAGGTCGACCCAGTTTTCGCACTCATGGCGATAGGGGTTGATGCTTGCACTCCTTCTCAAATACCAATGCAGTTTCTACCTCAATCATCCTCATAAGGTAGTGAGCAAAAGGTAGAACTCTTCTAGTGTCAAGAGATGAGAAATGTATCTCCTCAAGAATGAAGTCCATGATACTAAAAGGGCTGCATCATCCCTAAACCTAGCAGGAATGTTCCTTGAGTGCTCAACAAGGGAAGTAGCTGATGAGGACATCACTCCTAAGGATACATGCAACACTCATCCAATTCTGGACTTGCAAGGTCCAATGGCTAGAGCTCGTGCACGACGAATAAATTTAGAGGTGAGCTCGTTCCTACGTTCTTCATTATATGTGACTTTTGAGAATAGTTTGCTAACTAATGATTATATTGTAATTAGGAATGATGGAGAGGACTAGGAGATGATGGGAGAAGGACTTGGAGATGTGGAGGACCAGCAAGGACGTTGAAGCCAAGGTGGAGGCCCAACCAAAACCGACTTCGAGTCTGTTTCGGGGCTCAGGACCAGTCTGCACTAAAACGGAGGCCCAGGGCGCATATGGACTCGGATTTGGACGTTCTATATATGAACGGAAAGATAAGAAGAAGACCTTTCCAATGCCGCCGGTCTCATATCAAAATTCATCCGGAGTCATCAGGAATCGTCGAAACAAGAGAGGGTCTAGAATCTGTTTTGGTGCTGTGTCGCCTGTTTTTGGCCTTTGGGCTTTGTATCTAGTTGAGCCCAATTAGGGGCGCGTCCAGAGGGTCTTGCATGACCCTAGAGTCTTCATATACAGCCACCCCTAGACCATTAGGGTTTGGGTTTTGCTTAGATTATTCTATTCATAACAGTTTCGCCGTCATCACGGTTTGTAAGACCCTAACTTCGTGAGATTCATAATACATCTGCAATTGTGTTGCCTTCTTCTTTGTTCTTGCTTGTGTTCTTGATTCACAGGCAGGGATTAGCCTTCTCCATGAGGTCAATCATTCTAGGACGGTTGATAACCAGAGGAGACATCGTGCTGCGATTGCGGGGTTTAGAACGTGTTGTTCTGAAGCCGGATCGATTTGTGTGTCGCCTCCGACCAAATCAACATATCTAGAACCTTTCGAAAGATCGGGAACCCTTGTCCACATCAGTAGCGTACCCTGCCTTTGGCGCAATGGAGCCTTCCCCTACTCCTATTAAGGGTGAAATAGAAGTTGATCATCCCATTGGTTGTGCCCTGGTATATTGGGTGTTGGTCAACATACATGAAAGCCAACTCAACATCTTTCAACACTGACTCATTTGAGATCTTCTCCTTGTTCTCCTTGAAGAAAATAGGAGGCAAACTTAGAGGTGGATACCACATACTACACGCACTGAGTCATCTAGTGAATGTAGCCCTTTGGATCTATGAAGAGAGTAGAGAAGAACTAATAGATCACCTCTTCATTCCAGTAACAATTGAACCTCATGAGGTCATGCACATTCTTGTCCTTGCAGGCTACGATGATCTCATTGAAAGATGCATTGTCCTTGTTAGCCATCTATCCAATCCACCCACTGATGTGTGGCCAACTATTGACGGTCGCTATATACCAAATTTAGACCATCAATTATCTGCATAAAAGCAATAAAGTGAACAACCAACATAGTGGTAGGAGTTTATTACTAACAAACTTCACAAGTGTTGGTAAATATATGCTCCAGGTAATTATTCCATGGAAATAATAGTAAATCCACATCAAGGGAGAAAACACACTTTCGGCCAATCCGAGTCAAGCACACTGATTCACTAGCCCACTTATAGGAGAAAATCGATGTAACCCACCACCTTACTGTGTTAGGAGGGACAAAGGGGCACCCAGCTGGGACCCGTAGCAGAGGGGGCCGAGGGCCCACAACCCCTGTGTAAGCTTCACGATGATTGATGATGGGATCCCAGAGGTATGAATGTTTTGGTGATAGATGACAACTATGAAATTCTAGGCTAATATCTACACGAGTGTTGTATATGCAGGAATCATCTCTAAACTCTATTACAAATCATATGGCTGATGGTTGCCTTGACGATTGATGATGATGACCACAAGCATGGAGGCTTGATGAGCTTGATAGAGTCCAAGGGTTGATAAAGATGAATTAAGGCTACGGACAAGCTATGGAGCAATTGTTGGGAAGACTTGTCTAGTTATTAGGGCTTTGAGTCCATAGGAAAAACTGGACAGTCAAGGGGGTCTAGGTCATTTCTCTTAGTTCATATCTAGTCGGTGATGTGCATGTATGCTCAGTGAAATGATAGGCACTAGGTAACAGTGGAGAAGCCAAGTGTTATGTCCCGCCCCTCTGAGGCCGGACTCGCTTACACCTAACAGCTCTCTAGGACCTCGAGACTACCCTCACAGACCAACACGAGTCTTTTTTGCACACTTTTGTCCTCACTCGTGCGCACCCGGGAATGACTTCTCGGTCGGTCACCCATCCCTAAATTGCTCTAGGCCAAGCACGCTTAACTTTAGAGTTCTTTAGGGATTAGCTTCCGAAAAAGAAGTTGCAACTTGTTGGTATGAGTATTCTATCAATCCTATTAAGCCATGGGATAGGATGTCACACCAAGGAGTTGTTCGGAGAAGCCGAGAAACAAAGTCAAGCGAGGACAAGGAGCTTTAGCTTCTAGATAGAGTGACCAGATAGAGAGGTCAGTGGATACCGGACAATATGGTCACTGGGAGTACAGGAAATCCAGCGAGGAAACTGCCTGAGTCAGAGTTTGTAGAGACCGGACGGTCTGGTCTACAGACTAGACAGTCCGGTCGATACATGTTGACTGAGGGCAGTGAGGAAGTAAGCTCTGGAAATGTTTCTATAGTGGAGAGAGAAAGTCTGACCGGATAGTCCGGTCAGTACGAGATCTTTGGTGCACAGTGAAGCCAATGGCTAGTTGGAGGTTGGAAGCCTATATAACTTTGTTGCTGTAGTATTGGAGACCTTTCTTGGCTAGTGGAATACCTGAGAGCATTTGGTAAGGTCCAAGAGGAAAAGAGGAGAGCACTAGGAAGATATATTACATATCTTGACAGTGGTAGTGAGAGTACTTTAGCATCTTGCACATCCAAGGCTAGGGTTTCCTTGAGGGTGTGATCTAGGCTGCTACTCTTGGCCTATTGTAAGACTTAGACCCGTTAGGTGTCGGTGATCGAGCCTATCATGATTGGTTGTGAAGGCCGTCACACGTTTATACACGGTTTGAGCCCGCCGGTAAAAGGGGTATCAATAGTGAGCGCTCGTGTCGACTCGGGGGGTCCGGCAAGTTCTCGAGGAAGGCGAGCTTGTGCCTTGGTGGCAGCGGTGACGCGCACCATGTCTTCACTCCAGGAGTAATTGTGGGCTCATGGGTGAGAACTCCACTTGGTGGTAGGAGGAACCAGAATTTCGGCGGGAGTGGTCAACAAGGAGTAGGGGAAGGCGCCATCCTCCCGAGACCTTGTGAAAAAATAATGAGCATTCCTTGACCCCTCTTTACTATTCTGTATTTGTGTGCTATAGTTGATAGAGTGACTTGTGGCTTGCGTAGGCTAGTGTGTTTAGGTTCCGTATTGTGTACTCATCATGAACACTAGCATGTGTAGGGTCTTGGCTTACTAGAACTTCTTAGGTTGCAATGATTGTATGGTTGTAGTGGTGCGAAATTGAAGCATTCGGATTTGTGGTCGGCTTACCAATTCACCCCCACCCCCATCCTCTCGATACGCATTCGGTCCTTACAAGTGGTATCAGAGCCAAGTGCTCATCTTTGAGGCTTCACCGCCTCGAGTAAGGATGCCGAGACATGTGGGGAGTGTTCCCATATTCAATGGGGAGGACTACTGGTATTGGAAGGCTCGTATGCAAGCCTACCTGGAAACCCTTGATCCAGAGATATGGATGACGACCCATGATTCGGATGCGGGTGTGAACATTCGTGAACCTGATTTCGTTAAGAAAAACAATAAGGCTAAGAATGCTCTGTTTGCATGCATAACTAAGGATGTCTTTGCTAGGATGGATGTGAGTTTGACAGCACACGGTATTCGCACTGAGATTCAGAGTATCCATAAGGGTACTAGTGATGTCAAAGAAGAAAGATAATATGTGCTGAAGAACAAGTATGATATCTTCACTAGATTACCACATGAGAGAGCTAACACTGTGTATTCTCATTTTCATGTTCTAGTGGAGGAGATCAATGCTCTTGGGGATGACTTCAATCTCAAGCCTATTGAGGTGATAAGAAGATTCTTGAGGCTATTCAAAGATCCCAAGTATGAGTCCATCACCACCTACACCTTGCAAGGTGACCTCAAGACCAAGACCATGAAGGATGTACTTGGCAAGATCACTGCTCTCGAGAGCTACCAGTTAGGTTTGGATGATTCCACAACCATCCAACCTCGCTCTTCAAGCTGAGAAGCAAGAATCTAGCAAGAGCAAGAAGAGCAAGAAGAAGGTGATCGAGGATGATGATGATGATGAATATGACTTGAGTGAGGACTTGGATCGTCTCATGAAGAAGACGACAACCTTCAAGAATAAGTTTGCTTCCAAGTCCAAGGGCAAGTGCTTTAACTATGGGTCCTAGTACCACTTTGTTCGAGATTGCCCCAAGCCCAAGAAAGAAGCATTCAAAGCTCAAGACTCAAGTGATGAAGAAGAAGACCTCAAAGCCAAGCAAAAGAAGAAGATGTACTTCAACAAGGACAAGAGCAAAGGCAAAGGCAAAGCTCAAGACTACAAGAAGAAGTTCTTTCGCAAGGCCCTTGACGGAGAGTGGACAAGTGATGTGGACAAGGGTTCCTGATCTTCCGATAGGTTCTGATAATCTTGATTAAGGCGGAGACGATACACAAATCGATCCGGCTTCCGAACAACACGTTCTGAATCCCGCAATCGCAGCACAACGTCTCCTCTGGTTATTAACCGTTCAAGAACGATTGACCTCACCGAGAAGGCTTATCCTTGCCTGCAAATCAAGAACACAAGCAAGAACAAAGAAGAATGCAACTAAATTTGCAAGTATACGATGAATCTCACAAGTTGGGGTCTCACAAACCAATCAAACGGCAAAACTGTTATCAACAGAATAATCTAAGCAAAACCCAAACCCTAATGAAGAGGCGGCGGCTGTATATGAGGACACTAGGGTCGTGCAAGACCCCCTGGACGCAGCCCTAAGTGGGCTCAACTCGATACATGGACCAAAGACCGATTATGATGTCGCAGCACCAGGACAGATTCTGTACATCAAAGTTTTTTCGATGATTTCTGACGGCTCGCGATGAATTTTGATATGGGACCAGCTGAGTTGGAAAGATCTTTTCGTTATGTTTCCAGGCATATGTAGAACGTCCAAATCCGAGTCCGTATGCGTCCTGGGCGTCCGTTTTAGTGCAGACTGGTCCTGGGCTCCGAAACAGACTCAAAGTCGGTTTTGGATTGGGCTTCCACCTTGGCTTGGACGTCCTTGCTGGCCCATCACGCCTCCAATCACCTCCTCAGCTATATCATCATCATCTCCATGGTTCCTAACAATAATTAAATTATTAGGTAGCAATCTATTCTCAAAATCACATAAACAAAACATTAGAAATGAAGTCACCTGTAAATTCAGGTGATGCACATGAACTTTCATCTAGTTGGAGGAATGTTGCGTGTATCCATAGGTGTGATGTTCTCATCATTCTCCCCCTTTTGAATTAGAGTCGTCCTCGACTCGATCCCATCTCTTTCTCCGAATATTTGTCTCAAATCTGAAATATAAAATATAGAACTATTCCCAAACTTGGGATGCACCTCATATTTATATGCGTTATAAAAATTATCATTAGAATGTGAAACTACAGTAGAAGGCATGTCACACAACTGAACAACATCTTTGAAAAATTGGCCGGTAGTATGAACATCATCCTCACTCTTATGACAAGTTAGAAAATGTGTTATTTTAGAAACAGTAGAAAAACTTGACATGACATGACAATTCTTATTGCAGTTTTCTAGTGTCTCATTGAGTTGCACAACACAAGAAGGTTTCAATGTTGAAGAAATATAAACTCTATGCACCATAAACAAACCTCTATGATCATAATAGCCAATAGCATGAAAATTATTTCTTGTCAATAAAGGAAATTCAGTTTGAGAAAAGATTTTCTTCTCAATGGCATTTAGATCACAAAGAACATCAAATTCAATATAACCCAAAGTGTTTAGAGAAGTCAACAATTTCTTCTCATCCTTTTCACATGTAACTAAAATCAAATATTTTATTTTAGCACCATTAGGTGAATCATAAGCAAAAGCATCAAGCTCATTCATTTGTTGTGGCAAAGGTATAAGTGAAGCATTGGCACACAACTCCTCTTTATCACAAGGACCAATAGATAAATCAACTTGTAACAAAGAAACATCATCATAAGGTTCCAATACAGCAAGATTATTGGAATAATTCATCACATCAAGAAAGCTTTATCTGAAGCAACAACCTGTTCTTTATCTTTCCCACTATGATCTTCTTTATGTAGATGTTCAAATGTATTAGTTGCAACAAGAGGCAAAGAAATATGTTCATCCTCTAGTAATTCAGATTTCGATGGAAGCATTGCAACATTTAAAATAGCCCATTCTATCCTAAATGGTTCATTCTTTCTTCTCTCAAATCTTTGTTGGTCCTCTTCTAAAATTTAAGCAGCAGTCATAGGTTTAAGAGTAACCCTTCTACCATTGTATTTAAATGAGTAGCTATTAGCAATGGCATTATGTGAAACATTATTTGTAGAAATCCAAGGTTTACCTAATAACACATGACATGCTTGCATAGGTACTATATCAAATTCTGCACTATCCTTGTAAGAACCAATAAAAAATTCAATGTGTGCAATTTGATCTACTTTTATCTTACCACAAGAATTTACCCATTGGATGTAGTATGGACATGGGTGTGGTTGTGTGGTCAAGTCAAGCTTCTCGACCAACTCCAAGCTTGCAATGTTGTGGCTACTCTCTCCATCAATGATGACATGACAACGTTGATCCTTCACAACAACGTGAGTCTGGAATAAGTTGTTCAATTGATTTTGCTCTACCTTCTCCATTTGAGAACTGAACACTCGTTGTGCTACAACACTCTTATCATCATGAGATGCCATCAATTCATTCCCATGAGTATTTGAACCTGTCATTGTTAGTAGCAAACAAGAAAACACACAAGAGTATATTTTCCTATCACTACTATGTAATAACGGTGGAAACTCTCAACAAGAAAATGGAAGCATCTCACCAAGCCCTTACAAAGTTCTTAATTGCAGCAAGCAAAGGATACCTTGGAGAGTGTGAACTGACAATTGCGAGAGTCAAAAATTTGTGCCTGTTCAGAAGGATATATATGGAGCTTGGATAGGCAATATTAGGTAGCAAGGATTAACAAGATCTCAATTCAGAAATTGCAAAACTGAATAATAGTCCCAAGCTAGTCTATGTCACCGGCCTAAACTTGTCTCGGACCTAGTTCAAGCAAGCAAGCGAATGACTTAACAAAGAATGCAAAGGCTGCAAGCAATTCTGAATTTTTATCTTTGCCTTTTTCTACTTCTCTTTTTTGTGTGGCTTTTTTCTCATGTGCACTTTTGCCTTTTTCTTTTCTTTTCTTGTGAATCAGAACTGCAGCAAGGTATTAGTACTAGAAAGAAAAAGGAAAATATATTCTAGCATAAGCAATATTATGATCTGAATATGATAGTCACAGAGATAGATAATATATTATTCCAAAACTCTCAATGTGTGCAACAAACTGAATTTTTTTTCTCTTGATTCTCTATGAACAAGGACATGCACCACTCAAACAAGACCAAAGAACAAGCATTAGACCAGCAATACAATGACCTTGTAGGGACTAAAATTTAGAGAAGCAAACTAAACTGAAAATTGCATGGCACAAGGGGGATATAGGACAGCGGAAACACGACGAACAAATATTTTTGTAGGGTAGTTTTCTGGAGTTTAGGACTGAACAAAATAATAGAGATAAGGGTGAACTTAACGGTGTACCTGAAGCTCTGATTACCACTTGATGTGGACAACGGTTCCCGATCTTCTGATAGGTTCTGATAATCTTGATTAAGGAGGAGGCGATACACAAATCGATCCGACTTCCGAACGACACGTTCTGAACCCCGCAATCGCAGCACAACGTCTCCTCTGGTTATCAACCGTTCAAGAACGATTGACCTCGCCGAGAAGGCTTATCCTTGCCTACAAATCAAGAACACAAGCAAGAACAAAAAAGAATGCAACCAAATTTGCAAGTATACGATGAATGTCACAAGTTGGGGTCTCACAAACCAATCAAACGGCAAAACTGTTATCAACAGAATAATCTAAGCAAAACCCAAACCATAATGAAGAGGCGGCGGCTGTATATAAGGACCCTAGGGTCGTGCAAGAACCCCTGGACGCAGCCCTAAGTGGGCTCAACTCGATACATGGCCCAAAGACCGATTACGATGTCGCAGCACCAGGACAGATTCTGTACATCAACTTGTTTCGACGATTTCCGACGGCTCGCGATGAATTTTGATATGGGACCAGTTGGGTTCGAAAGATATTTTCGTTATGTTTTCAGGCATATGTAGAACGTCCAAATCCGAGTCCGTATGCGTCCTGGGCGTCCGTTTTAGTGCAGACTGGTCCTGGGCTCCGAAACAGACTCAAAGTCGGTTTTGGATTGGGCTTCCACCTTGGCTTGGACGTCCTTGCTGGCCCATCACGCCTCCAATCACCTCCTCAGCTATATCATCATCATCTCCATGGTTCCTAACAATAATTAAATCATTAGGTAGCAATCTATTTTCAAAATCACATAAATAAAACATTAGAAACGAAGTCACCTGTAAATTCAGGTGATGCACATGAACTTTCATCTTAGTTGGAGGAGTGTTGCGTGTATACATAGGTGTGATGTTCTCATCAACAAGTGACAACTCCAGCGACACATCCTCTTCCTCAAGCGATGATGAAGAAGTGGTCGGCCTAGGCATGATCAAGACCACAAATCCACAAACTCTTCCTTCACCTCCCACTTGCCTCATGGTCGCGAGCCAACTTGGGGAGAGTGAGGACAAGAGCAGTGAAGATAGCGACGATGAAGAGCTCTCATGTGCCGAGCTTTGGAGTATGCTTGAGCAAGACCGCGACATCTCCATCAAGAAATCCAAAATGCTGGATATGGTAAGAAAAGAGTGTTAAGTTGACTAAGTACCATGTTGGTGAGCTGGAGAGTGAGCTCAAGGACCTTGTCACATCTCATGAGGCCCTATATAAGAGTTATGACAAACTCAAGGGTGATCATATAGAGCTACGTGAGAAGTACGAGGCCCTTGAACTTACTTTTGAGGCCATCAATATGGATGATCTAGCCTCTCCCTCCTCTAGTTCTTCTAAGAGTGATGCTTCTACTATGTGTGAAGAACTAAGCACCTCGGTCGAGGTTTCTTCTCTTGAGCCATTTGTTTTGAAGGAATATCACAAGCTCAAGGAAGAGAGGAAGATGGTGATGGACATACTTGAAAGGCTCACACGTGGTAGATCCATCCACAAGGAGATTCTTGGGAGAAACCTTATGAACAATTTCTCCCACCATGAACTTGGCTCATATCCCGCCGCCATCGACATCATCGGGACAAATGACTCCATCCCCGCATGAATCAAACCACTACTCGCCGACGACAACTAACGCGAGAGGTGTTGCAAGGATGGCCACGCCACTAAGGATTTCCCTATGGTGAGAAGTTCCATTGTTTTACCTAATGCTAACTTGTTCCATGAGAACACAAATTTTAAGCTTTTTAGGAACAAGGATGACAAGGTGAAAGCCAAGGCTTTGGAACCACCAAACTAGAAAAGAAAGGTGAAGAACATATGGGTGCCTAAGTGCATTGTTGATCTTGAGAGGTCGGCTATGTACAAGTGGGTGCACAAGAACTAGACCTAGATGGTGGTGGTGGTGGGCCGAGCGCTTACATGAAGATCAAGTGAAGTCCACCATGAGTGACATGGACCTCAACGTCATATCTACTCATGAGGGAGATAACCGTGTTAGTTCTTGGTAGTTGCAGTGTGTTTTTCTCTCTTGCATTGCATGGTAATTAGGGCTCCTTTGTGACTAGTATGTTTTGCATCCATGCATGTGTAAATAAGTAATAGAAAAACACATAAAAATTAGTCAATGTCTAACCCACTCAAGATAGCTGTAAGCATGGGGGAGTGCTTGAGATGGTGGTTTGGCTTCTCTCAAGGCAAGGGTATTGCTTATAGTGAGTTAGCTTGAGAGGGGTTCAAACTTGACATTATTAGGTTTCCTTTGTGTCTTGTTTCATATTGCTTGCATTCACATGGCAAGTTTACTTTCATTGCATATGTAAAATGTCGGTTGCATGCATCATATAGGAAACACAAAGGATGTTTGTCTCACTTGGAGATATTTGTACCTCATAATCTATATGAGATTACATCTCCATAAGTGTGACCAAAGGAAAGGATTGTGATTCATGCCCATTGAGCAAGCTCTTATGAACTCCGAGGTTAAACCTACTCGCGCGGTTCATGGACTAAGGCTCATACATACCCATTTGGTTCTTAATTGCCTTTATTCTTATTTGCTCGATTATTCATTTGGCATTTGAGAAAATTATAAGGCCATAGAGTGGCGCTATTCGAAAATGAGTGTTTGAGAGTTCCCTTTATATTCCAAGTGCAGTGTTTAATTGGGTGTTAAGTGATTGCACTTGGAAAATGGATAAATTCTTTGATTCAGCAAATTCCTGGAAGTGACCTGTCGAAGCTTGAGATCGGCAGTAAATATATAGGGCTACGTCGAGACTAAGAACTACGATGGTTAACACAAGACGTCGAGTTATACAGGTTCGGACCCTCTCGATGAGAGTAAAAACCCTACGTCTTGTGTTATGTGGTTTGTATTGATTGTAATATGGTGTCCCTTGGGGGGGGGGGGGGTACCCTGCCGCCTTATATATCTCGGTCGACAGGGGGTACATGAAGAGTCCTACTCATAGTCTACAAGGTTTAACATAGAAAGTCTATCTCTAATTGCCTTGTGCTCCAAGCCGAGTCGGTCGACTTCCTTGTTGATGAAGTACCTCGTCGGCTACCGACTTAGTCATATTTAAGGATACCCATATAGCAAGTATCCCACAGCAGCCCTCGAGTGCTTCTTGATTTTGAGCTTTGATTCTTCGAGTGATCCTTCAATGTTGGACATAAATTAGGAAGACCTCTTAATAGAAGTTCCTGATAGATCTGGTGCACCGGTCAGGTGCACCTGATCAGGTGTAGCCCCCGACTCTTGTATAATTTGGAGGCTAACAAATAATACAAGAGTCTAATTAAATTAGCTCTTATTATTTTGTTATATGTAATTTACTCAAGCCATCAAGCTTGAACCTAACACACCTCTGATCATCAAACCAGTAGGTCAACTTGCAAGATTTCAACCTTGCCGACCGATTATTAAAAAGTGAGTGATGTACACTATTATCCGAGTGACTTATCGGTCTGAATTTCATGACATCAATCATGTTCAGTCCATATAAAGAAATATGACATCAATCATACAATAGTACTAAGCTAAATGACATCAATCATAACATAGCTTTTCCCTAATAATTTGCCACTCTTTTTTATCATAAGTCCAAATTTGTCTATTCAGTCATCAACACCAATCAATAACTCAACCTTTGAACTTGTGCCCGTATAACCATCAAGTCCTTTGCTACATGATCATCAAATCACATAGATATGGCAAGTATTTTTAAGTGGTTTGACCACTACTTATCAAAGAAGCCCTCGAATCTACTTCTCAAGGCTTTAAACCCTAAATATGTTGAAGGCCCTTGTGACACCCCAAGTGTCTCACTTCTATTTAACAAGCATGATAAGCACAAATCATGAATTATATAGCATGAAATGATAAGAGCCCATTTATAATTCCAAGTAATTAAAAACCCTGCAAACCAATTGTCAGCCAACTGAAATTTTATTATATAAAATATGTCAAATAAATTCATAATAAATTTGGAAATAATAAAATAAAATTTTATGAATTTAATGAGCATTTTACCATATTTAGAAATACCTGAAACAATTAAATTAAACCTAGAAACCTTTTTAAATTGTTTTTGAATTTAAAAATTTCTCTAATTCATCTGGATATTTGGGTCCCACCAGAGCACCACAAATATCGTAAAGGACCTATGTGCAAAATCCCAATTTATTTGGAGGCCCCCAGCTATTTCATTTAGAATTAATTGGAGCCAGGGACCTATGTGTAAGAAATCAAATTTCAGAAGGGGCGCAGTGCAAAATCTCTTTCTTCCTCCTCCCCCTGGCGCAGAGCTCCTGGTGCAGCGCTGCCCTCCCCACTGCCGATGCCAGCGCCTGCTCTTGCCTCCGAACCTCGCGCACTACAGCCCCGTTGACCCTCCTCTCTGCCCCGCACTGTCCCTCTCCGTCGTGCGCCTGCCCAACGGCTCGTTTCTCCCTCTCTGCACACCACCGAGCGACCCGACACTCTTCAATTCCTCCCCTCCTCGCCGCTCTCACTCCTCCAAACCACCATAGCCCTCTGCTCAGCTTGAAACCGACTGTAAGCTCACCAGTACATTGCCTCTCGTGCTCCACTCTTTTCTCTCTCTCATTTCCACTCTCCATGCTCTGCTCCTCCCCGCCATTACCGAACCAGGCTTGAGCTCAACCCCCACTACTCACCTGCTACCCAAGCCCAGCCGAGAGCACCCACGCACCCGTCCACTTCCCCTCTAGCTCCCTAGGGCACTCGCTTGGCCACTCTCTGCGAGTGCTCACCCAATTTGGAGAGAAATCAAAGCAAACAACTCCAGTGACCACCTCTGCCGCGCATTGAAATTCACCATTTCTGGTGAGTCCCGCCTCCCTTCTCTCTTCTCACTCGTGCGCAACCCACAACTAGAGCTGGCTAACTCTTCCCCTTTACGATTCTCCGCGTGAAGATGACAACACACCATTTCTCCCCTGACTCTGCTTCAACGCTAGAAAAACTGAGCCGCCTCACCGACGAGCCCCTACCGCCAGACCTCTCCGTCGAACGCCGACATGATGCCGGTCTTCGCCCTGTCCCCGTGAAGCTTCAGGAGGAAACCACGAGTCGATTCCTACTCCGAGCGTAAAACGCGACTCCGCCGAACTTCAACCTCCGCCGCTCCATGTTGCCGATGACCCTCCGGTGAGATCCCGACTTCGCGACCTACCTGCTGTTCCCACGGCAAGCTTCCGTCGCTCGTAACTCCCGGCGGCGAGCCCTCCGGCGAGCGCAACCCCGCTCCGGCGGTGCTAGCTGGCGCCTACTGGCAGCCGAGCTGGTATCGACATGGCGCTGACGTGCCGTCTACGTGGCTCCGATGTGTCGCCCACGTGGCATCCTTTTAACAAGAAAATACCCAGAAAATTCCTAGAAAATGTTAAAAACTTATAAAACTCATAGTAAATCGAATTCAAACCCAATATAGGCCAAACAAATTTTGTTGAGTTCATCTTTCAGAGCTCTAATTTAGTAAAATGATAAATAGCTGTCTCTGTACATGCATTTTTAATAATACATTAAATTATCAAAACCCTAGATAATCCACCAGAAATCCTAGGAATAAAATTAAATCCTGATTTTTGGCATTCTTAGTAAACACATGATTATCTACCACCACAAATTTGTGTTTGGTAAAATATGAATTACTTTAGGCTCTGGGATTTATTTAGTGTGTTTACTTAGAGTAATTCTAGTAATTATTTTGTAAATAATTTGCCCTTGCCACTTGGCATAAAAATCACTCATATAAGCCTCTGTTCACAGTAAATCACACATGTCCAAAAACATAAATTTATTTTACTAATTAATTTAATTACTCATATCACTCATTTACCTTGTTTAATTGCATAAAGAATATATATACCTAAATTCTTAATTAACAACCCGACTTCTCTGAAGCATATGGCTTCGGGAACAAAACAATAATTTTAATTGACATTAAAACATGATGTACTTGCATGCATCATATCATTGTATAAAACGGTGTTCCGATAATGCCGTTAATTCAATTCCATCATATAGGTAACGACAACTAGGAGCAAGAGGAAGACTTTGAGAAGGACGTTGACCCTCAACAGCAAGAAGTTGTAGTTGCTAGCCCTAATATTGATCTAGGCAAGCCCCTAGTATATCATTACTAGTGTCTATGATTATCGTTGCATTAAGTCATAGGAGTTGATTGGAACCCACCTTGCATGATATCCAAATGACCTATGCTACTGTCTTTAGAACTTTAGGAGAATCAGTACTGTGATGCTATGCTTAGTAATTGCTAGTCTCGCTAGATATTATTATTACTAAGAAATGAACCTGACCACTAGAACGGGAATTAATTAAAAGAAGTTTACTTTTGATGTTAGGACCGGGCAGGGATAATGCTTGTGTAGGTTTGCAGCAACACATGGGTGTTGACTGCAGTAGCCCTGCCTTGTCGACCATAGGACCCGTCCGTGGTCGGCCCCCTGATCAAGTATCGAACAGTACCGAATGCATGCTAGTTTATGGGCACTAGTAAACCAATGTAACATTAAAGGTCACTTGCATTAAGGATGATTAAGGTGCATTGGTCATTGATCCTCCCACTACTAGAGTGGGCGGTTCATACCACAAAGTACTGTTGGCAGAATAGCATGCCCACTCGACGTCACCACACCCGGGCTGAGGTGTATGTACTTTTCTTGCAAAAGGTTGCCATATATGACCTTAATTGGTGCGTATGTGTCGTGTATCTCGAGTTTCCCCAGCTGGTGTAAATCGATTGCAATTGCTGTCCCTCGCAATATTGAGTACCACTTGGTCACCGCGCCAATCACGTAGTTGCACATGGTACTTGGGAAGTAATTATGATGTGTACTGTTGATGTTACTATTATTGCTCTCATGTTGTATTTACTTTATGTATTGTTTTATTATCCTATTGTTGCAACTAAAGTTATATTTCGGCTCAACCCATTTAAATTGATAATTAAAACTTGATAGAACTAATAGGTTGCTTAGTGTGAGTCCTTTTAAACAAGCCACCTATTAGAACCTTTGCATGTCTAGGGGTCTGACGGGTAAGTCTTGCTGAGTAATTAGTACTCAGGCTTTGTGCCATTGTGTTTTTCAGGTAATGAAGAAATAGAATTGCCTGTAGATGCGATGCCTTGGGACGTGCAAGTCCCTGAGGGTTGGACTGACCACTGGGAGTCCGATTCGATGCTGCAGTAATGTTGTGTGCTGCTAGAGTGATGTTCTTCGGGCATGGATCATCACTATGCTGTATTGTTGAGCTGGTAGTTTCTGAACGTTATTTGCTTCCGCTGTTTTCAAAACATTCATTAACTTGTACTATTCCGCTGCACTCTGATAACCTTAATGATGTAATATTCAACTTAAATCTGGATAAATGTTGTATTATCAAGTGTCTGCGCTATCAGCACCTTCGGGACCTCGATCCTCCGGGAAAGGGAGCCACAGCTGGTATCAGAGCCATGGTCCATGATAATACAACAAATAATTCGTATTTTTAGAAAAAAAAAACTACGACGTTTGTGAGTAAGGATACATTAGTATTGCCCATATAGATAATAGGGTGGTGACAAAGCTAACCTGGGTTATGTTTGTTTACATTACTTGCATCTACGGCTTCTTCAAACAAAGGTACGAGCGTGCTTAACCAACACGCGTGACATCGGTGTCTGTGCTCACAGATGGATACGAGACACTATTGGCTCGTGACTTATCACGGGGCGATCCTTTTCCATGGGTTGTTACTAGTAGAACTGTGCTTATTTTTGTAGTTTCTTTTGAATTTGATGTATTGTTTCTGAAATGAATCTTCTGCTGGTACACTAACGCCGTTAGTATAACACTTAGAATAACTTGTGTTGAGTGCGGGTCGTCACCGAATATTCGTGCCGCTAGGTATCGACAAAATATGTGTTGAGTTGTGAGGAACGATAGGTTAATAAAATAAAATTTTTGCATCATGCATCCTTTTATAACTAAACTAAAATTTTGTTCTCATCTTGCTCACCAACCTCTGGATATAAAAATTTATAAACTTGTTGAGCATAAATATTCAAATTACAAGTCCAATTGTCACAATAACAAGAACCTGTCCTGTTTTTAGCTGCCAACTTCATAAATTCATAGCTATTAATTTACTCAACCAAATAAGGCATACAAATACTTTTCCGAAAGGTATCAACACCCTCTGTCACCTAGAATTTAAATTAAATTTTGATCATAAGAGTAACAACCTCAGAAATTGAGAACAAGTACAATCTGTCAATTCACTGTTTTCTGCATAACCCTGAATATAGAAATTTCATAACTGGAGATGTACTTCAAATTTGCAAGTGTTTAAACCCAATATGGAAAGCCCTTGAAGTCTATTTTCATCTCCAATAGGTTTCACCGTTTTATTAGTTTTCCTCTGTCCAGTAGAGCCAAAACATTAAGCCTTTGTCATCCTGAAATAGAATCTGCCAATACGAAATTGCAAAATTCATAAGTCCAGATTTACATGGAAATTTTGAAAGTATAAATACAATCTGGAAAGATATGAAAGTGTAATGTAATATGGTTCCAAGCCCCAATTTTTAAGACCTTTTTTTCTGTTCGAAATATCCACTTTTCTGACTGTGGTACAGTCAAGACAGAATCTGTTTTAAAACCCATCGCCGTATTATTGTCCCTTGAGGCTGGAAAATGTAAACGGAAAACTTGGTTTTTGTATTTCATAGCACTTTATATGAAATGCATCTTTACTGTAAGGAGGGTTTGACTCAATCAAATTGTTGTGGTATAGTTTTGCTATCATGACCAGCACCATGTCAGTTGTTAGTAATATGCATTATTGCCCATGGAACACTGTACTCACCATTGGGTTTTTGTTCCAGATGGGTGACCACGGTTTTGAGGAGCTTATGCACGACGGGTGGCGCTACACCACCGATCTCCACCACCATGGCTTTCCTACACTTTTGTGGGATCTGCTGCGCTTGCTGGGCTATGACGAGCCACCCTCTTACAAGGACCGCGAGATCCGCCGCCACGGGGTGACTCTTGCTGAGGTGCACATCAGCATGCCCACCCACCCGCGCAACCTTGACATGGCAGGGATGGAGAGCATGGCGATTTGTGGGAGCCTCCATGAGGGCTTGGAGAGAGTCGCCCACAGGGCTCTCACCCACTTCTGCGGGCGCCACACAACAGCGCTCTCTAGGACTCCGTTTGAGATGATTCCCATCTGGCACCAGGCCAACCCGGTCTAGCAGAGGCATATGAGGCGCATCGCCCGTGATGACTACCCGGCATATCACGCAGGGTACCACCGTGTGTCCCACTACTCTGAGTACCTCCTCAACTTGGATGAGGAGGCTAGCAGCCATAGCAGGATCCAACTGGCTGACGCTGAGCAGGCCTGGGTGCAGAGGAATGATCTACAGACACATGTTGACGTACAACAGAGGGAGATTTAGCGGCTGACCGCTGCTCTTGAGGCGAGTGAGACTCGCATTGCTGAGGTCACCAGACAGCGCGACACCCTCACATAGGAGGTTGGCAGACGTGGCGTGCTTATGCAGCAGCGCGCCAACCACAACAAGCACCTGCAACATTAGTTGACGGCTGCACAGCATGAGATGGAGCTCATAGGAGAGGATCTAGAGACCCTGGCTCACGAGAACCAGGGCCTACAGCAGCAGCTGGAGGCAGTCCTGGCGCCACCGGTAGCACCAGAGTAGGAGGAACCGGACGAGGACATGGACAAGGAGTCTGACATAGACTACGAGGCACCAGCCAGAGACATGACTTAGGGGATCGTGATAGATTGAACTAGGCCGTGTAGGAAGGATAAGTTGGGTAGGTAGCTTTTGTCGACCCACGCGAGGTTGTGGTATTTTGGGGGATCACTGTGTGAGATGCTTTTGTAACTCGATGGCCACATATTCCAAGTTCATGTACTTAAGACTATGGTGACTTGTGTTATGTATTGGTTGTACCCTTTCAGCTACTGTTGTTGCAATAGAGTTTTATAAGAATTCCTGCTTGATCATACTCTTTGACTCAATCACTTTCCGTGTAGATGGCTGAAAACACCAATCAACCTCCACTGGGTTGGGAGATCACCGATGGCCTAGAGTTCACAGGGATGGTTCACCTATTTTGGAGAGTTCTCCAGAGATTCGGATATCCCATTCATCCCACCTATGTTGGCAAGGAATTTCAGGAGCATGGAGTTCCCTCTTGTGTCATCCATGTGGCAGTTCCCGCCAACTATTCGATCACTCCCGCATGGCAATCTTGGACCATTAGTGTCACCGGGGCAGATTTGCCTTCCACTTGGAATGTGGCTGCTTTCAAGGCACTCACTCGATTCTGTGAAGACCACAAGCATGATGTTGCTGGAACACCCGTCGCCTTGCTGCCTATTAATGATGTGATTACTTTGAGTGGATTAGGCGTGTGGATTTCATCTTTGATCCAAACCATCGCCACCATGACCCTATGCTGCCCATAATCGAGTATTATGGCTTGTCCACTTTTGCTTTGTGCACAAACTTGTGCCGGCGTCTGGATGTGTTTCATGCTGCACTTCAACTTTCTGAAGCCGAAAAACAAGCTAAGGATGAGGAAATTGCAGAACTGAACCAACAAATTCAAGCAAAGAATGAAGAGATGGATGTGATTATAGAAGAACGTGACCAAGCCTTGCTGGATGCAGCAGATTTTGAGCATGACATGATTGAGGCTCAAGATGACTTGGATGCATTCAAGGCTGCCCACCTTCCTATTGAAGGAAATTGGGATGAGATCATCATGGAGTATGGAGAACAAGAGGATGTAGAGATGGCACCAGTCGGTATTGATGATGTGGAAATGATGGATCTGGAGGAACCAGAAGAGCATATGGAACCGGAAGAACCAGAAGAGCCGGAAGACATAGACCAGGAGTAGATGGTTCGCTACACCCCTGTGTATGGTCATGTAGTATATGTATCCCTAGTTCGATGTAGGAGTGTGAATCTTGCATAATGTGTCCGCAATACTGTAGCTAGGTGTTGGCACATATGTGTAAGAAGTCATGTGACGATGTTCTTTTAACAACTATGTAGTCTGAATTGAATTAATGGAGATAGTTGTCACTTGTGAAATTTATCCGTGCCTCTTGCAAATTTATATTCTTGCACATGTGTTTTTATGGATTATTTTGAGAAATAACTAATGTGCAACCGTATAAATTGCAGCATGGTGCGTACTCGGAATCAGGATGTCCCTAAAAGCTCTCAGCAAGGAGCTAATGCTGAGCGCTCACTAGCTGAGGTATTGGCTGCTGCACTAAACCGGCAGCAAAACGACTCTGAGTTGCTTCGTCGGCTGGTAGATATTACATCCTATCTAGCTGGACAGGGAGGCCACCACAACAACAAAAATCAGCCCCAATAGAGCACCTACTTAGATTTTCTAGGTACTCATCCACCAACCTTCGAGCGTGCCAGAGAACCTCTGGATGCCGATCACTGGCTGCGTCAGACCGAGTCAAAGTTTAGTCTGCTGGAGTGCACCGAGCACCAAAAGGTGCTATTCGCTGGCCAACAACTCTAGGGCTCTGCTAGTGCCTGTGTGGCGTTCCTTCCTAGAGGATCGAGGTCCCAAAGGTGCTGATAGCGCAGACACATGATAATACAACATTGGTTCGAATTGAAGTTGAATATTACATCATTAAGTGATCAAAGTGTAGCGGAATATTACAAGTTCATGATTGTCTTTGAAATCAGCGGAAACAATAACGTTAAGAACTACGAGCTCGACGATACAGAATAGTAATGGTCCATGCCGGGAGAACCATCACTCTAGCAACACACAACATCACTGCGGCAGCAAGTCGGACTCCCAGTGGGCAGTCCAACCCTCAGGGACTTGCATGTCCCAGGGAAGCACATCTACAGGTAACTCTAAATATTCATTACCTAAAAAATAATAGTGGCACAAAGCCTAAGTACTAATTACTCAGCATGACTTACCCGTCGAACATCTGGACATGCAATGGCTCTAATAGGTGGCATGTTTCAAAGGACTCGCACTAAGCAACCTATTAGTTCTGTCAAGTTTTATTTGCCAACTTAAAAGGGTTGAGCTGAAATGTAACTTTAGTTGTAATAATGAGGTGATAGAGCAATACATAAGGTAAATACAACATAAGAGCAACAATAGTAATATCATCAATAAGCATCATAATCAGTTTTCCGGTACCATGTGCAACTACGTGATTGGCGCAGCGACCAAGCAGTACTCATTACTGTGAGGGACAACGATTGCAATCAATTTACACCAGCTGGGGAAAACCCAAGATGCATGACACATACACACCAATTAAGGTCATATATGGCAACCTTTCGCAAGAAAAGCACCTACACCTCAGCCCGGGTGTGGTGATGTTGAGTGGGCATGCCGTTCTGCCAACAGTACTTCGTGGTTTGAACCACCCACTCCAGCAGCAGGAGGGTCAATGACCAACACACCTTAACCGTCCTTAATGCAAGTGACCTTTAATGCTACATCGGTTTACTAGTGCCCATAGGCTAGCATGCATTCGGTACTGTTCAATACTTGATCAAGGGGCCAACCACGGACGGGTCCTAGGTTCGACAAGGCAGGGCTACCACAGTCAACACCCATGTGTTGCTGCAAACCTACACAGGCTTAATCCCTGCCTGGTCATAATATCAAAATAACTTTCTTTTATTAGTTCTCGTTCCAGTGGTCAAGTTCATTTCTTAGTAATAATGGTATCTAACGAGACTAGCGATTACTAAGCATAGCATAATAGTACCACTTCTACCAAGTTCTAAGACAGTAACATAGGTCATTTTGGGTATTATGCAAATGGGTTCCAATCAACTCCTATGATCTAATGCAACAATAAGTATAGACATTAGTTTTACTGTAAATTAGCAAAATTTGTAAAAAGGCGAATGTAAACCAGGGCTTGCCTGGATCAACACTAGTATTAGCAACTTCTACTTCCTATTCTTGAGGGTCAACGTCCTTCTGAAAATCCTCTTCTGGCTCCTGGTCGTCGTTGCCTATATGATAGAATTGTATTGACGACATTATCGACATATTGTTGATTGTAATGATGTGATGCATGCAAGCACCTTGTGTTTAATGTCAATTAAAATTATTATTATGTTCTCGAAGCCATATGCTTCAGAGAAGTTGGGTCGTTAATTAAGAGTTTAGGTATATATATTCTTTTATGCATTTAAACAAAGTAAAAGAGAGATATGAGCAATTAAATTAATTACTTAAGTAAATTTAGACATGTGTTATTTACTGTGTACAGAGACTTATATGAGTGAATTTTAGGCCAAGTGGCATGGGCAAATTATTTACATAATAATTACTAGAATTAATTTAAGCAAACACACTAAATAAATTCCAGAGCCTAAAATAATTCACATTCTGCCAAACCAAAAATTGTGGTAATAGATATTCATGTTGTTGCTAAGCATGCCAAAAATCAAGATTTAATTTCATTCCTAGAATTTCTGGTGAATTAATTAGTGTTTTCACAATTTAATGTGTTAATAAAAATGCATGTACAGAGACTATGATTTATCATTTTACTAGAATAGAGAAATTCAAAATGAACCTAACAAAATTTGTTTGAGTCTCATCGGATTTGAATTCGATTTACTATGAATTTTGGAAACCTTTAGTATTTTCTAGGAATTTCTAGATATTTCTGGTTAAAGGAAAGGCCACGTGTGCGACACGTCAAAGCCACGTGGACGCCAGCTCGGTGACATGCAGGCTGCCAGTCGGACGCCAGTCAGCGCCGAGTCAACGGCTGCCGGGGACTCGCCGGTCAAGCTCCACGCCGGCGGCTGCGTGAGGAGAAAGCTTGCTGTGGAATAGTGCACATGACACGCACATCGAGGCGAACAGGTCTGGGGGGGTGGCAAGGTTAGAAGCTCACTGGAAGGGGTCAGTGATGAGAGGCGTCGGAAAGTGGGTCTTCGGCGGCGTCGCAAAAATGGCTCCGAGCAGCAAATCATGCGCGACTTGCTCCTACGGCTTCACGGAGTCTTGGCGAAGATCGGCATCATGTTAGCGTGCTTTGGGAAGGAGCGGAGGGTATTGTTCGTTGGCGAGGTGGCTCGGGATTTCCCACGGAGCAGGGCGGTGGCCAGGGAAAACCGTGGTGCTGGTGATCTCGTGAGAAAAACAAGAGATTGAAGGGTCAGAGAAACACGTGGATGAGTTGCGCGCGCATGAGAGGTGGAAAAAGGGGACGAGGCTTAACAAGACCACGAATTTGGGGCAGTGGTGGAGGGGGTCGCCGGAGGCGATTGCCTCGGTTCTTCCTTTGATTCAGGCGATGTAGGCGAGGGAATGGCCGAGCAAGGGTCAGGGAAGGTAGATGCGGTTTACGCGTAGGATTTGTGCTCTTGGTTCATCGCAGAAAGCAGTGGGGGGAGCAGGGCGCAAGCTCGGGCTGGAGCTCTGCTCAACAATGGCGGACATAGGGAAAAGAGGAGGGAGCAGGGGAAATAAGAGTGGAGAGGCTCTGGGCGATGTGTCACGGTGTGTTTTAAGGTCGCGAGGGGATCAGCGGAGTGGTTGGGCGAGTGACTGTGGCGAGAGGGGGAATTGAAACGTGGTTGGGTCGCACGGTGGTGTGCAGAGGGGAGAAGAGGGAAGGAAAAGGAGCCATTGGGCGACTCTGTGGCGGAGGGAGACAGCGCGGGGCAGAGCGGAGGGGCAGGCGATGCTATAGCGGCGCGAAGTCCCGAGGCTGGGAGTGAAGGCTGGCCACGCGGTGCGTCGGCGTCGGCAGAAAAATCGACCGGGAATCGGCTCTGTGCCAGTGAAGAAGAAGAAGGAAAGGTTTTTGTCACAACCCCCATGGACCAAAGTTCCCGAGGTGCTGATTAAGCAGACACAAGATAATACAACAACCGACCAAGTTCAAATTACTTAAAAAGAGTGTTATTTATTATACATCAGAGTTAAGTACTTAAGTGCAGCGGAAATATTACAGAGTTCAGTTTTAAAAGCAGCGGAAGATAACGTGATTAAACGTCTACAATTTACAACTCAACGATAATAGCATGTGTGATAAATCCGAGCCCATACGGATTATCACCTAGCATCACACAACAGCAACGGCTACTCAGTCTCCCAATGGGCAGACCATCCCTCAGGGATAGACATATCCCAAGGAAGAACACCCATAGGTAGATCATAAGCATCAGTGTTAATACCTGAAATAAAGAAAACAATAACATGGCAAAGCCTGAGCTACTAAGCTCAACAAGTCTTACCCGACAAGTAATTAAATCTAGACATGCAAAGATTCAGAGATGGATAATAGTAAATTTAGTGAACATTCTAATAACTATAATAGTGTAAGATAACTTGCATGTCAAAGTAATAAGTACAACAAGCAATCTGAAAATTTAATTTAAGTAACAAAGAACTTCAGTTCAGATTCACTAAAAATTCAATATTCTTCATCCCAACATTTCATTAATTATTATTAGTGAGGTTCTTAAGCTATGATGTGACACAATGAATAAGCGGTACTCATTACTGTGAGGGACAGCGATTGCAATCATTTTACACCAGCTGGGAAAACCCGAAGTACACGGCATACGCATCATTTAAGAATGCGTATGACAACTTTTCATAAAGTCATAATACATGTCGATCTGAATCTAAAAGTCCCGAGTGGGCAGCCATTCCACGGTAATGTCGGGAATCTGTCCACTCCTACTGGATCACATGACCAAGAATTTTAAGTTATCATCCAAGCATGCATATGACAATGCTACATCAGTTTACTAGTTCCCACACACTAGCATGCATTCGGTACAGTTCAATACTTGCTCAGCAGGACCGACAACGGATGGGTCCTAGGTTGACACAGACAGGGCTACAGCCTTGCAAGCCATGTCCTCTGAAGGCACATGATCTTTGCCCTTTCACCTATGGGGCCTGTCCATGTCTCATATTTTAGTTGCTGACCCAAACGGACTGCCACCTTGCGAGACAAAAACCACCACAGGTACTTTGCCTCCGCCCTTTCTCATACAGACCCGTTTAGTCCAAATTTTATCATTCTTACTTCATATTATCACTACCATCATGTTACTAATATTTCAAGTACCATAATAGTGCTCATACTACAACTAAGCATAATAATTTCTTTATTAACTACCGGTACCTGTATACCATGTCTAAAATAAAATAGGATATTTCCAGGAAATGCAGGTGGGTTTTCATCCAACTTCTAAACTTAATGCACAAACAACCTATGCACATCTAGTAATTTAATTACTGGAATTAATCAAATTAATACATGGGAATGTTCTGGGACTTGCCTTGGGCTACAAACACGGAGTTAGTACTGAAGTTAGGATCTTCTTGTGCCGAGAAATACGAGGATACCTTCTGAATATTATCCCCTGGCACGTCAACGTTCCCTATCACAATACCGATATGTCAATGAGGTGAATACATAGATAATGCAACAAAATGTGATGCACATGAAGAATAAGCATAACAGTAAAATTTATTCCTCAACATTGTTCTCGAAGCCATATGCTTCAGAGCTAGCAACTCCAATAATAGGAAATTACACATAAAGTTTCCTATTGCATTTACATAGGGTTATTTAGACATGAAAAGTAAATAATTCATTTAGTAAAATAAAAATTATGCTACTGGACATGAGTGATCCACAGGTGATTGATATAGGTATGATCAGCAAATTTGCTAAGTTTCACTAATATAATGAGCCATTAATTAATAATACATTTAGCAAGATCTAAGAGTAAATAAATTATAGTAAAGTACTAACAGCAGATAAATTCCTACAAAAATTCATGGTGATGCAATATGACAAGAATGGTTTTTGTGCACAAGCATAAACTCTAAATGTTTACAGAAATTATAATAATGCATTTCCAAGCATTTCAAAGATAAAATCATATTTAATTTCAAGTCTAGAAACTAGGGTCAACAATTTATCATACAATCTAAGCAAGTCAAGGGAAGACCAGAACAAATTAATTTACTATTTTATCCAATCTACAACTAAAGATATGAATTTATTAAGCTTTAAACTAATTAATTGATACATTAAAACTTTTCATATAAAACATGCAAAGTAACATGTTAAATCAATAGTACTCATCACAAGGAATCCAAAAAAATTTATTTTGTAGTTTTTGGAGCTATAAATCTCCACACATGGATTTTACAAGCGGCTGCCGGAGCGACTTTGGAGCTCGTCACCGGGCTCTGGGATCACCGGAGTTGGACTCCGTGCTCACCCAAGCGTAGAGCATGACACGGGGAGCACACTGTTGGGGTTCGCGAGGCGAGATGCTCACCGGAGATACGTCGACATCGAGCGACAGCGGAACAGAGAAGATCGGCGACGGTGTGAGCTCGACTTGGAGACCGAGGGAAAGAACGAAGGGGTCGGGAAGCACCACTGGACTCCGGTGAAGCTCGACGGAGTCACTGAGGCGATGGAGAAAAGCCAAACAAAGCTGTCATCGTGGAGCTCCTATGGTGGCTGACGACGGCGGAAGGGGAAAACTTGGACGGCGACGACCTCGAGGCAAAAACAAGGGAAAGATCAAGTTAGAGATGTGCGTCCAGAATGCGCTCATCCTTGAGGAGAGAATTGGAAACTCCGCACTCACCCAAAATGAAGAATTTCAAGAAATCATGGATTGGTCGCCATGAACAGGGAGCTCAATTTTTCTTCAAATTCTCCTTAACCAGGAAATGGATTGAGGTGGGATTTCTTCTGGAGTTTTGTTCAGCTCATGACGGTTCCGTCTTGAGCTTTGGCTCGAGCTTGGGTGGACTGGTTCGACCGTGGGTGAAGTTCCAGAGAGTGGCGGCAATGGCGGAGCAGCAGAGGAAGAAACGAGGCCGGGAGAGAGGTGGGAGCATGGAGATGCCGAGGAAATGGCGGGGAGGGCGAGAGAGAGAGTGGGCGATGATGCCGAGACGTCGGGTTTTGTTCTCTGAGGCCATCAGCAGGGCGATGACACAGGGGCGAGTGCGTGTCGGCGTGATGGTGTCGGGTGCCAGCGGGAAAGAGAAGGAGAAGAGAAGAGAGTGGCTGACTGGTGGGACCCGCGAGAAGGTTTTAGCATTTTCCAGACTTTAACTCGGCCACAACTTCAATAATTGATTTAAAATAGTCCCAACAAACTCCAAATTGACTTGGGAAAATTTGTACAGAAAGTTTGAAATGTGTAGGTCACAATGTGACCGGTGTCCAGTTTCAAAATCAAATGGTTTTAATTTGCCAAATATTTGAATATGAACAAAATTCAAACTTTTGGAATTTAATTGGGTATTTCCTGTTTGAATAAAATTCTGAGAAAATTTCTAAAATTCATTTATGGCAATCCCTATCACATATATTTTTGGCAGCACCATGTTGTATGGAAAAATTTTAAATTGCTTCATAACCTATCCATACTTCACATTGAATTCAAATTTAAATGATTTTAATTGCCACAAAATTTGAATTGTGACTTGATGAACTAGAATTAGGTGCAATTTATGTGATCAAAAGAATGTAGTGACACTGGGGTGTCACAGTTTTGTGCTGCACCCCTTCTGGAATTTGATATCTTACACATAGGTCCCTGGCCAAATCCATTGAACTTTATAGAATTTGAGTGTTCTTTTACGGGTTTTGTGCTCTTTCTCATCGAGGATCCTTATCGGTTGTTCGGAGTATGTGAGATCGGGTTGGAGTTGGTCATACTCTTCCAAGGCTTTGTCAATGGGTGGTTTGAGACACCGCTTCAACTTAGAGACATGGAAGGTATTATGAACTCGAGATAGATTGGCGGGTAACTCTAGCTTGTAGGCTACCTTCCCACATCGCTCCAAAATTTGGAATGGCCCAATATAACAGGGAGCTAACTTTCCTTTGACTCCAAACCATTGGATGCCTTTCATAGGTGACACGCGAAGATAGACGTAGTCACCTTTATTGAAATATAATGGCCTGCGTCATCTGTTTGCATACTTCTCTTGGCGGCATTTAGCAGCTTTAAGATTTTCCTGAATGGTACGTACTTTTTCTTTTGCATCCTTGACAAGATCAGGACCAAAGGTTACTCTTTCTCCAGATTCAGACCAATTTAATGGTGTTCTACAACTGCAACCATAGAGTGCTTCAAATGGTGACATTTTTACACTCTCCTGGTAACTGTTGTTATATGAAAATTCAGCATAGGGTGGATACTCATCCCAGTTACCACCATGTGTTAAAACACATGCCCTAAGCATATCTTCCAAAATTTTGTTGACACGCTTTGTTTGTCCATCGGTGGCGGGATGGTAAGCAGAACTACGAATTAGGCCTGTACCCAAAGATGCATGCAGCTATTCCCAGAAATGAGCAACAAACTGCAAACCACGATCTAAGATGATGGTTTTGGGTACTCCATGATGACATAGAATTCTTGCAATGTATAGCTCCGCGTACTGCCGTATGCTGTATCTATTGTTGACCGACAAGAAATGAGCAGATTTGGTGAGTCGGTCCACAATGACCCAAATGGAATCATGCTTACGCAAAGTAAGAGGTAGGCCAACAATAAAATCCATGCTGATGTCCTCTCATTTTCAAGTGGGAATACTCGATGGTGGAAGCAATCCGACTTGTTTCAAATGGTCAGCCTTAACTCTCTGGCAAGTATCACATTCTGCAACATATCGAGCCACTTCTCGCTTCATTCTTGTCCAGCAAAAGTTCTTCTTCAGATCTTGGTACATTTTATTACTACCCGGATGGATGGAGTACTTGGAGTGATGTGCTTCATCCAAGATCTTCCGTCTAAGTTCAAAGTCTTTTGGTACTACCAAACGGTTATTGAACCATAGGGTACCGTCGGAGTCTTGAGTGAAGCATTTTGCTTTACCCTTCTTAATGTTTTGATGGATATGATTCATACCAATGTCATTTTTCTGTGCAGCAATGATTTCTTCACGATTAGTAGAATGTACACTAAGGTTGCTAATCACTATAGCAGGCAAAACGTGAAGACTGGGTTCTGAGGCAGTGATGTGGTTGTCGTTGTTCTTATATTCTAGTACTAAGTGATGGCAGTGTACCTTCCTACTCAATGCATTGGCGACTACATTGGCCTTGCCTGGATGATAATGAATTTCCAGGTTATAATCCTTAATCAGTTCTAGCCACCGACGCTGTCTTATGTTCAGATCAGTCTGGATAAAGATATATTTCAAGCTCTTATGATCCGTGTAGATGTGCACTAAGCTTTCGAGCAAATAATGCCTCCATATTTTTAGTGCAAGTACAACCACAGCTAGTTCCAAATCATGAGTTGGATAGTGCTCTTCATGCTTTCGTAGTTGTCGAGATGCATCGGCAATGACAGGACCTTCCTGCATGAGCACACATCCAAGTCCTGTCCCAGATGCATCACAATACACGTTGAACGGCTTGGTGATGTCTGGTTGAGCCAGTACTGGGGCAGTGGAGGCAGATCTGTCCCGATGACGCTAATGGTCCAAGATTCCCATGCGGGAATGATCAAGTAATTGGCGGGAACCGCCACATAGATGACACATGAGGGGACTCCATGCTCCTGAAATTCCTTGCCAACATAGATGGGAGGAATGGAATATCCGCATCTCTAGAGAAATCTCCAAAACAGGTGAACCATCCCTGTGAACTCCAGGCCGTCGGTGATCTCCCAACCCGGTGGTGGTTGCTTGGTGTTTTCAACCATCTACAACGAAAGTACTTCGATTGAGTCAAAGAGTACAATCAAGCTGGAATTCTTATGAAACTCTGGTGCAACAATAGTAGCGGAAAAAGGGCACAACCAATACATATCATATGACAATATAGTCTTAAGTACATGAACTCGGTATATGCGACCATCGAGTTACAAAAGCATCTCACACAGTGATCCCCTAAAATACCACAACCTCGTGTGGTCGACAAAACCTACCTACCCAACTTGTCCTGCCTACTCGATCTAGCCCGGTCTATCACGATCCCCAAAATCCTATCTCTGGCTGGTGCCTCGTAGTCCATGTCAGACTCCTCGTCCATGTCCTCATCCGGATCCTCCTCGGGTGCTGCCGGTGGCACCAGGACCGCCTCTAGCTGCTGTTGCATGCCCTGGTTCTCGTGAGCCAGGGTCTCTAGATCCTCTCCCATGAGCGCCATCTCGTGTTGTGCAGCCGTCAACTGATGCTACAGGTGTTCGTTATGGTTGGCACGCTGCTGCATAATCACACTGTGCCTGTCAATCTCCTACGTGAGGGTGTCGCGCTGTCCAGTGACCTCAGTAACGCAAGTCTTGCTCGCCTCAAGAGCAGCGGTTAGCCGCTGAATCTCCCTCTGCTATGCGTCAACCTATGTCTGCAGATCATTTCTTTGCACCCAGGCCTGCTTAGCGTCAGCCAGCAAGATCTTGTTGTGGCTGCTAGCCTCCTCATCCAAGTTGAGGAGGTACTCGGAGTAGCGGGACACACGGTGGTACACCGCGTGATACGCCGGGTAGTCGTCGTGAGCGATGCGCGTCACGCGCCTCTGCTAGACCGGGTTGGCCTGGTGCTAGATGGGAATCATCTCAAACGGAGTCCCAGAGAGCACTGCTATGTGGCGCCCGTAGAAGTGAGTGAGAGCCCTGTGGGCGACTCTCTCCAAGCCCTCACGGAGGCTCTCACAAGTCACCGTGCTCTCCATCCCTACCATGTCGAGGTTGCGCGGGTGAGTGGGCATGCTAATGTGCACCTCTGCAAGGGTCACCCTGTGGCGGCGGATCTCACGGCCCTTGTAGGAGGGTGGCTCATCGTAGCCCAACAAGTGTAGCAGGTCCCACAAAAGTACAGGAAAGCCACGGTGGTGGAGACCGGTGGTGTAGCGCCACCCGTCGTGTGAAAGCTCCTCAAAACCGTGGTCACCCATCTGGAACATAAACCCAATGGTGAGTATAGTGTTCCATGAGTAACAATGCATTTCATATAAAGTGATATGAAATATAGAAACAAGGTTTTAGTTCACATTTTTCAGCCTCAAGGGTCAATAATGCGGCAATGGGTTTTAAAACAAATTCTGTCTTGACTGTACAACAGTCGAAAAAATGGGTATTTCAAACAGAAAACAAGGTCTTAAAAAAAATAGGAGGCTAGAACCAAGTTATACTACACTTTCATAGCTTTCCAGATTGTATTTATATTCTCAAAACTTCCAAAGAAATCTGGACTTATGAATTTTGCAAGTTCAGGTTGGCAGATTTTGTTTCACGATGACAGAGGCTGAGTGTTGTGGATCTACTGGACAGAGGGAATATAACAAATTATGAAACCTATTGGAGATGAATTAGATTTCAAGGTCTTTCCAGATTGGGTTCAAACTCTTGCAAATTCGAAGTACAATTTTAGTTATGAAATTTTTAAGTTCAAGGTCATGCTGAAAACAGTGAGTTGACAGATTGCACTTGTTCTCTGTTTCTGAGGTCGTTACTATTATGATCGAATTTTAATTTAGATTCCAGGTCACAGGGTATGTTGAGACCTTTCTGAAAAGTATATGTATGCCTTATTTGGTTGAGTAGATTAATAGTTATGAATTTTTGAAGTTTTCAGCTAAAAACAGGACAGATTCTTGTTAACCTTGTTATTCAGAATTGTATACTTATCATGCTTAGAAAATTTTTATTCAGAGGTTGGTGAGCAAGGAGAGAACCAAATTTTAGTTTAGTTATATTGGGATGCATGATACGAAATTTTCATTTTATAATCCTAGCGTTCCTAAACACAACGCATATTTTTGCCGTCACTTAGCGGCACGAATATTCCGTGACGACCCACGCTCAATACGTAAGTCAATCTAAGTGTTATACTAACGGCGTTAGTGTACCTGTAGAAGATCCATTCCAGAAACAATACATCAAATTCCAAAGAAACTACGAAAAGAAGCACATTTCTACTAGTAACGATCCATCCAAAAGGATCGCCCCGTGATAAGTCACGAGCCAACAGTGTCTCGTATCCGCCTGCAAGCACAGACACCGATATCACGCGTGTTGGTTAAGCACGCACGTACCTTCATTGAAGAAGCCGTAGATGCAAGTAATATAAACAATCATAACCCAGGGTAGCTTTGTCACCACCCTATTATCTACATGGGCAATACTAACGTATCCTCACTCGCAAACATTGTAGTTTTTGAAAATACGATTTAAATATTATATTATCATGGACCACGACTCTGATACCAGCTGTGGCGTCCCTTCCCGAAGGATCGAGGTCCCGGAGGTGCTGATAGCGCAAACACTTGATAATAAAACATTGGTTCGAATTTAAGTTGAATATTACATCATTAAGTGATCAAAGTGCAGCGGAATATTACTAGTTCATGATTATCTTTGAAATCAGCGGAAGCAATAATATTAAGAACTATGAGCTCGACAATATAGCATAGTAATGGTCCATGCCCGGAGAACCATCACTCTAACAACACACAACATCACTATGGCGGCAAGTCGGACTCCCAGTGGGCAGTCCAACACTCAGGGACTTGCATGTCCCAGGGCAGCACATCTACAGGTAACTCTAAATCTTCGTTACCTGAAAACAACAGTGGCATAAAGCCTGAGTACTAATTACTCAGCAAGACTTACCCATCGGACATCTAGATATGCAATGGCTCTAATAGGTGGCTTGTTTCAAAGGACTCGCACTAAGCAACCTATTAGTTCTGTCAAGTTTTATTTGCCAACTTAAAAGGGTTGAGCTGAAATGTAATTTTAGTTGTAATAATGAGGTGATAGAGCAATACATAAGGTGAATACAACATAAGAGCAACAATAGTAACATCATCAATAAGCATCATAATGAGTTTCTCGATACCATGTGCAACTACGCGATTGGCGTAGCGACCAAGCGGTACTCATTACTGCGAGGGACAGCGATTATAATCGATTTACACCAGCTGAGGAAAACCCGAGATGCACGACACATTTGCACCAATTAAGGTCGTATATGGCAACCTTTCGCAAGAAAAGCATCTACACCTCAGCCCGGGTGTGGTGACATCGAGTGGGCATCTACACAAGTAGCAGGAGGGTCAATGACCAACGCACCTTAACCGTCCTCAATGCATGTGACCTTTAATGCTACATCGGTTTAGTAGTGCCCATAGGCTAGCATGCATTCGATACTATTCAATACTTGATCAAGGGGCCGACCACGGACGGGTCCTAGGTTCGACAAGGCAGGGGTACCACAGTCAACACCCATGTGTTGCTGCAAACCTACACAGGCATAATCCCTGCCCGGTCATAATTTCAAAATAACTTTCTTTTATTAGTTCCAGTTCCAGTGGTCATGTTCATTCCGTAGAAATAATGGTATCTAACGAGACTAGCGATTACTAAGCATAGCATAACAGTACCGCTTCTACCAAGTTCTAAGACAGTAACATACGTCATTTTGGGTATTATGCAAATGGGTTCTAATCAACTCCTATGACCTAATACAACAATAAGTATAGACACTAGTTTTATTGTAAATTAGCAAAATTTGTAAAAAGGTGATTGTAAACCGGGGCTTCCCTAGATCAACACTAGTGTTAGCAACTTCAAATTCATGTTCTTGAGGGTCAACGTCCTTCTGAAAATCCTCTTCTGGCTCCTGGTCGTTGTTGCCTATATGATAGAATTGTATTAATCACATTATCGAAATACTGTTGATTGTAATGATATGATGCATGCAAGCACCTTGTATTTAATGTCAATTAAAATTATTATTATTTTCTCGAAGCCGTATGCTTCAGAGAAGTTGGGTCGTTAATTAAGAGTTTAGGTATATATATTCTTTTATGCATTTAAACAAAGTAAAAGAGTGATATGAGCAATTAAATTAATTACTTAAGTAAATTTATGTTTCTGGACATGTGTGATTTACTGTGTACAGAAACTTATATGAGTGATTTTTAGGCCAAGTGGCATGGGCAAATTATTTACAGAATAATTACTATAATTAATTTAAGAAAACACACTAAATAAATTCCAGAGCCTAAAATAATTCACATTCTGCCAAACCAAAAATTGTGGTGATAGATATTCATGTTGTGCTAAGCATGCCAAAAATCAAGATTTAATTTCATTCCTACAATTTCTGGTGAATTAATTAGTGTTTTCACAATTTAATGTATTAATAAAGATGCATGTATAGAGACTGTGATTTATCATTTTACTAGAATAGGGCAATTCAAAATGAACCTAACAAAATTTGTTTTAGTCTCATCGGATTTGAGTTCGATTCACTATGAATTTTGGAATCCTTTAGTATTTTCTGGGAATTTCTCGGTATTTCTGGTTAAAGGAAAGGCCACGTGTGTGACACGTCGGAGCCACATGGACGCCAGCTCAGTGACACGTAGGCTGCGAGTCGGACGCAAGTTAGCGCCGGGTCAGCGGTTGCGGGGACTCGCCGGAGCTCGGTCAAGCTCGACACAGGCGGCTGCGTGGGGAGAAAGCTTGCCGTGGAACAGTGCACATGACACGCACACCAAGGCAAACAGGTCTGGGGGGTTGGCGAGGTTAGAAGCTCACTGGAAGGGGTCGGCGATGAGAGGTGGCGGAACGTGGGTCTTTGGCGGTGTCGTGAAAATGGCTCCGAGCCACAAATCATGCGCGACTTGCTCCTACGGCTTCACGGAGTCTTGGCGAAGATCGGCATTGTGTCAGTGTGCTTCGGGAAGGAGCGGAGGGTATTGTTCGTTGGCGAGGTGGCTCTGGATTACCTACGGAGTAGGGCGGCGGCCGGGGAAAACCGTGGTGCCGGCGATCTCGTGAGAAAAACAAGAGATTGAAGGGTCAGAGAAATGCGTGGATGAGTTGCGCGTGCATGAGAGGTGGAAAAGGGGGACGAGGCTTACCAAAGACCATGAATTTAGGGCAGCGGCAGAGGGGGTCGCCAGAGGCGATTGCCTCAGTTCTTCCTTCGATTCAGGCAATGTAGGCGGGGGAATGGCCGAGCAAGGGTCAGGGAAGGTGGACGGGGTTTATGCGCTGGATTTGTGCTCTTGGTTCGTCGCGGAAAGCAGTGGGGGGAGCAGGGCGCAAGCTCGGGCTGGAGCTCTGCTCAACAATGGTGGACAGAGGGAAAAGAGGAGGGAGCAGGGGAAATAAGAGCGGAGAGGCTCTGGGCGATGTGTCACGGTGTGTTTTGTGGTCGCGAGGGGGTCAGCAGACTGGTTGGGAGAGTGATTGCGGCGAGAGGGGGAATTGAAACACGGACGGGTCGCACGGTGGTGTGTAGAGGGAAGGAAAAGGAGCCATTGGGCGACTCTGCGACGGAGGGAGACAGTGTGGGGCAGAGCAGAGGGACAGGCGACGCTATAGCGGTGCGAAGTCCCGAGGCTGGGAGTGAAGGCTGGCCACACGGTGCGTCGGCGTCGGCAGAAAAATCGGCTGTGAATCGGCTCTGCGCCAGTGAGGAAGAAGAAGGAAAGGTTTTGAGCTGCACCCCTTCTGGAATTTAATTTCTTACACATAGGTCCCTGGTCAAAGCTGGTTCTTAATAATTCAAAATAAAATAGTTAGGCATTTCCAAAAATGGTGAAATTTGGTGGACTGACCATTGAAATGGTGGAGACTCCTCTGGTGAAGTTTATTTGTAATTCTCATAAAAATATTTTCAGAAATTAAAAATGCATTAATTAGTTACTTAAGAATTATTTAATTAATTATGGGTCTTGCTAAACAGATAATATCCCCAATAAATTCATAATATTCTATTTTATTATTACCAAACTGTTGATAAATTCATTTGGCATGAGATGTATTGAAATTTTAAATTGCTTCAATAACTTGGTTGCAGGGTTTTTATTTGCCTAGAATTAAATCAATGGATAGGCTCTTATCATTTCATGTTATATTGATCATGATTTGTGCTCTTTATGTTTGTTAATTAGAAGTGAGACACCTGGGGTGTCACAGCCTGGTGGGCAAACTATGAGGCTTCTCTACCCGCTGGACACCGTATTGAATGGAATGAGTTCAAGGCTGCATTTTATGCTCATTTCATCCCAGCTGGCCTCATGCAAAGGAAATTCCATGAATTCATGGATCTGAAACAAGGAGGGAGGAATGTCCTCCAATATTTTGAAGCTTTCAACCATCTTGCTCAGTATGCCACTGAGTATGTACACACTGAAGAGAAGAAGAGGTATGCTTTCCTGCCTGGCATGAATGCCACACTGAAGGAACGTCTAACCTGGCAGACGACTGGCACGTACAATGACCTGGTCAATGCTGCTATTGTCCTGGAAGGTGCTATGCGCCAAGTTGAAGAAGAAGATCGCAAAAGAAAGACCCCTGCTAGTGCCTCTGCTGCCCCATAGGCGAAGCACCGCCTGATTTACACTTCACCTACCAGATAGCGTTTCTGGGCATCTCCGTAGTAGCAGTATCAGCGATGGTATGGTCAGAACTACTCAAGGCCGCCACAGCAATAAAACTTTCCACCCCATGCACCATACCAACAGCAGAACACTCAATATCGTGCACCATCCCAGCAACAAGGGAATCAGAATGCTCGTGCCCCACAGCCTACTGATCATGGAAGCAGCTATTCATGCTACAATTGCGGTCGTACCGGCTACTTTGCCAAGAACTGCACTGTACCAAGGCGCAACAACAACAACAACCACAACAGCAACCAGCGTCAAAACCATAATAGGAATGTGAATGCACCGTCTCGTGGTGCCCAAGTGAACTACACCAATGCAGAAGACATCCCTTTGGGCGAACCTGTGCTGAACGGTACGCTCTCGCTCTATCGTCAGCCTGTCCTTGCACTTTTTGATTCTGGTGCTACACATAACTTCATTAGCAAAGCTTGTGTGCAAAAACATAATCTCCACACCACCATCATAAATAGATGCTACACCGTCCGCTCTCCTGCTGGACAAATTTTTACTAACGAAGTAGTGTGTAAGGCTCCCCTAGAAATTAATCGAAGGATCTACCCCACCGATTTCATCATGCTCAAGGATCAAGAGATCGATCTGATCATAGGTATGATCTGGATGAAAACCCATAATGCCATGCTAGACATTGAGCCTCGCATCATTCACATCAACTCTCCCTTGCATGGAAAAGACACACTTTCTCTAAATACCGATTCATCGAAAGCCTTGGTTGTCCATCACTTGGAAGGGCAATCACTTGAAAGTATTCCTATCGTTCGTGATTATCCGGATGTGTTTCCTGATGACATTTCTAGTCTACCGCCTGACCGTGATGTGGAATTTAAGATAGAGCTACAGCCAGGAACTTCTCCCATATCCCGTCACCCATATAAAATGGCCCCAAATGAGCTGGCTGAGTAGAAAAAGCAATTGAATAAGTTATTGGAAAAGGGATTCATTCACCCAAGCACTTCATCTTGGGGCTGCCCTGCTATTTTTGTGAAGAAGAAGGACAAGTCCTTGCGCCTTGTCATTGACTATCGGCCTCTTAACAAAGTTACCATCAAGAACAAATACCCATTACCCCGTATAGATATCCTCTTTGACCAATTGGTTGGTGCTAAGGTCTTTACAAAGATTGACCTCCGTTCGGGCTATCATCAAATCAAGATCAGAGCCGAAAACATTCCGAAGACCGCCTTCTCTACTAGATATGGATTGCTTGAGTATCTAGTAATGTCATTCCGATTGACAAATGCCCCTGCCCATTTCATGTACCTCATGAATTCGGTATTCATGCCCGAGTTGGACAAATTTATGGTAGTATTCATTGATTTCATCCTCATCTATTCTAAGTCCAAGGAAGAGCATGCTGAACATCTTCGCATTGTTCTTCAATGCCTCCAAGATCACAAGTTGTATGCAAAATTCAGCAAGTGTGAATTTTGGTTGGACCGTGTGCTATTTCATGGTCACATAGTCTCTGTGGAAGGTATCTCGATGGATCCTAGCAAAGTTCAAGATGTGCTAGATTGGAAGTCACCGAAGACGGTTCATCAAGTACGCAGTTTCCTCGGGCTAGCCAGACATTATCGTAGGTTCATTCCAAATTTTTCTTGGCTGACCAAACCAATCATGGAGCTGCTAAAAAAGGATAAGAAATTCAATTGGAACAACAGTTGTGAAGAAGCATTTCAAGCATTGAAGAAATTATTGACCACTTCGCTAGTATTGGCTCAACCAGACATCACCAAGCCGCTCGACGTGTATTGCGATGCATCTGGGATAGGACTTGGATGTGTACTCATGCAGGACGGTTGTGTCATTGCCTATGCATCTCGACAGCTGCAGAAGCATGAAGAGCACTATCCAACTCATGATTTGGAACTAGCTGCAGTTGTGCTTGCACTAAAAATATGGAGGCATTATTTGCTCGGAAACTTAGTGCACACCTACATGGATCATAAGAGCTTAAAATATATCTTTGCCCAGACTAATCTGAACATGAGACAATGTCGGTGGCTAGAACTGATTAAAGATTATAACCTAGAGATTCATTATCATCCAGACAAGGCGAATGTAGTCGCCGATGCGTTGAGTAGGAAGGTACACTTCAACCACTTAGTACTGGAATATCAGAACAGCGGCAACAACGTCACTGTTTTGGAACCCAGTCTTCACGTTTTGCCTGCTATAGTGATTAGCAACCTTAGTGTACATTCTACTATTTGTGAAGAAATCATTGCTGCATAGAAAAATGACGTCGGTATGAATCATATCCATCAAAACATTAATAAGGGTAAAGAAAAATGTTTCACCCAAGACTCCGACGGTACCCTATGGTTCAATAACCGTTTGGCAGTACCAAAAGACTATGAACTTCGACGAAAAATCTTGGATGAAGCACATCACTCCAAATACTCCATCCATCCGGGTAGTAATAAAATGTACCAAGATCTGAAGAAGAATTTTTGGTGGACAAGAATCAAGCGAGAAGTGGCTCGCTATGTCACAAAATGTGATACTTGTCAAAGAGTTAAGGCTGACCATTTGAAATAAGCCAGATTGCTTCAACCATTGAGTGTTCCCGCCTAGAAATAGGAAGACATCAGCATGGATTTTATTGTTGGTCTCCCTCTCACCTCGCAGAAGCATGATTCTATTTGGGTCATTGTGGACAGACTCACGAAATCTGCCCACTTTTTGCCCGTCAATAGTAGATACAGCATACGACAATATGCAGAGCTATACATTGCAAGAATTCTGTGTCGTCATGGAGTACCCAAGACCATCATTTCTGATCGTGGTTTGGAGTTTGTCGCTCGTTTCTAGGAACAACTGCATGCGTCCTTGGGTACAGGTCTAATTCATAGTTCTGCTTACCATCCCGCTACCGATGGACAGACAGAGCATGTCAACCAAATTTTGGAAGATATGCTTAGGGCATGTGTTTTAACACATGGTGGTAACTGGGATGAGTATCTACCCTATGCTGAATTCTCGTATAACAACAGTTACCAGGAGATGTGAAAATGTCACCATTTAAAGCACTCTATGGTCATAGTTGTAGGACACCATTGAACTGGTCTGAACCCGGAGAGAGAGTAACATTTGGCCCGGATCTTGTAAAGGATGCCGAAGAAAAAGTTTGTATCATTCAGGCAAATCTTAAGGCTGCCAAATGTCGTCAAGAGAAGTACGCAAACAAACGACGTAGACCACTGTATTTCAATAAGGGTGTCTATGTGTATCTCCGAGTGTCACCTATGAAGGGTATCCAACGGTTTGGAGTCAAGGGAAAGTTAGCTCCCCGTTACATTGGACCATTCCAAATTTTGGAATGATGTGGAAAGGTAGCCTATAAGCTAGAGTTACCCGCTAACTTGTCTGGAGTTCGTAACACTTTTCACGTCTCTCAGCTAAAGCGGTGTCTCAAACCACCAATTGACAAGATCCTAGAAGAGTATGACCAACTCCAACCCGATCTCACATACTCTAAACAACCAACAAAGATCCTCGATGAGAAAGAATGCACAACCCGTAAAAGAACACTCAAATTCTATAAAGTTCAATGGAGTAATCACTCAGAAGACGAATCCACTTGGGAATCTGAAGAATTTCTGAGTACTCATTACCCGGAATTTTGGTTTTCATACACAGGTATACTATGACCACCGTCTTCCCTCTAGTTTGCCTTGCTCATAATCTCGGGACGAGATTTCTTTAACGAGGGAGGGCTGTGACACCCCAGGTGTCTCACCATATTGTCAGCCAATTTATTATAGCATGAAATCATGCATGTACGAGATTTCTTGCACAAATCATGAATTATATAGCATGAAATGATAAGAGCCCATTTATTAAATTATTCTAGGTAATTAAAAACCCTGCAAACCAATTGTCAGCCAATTGAAATTTTATTATACAACAGATGTCAAATAAATTCATAATCAGTTTGGAAATAATAAAATAGAATTTAATGAGCATTTTACCATATTTAGAATTACCTCAAACAATTAAATTAAACCTAGAAACCTTTTTAAATTGTTTTTGAATTTAAAAATTTCTCTAATTCATCTGGACATTTGGGTCCCACTAGAGCACCACAAATATCATAAAGGACCTATGTGCAAAATCCCAATTTATTTAGAGGCCCCTAGCTATTTTATTTAGAATTAATTGGAACGAGGGACCTATGTGTAAGAAATCAAATTCCAGAAGGGGCGCAGTGCAAAATCTCTTTCTTCCTCCTCCCACAGGCGCAGAGCTCCCAGTGCAGCGCTGCCCTCCCCTCTACCGATGCCAGCGCCTGCTCTCGCCTCGGGACCGCACGCGCTATAGCCCCGTTGACCCTCCTCTCTGCCCCATGCTGTCCCCCTACGCCGCACGCCCGCCCAATGGCTCGCTTCTCCTTCTCTGCACGGCACCGAGCGACCCGGCGCTCTTCAATTCCTCCCCAACTCGCCGCTCTCACTCCTCCAAACCACCACAGCCCTCTGCTCAGCTTTAAACCTCATCGCAAGCTTACGAGTACATTGCCTCTTGCGCTCCACTCTTTTCTCTCTCTCTCTCTCATTTCCCCTCTCCGCGCTCTGCTCCTCCCCGCCATTACCGAACCGGGCATGAGCTCAACCCCCACTACTCCCCTGCTACCCGAGCCTAGCCGAGAGCACCCACGCACCCGTCCACTTCCCCTCAAGCTCCCCAGGGCACTCGCTTGGCCACTCTCTGTGAGAGCTCACCCAATTCTGAGAGAAATCAAAGCAGACAACTCCGGTGACCACCTCCACCGCGCATCAAAATTCGCCATTTTAGGTGAGTCCCGCCTCCCTTCTCTCTTCTCACTCGTGCGCAACCCACAACCAGAGCTGGCTAACTCTTCCCCTTTGCGATTCTCTGCGTGAAGACGACAACACACCATTTGTCCCCTGACTCAGCTCCGGTGCCAGAAAAACCGAGCCGCCTCACCAACGAGCCCCTAACTCTAGAGCTCTCCATCGAACACCGACATGATGCCAGTCTTCGTCCTGTCGCCGTGAAGCTTCAGGAGGAAACCACAAGTCGATTCCTACTCCGAGCGTAAAACACGACACCGCCGAACTTCAACCTCCGCCGCTCCACATCGCCGACGACCCTCCGGTGAGATTCCGACTTCGCGACCCTTACCAACCTCTCTGCCCCGACGTGTGCGCCATCCTGCTGTTCCCACGGCGAGCTTCTGTCGCTCGTAGCTCCCGGCGACAAGCCCTCTAGCGAGCGCGACCCCGCTCCGGCGGCGCTAGCTAGCGCCTACTGGCAGCCGAGCTGGTATCGATGTGGCGCTGACGTGCCATCTACGTGGCTCCGACGTGTCACCCACATGGCATCTCTTTAACCAGAAAATACCCAGAAAATGTTAAAAACTTCCAAAACTCATAGTAAATCGAATTCAAACCCAATGTGGCCCAAATAAATTTTGTTGAGTTCGTCTTTCAGAGCTCTAATTTAGTAAAATGATAAATAGCTGACTCTGTACATGCATTTTTAATAATACATTAAATTGTCAAAACACTAGATAATTCACCTGAAATTCTAGGAATAAAATTAAATCCTGATTTTTGGCATGCTTAGTAAACACATGATTATCTACTACCACAAATTTTTGTTTGGTAAAATATGAATAACTTTAGGCTCTGGATTTTATTTAGTGTGTTTGCTTAGATTAATTCTAGTAATTATTCTGTAAATAATTTGCCCTTGCCACTTGGCATAAAAATCATTCATATAAGCCTATGTTCATAGTAAATCACACATGTCTAGAAACATAAATTTATTTTACTAATTAATATAATTGCTCATATCACTCACTTACCTTGTTTAATTGCTTAAAGAATATATATACCTAAATTCATAATTAACAACCCAACTTCTCTGAAGCATATGGCTTCGAGAACAAAATAATAATTTTAATAGACCTTAAAACATGATGTGCTTGCCTGCATCATATCATTGTATAAAATGGTGTTCCAATAATGCCGTTAATTCAATTCCATCATATAGTTAACGATAACCAGGAGCAAGAGGAAGACTTTCAGAAGGACATTGACCCTCAAGAGCAAGAAGTTGTAGTTGCTAGTACTAACATTGATCTAGGCAAGCCCCGATTTACATTCGCCTTTTTACAAAATTTTGCTAGTTTATATCATTACTAGTGTCTAAGATTATTGTTGCATTAAGTCATAGGAGTTGATTGGAACCCACCTTGCATGATATGCAAATGACCTATGCTACTGTCTTTAGAACTTTAGCAGAATCGGCACTGTGATGCTATGCTTAGTAATTGCTAGTCTCGCTAGATATTATTATTACTAAGGAATGAACTTGACCACTGGAACGGGAATTAACTAAAAGAAGTTTACTTTTGATGTTATGACTGGGCAGGGATAATGCATGTGTAGGTTTGCAGCAACACATGGGTGTTGACTGCGGTAGCCCTACCTTGTCGAACCTAGGACCCGTCCGTGGTCAGACCCTTGATCAAGTATTGAACAATACTGAATGCATGCTAGTTTATGGGCACTAGTAAACCGATGTAGCATTAAAGGTCACTTCCATTGAGGACGGTTAAGGTGCGTTGGTCATTGACCCTCCTACTGCTAGAGTGGGCGGTTCATACCACGAAGTACTATTGGCAGAACGGCATGCCCACTCGACGTCACCACACCCGGGCTTAGGTGTATGTGCTTTTCTTGTGAAAGGTTGCCATATACGACCTTAATTGGTGTGTATGTGTCGTGTATCTCGGGTTTTCCCAGCTGGTGTAAATCGATTGCAATTTTTGTCCCTCACTGTAATGAGTACCACTTGGTCACCACGCCAATCAGGTAGTTGCACATGGTACTTGGAAAATAATTATGATGTGTACTGTTGATGTTACTATTATTGCTCTCATGTCATATTTACTTTATGTACTGTTTTATTATCCTATTGTTGCAACTAAAGTTACATTCCGGCTCAACCTATTTAAATTGACAATTAAAACTTGATATAACTAATAGGTTGCTTAGTGCGAGTCCTTTTAAACAAGCCACCTATTAGAACCTTTGCATGTCTAGGTGTCCGACGGGTAAGTCTTGCTGAGTAATTAGTACTTAGGCTTTGTGCCATTGTGTTTTTCAGGTAACGAAGAAATAGAATTGCCTGTAGATGCGATGCCTTGGGACGTGCAAGTCCCTGAGGGTTGGACTGCCCACTGGGAGTCCGATTCGCCGCCGCAGTAATGTTGTGTGCTGCTAGCATGGATGTTCTTCGGGCATGGATCATCACTATGTTGTATCGTCGAGCTCGTAGTTTTTGAACGTTATTTGCTTCCGCTGTTTTCAAAACATTCATGAACTTGAACTATTCCGCTACACTTGATAACCATAATGATGTAATATTCAACTTAAATCTGGACAAGTGTTGTATTATCAAGTGTCTGCGCTATCAACACCTTTGGGACCTCGATCCTCTGGGAAAGGGAGCCACATAATTCATCTTTACTTAATTGGATGCATTCATCACTGTACAGCCCATCCCGGCCCTTGGGACACTTAGGTCAAAAGCAGGGGTATAAAAGGCAGCGTCAGGTTGACTCTAAGTGCATGCCATATTTGCGCACAAACTCTTCGTCTTCCTTGTGCCTCCTCTGCTCTCAGCGACACCTCTGCTTCTCCGGTTAGGGTTAGCACATTTCTTCCGGACGCTGCATATCTCGTCGCCCTTAACCTCCGTGCTTCTGCTAGGGTTTAGCGCTTGATCCGCCGTGCCAAAACATCCATTGCCATGGGTTGCAAGATGGTTTTCTCCACAACTCCCGCCACCGCCGCCCAAGCTTCGTCATCAGAGATCGAGATTCCTGAGCAGCTCAAGGAGTTCTCGAAGTGCAGCCTCTCCAATGCCAACATGTCAAAGATGGTGATGGATGGCATCCTTCCTGAGCAAGCTCGAAATGATTGGAAGGTACCCAAAGAATCCTGCCCCATCCCCATTCATAAGCAAATCGTTGTGTTTTGCTCATTCTTCGAGCATGGTTTTGCACTCCCCTGCTGCAGCTTCTTGCGCAGGCTCTTGTTCTTTTATGGGATTGAAGTTGTTAACCTTAATCCCAACTCCATTCTTCATATCGCCATCTTCGTGCATATGTGTGAAGCGTTCTTTGGCGTTCTTCCCCATCTCAATCTGTTCCTGTGGGATATATGTACCCGGGATACCTGACCACTCGGTTATATGGCCGAGTGGGCTAGGGGCTCGGTTATGACGTGTTCAAGAGTATGGCTCAAAAGATACTTATTTAGATATTTATGTTGAGTAATTGGCAAGTTAGGTTAGCAGATAGGATGGAATCTTCTATAACCGAATGATAGACTACCATGTAAGCTGCTGCCCTTCGGGTATATAAGGAGGGCAGGGGGTTTTCGATATGGAGAGAGACGTATTGGAACCCTAATTCCAGTGCACCGTCAAGCAATACAAGAACACCAAACATGACGTAGGGTTTTTATCCGCAAGGAGGCCCGAACCTATATAAACCCCGTGTCCTGTGTCCATCAATCTTTCATACTCATACGCCTACCTAGATTTACTATCAATAATATCTCTCGATAGTTTTGTCATCTCTTTGTCCTCCAACCACTGTCGACCAAGGATAACCAAGTGGCCATAGGCGGTGTTGGCGTCCAGTTGCGCAAGAAGGAGGCATACATCAATGTGCCTCTAAATACTGGGAACAAGAAATGGAGAGATGAGTGGTTCTATTGTGATAACCCTCCCCCTGTTCTTGCCGACTTCACTCGTGCGAAGGCAATTCCCCTGGCACAATGGACTAAGAAGCCTGATCCGATCGACCCCCAGGTGGTCGCTCTATTAAAGAAAATTGCAGATCTGAAGAAGGAAGGTGTTAACAGTATTACCGTTTCCAAGAGTTTCATAGTGCACTGAGTGCAGCCCCTGAAGCCTCAAAGTCACCCGGCATGGAATTATGTCAATAATGACGAAACCCGGGAAGTGCCTGACCCTCCTAATGGAGAACTTCGTAGAAAGCGCTTATCAAAGATGTTTGAAGGAGATATCCTTCAGGATCACTGTTTAATTGAGAAGGTGTACAACAAGGGCACTATGCGAGCCTGAGTAAGCTTCAGCCTACTTTAAGTGACCCATCGATCTTTCATACTCATACGCCTACCTAGATTTACTATCGAGAATATCTCTCGACAGTTGGCGCGCCAGGTAGGGGTAGTGTTGAGTCCAACTTTGGTGAGAGCGATGGCTTTCATTGATGTCAAGTTCCGCCCGGGAGACAAGATTCGCTTCTGCACCGTCGGCTTCATAGCCGATCAGAGTGGAAGCCTCGTCAAGCAAGAGCGGGCGACCCTTTCGGTGGTCGTCACGCCTTCAGATCTAGGTGTTAGAAAATCTCTGGTGGCTGGTCGCAAGATTGGGACAAATAGCTGGCAATGGTCCTTCAGAAGGAAACCTTCCCGGGCCCCAATTCAACATTGCCCATGATGAACCGATCAGCAACCTTGGCCGACTTGGCTCTAGATACAGTCGATCTCCCAATTCCTTTTTCAGAGGAATCGGACGAAGATCCCAATTTTTTCTTTGGCTCAAGACTAGTGGCGATGACCAGTGTTGATAATGAGTCAATCCTGGACCTTATTAGAGAACCGAGTGATTCCAAGAGCCACTCATCGAGTTATTGTGAGATCTGCATGGCAGAACTTACTGCTCTGAACACAGGGGCGGAAGGAGAAACTTCTACTGCGGATGATGATCCGGAGAATGTCACCCCAATGCATCAACAGCCAACTGCTCGTCAGAACAGATCCAGGGCCATTCCAAAACTTAAACATGGGCGACCTCACCTTACAACTGGATGGTGAAGAAGTGTTCAAAACTTCGCAGCATAACATTACGGCTGCGGCAACTTTGTTGAACTCGCTAGAGCCCATACTCCAGGCCAACCCGAAGATAACACCGCAAATCAACAAGTTAAAGGCACATATCAATGCCGCAGCCATACTTGAGATGCATGTGGCACGATCGGCACCCACTAAAGCGGCACCTGGGGCCGCCAGTTCGATGCCTAGTCAGGACAGAAGAGGATCACGGCGGAACGAACGACAAGCTACTCTGCCACCCGAACCCAAGCGACGGCCAATCATGGATTACTATGATCAGAACCCGCACGATGACATTCACAACGGTATACCACCTCGTGATGCCCGTGTCCGACTGGATGATAGATATCGAGAGCGGGATGATGCGGCCCGCCGGGAATACGAGGATGAATGACACCGTTGTGGCTTCGTTGATGATCGGTACTATGAGTGCAACGACAGGAGAGAGCCACCTCGAGACGACCGACACTACGATTGGCGGAACGAGCGTTGGTGCAAAGACAGAACTCGCTAGGAACCCGGTCGCAATCGGGAACAGACTCCATCCCTTGATGACTATGACGACGAGGCTGGTATCCAGGCCTTCACTTAGGAGTTGCAGACTGTCAGTTGACCAACTGGCTTAAAACCAATCGGCATTGAGAAATATGATGGCAAGACGGACCCACATGACTGGCTTCACGTCTACGCAAAAGCCATCCGAGCACTCGGTGGTGATATCTTTGTTATGGCTAACTATCGACACGTGTGCTTGGCCCCAACAACTAGAACTTGGCTCACCAATCTGCTCGACAACTCCATCGATTCTTGGGCAGAGTTTTGCAGGCAGTTCGTTGCCAACTTCCAAGCTACGTTCGATAGACCGGGGAATCACTGGGAACTCACCAGGATCAAGCAGCGAGACCGGGAGCCATTGAGGGAATACATCTGGCGCTTCTGCCAAGTGAAAAACACCATCCCCAATGTCTCGGATGCTCAAGTTGTCGCTGCCTTCCAAGGCGGGCTCCGCGACGATGACTTGATCAAGAAGATTGGAAGACTGGACGCGGCTAGAGGTTTGTCGGCCAAGGAGTTGTTCACCATGGCTGACAAGTATGCAGCTGGCAACTCGGCTCTCTTTCAAGTTTGCCGATACAAAGATGAGGCACCACGGAATCGCAACCAGGTGAGACCGTCCAATTATAATAAGGACGGTGACAGGAAGCACAAGCCAAACCGAATGGTGGCCAACACAGACTGTCCCAATTGGAGAAGGCAGGTCAGTCAGGACGACTTCGACAAAATGCTGGATGGTCCTTGCCTGCTGCATGACGGAGCACATAAGGCCAGAGAGTGCTTCAAGTTGAAGAACTTCGCGCATCACATGTTGAAGGTCAGCAAAGATTGCCCTTGGGTCCCCAAAGGCAGTAGAAAGGACGCTGATAAGGACAACGAGGAAGAGGATAAGGAGGACTTTCAAGATCCCGAGTGCGAGGTCAACAACATATGTGGGAGGTCCACGGCAGATTCTAAGCGTCAGCAGAAGATCCTCTATAGGGAGGTTCACTCGGTCTCGCTAGCAGTGCCTCACTATCTACGATGGTCTGAGGTCCCGATCACCTTTGATCGATCGGACCACCCGGATCATATTCCTAGACCTGGAAAATACCCGCTAGTGCTAACACCGACTGTAAACCGAGTCTGGTTGAATAGGGTTCTGGTTGGATGATGGCAGCAGTCTCGACATCCTTTTTGTGAAAACCTTCAGGGAGCTCGGCATACCTCTAACTGACCTCAAGCTCAGCAGATCACCGTTTCATGGTGTGATCCCTAGCATGCAGACAATCCCGCTGGGGCAAATCACTCTGCCAGTGATGTTCGGTACTCGGGAGAACTATAGGATGGAGCGCATCACCTTCGAGGTTGCGGATCTGGACTCCACCTATGACGCCTCATAGGGAAGCCGGCCAAAGCAAAGTTCATGGCCATACCCCACTACCCGTACATGATGATGAAGCTTCCAGGGCCGAACAAAGTGATCTCACTCGATTCGGATGTCCGTACCTTCTATATGACTGTGACAACCGGAGCTGCGAGCGGACTGAGAAGAAGGTGGCAGCATCGAAACTCGATAAGCTGAAGATGGAGATTGCAAAGGAGGAGAAGGCCATGCTCCACTCGCCTCCTAAGAAGACGCTAAAGGCCACGGTGCAAGCGGAAGCCGTGGAGTCAAAGAAGATACATTTAGATGCTAGTGATGTATCAAAGGCCACCAGTATTGAGGTCAATTTAAGTGATAAATAGGAAAGCACGCTCATCCTTTTTCTTCGAAATAATAAAGACATATTTGCATGGAAGCCCTCTGATATGCTGGGTGTTCCAAGGGAAAAGGCTGAGCACAAACTTCACGTTTGAGACAATGCTAAACCTGTGAGGCAGCGACTTAGACAATTTTCACAAGACCGAAAGGACGCGATTAGTCAAGAAATCGGTCGATTATTGGCAGCTGGTTTTATTAAAGAAGTCTTTCACCACGACTGGTTAGCCAATCCGGTTCTAGTGAGATAGAAAAATAAGGAGTGGCGAATGTGCGTGGATTACATTCGCCTTAACCAGGCTTGCCCCAAAGACCCGTTCACTCTCCCTCGCATAGATCAAGTGGTCGACTCAACGGTAGGATGCACCTTGTTATGCTTCCTAGATGCTTATTCGGGGTACCATCAGATTCCCTTAAACGAAGCAGATCAGCTTAAAACATCATTCATCACGCCATTCGGGGCTTTCTGTCATACGATAATACCATTCGGCCTGAAGAACGCTGGTGCCACCTACCAGCGGACTATGCAGCGATGCCTGGATGACCAGATCAGGAAGAATGCAGAGGCTTATGTTGATGATGTGGTAGTCAAAAGCCAACTCACCCCCAATTTGATATCCGACCTAGATGAGACATTTAGCAATCTTCATAAGTACAACATGAAGTTGAACCCGGAAAATGCGTATTTGGCATTCCCTCAGGAAAACTACTCGGTTTTCTGGTCTCACATCGAGAAATCGAGGTAAATCCGGAAAAAATCAATGCCATATTGCAATTGGGATGCCTGCACTCATAAAAAGACATCCATAAGTTAACTGGTTGCATGGCAGCACTCAGCCGATTCGTGTCAAGGCTTGGCATCCATGGACTACCCTTCTTTCGGCTACTTAAAAAGCAAGATCCCTTCGTATGGGACGATGAGGCAAAGAAGGCTTTGGATGAATTTAAGGCTTACATTAGCAGCCCACTAGTGTTAACGCCCCCGGAAAAGAATGAAACTTTGCAGCTATATATCTCCGTAACCACAAATGTCGTCAGCACGATTCTAGCGATGGAGCGAGCAGAGGATGGCAAGGCTCAAAGCGTACAACGGCCGGTTTACTTTGTCAGCGAGGTCCTATCAGAATCAAAGGTATGATATTTTTAGCTTCAGAAGCTAGTTTATGACTTGTTGATGACATCTCGCAAGTTAAAGCATTACTTCGAAGACCACCCTATCGAGGTCCATACGTCCTTCGGGCTAGGCGAACTCCTTCACAACCGAGAAGCAACCGGAAAGATTGCCAAGTGGGCCATCGAACTAGGGTCATATGTGAGGCGCCCCTTCCCGGAGGATCGAGGTCCCGAAGGTGCTGATAACGCAGACACATTATAATACAACAATGATCCAAATTTAAGTTCAATTATTACATCAAAGTGCAGCAGAATTACAAGTTCATGAAGTTTTGAAAACAGCAGAAGTGAAATAACGATAAAATCTACGAGCTCGATGATACAGCATGGTGATGATTCATGCCCGAAGAATCAACACCCAAGCAGCACTCACAATCACTGCGGTGGCAGATCAGACTCCCAATGGGCAGTCCAACCCTCAGGGACTTGCACGTCCCAAGGCAACACATCTACAAGCAATTCTATTTCTTCAGTACCTGAAAACCACATAAGCATAAAGCCTGAGTACTAATTACTCAGCAAGGCTTACCCGTCAAAAACCTAGACATGCAATGGCTCTAATAGGTGGCTTGTTTAAAAAGGACTCGTACTAAGAAACCTATTAGTTCTATCATGTTTTATTTTCAGATTAAATGGGTTATGCTGAATATAACTTTAGTTGCAACAATAAGATAATAAAACAATATATAAAATAAGTGCAACAAAAGAACAATAAAATATACCAGTAATAACCAATACAAATCCATATCCATGATATCATGTGCAACTACGTGATTGGCGTGGTGAACCAGCGGTACTCATTACTACGAGGGACAGCAATTGCAATTGATTTACACCAGCTGGGAAAACCCGAATAACACGACACATACGCACCAATTAAGGTTGTATATGGCAACCTTTCACAAGAAAAACCACCCACATCCAGACCTGGGTGTGGTGACGTCGAGTGGGCATGCTGTCCTACCAACAGTACTTCATGGTATGGACTGCCCACTCCCGCAGCCGAGGGGTCCTAAGACCAACGCACCTTAATCGTCCTTGATATAAGCAATCTTTAATGCTACATCGGTTTACTAGTGCCCATAAAACTAGCATGCATTTGGTACTATTCAAAACTTGATCAAGGGGCCGACCACGGACAGGTCCTAGGGTGGGCAAGACAGGGCTACCGCAGCCAACACCCATGTGTTGCTACGAACCTACACATGCAAATTCCCTATCTGGCCAAACATCAAAATAAACTTCATTTACATAAGTTCCATTTTAGTGACCAAGTTTATTCCATAATAATCATGATAACTACCGAGACTTATCAATTACCAAGCATAGCATCTTAGTACCAAACCTACCAAGTTTCTAATAAAAACAACATAGGTCATTTGGGGAAACATGCATGTTGGGTTCCAATCAACTCCTATGACCTAATGCAACAATTCAAACATAGACACTAGTAGTGAATTAAACTAGCAAAACTTTATAAAGGGCTAATGCAAACTGGGGCTTGCCAGGATCCACGCTAGTGTTAGCAACTACAATCTCTTGCTCTTTGGGCTCTTGGTCTTGCTGGACGTCGGGGTCCTGCTCCTGGGCGTCGTTACCTATTGATGAACAAAGGGTTTAACGGTAATGTTGAAATACCATTACATACAATGACATGATGAATGCAACAAATGATGGATGCATATTGCATTAGAGTGTGGGTGCCAACAACCTTATTAACAAGTTCTCGAAGCCATATGCTTCAAAGAAACAAATTAGGTTTTCATTATTTCATGTGTGTGGATCATTTTAAATAGGATTGTTATAGCTTGAGAACAATTAAAAAATTTAAAATAGTAACAAGATGATTCTAGACATGAGTGATTTAACATGAATAGAGACATATATGAAGTGCATTTTTACCAAGTTATAGCCTCTGGACAGCATTATTTTAATTACTAGAATCTATTCAAGTTAAAGCATTACTTAATTCATAGAATATTAAATACTGCAGATTTGACTTAGCCAAAATTCAGGGTGATGCATTAACACGAAACAACAGTGCATGCAAAAGATCAGAATTAATTTTCATTCCTAGAATTATTAAGGATTTATTTGGTGTTTGGACAAGTTATTTAATTAACTAAATTATATTAACAGAGGCAGTTGGTTATTATTTTATTAAAATAAGGCACATTATTATGAAGCTAACAAAATTGATTTGAGGTCATTTGGACTTCAAATGAATTTACTATGCATTTTTGAAGTTCTATTAGTTTTCTGGTATTTCTTGGGATTAAACAATTGACACGTCAGCGCCATGTGGCAGCCACATCAGTGCCGACTGGATGCCAGCTCAGCTGCCAGTCAGCTTCACTGGAGGGCGGCGGCGCGCGGCCGGGGCTTGCCGGAGGGCTCGCCGCTGGTGACGGTGGGCGACAAAACCTCACCGTGGGAGTGGAAATATAATGCGCGCGACGAGGCGAGGAGACTAGGGGGGTTCGCGACGTCGGAAACTTATCGGAGATGGGTCAGCGACGAGCGGCGGCGGAGAGAGGAGGTTTCTTGGTTGGACACAGGAGGCAGGTGCACGCACATGATTGGAGCAATGCCGGGGCTCGGGGAGCCGTTGGCGCGGGGGAGAAAGCAGCACGGTGCGGCAGCAGAGGCAGAGCGCGGTAGGGGAAAAGCAACTCGCTTGCTTGGCCGGAAGCAGCGTGTGGCGAGGGAGGAGGGCAAGGTGAGGTGACAGGCGATCACGCGCGGGCCCTGGCGATGCTGGGCGACGTGGAGAAGTCGGGAGCCAGGAAACGAGGAGCGTGGCAGAGTGGAGTAACGCGGCGGTGCAGCATTGCCTTGGGCAGAGGCGAAGGGGACGTGGAGCATCGGCAGCTAGCGGTGGGCACGAGAAAAGGGAACAGGGGCGAGAGGACGGGGTGGTCACCCGCCGGTGAGAGCGGTTGGCGCCGGGAACCGGTCGGAGCTTCGGCCAGTGGCCATGGTGGCAGGACTGCGCTGGCTTCGGGTAGGGAAAAAGGAACACGGAGCCGTGGCGGGTAGCGGCGAGCTGCAGGGAGATGCGCGCGGGGATGGAACGCGACCTCGTGGCGGGGTGGCGAGTACCGAGGCGGTGGCAGGGAATCACGCTGGCGCGCGCGGGGGAGAGGCGACGGGAGGAAGAAGATAGAGATTTTTGCAGAAAGGACCCCCAAGGTTTCAAAAAGATTGCAAAGAGGTCACTGGTTTAGTTTTAATTGATTTAAATTACTTCCTTAATTCCATTTAAACTGAAATTTGAACTGTGGGTTAATTAAGATATGAGCAATTCATTTGTGAAGTATTTTTTGGTCAGACAAGAAATAATTTAATTGGAATTATTAATTAAAGTTAAATCAATTCTAGGGTTAAACCATTTATTTGATTGATTTCCTATTGGAATAAAATTCTTGTTTTTGGCCCAAAATTCTATTTTATTATTACCATAATTCTGATGTAATTATTTGGCCCATGGTTTATCGAGATTTAATTTGCTTCAAAGTTTTTGCTTGAGGGTTTTATTTTGGCTTGAGGAAATTCCATTTTTAACTTGCTCCCATTATTTCATGCTCATTCTTGAGTTCAAAATTTTTGGCAATTTTGTGCTTAGCAAGAAATGAGACACCTGGTTGTCACAATATGATATCACCTACAAGCCCCTCAACGCGATCAAAGGCCAGGCATTATCTGACTCCATCGCCGAGTGGACCGAGTCAGAGCTACCGCCCACGCCGAAGGAATTGAGTTATTGGACAATGATGTTTGATGGTTCCCTATAACTGGAGGGAGAAAGAGCGGGGGTGGTATTGGTATCTCCGGATGGCGCCAAGTTATGGTACGTGCTCCGAATGCACTTCCACGCCTCCAAGAACGCAATTTGTTTCATGGGCATCGAACAGCCATATCACTCGGCGTTAAAAGGCTTAGCATCACCGACGACTCGGCGCTAGTGATTAAGCAGGTCACAAAGGAGTGGTGTTGTTCCCACGAGAGCATGAAGGCGTACTGTACTGAAGTTCGGAAGCTAGAAGACAAGTTTGATGGCATCGAGTACAAGCACGTCCTCCGAAAGTTTAACGAAGAGGCGGACGAGCTGGCCAAGCTTGGGTCCAGCAGAGCAAAAATACCAGATGGGGTATTCCTCGATGATTTACATCAGCCATTTGTACTAACCCAGCAAACTGTGTGCAGTCTGCTACAAACGACGGAGCAATTTCCCAGGTTGTTGAATTCATGACTGAAATAGTCACTCGGTTTGGTGCCCCACACAAGATAATTACCGACAACGGTACTCAGTTCATGGCACAAGAATTCAAGGATGTTGTGGCTCGTGTTGGCTTCAAGATCGGGTATGCTTTAGCAGCCCATCCGCAAAGCAATGGCCAAGTTGAACGATCAAATGGCCTATTGCTTTCTGGGATCAAGCCTCGCATTTTTGACAGACTTGAAAAATACGCTCGATGGTGGGTTCGAGAGTTGCCTTCGGTGTTGTGGGGTCTTAGGACCAATGTCAGCCGAGCCACGGGTCTTTCCCCCTTTTTATTGGTCTATGGATCCGAAGTAATGTTACCAACTGAAGTGCTGTTCGCTTCTCCACGTGTGATAGTGTACGATGAAAACGTGTCCAACAACTATCGATGTGATGACCTGCTGATGCTTGAAGAACAAAGGGATACCGTATTGGTCCGGTCGGCAAAATATTAGCAAAGCCTCCGGCGCTATCATGACAAGAAAGTCCGATCTCGAGACCTTTCTATCGGTGACTTGGTGTTAAAGCAAGTCCAAACTATGGCTGGTAAGCACAAATTGTCAGCTCCTTGGGAAGGTCCTTTTATTGTATAGGAGTTCACTCGGCCAGGTGCATATCGAATGATGCGCAAGGACGGGTCAGACTTCCCCAGCTCCTGGAATATATCTCAGCTACGTCGTTTCGATGCTTAGTTTTCATAGTTTATTGTTATTTGTACATCCTTGTATTTTTCATTACAATATATATGTACACTGTGGTCATGGTGTTTCGTAATACAATTTATGATTCCTATGAAATGCTTCGTTAAAACATGACCCAAACTCTGATTCTTGGTATTACCGCAACTCGTACATGTCGACCAAGCGGGTTTCTTAGTCCCCAGGGTTCATGTCGTCTGTTGGGGACCAATGCAATTTTCCTGATTCGCATATGCTTGATCGAGTGGGTTCTTAGTCCCCATGGTTCATGTTAGTTATTGAGAAAATTGCTTAGAGTGCTGGCATGAGTTTTGTGTTGGTTGTGAGTGCTAGACATGAGTTCATACAATACATAAACAAAGCAGTACGGCCAAAGAATTCATTACAATATTGGTGATGGATCTAGACCTCTAGTCTATCAAATCAGATTTTACTACATTCATAGTAGCAAAATATAGTATCAAAACAGACAATCAAATTCTTTACACCTTTGGTAAAGGGTCCAGTTCTATCTGGTCAATTAAGATAGTGGCAGTTTTTTGAGCCTCAGTTATCAATGTCTCACATTGATCGTCGGTGAGGTCCTCGTGGAAGCCTTCAGCGACAGCATCCAGGTCCAGGCTGGAAATGTGTGATTTGGCAATTGCCAGCACTTGAGCACCGGCTAGCTCAGCTATATGACGGGCATGCTGGTTTACTCGGCTTGGCGCTTCTTGTAGCCGGACCAGGAGGTCTCGACACTTACGTGGCTTCTCTTCAGGAATAATGTACTGGGCAACTGCCTCTACATCACTCTGCAAAGCTGCAAGAGACCAGCGAAGATTTACGTCACCCTCAACAAATTTCTTTTGTAACAACTCGTAAGCTCTATGAGACCCTACAAAGGCAAAATAAATACATTTGTAGGGGAAAATATAGTTCCAGCAATGCAGGTAATATCAACAGTTTACCTTTGAGGCGCTTTTTTGTAGCAGCCTTTTCCGCCTCAGGAGTAGTTGCCTTTGCTTTGTAGTCTTCTTTCAGCTTCTCAATTTCTTTGAAAGACACCCTGAATTTATTTAGTTCATCTATTGCCTTTTTGAATATGCCCTCGACTTTAGATAGCTCAGTTATCAATGTTGAATTTTTCTCTTGTTGAGCTTTTAGTTGTTCATCAGCCTCTATTGAAGGTCACGAGTAAGTGGCCAGCCACAAGATAAAGGGAGAGACAGGGAAACCATACCTTGGGATTTCTTCTTCTAGTGATCCTTGGATTCCTCCATGGTCTTGAAGCCAGCTTTCAGTTTTTCGAAGTTCTTCATAACTTCCTCTGGTTCTTGCAATCGCTCCGACAATTCTTGATTTTGTTTCTTTTATTTGTCAACCGCGTCAGAGGAAGACTCTAACGCCTTCAAGCGATCCTTCAGTTCGGCAATCAAAGTTATCGAGTCAGCTTCCCTTTGATTTTTAGAGGCAAGCTCCCGCGACAAATCTGCGATAGGGCATTCGACAATTACAATATGTGGAATTCTTGACATACTCATGATTAAAAAGGGACTACTGATGGCATACCTGATATCTTGCCTTGCAAGTCGTCTATCTGGGAGGAGTATGATTTCAGCTCGAGGGTCAGATGACCGACTTCTAGCCTCTCCCTAGCAAGCTGATCTTCGGTATCCAGGGCCTTCGCCAGTTTTCTGCTGGCAAATCGCAACACCTTGTTTTTGCCTTTTTCTTCAAATCATACTCCTTTTTCTTCAAATCATATTCCGTTGTATCCCTTTTTCTTCAAATCTACAATTTCCTATAGTATCTTGTCGACCTGCGATTTCTTGTTTGGAGACGCCTTTGCCGACCACTCGGGTCGTGGCACTGGCGCTTCAGCTGCAAACTCTGACAATGATGGTGCATGGTTCTCATGGTAGAACCAGTCAGTGTGCCACCCTTTGTTTGTCAAGCGGAGAGGAACCTCGATATACTTTGTCTTGTTCCTAAGATGGAACCCAGCTCCCCCAATCACATTACTATTGTTCGATTTTAACATGAATAGCTCTTTGAAGGTATCAAAGTGCGGGGTGATCCCCAAAAAGGCCTCACACAGGTGGATGAATATAGAAATGTGGAGAATAGAATTGGGATTTAGATTCACCAGATTGATTCCTTAGAAAAATAGCAATCTTCAGACGAAATTGCTATAGGGGATCCCAAAACCGCGATAAAAGAACGAGGCGAAGACGGTGATATGATCAACAGGGGGTTGCGGAAATTTTTGACCAAGTGCTTCAATCCAATCTCCGGTCCGCTGATCCTGAAGGACTCCGTCGATTACCAGCCTGTTGATCTTCTCCGCGTCTATGACGGAGGCCGGGAACTCTTTGATCCCCATCGGAATGTCAGGGCAAGCTTCATCCTCCGTTGAAGTAGGGGATGCCTACTTTCGCGAGTCTCTCGCACTTGGGCGAGATCTCTTTGGAGCCATGGAGCGGTGGATTTGCGGAAATGGAAAGATTGGATGCTAGATAGGGTGCGAGGGAAGATCTAGGGTTTGAAGCAAGAGGCAGCGGAAGCAGAGCAAAATGAAGGTGAGGGGTCACGAATGAGATAAGTGTGCTTATGTAGTGACTGATTAACCTAATTGACCCCGTACACTAATAGGCCTACTTAGCCTGATAGCTCATGATGAGGACATCACTCCTAAGGATACATGTAACACTCCTCCAATTCTGGACTTGCAAGGTCCAATGGCTAGAGCTCGTGCATGACGACTAAATTTAGAGGTGAGCTCGTTCCTACGTTCTTTATTGTATGTCACTTTTGAGAATGGTTTGCTATCTAATGATTATATTGTAATTAGGAACCATGGAGAGGACCAGGAGATGATGGGAGAAGGACTTGGAGACCTGGAGGACCAGCAAGTAAGTGGAAGCCAAGGTGGAGGCCCAACCAAAACTGACTTCGAGTCTGTTTTGGGGTTCAGGACCAGTCTGTACTAAAACGGATGCCCAGGACGCATACAGACTCAGATTTGGACGTTCTACATATGCACAGAAAGATAAGAAGAAGACCTTTCAAATTCCATCGGTCTCATATCAAAATTCATCCGGAGTCATCAGGAATCGCTGAAACAAGAGAGGGTCCAGAATCTGTTTCGGTGCTGTGACGCCTGTTTTTGGCCTTTGGGCTTTGTATCTAGTTGACCCAATTAGGGGCGCGTCCAGAGGGTCTTGCACGACCCTAGGGTCTTCATATACAGCCACTGCTGCACCATTAGGGTTTGGGTTTTACTTAGATTATTCTGTTCATAACAATTTCACCGTCATCACGGTTTGTGAGACCCCAACTTCGCGAGATTCATAATAAATCTACAATTGTATTGCATTCTTCTTTGTTCTTGCTTGTGTTCTTGATTTGCAGGTAGGGATTAGCCTTCTCAGCGAGGTCAATCGTTTTAGGACGGTTGATAACCAGAGGAGACATTGTGCTGCGATTGCGGGGTTTAGAACGTGTTGTTCTGAAGCCGGATCGATTTGTGTGTCGCCTTCGACCCAATCAATGTATTCAGAACCTTTCAGAAGATCGGGAACCCTTGTCCATATCAAGTGGTAATCAGAGCTTCAGGTGCACCGTCAGGTTTGCACTACCCTTAGTTAATTTCGTTTTGTGATCATCCTATCGTCCACAGAAAAGCCCAAAAAAAATTTTCCCTCCGCCCATAACCACGTGTTTAGCCTTTGCATATTTCAATTTCAGAGTCCATAGTGTTGAGTTTGTGCCCTAGTTCTTGTTTACTCGCTGGTTTAGTTTGTGTTTTTTGTCGTCAGTAGTGTTTCCCTTGCAACCCTAGCCGCCATCCCCTTCGCCATCCTCTATTTTGTTGCCTTTTTGTGCTAGGGTTGATTGATCGACACACCTATTCTAGTCCCACCCTAATCCCACCCTAAACACATCGTCAACACCCTGGACCAATCCCCACAAATTCCACTTTCCGCTGCCTCCACGCCACCAAAAAAAATCCTACCGGATTCCAAACCCAACCCCAAACCCGACCCTAAACGGACTCGGGTTTCTTGAGAACCAATTCCGACACCCCTTCGGTAAAACGGGCATAACTTTTCGCTCGGGTATCCGTTTAGACTGAAATTTTTATAGGAGATTCTTGACTCAAGGTTTAGCATACCCACACTGGGCTTTGCCCTGTGTGCCCTCGTCAAAAAATTCAAAAAAAGTCGGGAAGATAAAGAAAAAATTGATTTAAGTTTAAACCCGACGTTTTCTGCAACTTCAAGATTTTCTGTAGGCCACATCCTACCTCTATTTGAGCTTAAATTTTCTGTGTATTCTTCTCCATTGTTAGTGAGTTGGAGAAAAATATCAAAAAAATAAAATAAAATAAAGAAATTTAGGATTTCTACTAGTGCTACATCTAGCCCCCTGAAATTTCTTGATTTGGCTGTTTTGCACTTAGCCCCCTGTTATCGCCTGTTGTACCTTTGTCTCCTTGTTTCTACTTTGCTATCACTACTATTCTAGGACATACTTAGACCAGCAACTAGGGACAAGTTACTTGGGCATTTATTCAGCTTTACTATCTATTTTTGATTTGTGTGCCACTCATATATATATATTTGGCCTTCCTAGCTCTATATATTTCTTCTGGACATCACACAGGTTATTTTGTGACCCTTGTAATTATGGAACACATCTCTCTGATATCCTTTGCTTTGCTTTTCAGAACTTTGTAAGATCTTTGTAAGGAGTCTCCTTTTGTTGTGTTGAGAGGCACCACTACTTAGCTCTTTTGTAGGGATAACCTTCACTGTTTGTTTCCTGTTTTGGTGTTTGTGATGGCAGGAAGTGACGACGGAGAGATGGCTTCACCCTCACAATTTTCTGAGTGCGTGAGCCAAGAGCAGCTCCAGAAGGCTTTGCAGGCTGCTCAGAGTGATTTGGCAGAGACGATCACCAGAGCCGTTACTGATGAGGTCAGCAAGCTTCACATTGGAGAATGCACCGAGCGGTTGGAGAAGTGGGTCTCTAAGTAAACCGATCAGGTTGTCGCGTTGGAGACCGGTCCCAAAACCAACGATACGAACACCAATAACAACAACAACGACGTTGAAGACGTCCATGATGAAGACATGGTGTATAAGGCTGATGGCACCGTGGATAGGTCAGCTACAAGGACCGCACAATTACGATGTCGTTTGCAACATAATACTCAAGGTATGGGTGGTTTCCATAACTACAATCGTCGTCCACATGGTAACTATGCTCCAGATGACCCGTATGCTAAAATTAAGTTTTCAATTCCTTCGTTTTGGGTCAGTATGATGGTGGTGTTTATCTTGATTGGGAGATGACTGTAGAACAAAAATTTAGTGCCCACCTTGTTCCTGAACAACATAGAGTTAGACAAGCTACTAGTGAGTTTAAGGACTTTGCTATTGTTTGGTGGAGTGGTCTAGCTGCTGAAACTGATTTGCCTACTACTTGGGAAGAACTTAAGGTAGCAATGCGTGATCGTTTTGTTCCTCCTTTTTATAGAGAGATTCATAATAAACTGCAGCATTTAGAACAAGGAGATAAAACTGTTCTGGTGTACTTTAGTGAGCTTCAGAAGGGTTTGATTCGTTGTGCTGTAGTTGAAAAAGCAGAGGATCAGATTTGTCACTTTTATTCTGGTTTAAGAAAAGAAATTCAGGACATCCTTGATTATAAAGAATATTATACCATCACCCAGTGTTTCCAGTATGCTACGCTTGCAGAGATAGAATCACAGGGACTTTTCTAGGCTTTTGAGGAGTACAGCAAGTCAAGGAACTCCTACCCCCCATGCTCGACGGGGACATCGGGGTTGCCCAGGCCATCTTTCCGGCCGCCCCCACCAGCAGCTACCAAGGGAACCAGTGTTGTTTCTGCAGCCCCAAGGTCAGCCCCTGCACCTTCTACGTGCTCAGGTAAAACTTTTGTGCAGGTACCAGCTAGTAGTGCCTCCTCTGTTGCTTCGACGGGGCGCACTACAGGGATTCAGTGCCCCCTCTGCCATGGACTTGGTCATGTGCAGAAAGATTGTCCAAGTAGGCGGGCATATGTGGTGACAGACGATGACGGTTACATGAGCACCTCCGATGTGGAGGATGAGGAGGAGGACGTCGCTACCACCAGTAGTGACCTCGTTCTTGGAGGCGGAGACACCCTGGGATACATGAACATTGTTATTCAACGTGTCCTTAGCACACAAGTTCATCAGCCCAAGATGATGCAGTGCCACAACTTGTTCCAGATTCCCTTCATCATCACGAACCGCCGAGCACGTGTCATCATTGATGGAGGGAGCTGCAATAACTTGGTGAGTTCTGTTGTGGTCAACAAGCTTGCTTTGACCACACGTCCACACCCACATCCGTACTACATTCAGTGGTTAAACGACTAACGACTCTGGCACAGCTAAGGTAATACAAACTTGCAGAGTTCCTTTTTCCATTGGTTCTTATGTGGATTCTGTTGATTATGATGTCGTACCCATGCAAGCATGTTCACTTTTATTGGGTAGACCTTGGGAATTTGATAATGATGTTGTACACCATGGTAGGAGTAATAAGTACACTTTTATGCATAAAGGAACTAAAATTACTTTGTTACCAATGACCCCAGCTGAAATTGTACAAGCTGATTTAGAAAGAGCTGCTAGTTTGAAAAATAAATGTCCTAAAATTCAACAACCTGTTAATTCTAATTCTAATTCTAAGGGTGCTGGAATTAAATTACAAGGTCATTCATGTCTTGCAACAAAATCTGAGCTTTCTGAAATTTCTGATAATGATGATATTTGCTATGCTTTGATATGCAAAGAAGCTTTGTTTTCGCTTGATGATATTGCTTCTAGTGCTTTGTCTCCTGCTGTCACTAACCTTTTGCAGGAGTATGAGGATGTTTTTCCAGCTGAGATACCCCCGGGATTGCCACCTTTGAGACGGATTGAGCATCAAATTGATTTGATTTCGGGTGCTAATTTGCCAAACCATGCTGCTTATAGGACGAACCCTGAGGAGACTAAGGAGATACAACGACAAGTTCAAGACCTTTTGGATCGTGGGTATGTTCGTCAATCACTTAGTCCTTGTGTTGTTCCTTTACTTTTGGTTCCTAAGAAAGATGATACTTGGCGTATGTGTGTAGATTGTAGAGCCATTAATAATATTACTATTAGGTATCGTCATCCTATTCCTAGGCTACACGACATGCTTGATGAGTTATATGGTTCTATAATTTTTACTAAAATTGATTTGCGTTGTGGCTACCATCAACTTGGAATGAAACTTGGAGATGAATGGAAAATAGCTTTCAAAACCAAATTTGGATTATATGAGTGGTTAGTAATGCCTTTTGGTTTAACTAATGCACCTAGTACTTTCATGCGCCTGATGAATGAGGTTTTAAGAGCTTTCATTGGCAAATTTGTGGTAGTTTACATTGATGATATCTTGATTTATAGCAAATCCATAGATGAACATATGAATCATTTGTGTGTTGTTTTTGATGCTTTATGAGATGCACGTTTATTTGGTAACCTTGAGAAGTGCACCTTTTGTACGGATTGAGTCTCTTTTATTGGCTATGTTGTGACTCCACAGGGAATTGAGGTGGATGAGGTGAAGATTGAAACCATAAAGAGCTGGCCTGTACCAAAAACTATCACACAAGTGAGGAGTTTTCTTGGTCTTACAGGTTTCTTCCGCTGCTTTGTCAAAGATTTCAGCACCATTACTGCACCTTTGCTTGAGTTGACAAAGAAGGGCGTTGATTTCCATTGGGGTAAGGTACATCATGAATATTTTGATGCTTTGAAGGATAAACTTACACATGCACCATTGCTGCAATTACCTAATTTTGATAAGATTTACACATGAGTCTTTCCATTGGGGTAAGGTACATCATGAACTTACACATGAGTCTTTCCATTGGGGTAAGCAGCTCCCGGTGGTTCTTGATCCTTTTGCTTGAAATTTATTAACTTCCTTCTTAATTCAATTACCTTTGTGAGCGGAAAGAACTTCTTGTAGAAAAATACTCTCAAGGAGGGCCAACTTCCTTCAGCATCCTCAACATGACGAGTGTACAATGTTTTTGTTGCATCTCAAGTGTCTTTATGGACACCAGGTATGTTCACAGTAGAGCAGACTAACTCGAAGTGCTAAAGGTGGGCATAAGGGTTTTCCGAGCATTCCCCTAAAAAGGGCGTCAACTGAACCAAAAGTATGAGTTCTGGGCGGATCTCATAATTTTGGGTCTTGATTGGTAAAGCGGAGCTTGGGGGCTCCATGTTTTCAGCCTTAGGGGCTGAGAACTGGCTAATGGAGGATAATTCCATAAAGGTAGCTAGGGTGAAAAATAAAGAAAAACTAGCGGATGAGACGGAGTTCAGAATGGCACTGCTACCGCTCCCCGGCAACGACACCAGAAAGCTTGTTAGCGGTTCTTAAGCTTAACAGGGAAAATTTGCAAGCGTACAAATGCCGATGTAGCTTTCACCCGGGAGTATTCAAGAGTATCGATTTCCACAAGGAACGAGTAAAGTGTCACTCCTAATCTATCAAGTCCTCGTGATGAGGGGGCATAATAAAGTGTACTCTATAGGAAGAAGAAGTCCCCGGGCCAGGCAGAAGAAGTCCCCGGGACAGGCAATCTAATGTAGTGAACCTTCTCCAAGTAAATTAGTGAGAATTCTATTTCTAAATATTTGCTTCGAGGCACGATAATGATCCACAGGTAAGGGTCGGTAACTAACCTCATGTACTAGTGGGCACGTTAACGCTAGACAACCCTACTTGAGACTTCCCGAACATGGTGGAATTCAATATTGGACGGATAGGGCTGTCACCACCTGCTGCCTACCACACAGCCCATGGGGACGAATGCAATCCCAGGAAAGCTAAGTCTAAACACCATGTCTAAACATAGACTTTCATACCAGTTCTAGAATTGGTAAACATAACAAGATAATGCTACGAAGCAATAAAAAGTTATGGATGAGGACCCCGCAGAATAAAAGGATAGAAATACTCACTTTATTACTTGTGCAAGAATTTTACTACATGTTACCCGGCCCCGAAGATGAGGGAGATTACTCACGCAGGAGCTTCATCCCCGAGGCACAAGTTGAAGGAGCCAGCATCCTGAACTCCTCCTCCTACACCTCTACTCTTCTACTTGGGTAAAATTTGGAACTAATGCTTATTTCTTCTGAAATCCTTCACTCCCCCCTCCCCCCCCCCCCCCCCCCCCCACCCGTGGCGATGGGCTGGCATGCATTTATAGGTGATGGGAAGTCGGTAGGCGAAAGTCGGTCCACCGGGCGTCTGGCTTCGCCGGGCAGCCACGTGTGCCGGGCGGCAGCCTGGGCTAGGCGGCGGCCTAGGCCGGGCGGCCCTTGGATAATGTCGGTTTCATGACCGACCTCCCCCGGATGGCTCAGATTTCACCCCAAATGTCAGTTGTTGGGTCGGTGGCTACCGACTTCTTTATTTTGGGACCGGTAGGCTTCATGGGCCTCATGGGCTGGTAGCGCTGTCACAACCCCCTTAGACTGAAGTTCCCGAGGTGCTGATTAAGCAGACACAAGATAATACAACAACCGACCAAGTTCAAATTACGTAAAAAGAGTGTTATTTATTATACATCAGAGTTAAGTACTTAAGTGCAGCGGAAATATTACAAAGTTCAGTTTTAAAAGCAGCGGAAGATAACATGATTAAACATCTACAATTTACAACTCAACGATTGTAGCAAGTGTGATAAATCCGAGCCCATACGGATTATCACCTAGCAACACACAACAGCAGCGGCTACTCAGTCTCCCAATGGGCAGACCATCACTCAGGGATAGACATGTCCCAAGGAAGAACACCCATAGGTAGATCATAAGCATCAGTGTTATTACCTGAAATAAAGAAAACAACAACATGGCAAAGCCTGAGCTACTAAGCTCAACAAGTCTTACCCGACAAGTAATTAAATTTAGACATGCAAAGGCTCAGAGATGGATAATAGTAAATTTAGTGAACCTTCTAATAACTATAATAATATAAGATAACTTGCATGTCAAAGTAATAAGTACAACAAGCAATCTGAAAATTTAATTGAGTAACAAAGAACTTCAGTTCAGATTCACTAAAATTCAATATTCTTCATCCCAACATTCCATTAATTATTATTAGTGAGGTTATTAAGCAACGATGTGACGTAGTGAACAAGTGGTACTCATTACTGCGAGGGATAGTGATTGCAATCGTTTTACACCAGCTGGGAAAATCCGAAATACACGGCATACGCATCATTTAAGAACACGTATGACAACTTTTCGCAAAGTGATAATACATGTCGATCCGAATCTAAAAATCCCGAGTGGGCAGCCATTCCACGGTAACGTCGGGAATCTGTCCACTCCTACTGGATCACATGACCAAGAATTTTAAGTTATCGTCCAAGCATGCATATGACAATGCTACATCAGTTTACTAGTTCTCATATACTAGCATGCATTCGGTACAGTTTAATGCTTGCTCAACAGGGCCGACAATGGATGGGTCCTAGGTCGACACAGACAGGGCTACAGCCTTGCAAGACATGTCCTCTGAAGGCACATGATCTTTGACCTTTCACCTACGGGGCCTGTCCATGTCTCAAATTTTAGTTGCTGACCCAAACGGACTGCCACCTTGCGAGACAAAAACCACCACAGGTACTTTGCCTTCGCCCTTACCCATACAGACCCGTTTAGTCCAAATTTTATCATTCTTACTTCACATTATCACTACCATCATGTTACTAATATTTCAAGTACCATAATAGTGCCCATACTACAACTAAGCATAATAATTCCTCTATTAACTACCGGTACCTGTATACCATGTCTAAAATAAAATAGGATATTTCTAGGAAATGCAGGTGGGTTTTCATCCAACTTCTAAACTTAAAGCACAAACAACCTATGCACATCTAGCAATGTGAGGGTCGAGGAGAGAGGCGGAGTGGTCGGAGAGCACCAGTGGACTCCGGCGAAGGTTGACGGAGTCACCGAGGCGACGGAGAAGCGCCGGATGAAGCTGTCACCGTGGAGCTCCCATGGTGGCCGACGGCGGCGGAAGGGGAAAAGTGGAATAGCGACGACCTCCAGGCAAAAATAGAAACCAGATCAAGACAAGGACGTGCGTCAAAGAGTTGCGCATCAACGAGAAGAGAAATGAACCCATCAAACTCACCAGTGAAGAAGAATTTCAAGAAGTTATGTATTGATCGCCATGAACAGGGAGCTCAGTTTTTCTTCAAATCCTCCTTAACCATGAAATGGATTGCGACATGGTTTGTTCTGGAGATTCTTTAACTCTAGACGCCTCCATCTTGGTCATGAGCTTGGGCTTAGATGAGTTAGCGCGGCGCTGAGCTGAGCTCCAGGAGGTGACGGCAATGGCGACTGGGAGGAGAAGAAAACGAGGCCAGAGAAGGGGTTTCGTGCGGAGGAGCCGAGGAAATGGCGGAGGGGCCGAGAGAGAGAGTTGGGGCGACGCTCGAGGTCGAGTTTTGATCCCTGGGTGTGGCAGAAGGGCGACGACACGCGGGCGGCTTCGTGTCAGTGTGCATGGCGTCGGGCGCCAGCGAGGAAAGAAGGAAGAGAGAAGAGAGAGACTGACGGCTGGGTCCCACTAAAAGATTTTAACAATTTCCAGAATTTAACTCGGCCACAACTTCAAAAATTAATTTAAAATAGTCCCAAACTCCAAATTGACTTGGGAAAATTTGTACAGAAAGTTTGAAATGTGTAGGTCACAATGTGACAGATGTCCAGTTTCAAAATCAAAGAGTTTGAATTTGCCAAATACTTGAATATGAACAAAATTCAAACTTCTAGGAATTTAATTGGGTATTTCCTCTTTGAATAAAATTCTGAGAAAACTCCTAAAATTCTTTTATGGCAAACCCTATCACATAGATTTTTGGCAGCACCAGGTTGTATGCCAAATTTAAAAGTTGCTTCATAACTTAACCATACTTGGTTAACTAAGCTTTTTAACCTCATCTTTCGGTCAAACAAGATGCTGGAAGAATGGAGGAGTATAGTAGTACCGATCTTCAAGAACAAGAGAGATGTTCAAAGTTGTACTAACTATCGTGGGATTAAGTTGATGAGCCATATGATGAAGCTCTGGGAGAGAGTTATCGAGCATCGCCTAAGAAGAGTGACAAGTATGACGCAAAACCAATTTGGGTTCATGCTTGGAAGATCGACCATGGAGGCAATTTTCTTAATGCGACAATTGATGGAGAGATATGGGGAGCAAAAGAAGGACTTACATATGGTCTTTATTGACCTCGAGAAGGTGTATGCCAAAGTGCCAAGAAATGTCATGTGGTGGGCCTTGGAGAAGCACATAGTCCCAACTAAGTACATTACCCTCATCAAGAACATGTACAGGGACGCGAGGACGTGTGTTCGGATATGTGATGGCGACACCAATGACTTTCCGAATAAAATAGGACTACACCAAGGATCAGCATTGAGCCCTTATTTATTTGCTCTAGTGATGGACGAGGTCACACGAGAAATACATAGTGATGTCCCTTGGTGTATGGTCTTTGCTGATGATGTGGTGTTAGTTGACGAGAGTAAGGATAAGGTTAATAGGAAGTTGGAGCTGTGGAGGCACACATTAGAGTGCAAGGGATTCAAACTTAGTAGGGCCAAGACCGAGTATATGATGTGTGAGTTTAGCGCGACTAGACATGAGGTTGGAGACGTTAGCCTTGATGGACAATTGATGACCAAGAAGGATACATTTCGTTATTTAGGATCGATGTTGCAAAAGGACGGTGACATCGATGAAGATGTTAGGCATAGAATTTCAGCCGGCTGGTTGAAATGGCGTCAAGCATCCGGCGTCTTATGCGACAAGAGGGTGCCATAAAAGCTAAAAGGTAAATTCTATAGGACGGCAATTCGTCCGGCGATGTTATACGGTGCTGAGTGTTAGCCTACGAAAAGACGACATGTTCAATAATTGAGTGTAGCAGAGATGCGTATGTTGCATTGGTTTTGCGGGCATACAAGAAGAGACCGAATACGGAATGAAGATATCCGGGACAGGATAGGAGTGGCACCTATCAAGGAGAAATTGGTTCAATATCGGTTGAGATGGTTCGGACATGTCCAACGGAGGCCTCCGGAGGCGCCGGTGCGTAGTGGGGTTCTAAAGAGAGATGCTAATGTTAAGAGAGGTAGAGGCCGATCTAACTTGACTTGGGACGAGTCGGTTAAGAGAGACCTGAAGGTGTAGGATATCCCTAAGGAGCTAGCTATGGATAAGGAGCGCTTGGAGACTGGCAATAGATGTGCCGGAACCGTGATGTTTTTTTTTTCCTTTCCTTCTTGCTTATTCATTTCTTCTTTTCTTTGGCTTTTGTTCCTTTTGTTTTTGTCTTTTTTTTCTTTTCTTTTCTTTTTTTCTCCCTTTTTCTTCTCTTTCTTTTGGCTTTTGTTCATTTCTCTCTTTTTTTTTTTGTTCCCATGGGTTTCATCCCTAGCCTACCCTAACTTGCTTGGGATAAAAAGACTTTGTTATTGTTATTGTTGCTGCTTCCAAAACAGAACACAATTATTCGGGCACACATGGATTGAATTATATCCTAGCCCCAATGCACGGATAAGTCTTTTTGCTTCCTCATATGTTGCTGGGATAGAACAATTTGGGAATGCTGATGACAACAATTTCAGTAGTGCTGTGAATGCAACATTTGAAATTCGGTAAAATGACTTGATATGAAGTAATTTCACCACAAAAGAAAATGTTGTGCATTCACCACCAGGGTATAGCTCTTGCTTCATTTCTTCCTATAGAATTGCAAACATTGCCTTTTCCATTTACCTTCCTCCTCGGCTGAGTACAACTCTTGTACCATACCATGAATTCCATCATCAGGGTCATCTTCTTCGTCTACATTCAAGCTGAAATCCTCATTAAGACCAGTATGTTCATCAACATGGTCACCATTTTCTTGTGCTGAAAGCTCCAATGGTTCTCCATGATGAAGCCATCTAGTGTACGTAGTAGCCATCCCATGAATATATAAGTTATCCTCTACTAGTCCTTTAGGATTGTGAATCCGATTCAAACACCGACGATATGGGCAAAGTATCTCTTCATCATCACTGAATCTCTCAGAAACAAATGTCATGAATACATTCTCCCCATCCATGTGTTCCTTGCTGAACATTCTACTCTTGATCAAGGATCTATCCATCTGCACAACATGTATATATGACACTTGAGAAAAACTTTCAAACATGTGACATCTTATTATTTATATGCAATCTCTACACAACATGTGACAAAATTTATATATTTCTTGTTAACAAACACTAACAGACATATTGGAATTATCATGAACTACTATTCTTCTGCAATCAGCACAAAGGAGTAAGCAAATTCTCTGAACTAAGACGCAAAATTGTACCATTTGTTGCAGGCTAACACTCAGAGCATACTTAATCAAGGGTGCTCCGCTTGGTGGTGATCACCTCCAGCCACTATGCTGGCAACGCCGGTCAGCCTGCTCGCCAAGCCGCTTCGCTCGACACCGCCTGATGGCCAAGGCGGTCACTCCCCTCGTTGCTGCTGCCTGCGTGCCTTGCCGGCCGCCGGGCGCGAGCAGCTACCCTCAGTGCTGCTGTCCGCGCGTCGCGTGCCTTGCCTGCCGCCGGGAGTGAGGCACTCCCATCGGCGCCGCTGGCCGCTACCCTCGCCCGACGCCGGCTGCGAGCCTCGCCTGCCGCCGATCGCTTCCCTCGCCTCATCGACTGCCGGCTGTAGGGCGCGAGCAAGATCCAGTCATGCTCTGAGGACGGAGGTGGAAGGATTGGGCGGTCAGGGGCTCCGGGCGGACGGACGATCCCCGAGAACGGGGTTCAAAGCCACGCAGAGGACAGGACGGCGGAGACGGCGCAGTAGAGGTGGCAGCGGGAGGTGTGGATGGAGGTGGCGGTGGCCGGCGGCCCAGTTCACGCGCGAGCAGAGCAGGGACTTGGCACGAGATCCAGTTCGTCTGAAGGCCACGAGATTCATTTCGTCTGAAGGCCAAGTAGTTGTAATTACCTGCAACCTATGTAAGAGGTAAAGTAACACAACGTAGCACAAGCTTTCTAAGGCTAACTCCAACAAGGGCACGCATTTTGGATAGGCAAATCAGCCTTTGCCTAGTGTATACAGTGAATATCAGGAGAGGCAAATTACTCCTTCTCCAATAGACAGGGCATTTACCGTTCTCCCGCCAGTCAGTTTTCTTTCCCGCGCTTGCGTGCCTCCTGCACGCGACGTCGGCCGGCTGACAGGCGGACGCGTTTTCCGTCGCTTGTTGTGCGCTGCCGCAGCTCGGCCCGCAAGCTGGTCATTTCCCGGCGCGTCGCTGCTCGCCCGGCGCGCGGGCGCTTCCTGCTCGCCGCGCGTGCCGCTGCTTGCTCGGCGCGTCACTGGTCGCCTCGCGTGCCGCTGCTTGTCCGGCGTGTCGCTGGTCGCCCCGCGTCCAGCCACTTGCCCCGCACGGCGCGCTGGCCCTGCGAGCTGCCTCCCGCCCTGCGCGCGCGTCGCTGCCCGCCGCTGCCTGCGCGTGCCGCATCGCCCGCCTGCCCCGCGAGCCACCGCTAGCCCTGCGCGCGCGGCGCCGCTCTCCTGCCTCGCGAGCCGCCCACCCGCCGCTCGCCCTGCGTGTGGTGCCGCTGCTCCGAGGTCTCTTCCGTCGGTGGTAGTTCACACCACTGAGATGCCTTTGAGGAGAGAGGTAGTGCATTTTTGGACCTTCTCTCTCATACGAGGTAAACTGCCTGTTGTATTTGCCTACTCTGTTGGGTACCGATTTGGATATGCACAGTTCGCTCGGAGAGGCATATTGGCTTTGCCTCTCGTAATGGCACGGGTGTTACAGTCAGCCTAATGGTCTGGTTGTAGGCGTGGATTTCTCCAATTGCGAGGTGCACGGTTCGAGTCTCCTCTTTTGCATCATGTTTTTGATGATTTTATGAGTGCGGATGATGTGGACAGGTGTAGTCGACGTGTCGCCTGAGATCGGGTGAGCTCGGGCCGGGCTAGAATTGTACGGTCCGAAGCACGCCCCTTCGGCACGGCCCAAAACTAAGGCTATCGGGCTGTGCCATGCTTTAGTTTTGGGCCCGATGGACGGTCTGGCATGGCACAGTCACTTGGACCGTGCTTGGGCCGGCACGGCATGGAGGCGGCCCATCGGCACGAAACAGCCCGATCTCAGCATATAATAAAGCCCATTTTAGCATACAATAAAGCCCATCTCAGTATGCGGTCCAACTCAGGACATGGTCCATCTCAAGATATGGTCCAACTCACTTATTATTTTATTTCTTTATTTCAATTATTATTTAGATTCCACATACTCCCTCTGTTCCAAAATTGTTGTCACTATTAACTTTTTTTGTTATCTTTGACCATTCATCTTATTCAAAATATTTGTTCAAATATGAAATGTTATAAGTTATATTTAAATTTTATCTAGTAATAAATTAAATCATAAAAAAATATATTATATTTTTTGAAATTTTTTAAATAAGACGAATGATCAAAGGTAGCTTAAAAAGTCAATAACGACAACAATTTTACAACGGAGAGAGTATATAGTTTAAATATGTTGTTTTATATTTTTAAAATCTTTATAAATTATGCGTTGTCATAACAAAGGATTTTCATTATAATGTGTACTTTCATTTTGAAATGATAACTCCATTCATTAATACCCCCTATTTATCCTTTTCTTCATTTTTTTATAAATCTCCAAAACTTTAAAATTTCCTTTTTAATTTTTATATATGTTTATAGATTATATACACTTACACATAGAAATTTTGATTATATTGTTTTGAAGTATCTTAACTTATGTAAGTTCAATTTCTCCCACATTTCTTTCAAAAGCTCATAACCTATATGCCTCTATGTATAATTTGAACATACTTTGATGCAAACAAATTTTAAAAAAAATCTACACAAAATTCTACAAGTTCATATTACCTTGGGATAATCCCACAACAAACTTCAATTCAAAATTCAAAATATTTTTAGACATATAAAAAAAGAGAAGAAGTATCTTGTTGGATTTCTTGGCCGTGTCCGTGCTTGGCCCGGCACGGAAGCAGCCCGCCGTGCCCCGTGCCATGCTCGGGCCTGATTTTTAGCCTGTCGTGCGGCCGGCAGGGCACGACGTGCCACTTGCGTCCCGGCACGAGGCGGCCCGAGGCACAGTGGGCCCGTGCCATGCCGGCCCAGCATGACCCGATTCCCGGAACTACCCGTGGCCAGTCGATGTGGCGTCGCGGTCGTGTGACCTGGCAATGACAATATTGATTTGACAAGAAGCAAACTTATAGTATATAACTAGCAAAGAGCCCATACGTTGCTACGGGTTTAAAAAAACAAAACACTCTTTATAATTTATAAATATAAATTATTTACATAATATAATTATTGACATTTTTATATGAAAAATCATATTTATATTATAGTTGGTGCTTCTTAGTGTACCATTTTATATGTCATAGGTAATAATTTTTCTATTATTTTTATCGTATTTTTATCATAAATATTTTTTTTACCTCTAATATTATCGATTTCCGCATATAGTATCGCTTGAGTGCTATGTTACAAAATTAAGTGAAATGGTATTAAAAAAAATACTCAAATATGAGAAGTACCGATATGAAACTCAATTCATCATGCAAAAAGGGATTCTCATAAGCTCATGATGTTACAAGGTACCACTGGATGTCTATAAAGTCTAATATACAAGACCAAGGTCATGACCTAATGGCTAAAAATTTCTAGAAGCTTTATTCGATAGGAAAAATCAATTCACGTATAATAGAAACAACATTACATTGCGACATGATTTTTGACTTTAATACATGCTCTAATAAGAAAAGTTAAAACACGAAAGTTGTAGATCTCGTCGAGACTTTTTCGGAACATTTGTGGATCATATTATTTGGAGTTTGGAGGTAGGAGATATGGATCCCACACAGAGACCCGCGCAGAGGAGTCCGAATCTGAACAAATATTTTTGCATTATAAATTTATAAACCAAAACGACGGAATTTCAATGTTCTATAACTTTTTGAGGTCTACGAGATAGAGTCTGAGTTTGCCTCATTTGAACTCTGAACGAGGGATTTATGATTTTTTAAATTTGATACTTAATGGAAGGTACGAAACCGATTTGGATTCAATCTCTAACTTTGTGGGCGTACGGCAGATTTGAACATGTTCACCTAAATTAATAGATTGTAAAGATTAGATTATGTTATCCCAAATTGCCACAATGTCTTGCATAGCTCTATAGTTTGATCACAGCTATCTGAATCATGAGATTGTGGGTTCAAGTCTGCATTTCCACTTTTTTTTAATGAAATTTTACCACATGGCAGTAGGAATGCTAATATTTCTAAGAAAAGAAATAAAATAATTTTATGACATACAACTTATGTCATATATTTTATGACATCCACAAATACGTGTTATGACAAAGCAATTATCGTCATTGGATGATATTGGAGTATATTTGTTATGACATATGGTTTATTATTATTATTAAATTAAAATTGGTAATACATAATGTCATAAAATAAATGATATAGTGATATTATGCTCTATTGTTATATTAAATATGTCAAAAAGTCACACATTTTTTGTAGTGATGGGTACGAGTGCTACTATTTAAGTTGGTATATATCATCATAAACTAGCAAGTTGAGACTAAAACCAACAGTCACTTATTGTTTTAGAGTTTCTTTTGAATGGACCACATAAAAATGGATCAAATTCCAACAATTTCATCTTAATTAAGCAGTGGTTTATAGATTCAATCGAACGTAGCACATAAGTTGGCTTCCCGACTTCAATATTTCTAGATTGTGGGATAGTTCGCTGTACGGTATGCAATTGAACATTCAGTAAAAAAAAACAATTACAGGACAGGAGGCCCGCTAACAGTCGTCCAGTATGTAGCAGAATAAGGAACATAGCGTTTCACATTTGGTAGCTTATAATTGTATTTATAATAGCTAACTCATTGTTAACCTAAGGAAGGCAAGGCTGGTGGGTTAAAGCCTAGGCCTGAATCCCCATCCAAGCAACTGGGTTCCACATGTCTGACTTGACCATGCAGCTGGATATGGCGAAGAAGCCTTGCCAGGAAAGCATTTTTGCAAATAGTAGAACTATTGCACACCACTGCAACATGCGACCTTGCTCTAGTAACAGCTACATTCATGCGCCTACTGTCACCAAGAAAGCCTACCGTTCCCAAGGAGTTTGACCGGACCTGAAAGGAATGATGCGAAGAAAACATTATACTATTTTAAGAAGGAGAATTTATTTGAGAGACACTGACTCATAATTTTAGTTTTGTCTAATACACACTATAATTTTAGATGCTCTCATTTGTGATACATTATTACTATTTAATAATGGATAAAGTTCATTTTACTCCCTCCAACTATCACCTAAGTTTACTTAATCCCCTCAACTATAAAACCGTTTATTTTACTCCCTTTAAGTTTGTAATACCATTCATTTTCCCCCTAGAATAGTTTTGCTAGGTGGTTTTGCCACCGTGACGTCCAAGGTGGGCCGAGGTTAGTACTGCGGTAAGCCGGGAAGACCTTTACGTACTCACCAGCCTTGACATACAGTTTAATAGTTCACATCTGCCTTAATATTGCCCGTTTCACCCCTTCACCTTTGCAACCGATACAACACACAAAGACTTGGCTAGCCTCCATGACCACCACCACTACCTTGCCGGTGCCTGACAAGTGAGCCCGAGCCTTTCTTAATCATCAGGGTGCCAAAACCACTTAGCAAAACCATCTAAGGGGGCAAAGTGAATGATATTGCAAACATGGAGGGAGTAAAACAAACGGTTTTATAGTTTAGAGGGTTAAGTGAAAGAGAGTAAAGTGGACTTTATCCTTTAATAATTATATATATTTTTTATCTCAACATATGTAACATATTGAAAGTTGAATCCTTGCACAAACATACATAGTTACATTATCTATTATTAAAAATAAAGCTAGATTCTTTTTAACTATTTACAAGATTTGTTTATTATTTTAATATTTAAAATGTTGAGGAAGTCATACCAACAATAATAAAAATTATGTCTCTATTTTTTAATGATAGATAATGCAACAATATATATTTATGTAAATATCAAAATTTTAATTTGTTTTGTGTATTGAAATAAAAAAAGTTAAAAATAGTTGTTACACGATAATAGTATGACACAGATGAGAGTAACCAAAATCGTAGCATATCTGACATACAAATATTATTGTGATTGTGTTATGAACAAAAACACCATTTCATAGTGTCTGTAAGATAAATTCTCCTTTCAAGAAATGATTCATTATCTCCTTTGTTATAGATCAGTGAAATCATATACACTGGAATCAAAGCTCACCATTGATATAACAACCGCGTCTGCTTCCCTGCCTTGGAAGCTATCTATGGTTGAAACCTCGACTCCAGAAGCCACCGAATATTCTTCTAGCTTGTCCCGTAACATTTGTACTTGTGCAATGTACGGGGACTGAACTGCAATTGAATTTAGAGGGACCCCTTCACAGATTAATTTAATTTATTAGAAACCTGAATATTGCCTGCCTAAAAAAATATGTCATATTAGGAGAGTTGGGCCAAAAATACTAAGGTGATCACTGATCACCAATAGTTGGCCTAACTCCCTATACATGGCGGGGGAGTTAGCAACTCCCCCAATAATTCGTTGCTCCTTGTTGCCAGGACGTTTCCTTGTCCCGTTCACCCCCTCTTGCTTGCCTATCTTCCTCCAAGGTCATCGCTGCCATGCACCTGTCAATCCCCCCAGCCGCCGGTCCGCCCCATGGAGCTCACGGATCTGATCTCCAAGGAGGCTTGCCAAAAAGAGAAAGCGAGGGGCCAGCCATCTTTAGGGCTGCGCATCCGAGCCCTTGAGGTCGCCCACCAACTTGAGGAGGAGAGGGACGCCCATGAGTTGTCGACTCGATGACCCAACGGACCCCACTACCCCAATCTCGCCAGCCGTCTGCAAGGTGTTCAAGGATAGAGGGCAGGTGCATACCTCCGTGGTGCTCCAGAAGAATGAAGACGTCAAGAAATTTCTCCAGGGTGCATAGGAATATCCAAGACCACAGCGTGAGTAGCTTTTTGAACACCTCGTTACGCACTTGTGGTAACTCCATTGGCAATGAATTCATTAGTGTCTAAATGTGTTTGTTTAATTATATGGGGACCATGTGTTATGTTGCAATTTGATTTTGAATTTAATTTTAAAGTTTGAAACTCGGACTATGTTGAAATATTCGAAGTACGTGTGGTAGAACGATAGTGTTTTGAATTATTTGTATATGGAAATGTGGTCTTCATATTGTTCATATGCAAAGGGAATAGATAAAAAGAGGAGAATGATGTATTGGGCTAGGTTTACTGGGGAACTGCTGAGCAACTTCCACTATCACAAAAACGGGCTTTAGCGACATAACGAACAATCACGTAGCGCTGATTAAAAGAAACCCGCAGTTGAAAATGTTCTACTATTTTTAAAGGCAGTTTAAAATGAGAACCGCTGCTAACAATCTTTTTAGAGGCAGTTCACATTGTGAACCGCCCCTAAAAACTTTTTAGAGGTGATTCACATTATGAACCGCCACTAGTGGACTAGTTCTGGCCTAATTTATCCCAACTAAGCTAGCAATCCTATATAATACCGGCTAGGGTTTACTCCACTTCTCTATCTCCCATTACCGACACCCCTCCTCCCTGTCCCCCCCCCCCCCCCACATACACCTTCTCTCCTCTCCACCCGTGCCGCCTGCCCTCCGCAGAGGCCCGCACCGCCCCCTCCCCTGGCGGGCTTGCATTTCCCCTCCTTCGATGGCCCCGCGCTGACCTCTCCTTTGGGCGTCCCGCACTGCCCCTCCCCTGAGAGCTTCTTCGAGCGAGCGCTCCGGCCGAGAGCTTCTCGAGCGAGCACGGGCGCGTTGGTGGCGGTGGGTCCCCTCCTCATGAGCAATGGTGGCGGCAGGTCCCCTCCTCTCAGGGGTGATGGCGGGCCTCTACTCTGGCGGTGCCCTCCTTCCTAAGGGGCCACAATGATGGATCTACAATTAGCAACGATGGTGGGGTCACTCCTCTCTCCGTGCCCCCTCCTCTCCTTGCGGCAGTGGCTTTGTGCAGCATCGATGGCTTTGGGAGGAGTCAACACGGATCCTGCATGGCGTATCTACGGTGGCGCTGTAGGGGCCGTGGGTGCGGACGAAGGCGGAAGGGCCTAGATGTGGGCTCGGATGCGTACTTTTTTTGTTTTGTTGGGTCAGTGGTAGTAGGGAGTTTCCAGTGTCGGGGTGTTTCATCCAAAGAGGATCCGCCACAACTTAGATTTATTTTTAGCTACGTAGGCACTGCATCGGATTGGTTAGCCCACCACTACAATGCATTTTAACCCGCTGCTAAAAGATGTTTTTATAGTAGTGTCCTCCAATAATCCAGAAAGTGGTATAGGCAGCGCACATTGCCACCTTATTACTTTATTTGGAGAACATCATTGCCACCTTATTGGGGATGGATTAGAGTGAACTGCTGGAGTTGCTCTTATACCTGCATCTAAGAGTGTCGTGCCTCATCTAAAGCTAAACTGCTTCTGATAAATTTCACACTCGTTTGGGTGAGGTAGAAGAAAAAACAAGTCCAGGATATAAATAAGTAGCAGCAGTATCATATTGAGGAAACGAAGCACATACCACATTGTACAAGATCGAGCACATGTTGTGCAACTATGTCTGCCTCACCATTATTATAGAATGAACCAGTACCAGCTGGGTCTAAGCTTTCCTCGCAGTCAATATTTAGACTTCCATATGGCATTCGAGTATCAAGTAAAAGCAATGCACATTTTGTCATCCACGTGGCCTTAAAAAAGGAATAAAGAGAAAAAACACTGCTTAGAACATAAATTTAACAATCAGGAACTAGGAAGGCTCCATTTCAATGAGACTCGCTATAGAAACTAGGAAGGCTCCATTTCATGATACCTTTGGTCTCACAAGTATGAAACAGAAACAAGTTCCAAAGATATGGTTCAACTTTTCTTCTTTATCGTGTGAGGTATAAATTTTACAACTTTCATTCGCAAGACATGAAATCTGTGCATTATAAGCAGTAAATAAAAAATGTGATGATTGTGTCTATGACCCTATTTTTAAGTCCAATTGTATGTTTGACCCTCTTTTTTAGGGTTTGCACTTTTGACTATGTGTTTTTACAAATGATCGCATGATTGATCCTGTTTTTTTGCATGTTTGACCCTATTTTTCACACAAACTAGGGTCAATCATGCGATCATTTACAGCAAGCAACACAGGGTCAAACGTACAAAACCTAAAAAACAAAAAAGAGGGACAAATATGTAATTAGACATGAAAACAGGGTCAGTTTCCTATTTGACGCATAAAAATTCTGTGACTGCAATATTGAAGATGCGACCAAGTGGTGCCACACTCAATGAAATTGGCATGGAACAAGTTCAGCACACTAGTGGCAAACAAGAGTAAATTTCTTTGCTATGTTAGTCTACTTTTGACTAGATGTGGGTTAATCAACTTCATGTAATCCTTAAATACTGGTGAAACTTAGAGTAATTTGTTGAAATAAAATCATTTATACATATAAATTTGTTTCTGTGCATGATTTCATGCAACACTTACTGCTAAAACTATTTTTGTGTGTAAGAGAAAATATAAAATTCAGCAGCATCAAGTTCATAGGCAGGATTGTCGATAATGAATTGATGTTAGAAAACAGAAAAACAAGGCTGCACTAGATCTTGCCTAGATAACAGGTAGTGGTATACCATATTCAGGTATTATGTCTACAATTAAACATTGACGTATAGCCCTAATAGCACAAAGAATCTTAGTGATAGGTTTTATCAACTGGAAGTGTGGAGCTTCATGTTAATAAATTCTTTATTATCAACATAAATTGGACCATGGTACCTTGATAAATGGATGATCAGCAAGAAGGCGAGAAATGACTAATGGTGAGGATTCGAGAAACCCACCATACATCTCGTTGGATGCCCAACTAGCTATTGAATCATTCATTCTATACTGCATTGTTAACTTTGTAACAAGCTGTTCATCATGCAACGATGAAGCCCTTTCCAACAAAGACATTCCTAACCCACCTTCCATAGCCACTCTTGATAATACTACAGGTGCAAGCTGATGGTGATCACCAGCAAGAATGCAACGCTTTCCTTGTAATATAGGAATCCAGCATGAGGGCTCAGTTGCTTGACCAGCTTCGTCAACAATTACAAGGTCAAAGCAACCAATTTTCCTGACAAGAGGGTTCGCCTGCCCCAGTATTAGTTGATAGGACAACCTCAGCGTCTGAAAGAGCCTCCTTCATCATTTCCTTCACCTTCTTCTTGTAGTCCTTCCCAAGTTTTTTCAGTAGTTGACGAATACCTGATGCTAAAGAGTCATCCTGTATGCAATGTTTTAAATCCTTTCTCAAGTCAGATTTTTTCCTCTCAAACTCTTCAGTGAACTTCTGAAGCTTTTTTGCAACAATATCTCTCAAGGACCTTGAAGGAACAGATGGAGATATCCTACTAGGGTTTCCAACTCGTACAACGTTCAGTCCAGTACTTGACAACTTCTCCACTATGTTATCAACAGCTGCATTGCTTGGAGCTGTTACTAGAACACGCTCCCCACGATGGACAACACATTCAATAATGTAGCTAAGCAGACCAGTTTTACCTGTTCCAGGAGGCCCTTGGATAACTAGAACAGGCCTTTTCTTGTTCGAGGCAAGTGCAAGAGCTCTTGACTGAGAGCTATCAAAGCTGTAGTTGTAGCCCGATAAACTTTTATCGTATACTTTTGATTCACTCCAATCGATCAGATTATTTTTCTCCAGCCCCATCATATCTTCCTTGTCGCCGAAGAGAGTGGCTACTACCACAATGGATTCATTTCTTTTCTGTAATCCTACCTTCCGAAGAAGCATCATTGCTTCACAATTGCGCTGCAGATCAATAGATGAATGGGCTGAGTATCTCAAGATAGTTGTTGGACATGAAGAAAAATACTTCACATAGCATTACCACAAAAAACAATTATCAATTTCTTCTAATACTGATGATACAGAACAGTAATGTTCTCATAAATCATTGAATAAAGGGTGGATTCTTCCTACAACTATGCCACAGATAAAATTTCATGCGTAATAAGGTAATATTCCATGCAAAGTACAACAACACACAGCTAGATGTCTCAGAGAATTAAGGCACACTTAAGCATAATAAGATCCATGTTGTTCCATATGAAATTGATTGATATAACAACCATATAGTAACATATAGATAATGCCACCTCTTTGTAGTACAGGATTAGCATAACAATCCTCGTAAAAAACAGTGATACTTAAACAACCAATAAGCTAAGCTAATAAAACTTCTATACTTTAGATAAGAAAGAAAGGAAAATATTGTAGAATAGAAGAAAGATACAGTTGTGACTTCTCCTTTTACTAATACACAAGGCGGTACTGAAGCAGGAACATTATACACTGTTATAGGTGGTCTAAAACTATGTTTTCCACCAGAATATCATTTTACCTAGATTAAAATATGAAAGATCTGAAGGCTTTAACCATGATACCAAGCTTAGATTTACTGAATTATATAAATTAAATAGTGATTGTATGACATTCCCAGAAGATAACATTTCTACCATTGATATGTTTGTCTTACGGATATGTTTGTCTTAAAAACATACAAATGTTATGTGCATCTCGGAGTCGTCCAAAAGAATCCCATGTATTTCATAACTAATAAATTATGAGAGCTCTAGGGAACAAGCAACAATTGTTCATTTTTGCTAAACACATTTTCGTGGTGCACTACAAGAGAATTGGCTTGTAGAGGCACTTCCATTATATAGTAGAGTCATTATTATTATGTCTCTAGACATGTATAGAGACATTTTCTAAAATAACTTGTTATGATTGTCTCTAGAAATGTAGTGACACTTTATAAATTATCTCTGTGAAATTTGTGACAACTTTATAGAGACATTACACAATGTCTCAATAAATATAGAGGCATTATTAATATAATATTTAATTCTATGAAAAAATACAATATTGGTGTCAAGTTTTGAACTCAAGACCTCATGGTGAAATAACAACAAGTTGAGCCTTACTAGCCAACTCACCTACGTATCATATTATGTATATATATTCAGAATTTATCCTTATGAAGTGTTGCAAACTAGTAAAATAATGCCTCTAGAAAAGTAAAAGATGCCTCTAGCAATGTCACTAGAAGATACAACCATTTTAAACATGTCACAAAAATATTTTTATGCTATTTATTTTTAGACACTTTATAAAATGCCTCAAATAATGCCTCTATTGTTAATGTGACACATTTTTTTTTCTAAATTTTCATAAATTATGCCTCTACTTTTGAGACAAATTCTTAAGTTCCATAAAAATATGTCTCTATAATATATATAGAGTCATATTAGAAAAGTGCCTCTAACAAAGTGTCACTATGAGAGGTTTTTGTTGTAGTGGCGGCTGCAAACCTCCAGGAAAAATCATTACCGTGAGAGCCCACTCTCACGAAAATTTGTTGTATAAACCTGACGACCACCCATTTTTCATGAGAGCGACCGTCATGAATTGCCATCACAAATTATTTTCGTGTGTGAGCCGTCATGAAAAATGAATATTAGTGGCGCCTTGACCGTGGGGGTTAATGCGTGACGGTTTGCCCTCACGAATTATTTTTGTGGCGGTTTTTAGTATTTTCGTGAGGGTTTGAGGCAGACACGAAAAATCCGTTCTGTGGTAGTGATCGAACTATCCCAGTTATAATATACATCATGCAATTTGTAAAAAAAAGGAAAGGTGATGCTACCAGCCATTTGCTGAGTTTTCTTGTCAAGTACATAAAATATTTCACCAACAAAGGAAATGTGGAAGCATGTTCTAAGTTGCATTACCTCATACGTAACTGCATCAGCCAATGCTTGTATCCGATCAATCCGCACACTTTTCTCAAAGAGCCTGGAGAAACTAGGATCACCACGCCGGGATTTCAATGCAACTGTAATGCTGCATCCATCATCACCAAGACTATGGACAAATCCTTGCATGCATGAAGTGGCGGCCTCACCCCGGCTATTGCACGGTCTCACACAAACCATGTCTCCTGGGGAGAGTCTAGTTGGGGGCAGTTTGTGGCTTCCCTCAACTCTAAACAAGACCAGATGTTGGCCAGTTAACCCTGCAGAAAAGGAAGATATGAAGCATGTTTTAGTGATCTTTCTCGACTGGGCTCCGGTTATAAACAAATGCCATGGAGGAGGTGTTTCCCCCACCGATCGAGTTTTCTATTGTTTACATAGGGGCAAAGCTAGACTGTAGTACAGTGATGTCAATATCTGCCATTATCAAGAAAATAACACTGTGCTGGTAAGATCTTTAGTGCTAGATGTTTATCCTAGCCTGGTGCTACCAGGGTAAGCTAACGTGGCTTCGCCTCTATTTTTATGCCACAAACAAATACGAGGTAGAAGAATGTATGGCTTATTATCCATGTAGTGTGTCCAAGTGGATATATGAACTTCCAGCTACCAAAGCAACTTTAAGAAGCACCAACACAGTCCTCCTAGGTGCAAACCTAGTGCTTAAACATTGACTAGCCAGCCTAAATGGTGAACCCCTTGGCTTCTAACGATTTTTAGAACAATAATCCCTCGACTTTAGTGAGTAAAGAAGAAATCCAGAAACTTCTACAGCTGTCTTTGTGTGCTTCAGAACATAATATGCTTGAAAAACTTAAACGGTGTCATTAACCACAAAGAAAAGGAGATGCTGGTGTGAACAATTATCACTCCACACTGGACATTGATAATGCTACGGTACAACTAAGGGACCGTTTGACATAGCTTATGGTGCTGCTGCTTATGCTTGTTGGTACAGTGTTTCTAAGGAAAGCTACAACAACCTTACACAACTTATGTCTTCATGGAACTGTGTTTCTAAAGAACGCTAAAAAAAACTTGCAGTAAGTTGTGCTAAACGGACACTAAACTACTGCTCACAAATTAAAAAGTGAAAAAGAAAATATACCAGTTGAACTGCTGATAACTTTCAAATTACAGATGGTGTCACACTGCTCCTGTGCCTGACCATGAGTGACCATATACTCGACTGGTTGGACTGGCTTCTTCCAATTAACATCCATCACTGGAGTAGCATTCAACTCTTCTTGGGTGAATTCCAGTTCAACGTCTCGTTCTAGGTGTAGAAGGTCTGTCATCTTCTTAACAAAGTCATCGATTTTAGCTTGCATCAGCCTTGTCCTGTCCACGCTTATACCAAGGGTAGTGTTCATAACAACATTTTTAGTTTTGCGCGCTGCTAACCGATGCTCAGAAGATTTTGCCAGCTCTTTCAGAAGCATCCAGGATTGTGTGGAGCGCCAATCAGAAATATGACCCTCATTCTGGTGCTGCAACAGAACATCACGGAGTTCTCGCTGAAAGTTGTCGAAGAGTGTGGGATAGTGTGTGGAGGCCTTGAAACAGAGTGCCTCCTGATCCTTGGGCATGGGAGCCACAAAAAGGTATGGCTGTGCCTGAATCACAAAACCCATATGGCCATCTGTAGATCCTCCATCTAACAACAATTCTGCCCCGTCATCTTGTATCTCTGAGGAAGCAAATTTAGAAGCCATTAAGTGCATGCCCTTCTTTAGCCACTGAACCACATGATGGCCCAACTCTTTCTGCCCAAGGGGGTCACCACTCTGGTAGGTCTTCACCTTACTAATCGACGCTTTGTACTCTGATGGCAAACATGACCCTTCTTCTTTGACTTTTTCCTTGTTATTCCTCCACCTTCTCTTCCTACTTCCTTTTTTCTTAATACTATTGTTATTGGTACCATGAGCGGAAGAAGAGTGACAATCAGCTGGAGATAACACTTGTTCGCATGGCCCTGCAGATGAGACTAGTAGGAGACGACCATTCCTAGAGGAAGGGTTATAAGCAGTATTGGTACAGGAGGGGAAAGCCGCCAGTGAGAGAAGCTTCAATTCTGTCCTCCGATGCCGCATAGTATAACAACAAAACAAGAACCTAAATGACCAAATACGAGGAGACTTTCTTAGGCCAAGGTAGCAATGGAAGCAAGTATGCCATTGAATCACAGAATGGTTAAGAGCAAAAGAACATGTATTACATGGACATGCAAAGGAGTTTAAGATTTCTCACCGATGTTTTGTAAGCTTGAAGGCCATGCTAGTGACACACTGACTTGCTGCGTCGTGGTGATTACAATGCTACAGTAACTTCAACCCTTCAAAGTATTTTATTAATAGATGCCACTTCCTTGTCTATTCACTCTGCTCTTCACGACACCACCTTCGGACATGTTTTCTGCTAATTCTCTATATATGAACATAGCAGCTCCGATGATTTTTGAAGCTCCTTGTTGTCCAGTCCAATTTCTTGTCCCTTCGTATTTTTGACTTATCCTTTATCACTCAGTCGGTTACACCTGCACCACATGTTTGACTTGGGGCGCGCCAAAACACAACCTTTGCTAAACCTGGTATCATTAACTTAAAATTATTTCATTTCGCAAAGTTAGATTGTGACTCATAATCAAAGGCAAGGAAAAACTGTCCCCCTTCAGAGTTCTCCTCATCGCGAGTCAATCACTGGTGGGTAGCAGAACCACGTCAAACTCTCCTCACATACTGCTACAGCTTGCCAAGCCATCCTCTGCTAGTTACCAATCCAAGGTTACTAAGTTAACATGCATATTGGAAGGGAATATCAGATAGGCTAGGAGTTTGTCCACTGATATATTTGTCTGAATTTTAGTGGCCATCCTAGCGGATTGGCTTGTGAAGTTGTGGAGATGAAAGCGCTGTGTTGCTTCAGGCCATACATGTATCCTAAACCTGTTAGCCGCGCTGGATGCATAAACTGCACTAGTGTTCGGATGAAAATCCCATTCACTGCATCTTGTCTTGTGGCCTGGGGAGAGTGCGACTGAAGCTCCTTGCTGTTCTGATCCCCTGCTTGTAGTTGTTCCGTTCGCTCCTCGCCCCTTGTTAAGCAGCACTACAACCACATATTAGCTTATCCCTATAGTGATGTTGACATATCTAGCTGACAAAACGTTGCATTTATATCAATATTCAGTATCTCAATCTCAGGTACCTAAGAGTCCAACAAGCCTGCGTAGTCCTTCCGCCGTGTCATCCAGCATTGAGGCAGTTGCCGAGGAAGCGGGTGAACTGAACGGAGAAGCCACGGAGGAGTGCGTGTTGGGTAACGGGTAGATTACGATAGCATATAAAATTTCTACCGTTCAACCAGAAAACCTTATAAAAGGGGACCATGCATCGTTACCACTAGACGCGCAGGCAGAGCGGAAGCGAATATTAGAGCAGCTCGTCCAACGTAGTCACATGTCAATGTAGAGGAAGTAGTCGATCACGTCAAACGTCTCCTCCTAGTCCAGCCGTTCGGCACCGCAGCAACAGCAGCGCCTCCTCGCGGTATCTACACATACGGGGTTGGAACGCCGTACGCAGCGTGCTAGCACCGGCAACACGGTTAGGGTTGTGGGTGAGAAAGAGAGGAGCGCGGCGGCTAGGGTTATAGACTGGTGGGACCCCTTGCCCCGCCTCCACTTATATAGACCCTTCTAATGGACCTCAATAAGTTGGCCCATTAGTGGACTAATCCCTCACGGATCAATATCCGTATAACCCTCACATACGAATCAAATCTGTAAAGTCTCTTAGACATATCTCCAACAATCTCCCACTTGCACTAGAGACAATCACATAGGCAAGCGATGTTCCAACCCGTTAAGTGTGTGACCCGTTAGATTCATATGTACACGACAATGATGTGAAAACCTCTTTTCAAATCATAAATCAATAGCGGCACCTAGCAGCATATACTGATTCTCGTGTACACATAAAGATCATATCGGCTGAACCTTTGACATACAACATTCAGCGATCCCTTTGCCTCACGATATCAGTCAAGCTCAAGGCGAGATACATGCCATCCCTGTGATAGATCGACCATTCACTCGAACGTCTAGTGGATTTATCATGACTAACTCTTAGTCATTATGATTAACTTTTAATCACTTTGGCATGACCATGCACTTCTAAATCCATCTAACTCTAGGGGTCCAGAGATATCTCTCCTGTTATTAGGAGGGGCAAATTCTGTCTTGACCGCTCACATCCCACGACATATTTCATAACATACCCGAAAACTACCTTTATGACTACCCAGTTACGGAGTAGCGTTTGGTAACCTCTAAGTATGCTACTACGCATTCTGGAAATCAATGACGATCTCAGGTCTAAGGATACCGAAGGTACATCATTCAAGACAACGACTGATGGCACAAATATAACATCTTTGCAGAGTCTTTTAGTGGGTCAATCCAACACCATGTTCTCCAACATGTGTCCACATTATTGATTTGATATCTCCATATCAATGATCTGTGAAACTTGATCATCAACCAATACATGTGCTAGTCCATGAATTGTTATTGTCCCACATAATGATTAGGAACTAGGGATCATTTAGGATAATATTATGAAAAACAATGAGTTTCACAAACAAGTCACATATTTGTCAATCAATGTAATAATTATTATCCATAGAACAGAATAACACTTTATTAATCATACATAAACATAGACATTACACAATCTCTCATACATTAATCATGCAGATATCTAATACCCATGGATCTCATATGTGCCTCATGCTTGGGCTGAGAGAGAGGTTTTGTCAACGGATCAGCGATGTCTGAATCCGTGTGCACCTTGCATATCTTTACATCACCTCGAGCAATGATGTCCCTGATGAGATGATAACGCCGTAGTACGTGTTTGTTATTTTGATGCGCTCTAGGCTCCTTGGCTTGCGCAATGGCACCACTATTGTCACAATAGAGATCCACTGGACTGGACGCACTAGGAACCACACCCAACTCAGAAACAAATTTTCTGATCCAAACAGCTTCCTTTGCAGCTTCTGAAGCGGCAAGGTACTCGGCCTCCATTGTTGAGTCAGCAACCGTATCTTGCTTGGAACTCTTCCAGCTCACCGCGCCTCCATTGAGGCAAAACACATATCTAGATTACGATCTCGAATCATCTTTGTCGGTTTGGAAGCTAGCATTAGTGTAACCATTTACAACGAGCTCTTCCTCACCTCCATAGACTAGGAACATATCCATAGTTCTTCTCAAGTACTTTAGGATATTCTTACTAGCCACCCAGTGAGCTTCTCCTGGGTTTGATTGGAATCTGCTTGCAGCGCTTAGAGCAAAAGCTACATCTGGGCGCGTACATATCATGGCATATATGATGGATCCGATAGCCGAAGCATATGGGATCACTCTCATCTTCTCTATCTCATCAGGTGTCGAAGGACACTGAGTCTTGCTAAGAGTAATGCCATGTGACATGGGCAAAAAACCTTTCTTGCAATCTTGCATATTGAACCGTTTCAATACCTTGTCGATGTACGTGTCTTGGTATAATCCAATTAACCTTTTTGATCTATATATAGATCTTAATGCCCAAAATGTAAGCTGCCTCTCCTAAGTCCTTCATAGAAAAACTATTTCTCAAAGAAGTCTTAACAGTTTCAAGCATTGGAATATCATTACCGATCAGCAATATGTCATCCACATAAAGGACTAGAAAGACAAGCGCGCTCCCACTAGCCTTTTTGTAAACACCAGGCTCTTCTTCGTTTTTAATGAAGCCAAACCCTTTGACTACCTCATCAAAGCGAAGATTCCAACTCTGAGATGCTTGCTTTAGTCCATAAATGGACTTTTGAAGCTTGCATATCTTCCTAGCATTTTATGGATCAACAAAACCTTCAGGCTGTGTCATATACACATCCTCACTTAGGTTTCCATTAAGGAAAGCCGTTTTGACATCCATTTGCCATATCTCATAATCATAAAATGCGGCAATTGCTAGAAGGATCCGTATAGACTTTAGCATGGCGACGGGTGAGAAGGTCTCATCATAATCAACCCCTTGAATTTGCTTAAAACCTTTCGCCACCAATCGTGCCTTATAGATGTGAACATTTCCATCCATGTCTATCTTTTTCTTAAAAACCCATTTACAATCAATGGTTTTTACACCATCAGGCGGATCTATCAAGTTCCAAACTTGATTTTCTCTCATGGATTCTAATTCGGATCTTATGGCTCCAAGCCATTTCTCAGTCCGGTCCCATCATTGCTTCACTTAAGTCTTAGGCTCATCATTGTCTAACAACAATATGTTGCGTTGCCCCGTGGTTAGGAGCGTGAACTTTTCAGGAGCGCGACGTGCCCTTTCTGACCTATGCGGGGCTGGTGTTTCAACAATTGGTTCAATAACAACTTGTTCATCCAATTATGGTATAGTGGAAGAAGAAACATTTTCTGGAGCTTCTTGGATTTCTTCAAGTTGCACCGTTCTCCCACTTACCCTTTTAGAGAGAAACTCTTTCTCTAGAAAAACACCATTACGAGCGACAAACACTTTGCTCTCTTCCCGGTTGTAGAAATAATAACCTTTGGTTTCCCTAGGGTATCCTACAAAGAAGCATTTATTAGACTTGGAAGAAAGCTTATCAGACGCCATACATTTTACATAAGCCTCAAATCCCCAAATCTTAAGAAAAGACAACCCAGGACGCTTCCCAGTCCATATCTCATATGGTGTCCTTTCCATGGATTTAGATGGAACCCTATTAAGTGTGAAAGCGGCAGTTTCTAGAGCGTATCCCCAGAAGGATAATGGAAGATCACTTTGGCTCATCATAGACCTAACCATGTCTAACAAGGTTCGGTTCCTCCGTTCAGATACTCCATTCCATTGGGGCGTTCCTGGCGGAGTCCATTATGGAACAATTCCACATTGCTTTAGATGTTCACCAAATTCATGGCTCAAATATTCACCACCACGATCAGATCGTAGGAGTTTAATAGTCTTGCCCAATTGATTTTGTACTTCATTTTGAAATTCTTTGAACTTTTCAAAGGATTCAGACTTATGCCTCATTAAGTAGATGTAACCATATCTACTAAAGTCGTCGGTAAAAGTTATGAAGTACTGAAAACCACCTCTGACCGTGCAACTCATTGGTCCACATACATCCATATGTACATGTCCTAATAGTTCACTCGCCCTCTCATTATTTCCTGTGAAAGGCGACTTAGTCATTTTGCTAAGTAAACTAGACTCACATGTGTCAATTGATTCAAAAGCAAAGGAACTTAGAAGACCATCTGTATGGAGCTTCTTTATGCGCTTCTCGTTTATATGACCTAAACGACAATGCCAAGTATATGTGGGATTGAAATCATTAGGTTTGAGCCTTTTCGCATCAATGTTATAAATAGGCTGATTCTCAAGATCTAAGTAATATAATCCATTAACCAATGGGCAATTACCATAGAGAATATCATTCAAATAAATGGAACAACACTTGTTCCTTATTATGACCTCATAACCATCATGTTCCTCCAAACGCTTTGAAGAAATAATGTTTTTGCCTAAGGCGGGAATATAATAACAATTATTTAACTTCAAAACTAATCCTGATGGTAATGAAAGTGGATAAGTTCCGACGGCCAACGCAACAACCTTTGCACCATTGCCGACGCGAGCATCCACCCCGCCCTTTGCACACTTCCTTGGTTCTTTAAGCCCCTGCAATGATTTGCAAGTATGAATCATTGATCCAGTATCAAATACCCATGAATCATAAGGATGTGTAGCAATATTTTTAATTTCAATAACATTGATACCTGAATTAGAAGTGTCTCCACGCTTCTTCTTCAGCTCTTCCAGATAAAGCTTGCAATTCCTCTTCCAATGACCGGTTTTCTTGTAGTGAAAACAAGGATCACCAGCCGCCGGTTTAGGATTAGGAGCTGCTGCAGGTTTAGGCTTAGTGCCAGAGATCTCATCAGTAGCTTTAGCCTTAGCCTTTCGCTTTCGCTTCTTGCTATCCTTTTGAACCAAGTTAAATTGACTTGGACCAGATTTCTTGATGCTTGCCTCAGCTGTCTTAAGCATCCCATGCAACTGAGCCAATGTCTTCTCCATGCTATTCATTTGAAAGTTCAAAATGAAAGGCTCATAGCTCGTAGGAAGCGACTGGAGAATCACATCTGTGGCCAAATCAGGGTGTAGAGCAGCACCAAGTTTCTCCAGATTCTCAATGTAACCAATCATCTTGATCACATGAGGACTGACATAACCATTTTCAGCTAGCCTTTATGCAAACAAGGACTTTGAGATTTTGTACCTCTCAGACCTTGCTTGGTTCTCAAACATACCACGGAGTCCCTCAATCATATTTTGGGCATCCACGTTCTCATATTGCTTCTGAAGCTCAGAGGATATAGTGGCAAGCATGAGACAGCTAACATCAATTGCATCATTGGTATGCTTCTCATACTCCCTTTTCTAAGCGGCAGTAGCATTATCTGGCAGATCATCAGGATAGGGAAGCTCTAGAACATATTCCTTTTTCTCTTGCTTGAGAACAATTCTCAAGTTATGATCCCAATCAATAAAGTTTGTTCTAGTAAGCTTCTCTTTTTCAAGAATCGAGCGTAAATTGAAAGTGTTACTAGCGGTTGGTGCCATGATCTACAACAGAAATTATGCGAATATAAGCACTATGTAAATGTAAAACTCTTAATAAACATTTTAATAAAAAGTCATTATTCCACTATATGCTTGGAACCGTTTTCCCTCAAAACGACATATAGTGGTTCAAGATCCATATTCAACTTAGATCCTAGTGAGCTTTGGCATCACCGCTAGAAATCTAGTGACATAGGTAAGCAACACTTTGCTAATCACATCCCTATGTGACTCTTGTTTGTTGGCTAGCATCACATGCCCCGGCACCAACGTCATGCCCCAAAGTCCAAAGCCGTTTTGATAGCTTTGTTAATTAAACCAATACTATGCATGTAAATGTCCGACATTTACCCTAATAATTAAGATAGTTGAGATACTCTACTTTGGTAGACATACCATACAACGATCATAATTTTAATAGGTGCAGCTATTGGAAGGGCATATAATTTAATTTTTTTTCTTGAGGAAACCTATTCTAACATGTTAATCATATCTAATATAAATAACACATGAAAGAATATGATGACAGGAACATCATCATAGGCAATCATATTAACTGTGAAATAGTATGGCCTTTTCAATTGGTGATCTCCATCTCCATTGCCATCGTCATGTCTCCCGTCCCTTCAACCATCATGCTTGAGACCTCCATGATTTAACATTTAGCTACTACAACTTATAGCTAGTAATAAATTACATGAGAATATCAAGCATCACAGGTCGACACACAAACCGTTATACAATAATATGACAGCCTCAACCCAACTGTAATTAATCATGACACGCAGGCCATGCAAATCACATACATACATCACATGCATATCTTGGACCATACCATTCACAACATTCTCTGCAAAAACAAGTTAGGCGAGAAGCGAATGCTAACGTGTGGCCAAAAAGGGGTATAACAATCTAGGCGTGTCCGTACGGCGCCATGAAACCTCACCGGATTTCATAGATCGTATCCATGAAATCGCAATGGAAATCCTATCGGGAAAATCATATTTGCCCGATTTCGAGTCATTCATAATGCCTCAGTTTTCCATTAGGTTTTTATGAGTAGACTGCGGTATATGATCATGATACTATTGGCTCCTCTACTGACGCACGCAGTTAGTCCTGATGGTGATTCCAGCCGATAGGGACAAGTCGCGCGTGCACGGAGAAGAAACACAAATAAATCAATGATGCATGTATCGCTATCCGCCCATTACTTTGTGAACCTCCCTATCACTATTGATCTAATCAACCCATACATAAAAACATGTAATAGATCTAATCTAATACATCAGGATATCAACTATATGCACAAGATCCAGATCACAAACTACATAACCTGGCTCTGATACCACTATTGGGTAACGGGTAGGCTACGATAGCATATAAAATTTCTACCGTTCAACCAGGAAACCTTGCAAGAGGGGATCATGGATCGTTACCACTAGACGCGCAGGCAGGGTGGAACCGAATGTTGGAGCAGCTCGTCCAACGTAGTCGCGCGTCGATGTAGAGGAAGTAGTCGATCACGTCAAACGTCTCCTCCTAGTCCAGTCGTTCGGCACCACAGCAACAGCAGCACCTCCTCGCGGTATCCACACGTACGGGGTTGGAACGCCGTGCACGGCGTGCTAGCACTGGCAACACGGTTAGGGTTGTGGGCGAGAGAGAGAGGAGCGTGGCGGCTAGGGTTATGGACTGGTGGGTTGCAACACCCCTTGCCCCGTCTTCACTTATATAGACCCTTCTAATGGGCCTCAACAAGTTGGCCCATTAGTGGACTAATCCCTCACGGATCAATATCCGTATGACCCTCACATACGAATCGAATCCGTAATGTCTCTAGGGCATATCTCCAATAGTGCGCCAGCCCCGAGATGAGACTGCGCCGAACAGGTGAAAGACTCGAGGCTGTACTAAGAGATTGGTGTAAGCACTTAACCTGAGTAACGAGGATTTGATGCTTGACTTAGATATATTAGAAAGATATATCTAGGAATCTTAGACTTAGAATCGCTATCCTCCTGGCTAGCTTAACCGATCTTTATCTTAGTGTGGATTTCTCTTGTGTTACTTCCCCCACTTTTATCATTGAACATCCTTACCCCCGTCTTTGATCAGTTGGTATAATTCTTATAGTTATATCTTTGTTAAACTAAGATAATCTTACACCTAGCTTCCCTTAGGAAAATAAATATGATACCTTGGAATACTCACGGGTGAAATGCTACAATGGTGTTCCTTGGGCTTGCAGATTAATTCACATTATTCTTAAAGTATAACAAACGCCAACAATCATTTCTTGCATCGTACTAGGGATAGTGATATTCTTGATACAAAGTTAAGAAATACCAACATGCATGTATACTCTTTGTCATTGCCAAATCTCCTCCATTCTCAACCAGATATATATGTACGCATAGATATGCCATACATGACATTTAGCTGACCAAGGAATTTCTCATGCTTGCATCTTGCCAATCAACTCTTTGAAATCATCAGTTACCTTTTTATTTCTAAATGCCAAAATACCATCACGTAACTTATATGTGCCTTCCTTCTATCCACCTTTCATCACCAAATCCTCGATGCATCAAATTTTGGTGTCAACACATGCCCCTCAGTTTTGGAATATAATGTATTATGTTCCAAAATTCTTTTTCTCTTGTAGATTGAAGCAACTCTTTTGAATTATTCATTAGCCCATTGCTTCTATTCTGAGTGTCGATGTCCCAACGAGTGGGATTTAGACTTTGTCCTGGTAGAAAGAATCATTGACATCGGCCTTTTCCTTTTCATCAACCACTAGTTGCTCTCTGTGACAATCCGATGTTTCACCAAATCAAGAGCTATCAATCTGATAGAACTCAAACTGTTGTCATGATTGGATAGATCAAAGGTAACCGAGATGGCACCAATGCACAGGGCGACAACTTAAGTCCTGTAGGCTGATAGGCTAGAAAACATGTTCCAACCATCGCCTTCTATCATTAGCAGCAGCTCAAGTCTATTATCAAGCGACCCTGCTATCAGATCAGAATATATGGAGGTTTCCTAGCTCACTAGTAAATGCTTTCAACTCCCATCTGCTTTAACTTAAACTCTGCCTTTCCATCAGCCTCCTCAATGCTAACATATTAGTGAGGCATAGTCGATGATGGGTCCAAGACACTGACGATGAATAAGTTCAACATAGAGTACCCATGATTAATTTGTTGGCCGATGCCAAAAGCCTTTAGTCATATATTCTGGTCAGACAATATTTTAAGGAGCCAGTCTTTATTCCACTTCCATGATCGTCATTGGTAGCATCCTGATGCAGTGCATGCATCACCTATGCCATCAATATTCCTCGCCCCTTCAAATTTATATTAACTCACCCCTCAAGATTCTCCAAGAAAACTGACTCTTTGTCTCATTGTGTGGGATACTTGCTCTACGGGTATCCTTAAATAAGACTAAGTCGGTAGCTGACCGAGTAATTCATCAACAAGGAAGCCGACTGACTCGGCTTGGAGCACAAGGCAATTAGAGATAGACTTTCTACGAAAATCCTTATGGATTATGAGTAGGACTCTTCATGTACCCCCCTGCCGACCAGATATATAAGGCGGCAGGGTACCCCCCATCGAGGGACACGACACACTAGATTACAATCAATACATAGAACACATGACGTAGGGTTTTTACTCTTATTGAGAGGGCCCGAACCTATATAACTCGGCGTCTTGTGTAACCATCGTAGTTCTTAGTCTCGATATGGCCCTATATATTTACTGCTGATCTCAAGCTTTAACAGTTGGCGCACCAGGAAGGGGACAAGGCTCGCCGAGATTCTCCGTCGACTACAATGGCCAAAATTCCCATCATCCAATACTCGTCGGACTTCAAGATCTCCTTTGGATCGCTCGACTTCACGGTCGGCAACAACAGAGCCCTAGGTCTAGAGAAACATAGATCCGACTTGGCCGCAGCTGTCTCATGACGCGATCACCGAGTTCGTCTGACATGATCCCCGCATTGGTCCTACTCGGATTCAAGGAAGCAGATCCTTCCTTCGGGAATGACTCAGAGTTAGATCGGTCCTTTGATGAGGACTCAGTCGGATCGGCTTACCCATACCCTCATACTGTCAACATGGTTGATATAGTAGGTCCTGCAAGCGGAGACCAAGATGGTGACCAAGATGGTAACCAATATGGTAACCCCGAAGTAGAGGGCCACCCAAAAGAACCAGCTGAAGGAGGTCAACTGGATGAAAACCCTCCAACCAATGACCTATCAGTCGGTCACCGCCGACGACAAAGAGGGTCGCGCGGATCAAGCAACACACGCCGACTGGATCTGGGGCCAGACATTGAAGTGGATGGCATCAAGGTCTATGACACCCCTCAGAACAACATCACCGGGGCTAAAACTTTGCTCGACACCTTAATGTTCGATGCAAATTATCAGACCCCTGTGATGCAGAAGGTGGTGGCTATGCTTAAGGCTGCTGCAACTCAGGATGCTGCAAAATTGCTGTCTGTAACAAGTTCTAGCCATGCATCATCACAAGGTTGGCATAGGCGTGAAGATTTGAGAAACTCTCTCAGTGTCCGTGATGGACGAGATACCATCAACTTGCACTATGAAGAACGTGCTCGGGACAACCGACGCCATGAGGAAGAACACCGTGATCGGAGGGTAGATGATCGACGGGACGACCGGAGGGATGACCGAAGGGAAGACCAATGGGACAACTGATGAGAAGACCGGCAAGATCCTCCTCCAAGAAACAACCGCGATGACCGTCGTCGATGAGACGATCAGGATCGACGCGATAACAATAATGATGACAATCGATGATGTCGTCATAGACGGTCGCCGACCCCTATCGATGATGAAATCGATGGCATCAAAGCTTACATCCCTAGTCTTCACATAGCTCGATGGCCAAAAGGATTCAAGCCAGTCCCCATCAAAAAATACGATGGACAGACCAATTCCCGAGAATGGTTGCAGCTCTATAGCACAATGATCTAGTTAGCTGGAGGTGATTCCTATGAAATGACTAATTACCTTCTGGTCTACCTTGATCGAGCCATTCGGATATGGCTCACATCTCTTTTGGAGGAGTCAATCACGTCTTGGGGAGACCTCAATAAGAAGCTCATTGAGAGCTTCCAAGCTACCTGCACCGATCGGGCAACCACTTCGACCTCACTTGATCAAGCAAAAGTCCGACAAACCCCTTCACGACTACATCAAGCGATTCTGCGCTAAGAAGACTGAGATCCCCAACATTCCGGATCAACAAATTATTGCTGCCCTCCAAGGAGGTATCCATAGTGATGATCTGGTCCGGGAGATCGGTCGGAGGAATCATGACCTCAAGCTCACCGCTCAGGAGTGCTTCAAGATCGTCGACAAGTTCACATCGGGTGAATCAGCATTAGACGACATTCGGGGAAAAGGCAAGGAGAAGCGGTCAGACAAGCCCGAGTCCTCCAAGAAGGACAAGAAGAGGAAGGATGACAAGATGGTTCACACGATGGACCGATTTCAGAAGAATCCTCGAACAAACTAGCCGTCCACGGATGAGCTGCTGAGTGACCCGTGCCTTTGGCACCCAAAGGGAAACGACAAAGCAAAGGGCTGCTATCGACTGAAGGGTTTTGCGACAGCTGCACTCAAGGTGGCCAAAGATCCCCCGAGGCGCAATAGCAAAGACAAGGCCAAGGACAATGGTGACAAGGACGACTCAGGAGAGTTCCAGGAGCCCCGTAAAGAAGTCAACTTCATCTTCGGAGGCCCGGATGCCTATGTGTCCAAGCGTAAGCAGAAGCTAGAACTTCAGGAGATTAACTCGGTGGAACCAGTTGCGCCTCAATTCATGAGGTGGTCTAAGATACCAATCACTTTTGACCGGTCGGATCACCCCAAACATCTACCAAAATCGGGTCGATACCCGTTGGTGCTTGCTGCCACGATGAAGGATTTGAAGTTCAACAAAGTACTCATTGATGGAGGAAGCAGCTTGGACTTGATCTTCACCAAGACTCTTCAAGAGCTCGGTCTGTCAGTAAATGACCTTCAACCGAGTTTTTCACCTTTTCATGGGATTGTGCCAGGCAAAACTTCAGTTCCTATTGGATAGATCAGTCTGTCAGTCACCTTTGGTACCCGTGAGAACATCAGGACCGAGCGCATTCTCTTCCAGGTGGCCGATTTCGACTCAGCATGCCATGCTATCATCGGTCGACCGACAATGGCTAAATTTATGGCGGTCCTGTATTATCCATATCTCACCCTCAAGATGCCAGGATCAAACAGAATAATCTCCCTCCAATCTGATCTTCGAAACTCTTTTGATTGCGATGTATAGAGTTGTGAGATGGCCAATAAGCAGTTGATGCTGTTTGACTGGCTGGAGATCTAGAAGGCAGTCAGCATGGAGGAGCAGACTGATGCAGTGGTTCCGATGAAGAAGCCAGCCAAATACAAGATCTAGACCGATGACATCCAGACCAAGGAGATCCTTCTTGATCCTGAAGACCCTAATAAGGTCACTTATGTAGGGGCTAACCTCGACAAGAAATAGGAACTCGCGCTCACTCTTTTCCTCCAGGAAAATAGGGACATATTTGCATGGAAGCCATCTGACATGCCGGGAGTTCCTAGGAAAAAGATTGAGCATAAGTTAAGGGTGCCTCCTGGGGCTACCCCCGTTTGACACAGACTTAGGAGGTTCAAGCAAGACCGTAAGAACGCCATGATGAAGGAGATAGTTAGATTATTAGATGCTAAGTTTATAAAGGAAGTGTATCATCCCGACTGGTTAGCAAATCCAGTCCTTGTACCCAAGAAGAATAAAGAGTGTAGGATGTGTGTCGATTATACCAATCTCAATAAGGTCTGTCTTAAATACCCCTTTGCTCTTCCTCGTATTGATCAGATCGTGGACTCAACAGCTGGGTGTGAGCTTTTAAGCTTTCTGGATGCCTATTCAGGCTATCACCAGATCCCACTAAAAGTTAAAGATCAGATCAAAACTTCCTATATAACACCCTTCGACGCCTATTGCTATATCACAATGTCGTTCGATCTAAAAAATGCTGACGCGACTTACCAATGGGGTATTCAATGCTGCCTTGGTACTTAGATCGGTCGGAACACAGAAGCGTATGTTGATGACATTGTTGTCAAGACTCGGAACATCAAAGAACTTCTTTCTGACCTGGCAAAAACCTAAGAAATGTGTTTTTGGGGTTCCTTCTGGAAAGCTACTCGGTTACATCGTTTCAAAATGAGGTATAGAGGCTAACCCAGATAAAATCAAGGCAATCCTTGACATGGGGCCACCTAATTCTCAAAGGGATGTTCAAAAGCTGACCGGATGCATGGCATCCTTGAGTCGCTTTATCTCTCGACTGGGGGTTAGGGGGTTACCACTTTTCCGACTGCTTAAAAAGCAGGATGACTTCGTTTGGACAGAAGAGGCACAGTCGGCATTGGATGAGTTGAAGGTTCACCTCAGCAGCGTTCCAGTCTTGGTGCCTCTGGAGCCAGGAGAAAAGCTTCAACTCTACATATCGGCCACAACTTAGGTTGTGAGTACTATTTTGACAGTCGACCGAGAAGAAGAGGGTCATATACAAAAAGTACAACACCCGGTCTATTTTGTTAGTGAGGTCCTCAGTGCCTCTAAAACTAGATATCAACAGATCTTGAAGTTGTTGTATGTGTTGCTGATCACATCTAGGAAGTTGAAGCATTATTTTCAACCTCATCCGATTGAAGTCCAGACCTCATTCGCACTTGGCACAGTGCTGCACTATCGAGAAGCTGAAGGAAAGATAGCCAAGTGGGCAGTCAAACTTGGTCAATACACCATTACGTTCATGCCACGATCGGCAATTAAAGGACAAGCGTTGGCTGACTTCGTTTCCCGGTGGACAGAGATTCAAAATCCTCCTGCTGCCCAAGATGTCGAGTACTGGAAAATATACTTTGACAGCTCTCTTTAATTACCAGGAGTTGGTGCAGGAGTCGTGTTTATCTCACCCATAGGAGAGAAGCTTTGATATGTCCTTCAGGTTATGTTTCGCGCGTCTAATAACATTACGGAATATGAAGCTCTCATACATGGTCTACGCATTGCTGCATCACTCGGCATTAAACGGCTTGATGTCTTTGGGGACTCGGCTTTGGTCATTAACCAGGTCACCAAGGATTGGAACTGTGTAGATGACAATATGAGTGCTTATTGTCAGGAAGTAAGGAAGCTCGAAGACAAATTCAATGGATTGAAGTTTACACACGTTCTTCGGGATAATAACCAGGCAGCTGATGAATTGGCCAAGATAGGATCATCTTGGTCTAAATTCCCACCCGGTGTTTTCTGATTCCCCCACTATCTCTCCTCGGTCGAATGTATTAATGAGTATTATTGCTGATCTTGTTGGTGATGACACCATGGAGACCGACTGGCGCGACCCACTCATCCAATATTTGGACAAGGGAACGCTGCCTTCAGATCCTAATGAGCAACAGAGGCTGAAAATCCGATGTCGAGGATATTTGTTGGTAGGAGAACAACTCTATAAAAGAGTAGGATCAAACATCTTGATGCGATGCATCTCGATACCGGAAGGCTAGAAGTTGGTGGAAGAAATTCATTCAGGAATATGTGGCAATCATGCAGCTTCCAAGACTTTGGTTAGCAAGGCTTTTTGCAAGGGTTTTATTGGCCCACAGCGGTCGAAGATGCACACCAAGTCATTCGCAAGTGTGAAGGTTGTCAATTCTTCGCTCAACAAATGCATGTGCCTTCACAGTAACTTCAGATGATACCTTTGACTTGGCCTTTTGCGGTCTGGGGGTTTGATATTGTTGGTCCTTTCAAGAAAGCACCATACGGGTTCACTTACTTGTTTGTTGCTATTGACAAATTCACCAAGTGGATTGAAGCAAAGCCGATTGGCAAGATAACATTGAAGAAGGCGATTGAGTTTGTCAAGGATGTTTTCACTCGGTTTAGGGTTCCTCATGATATCATCACCAATAATGGCACTCAATTCACATCAGTGGAGTTCTGTGACTTTGCCGATGAGATGGGAATAAAAATCCACTTTGCATCAGTGGCTCATCCTCAAAGCAATGGGCAGGTCAAACGGGCCAATGGTATGATTCTTCAAGGATTGAAGCCTCGGATATTTGACAGACTTAACCTTATGCCTGTCGGTGGGTCAAAGAATTGCCTTCAGTTCTTTGGGGGCTTCGCACAAATACCAATCGGGCTACTGGCCAGTCACCTTCTCATTGGTCTAGGGCTCAGAAGCTATGTTGCCGACCGAGGTCAGTCTTGTCTCGGCATGAGTTCAAGCATATGATGAACAGCTTACTGAGGAGAACCGACAGATTGATTTGATTGCAGCAGAGGAGTTGCATGATCGTTCTCTATTTCGGTTGGCACTTTACCAACAAGGCTTGCGATGTTATTATGATAAAAATGTATGCATTCACCAATTTCAAGTTGGAGATTTAGTGCTGCGCCGAGTGCAATCAACAAAGAAACAACATAAGCTTTCTCCAAAGTGGGAAGGACCATACGTGGTGAAGGAAGTCACTCGCCCAGGGGCTTACCGACGGATGTATGAAGATAGCGATGATATACCAAACTCTTGGAATATAAATCAGCTACATCGTTTTTATACTTAGTTATTCTTTTGTATAATTATACATTATTCATGAATGAAACTTCAGTCTTTTTAATGAAAGATTTTTTGATGATTTTAATTCTATATTGTCTCGATTCCTTAATTTATTTTATTAAACAATTGAGCCAGGGGGCTAGTAATAATGTCCCACCATGGTCCAACCTTATTTGGTTTTGGACTATTTTCTGACCGATTTCTTATCTTTGAATACGATCTTTACTTTTTTGGTCTAACATCTACACATCATGTTATACACTTCATACTGCACATCAAACTACCACTACACTAAACCCAGAGCCAAAGTATGAGAGGTCATGTGTCGATTGGTCAACTCTGCTTGTTACGTGGTTACGAGTCACAATCTAATATGTTAAGGCAGGCCAATGCAATTTCTGTTTCTCAGTGATAGAAACATACTTATGATATTTTTATCAATCTTTTAAACTATTAAGCATGAAACTAATTTACATACAGGTAACATTGTTTCAATACATAGATACTACTAATGTTTTCTAAACATGCCAGGATTTACAACTCCTTAGAAGGAGAAGAAGATTCAGCTCGTAGCTCAACCTCTGGAGTTGCTGGTGGAGTAGGCACAGTCGGATCAATCTCTATATTGTCGACCAAGGCCCGAGAAGTTTCCAGCATGGAATACAAGAGCAACGGGCACTGGTCATCAATCAAGTCTGGGTTGAAGCCCTCCTTGATCTTGTCCAATGGCAGAGCAGGAGACCAAGATTGGCAAATTGCCAGAACCTGACTCCCGGCCTCGGTCGCCACTCACCGAGTATTGTAAGCAATAGCTTCCAACGCATGCTCCAGCAAGTACTCCAAGGAGTGGCCAGTCTGCTCCACTTAGTTGGCATGAATATAGTCCAGTGCCTTCCGAGCGCCATAAGATAGAGCTGCGAGTGATATTTTTTGGTTAGTACAATCAAAAAAGGATTCAAGCAGATGCAAGAAGTAATGAAGGGCTTACTGGCAAGATTACATTTGAAGGATTTGGAGATGCTTTTGGCATCCTCTATCTTTACGTCGGCCTCCTTTAGCTCCTTCTGCAGCTGAGCGATCTCGGCCTTTTGATCTTCGACCTCCTTAGAGAGGTTTTCTTTTTCAGCATTTAAAGCATCAACAAATCTTTGTTGATTGGAAGTCAACTTCTCCAAGTCGGCAATCTTGTAATCACGAGCTAAAGGCATACATTGAACTTTTAGCATTAGAGTGGTTAGTTGATTATTTAAACACAAATGGTAAGTGATCTTACCGACTACATCTGCACGGTCTTGGTCATCTCTCTTTGGTCGGTCTGCAGCTTATCAATGTCCTTCTAGGCTTTGGAGAGCCACTGACTGGTGACTAGCATAACACCAACAGTATGTTAGTTTTAAACATAAAGACTTGAAGACCAAAGAGTTTACGGCATACCAAAAGTTTTGGCTTCAAGGTATTCCACCCTAGCCTGTTTTCTCTCCATAAGAGCATACATTTTCTGATATATAGAAGATGGTTAAGCTTAAGGATGAGATTGAGACAAAACTAAAGTAAGGTATTGAAGTACCTTGTTGGCTTCTCGATGTTGATACACTATCTCCGTGTCCTCCACTTCGGGCTGACTTAGTGTATCTGCAGACAATGCCACCTTACCTTTGTCAAGAGGTGAAGGGACATTAACTGGAGCAGGTTGTGGTGCGGGCTTTAGAATGGAGGCAGGAATTGTCTTATCAGAAGGCTTATGCACCTTGGTTGGCATGTTTGATGACTTGCCGACCGGTTTGGCAGATCAGTCAGACGAGGAGGGGGCCCGACTGAGTGTGCTCGGACTCTTGGGCACTTTGTGAATCACCCGTCCGACCACTATCAGAAACAAAGATTGAGGTGATTAAGATGAGCTATGATTATTGACAATGAGAGACAAGGATCATAGGGTTACGGATTCGACACATTCTCTTCTTTGAAGAAGTTGACTGAGAATCAATCTCCTTCCTCTTTTGGGAAGATTTGCCTGCCTTGTTGGTCTGCTGCACTACCCCTGTGTCACTCAGTGTTTTGCGTAGGCGCTCCGACTGGCTTGAAGGTCGGTCGGAGGGAGCAGGAGCAGGCTGACCGGCATTAGCAGACGACTCTTCTTCGTCATCACCCTAATCCCCGACATATTGCCTTCGACGCCCGACAGTCTGCTTCACTCGTTGACTGGGGGAAGGCAGGGTGACAACTTGATCAACATGCTCAGGTTGAGCGCTTGCGGACGAGCTTGAGCCTCTAGGGCTGGTCTGCTACAGCTTCTCAACATAATCCGGTCCCTCGATGTTGGTCGAAGGGAGCGGAGGATGTGATATGTAAGTATCCAGAACCTGCATAAAAATCAGGACATCAAAACAAGATAATGATGGATCACTCAAAATAGGTTGAAGCTTACTCGGGCTCGCATATTGCCCTTGTTGTACGCCTTCTCAATCAAAGAGTGATCCTGAAGGATATCTCCTTCAAACATCTTCGATAGGCGCTTTCGATGAAGTTCGCCATTCGGTGGGTCATGCACCTCCCTGGTTTCATCATTGTTGACATAATTCCATGCCGGGTGACTTTGAAGCTTCAGGGGCTGCACTTTGCGTACTATAAAGCTTTTGGCAATGGTGACTCCGTCAATGCCTTCAGCCTTCAAGTCAGCAATCTTCTTCAGCAGAGCGACCACCTGGGGGTCGGCCGGATCAGGCTTCTCGGTCCACTGCGCCAGGGGAATCTCCTTCGCACCAGAGAAGTTGACAAGAACAGGGGGAGGGTTTTCATAATAGAACTACTTGTCCTTCTAGTTCTTGTTCCCGATCTTCAATGGCACATTGATATAGGCTTCCTTTTTACGCAACTGGATGCTGACGCGGCCTATAGCCACTTGGTTATCCTTGGTCGACAACGATCAAAGAACAAATAGATGGCAAAATAGATTGAAATGGGGAAGAGTGCCCAAGAATGCTTCGCACAGATGCACGAAGATGGCAATGTGAAGAATCGAGTTGGGATTGAGGTTGACAAGCTCAATCCCATAAAAGAATAGGAGCCCGCGCAAGAAGCTGCTGCAGGGAACTCCAAAACCATGCTCGACGAACAAGCAAAAAACAACGATCTGTTTATGAATAGGGATGGGGCAGGATTCTCTGGGTACCTTCCAGTCGATCTGAGCTTGCTTAGGAAGGATGCCGTCAACCACCATCTTTGTCAGATTGGCGTTGGAGAGACTGCTCTTCAAGAACTCCAGAAGCTGCTCTGGGATCTTGACCTCCGATGAGGAAGACTCGGTGACGGCAGCAGAAGTTGCAGGGATGGAAGTGGAAGCCTTCTTGCAACCCATGGTGAAGGATGCTTTCACGTGGCGGATCGAGCGCTAAATTCTAGCAGAAGTTCGGGGGCTAAGGGCGATGAGATCTACGGCGACCGAAGGAAATGAGCTAACCCTAGCTGGAGAGCAGAGGCATTGCTGAGAGCAGAGGAGGCACGAGGAAGACGAAGAGTTCGTGCGCAAATGCGGTGTGGACTGAGAGTCAACCTGACGCTGCCCTTTTATACTCCTACTTTTGACCTAAGGGTCCCATGGGCCGGAATGGGCCGTACAGTGACAAAAGCATCCAATTAAGCAAAGATTAATTAAGAGCCTTAAACATATTTAGGGTTTAAAGCTTCGAGAAGTAGACTCGGGGGCTTCTTTGATGAAAAGCAGTGGCCAAACCACTTAAAAATATTTGACCATATCTACATGATTTGATGATCATGTAGCAAAGGACATGAAGGTCATATGGATATAAGTTCAAAGGTTATGTTATTGATTGAAGTCAATAATTAAAATTGCCAAAATTGGACTCTTGTATTATTTAATATACCGTAAAATAATAAGATTTAATATAATTAGACTCTTGTATTATTTGTCAGTCTCCAAATTATACAAGAGTCGGGGGCCACACCTGATCAGGTGCACCTGACCGGTGCACTAGATCTATCAGGAACTTCAATAAAGAGATCTTCCTAATTTATGATCAACATTGAAGATCACTCGGAGAATCAAAGCTCAAAATCAGGAAGCACTCGGGGGCTGCTGTGGGATACTTGCTTTACGGGTATCCTTAGATAAGACTAAGTCGGTAGCCGACCGGGTATTTCATCAACAAGAAAGCCGATTGACTCGGCTTAGAGCACAAGGCAATTAGACATAGACTTTCTATAAAAATCCTTATGGATTATGAGTAGGACTCTTCATGTACCCCCCTGCCGACCGGATATATAAGGCGGCAGGGTACCCCCCATCGAGGGACATGACACACCAGATTACAATCAATACATAGAATATAGGACGTAGCATTTTTACTCTCATCAAGAGGGTCCGAACCTATATAACTCGGCGTCTTGTGTAACTATTATAATTCTTAGTCTCGATGTAGCCCTATATATTTATTGCCGATCTCAAGTTTCAACACATCAGCTATCATCTTTGCTGTGCTAGGTGTAGTTCTCAAGGTCTACTGCATCGGCACATAATCCTGCTTAACAATACTCTCGTAGAAAGTCTCCTTTTAAGGCCGACCAAGCCATGCCGCCAAAAGGAAAGGCGAGCAGCTCTTGTTGCAATAGCAAATGGTCCACTAGTTCACCCATGAACAGTTTGATTTCGCAATCCTGTTTATATATTGACGTTCATAGCAAGATGATGGAGATAAAGAAAACCAACCGACACCAATCCTATGAACCATCCGATGGAGAAAGAAAGACACAACAACACTATCAACTGTAGATGGCTCAGTCAACAACCTTTGGCCGCTTATCTGACAATAAAATTCATCAGTCCATTGATGCCCTTGTAGCCCACAGTCAGACCTGATTCACATGTGAAGATATTGTCACCACAACAAAAAACTAGCTCCATCAACTTCTTCTCAAGCTGCACCATGAAGTATGAACTGCATATGCCAGCCGATGGAGTGATCCTTTTCTAGGCTCTCCTCCTTCACCACTAAAAACATCGGCAGCCATTTCAACGCTCCACAAAGTGCTTCATAACACGTTTTTTATCTTCAGGTAGCTAGCTTTGTTAGAACCACCATAATCACATCGTTGAAAGCCAGATCTTCATTCACCATCATATGGCATCGATGGGCTCACTATACTTGCAAAAGGATATGCTAACGAGGTATGCCTTTTACCCCCATCGGCTGCTCTATTACTGACACTAGAGGAGGGCACAGCCGATGGTGACAGTACAACAGGGGTAAGCAGAAAATAGAGACAATTACCAAAGAAATTTCTGCTTTTGATCGATCCCAGCAACTAACAAGATAACTGATCGAACAGCCAAAAAGTGAATATTCCAACACGCCAATATCCATGAGCATATTGTCTGCACAATACTCCACTACAATATTTTGACTGCCACTGGCTCCTCCTCAAGTTACACCATGACAACATGTGTGAATAAAATATTCTGGTTAGTCAGTCGATAGTGAAAAATCCAAAACCTGCTTCCCGAGACCTTTCTATGTTCAAGCCGAAGGAGAGAAAGATGCTAGTACCACGTAATTCCACCAGCTTGAATACTCTGGAGTGAAGGAGATATCAGCTGTCTTCACATAACGCATCGACTCCTTGTTCAGCAAATGACGAAATAAACAAACCAATGTCACTTGACCCAATATGTCATCCCAAATCTGATCGGCATCACTTCCCAGATCGTGGGTACTCTTCATCCTCTTGCCTGTTACTTGAGCTTTGGAAAACACAAGCCATCGTCTTTTAACCATCTTCTTGTAGACTTTAACTGAAGCGCTTTTGCTAGGTGCTCATTGGCTATGCTACTGTATATATCATCACACATTATTCTGCATCACTTCATCGACTGAACCACTGCATCAGTTCCTAATTGAGCAGTTGCCGGGCAATACAATTACCTAGCTGTAGTTGCGTTGATGAATAGAAATAATCAAATCAAGTCATTCCAGTATATATTGCTCAACCGATTTATCCTGTGTGGCCTGATACCCAGAAGTAGCCAATGGACAGATAAAAACCAAAGACATTATAGCTCCACCTGGGATGAGATTATGTAATTCTCACAAATAAAAAATTGAGTAACTCGATCAGAAACTCCAGAAATAAGTCACATTATCATGTTTCTATTCTGAGTGCCGATGCCCCCAAGTCTATGATCTGCATTCACTCTGGGGTAATCAACATCGGCATCTTCCTTGTTAGTGGATACTAGTTATCTTCATGCATGTGTCCGAATTGACTCCCATATCGAGGCCTCGTCCACTATTCATCCAGACCTCGTCCAGACCTCGTCCACTATTGTGCTTTGGTAACCACAGAATCAAGCAACTTACTCATCCAGACCTCGTCCACTATTCAGTCAATGATGGATTGAAACAAACTTCAGTTTATCAACATCTATTCTGCACAGTTGATTGCATCGGCTATAAGAAATCAGAAGTCGATCACCCAATATTTCTATTCCGATGAGCGTTGCTTCAGTAGTGGATTAATATATTCGAATTCAAATATCCACGCATGCATGCACTTTAACTTTTCACCACCTGCACGCTTAGGCTTGCAACTCAAATTCTTCACATGAGTCTATAATCGACATTATGCTGCTTCCATCGACTCTTGTTCCCACACGTGTCATCCACAATTAATTGATCCTCTCACTACCAATTAAATTGATTGAGGTACTCTGCATATCCGTTGGGCCGATATCTCCTTATTGCTTTAGGGAACAGAATCCCGGAATAACATCGACCAAGCAACAAACACAGCTTGTACACATCATATCTGATTTTAATGAATTGGAGTAACCATAATAGTACCATCGGCAACACCTGACTCCAATGCCGATGCCCCTGAGTCCGATCAGAACTAGATCAGGAATTCTGGCTGATGTCGATTACATGGAATAATATTAATAATCAATATTCGCTCTCATTTTTGATCCGGCAATAATCGACCTCCTATGCAGACAGCACCACCAAATCAAAACTAGTTTAATAAGCTCCTGTCCAAGCTGCTTTGTCATTATCATAGGCTTCCATTTGTCTAATGCTTGAAATACCAATATAACAAAAGTCGATGACAGGAGAACAAATCTACCAAGCAAAAAGAACGAATCCAGCCTGCATGCATGTGTCCGAATTGACTCTCATATCGAGTCCCATACCAGAAGTAACAGCATCATTGGCCCAATGATCTGATCGACTCCCATATCGACTCTTCCTAATACTTGTTGATAAGACACTCCTCAGTCGATAGACAGCACACTAATAGCCGATGAATCAAACTGATTTTTCATTTTCAGTCTCTTCTTTGCGAAATATCCTTGAATATTCTATCTTCTCTTGCATGTAAACAATACTATATTTGACCAGGGTATCAAGCCGATGGTGAAGTAGCGACACAACTCATCGACTCCTTCTTCGCCCCCCAAGACGACCTGCTCTCACCAGTCTTAAATTATTTTTCCATGAGTCCATGCATCAGCTGTTGGAAAGATGTCCAAGAGACATTACGGATTTGATCCGTATGTGAGGGACATACGGATATTGATCCGTGTGGGATTAGTCTACTAATGAGCCAACTTGTTGATGCCCATTAGAAGGGTCTATATAAGTGGAGGCGGGGCAAGGGGTACGGTCAACCAGTCTATAACCCTAGCCGCCACGCTCCTCTCTTTCTCGCCCACAACCCTAACCGTGTTGTCGGTGCTAGCACGCCGGGCACGGTGTTCCAACCCCGTACGTGTGGATACCGCGAGGAGATGTTGCTGTTGCTGCGGTGCCGAACGGCTGGACTAGGAGGAGACGTTTGACGTGATCGACTACTTCCTCTACACCGACGCGCGACTACGTTGGACGAGCTGCTCCAACATTCGTTTCCGCTCCGCCTGCACGTCTAGTGGTAACGATCCATGATCCCCTCCTTACAAGGTTTCCTGGTTAAACGGTAAAAATTATTATATGCTATCGTAGCCTACCCGTTCCTTAATAGTGGCATCAGAGCTGACCTTGTGTAGTTTGTGATCTGGATCTTGTGCATATAGTTGATATGCTGATGTATTAAATAAGATCTATTACATGTTCTTGTGTACGGGTTGATTAGATCAATGGTCATAGGGAGGTTCACAAAGTAATGGGCGGTTACCAATACATATATCATTGATTTATTTGTGTTCCTTCTCCGTGCACGCGTGACTTGTCCCTACCGGCTGGAATCACCATCGGAACTAACTGCGTGCGTCAGTAGAGGAGCCAATAGTATCATGATCATGTACCGCAGTCTACTCATGAAAATCTAATGGGAAACTGAGGCATTGTGAATGACTCGAAATCAGGCAAAACTATATACCGTAAGGGAAACCACAAAGCGAAGGATTGCTATCGACTGAAGGGTTTTGCAACAGCTACGCTCAAGGTGGCTAAAGATCCCTCGAGGTGCAATAGCAAAGACAAGACCAAGGACGATGGCGATAAGGATGATTTAGGAGAGTTCCAGGAGCCCCACAAGGAAGTCAACTTCATCTTCGGTGGCCCGGATGCCTATGTGTCCAAGCGCAAGTAGAAGCTGGAACTTCGGGAGATCAACTCGGTGGAACCAGCTGCGCCTCAATTCATGAGGTGGTCTGAGATGCCAATCACCTTTGATCGGTCGGATCATCCCAAGCATATACCGAAGCCGGGTTGATACCCGCTGGTGCTTGCTGCCACGATGAAGGAGGTAAAGTTCAATAAAGTACTTATTGATGGAGGAAGATATTTGGACTTAATCTTCACCAAGACTCTTAAAATGCTAGGTCTGTCAGTTAATGATCTTCAGCCGAGTTCTTCCTTTACATGGGATTGTGCCTGGCAAGATTTTGATTCCTATTGGACAAATTAGATTGTCAGCCACTTTCGATACTCGTGAGAACTTCAGGACTGAGCGCATTCTTTTCCAAGTGGCAGATCTTGACTCGGCATATCATGCTATCATCGATCGACCGGCGATGGCTAAATTCATGGTTGTCCCACATTATCCATATCTCACCCTCAAGATGCCAGGCCCGAACGGAATAATCTCCCTCCACTCTGATCTTTGGATTTCTTTCGATTGCGATGTACAGAGTTGTGAGATGGCCAATAAATAGTTGATGCTATTCGACCAGAAGGAGATCCAGAAGGCAATCGGCATGGAGGAATAGACTGAAGCGACGGTTCCAGCAAAAAAGCCTACCAAAGACAAGATTCAGACCAATGACATCCAAACCAAGGAAATCATGCTCGATCCTGAGGACCCCGATAAGGTAACTTATGCTGGGGCCAACCTCGACGAGAAATAGGAACTTGCGCTCATTCTTTTCCTCTAGGAAAATAGGAACATCTATGCATGGAAACCATCTGACATGCCGGGAGTTCCTAGGGAAAGGATTGAGCATGAGTTAAGGGTACCTCCTGGGGCTACCCCCATTCGATAGAGGCTTAGAAGATTCGCACAAGATCGCAAGGACGCCATGAAGAAGGAGATAGTTAGACTATTAGATGCTAAGTTTATAAATGAGGTGTATCATCCCGACTGGTTAGCAAATCTAGTCCTTGTACCCAAGAAGAATAAAGAGTGGAGGATGTGTGTTGATTATACCGATCTCAACAAGGTCTGTCCTAAAGACCCCTTCGCTCTTCCTCGTATTGATCAGATTGTAGACTCAACAGCCGGGTGTGAGCTCTTAAGCTTTCTGGATGCCTATTCAGCCTATCACCAGATCCTACTAAAGGTCGAAGATCAGATTAAAACTTCCTTTATAACACCCTTCGGCGCCTATTGCTATATCATAATGCCTTTCGGTCTGAAGAACGCTGGCGCGACTTACCAACGGGGTATTCAACGCTACCTTGCTACTCAGATCAGTTGGAATGCAGAAGCGTATGTTGATGATATCGTTGTGAAGACTCGGAATGTCGAGGAACTTTTTTCTGACCTGGAAGAATCCTTTGACAATCTGAGGCATTATTCGATGAAGCTGAATCCGATGAAGTGTGTTTTTGGGGTTCCTTCAGGAAAGCTACTCAGCTACATCATTTTGAAATGAGGTATAGAGGCCAACCCGGATAAAATCAAGACGATCCTTGATATGGGGCCACCTAATTCTCAAAGGGACGTTCAGAAGCTTACCGGATGCATGGCGTCCCTGAGTCGCTTTATTTCCTGACTGGGGGTTAGAGGATTACCACTTTTCCGACAGCTTAAAAAGCAGGAGGACTTCATTTGGACCGAAGAGGCACAGTCGGCATTGGACAAGTTGAAGGTTTACCTCAGTAGCATTCCAGTATTGGTGCCTCCGGAGCCAGGAGAAAAACTTCAACTTTACATATCGGCCAGAACTCAGGTTATGAGTACTGTTTTAACAGTCGACCAAGAAGAAGAGGGACATATACAAAAAGTACAACACCCGGTCTATTTTGTGAGTGAGGTCCTCGGTGCCTCTAAGGCAAGGTATCAACAGATCTTGAAGTTGTTGTATGCATTATTGATCACCTCTAGGAAGTTGAAGTATTATTTTCAAGCTCATCCAATCGAAGTCCAGACTTCCTTCGCACTCGGCACAGTGCTGCACAATCAAGAAGCCGAAGGAAAAATTGCCAAGTGGGCAGTCAAACTTCGTCAATATACCATTACGTTCGCGCCTCGGTCGGCTATAACGGGACAAGTGTTAGCTGATTTCGTTGCCGAGTGGACAGAGATTCAAAATCCACCTACTGCACAAGATGTCAAGTATTGGAATATGTACTTGGATGGATATCTTCAATTACAAGGAGCTGGTGCGGGAGTCATGTTTGTCTCACCCACTGGAGAGAAGCTTTGATATGTCCTTCAGGTGATGTTTCGCGTGTCCAATAATGTTGCAGAGTATGAAGCCCTTCGACATGGTCTACGCATTGCCGCGTCACTCGGCATCAAGCGCCTTGACGTCTTTGGTGCCTCGGCTTTGGTAATTAATCAGGTACTAAGGATTGGAACTATGTGGATGATAATATGTGTGCTTACTGTCAAGAAGTAAGGAAGCTCGAAGACAAATTCAATGGATTGAAGTTCACGCATGTTTTTCGAGACAATAACCAAGCGGCAGATGAATTGGCCAAGATGGGATCATCCTGGTCCGCTATCCCACCAAGTGTTTTCTTACACACTCTGGATTCCCCCACGATTTCTCCTCGGTCGGATGTATTAATGAGTGTTGTCACTGATCTTGTTGGCGATGACAACATAGAGACCGATTGACGTGACCCACTCATCCAATATTTGGACAAGGGAACGCTGCCTTCAGAACCTAATGAGCAACGGAGGTTAGAGACCCGATGCCGAGGATATCTGTTGGTGGGATACCAACTCTATAAAAGAGGAGGTTCAAACATCTTGATGAGATGCATCTCGATACCAGAAGGCCAAAAGTTGGTAGAAGACATTCATTCCGGGATATGTGGCAATCATGCGGCTTCCAAGACTTTGGTTGGCAAAGCTTTCCTGCAAGGGTTTTATTGGCCCATGGCGGTCGAAGATGCACACCAGGTCATTCAGAAGTGTGAAGGTTGTCAATTCTTCTCTCAACAAATGCATGTGCCTTCATAGTAACTTCAGATGATACCTTTGACTTGGCCCTTTGCTGTCTGGGGGCTTGATATTGTCGGTCCTTTCAAGAAAGCGCCAGGCGGGTTCACTTATCTGTTCATTGCTATTGATAAATTCACCAAGTGGATCGAAGCAAAGCCGGTCGGCAAGATAACATCGAAGAAGGCAACCGAGTTTGTCAAGGATATCTTCACTCGGTTTGGGGTTCCTCATGATATCATCACTGATAATGACACTCAATTCCGTGACTTTGCCGATGAGATGGGAATAAAAATCCACTTTGCATCAGTGGCTCATCCTCAAAGCAATGGGCAGGTCGAATGGGCCAATGGTATGATTCTTCAAGGATTGAAACCGCGGATATTCAACAGACTTAAGCCTTATTCCGGTCGGTGGGTCAAAGAATTGCCTTCAGTTCTTTGGGGGCTTCGCACAAACACCAGTCGGGCAACTGGTCAGTGACCTTTCTCATTGGTCTATGGATCAGAGGCTATGCTGCCGACCGAGGTCAGTCTTGTTTCGGCATGGGTTCAGGCGTATGATGAACAACTTTCTGAGGAGAATTGAGAGATTGATTTGATTGCAGCAGAGGAGTTGCGTGATCGCGCTCTATTTTGGTCGGCATGTTACCAGCAAGGCTTGCGTCAATATTATGATAAAAATATACGTAATCGCCACTTCCAAGTTGGAGATTTAGTGCTTCACCGAGTGCAGTCAATGAAGAATCAGCATAAGCTTTCTCCAAAGTGGGAAGGACCATATGCGGTGAAGGAAGTCACTCGCCCGGGGGCTTACCGACTGATGTACGAAGACGGCAATGATATACCAAATTGCTGGAACATAAATCAGCTGTGGGATACTTTCCTTACGAGTATCCTCATACAAGACTAAGTTGGTAGCTGACCGGGTACTTCATCAACAAGGAAGCCGACCGACTCAACTTGGAGCACAAGGCATGTAGAGATAGACTTTGTATGTAAATCCTCAGGGGTTACTACTAGGATTCTTCATGTACCCCCCTGCCGACCGGATATATAAGGCGGCAGGGTACCCCTCATCGAGGGAAAAGTAGACAGACGTTTTTCCACAACATCAATACAACACATAAAACACAGGACGTAGGGTTTTTACTCTTATCGAGAGTGCCCGAACCTGTATAACTCAGTGTCTTGTGTTACCATCGTAGTTCTTAGTCTCGATGTAGCCCTATACATTTTACTGCCGATCTCAAGCTTTGACAGTTGGCACGCCAGGTAGGGGACAAGGCTCACCGGGATTCTCCATCGACTACGATGGCCAAAATTCCCATCATCCATTATTCACCGGACTTCAAGATCTCCTTTGGATCACTCGACTTCACAGTTGGCGACAATGGAGCCCTAGGTCTAGAAAACCATAGATCCAACTCGGCCGCAGCCGTTTCCATGGTGCGATCACCGAGTTCGTCTAGCATGATCCTCGTGTTGGTTCCACTCGGATCTGAGGAAGAAGATCCTTCCTTCGGGAATGATTTAAAATTGGATCGGTCTTTTGATGAGGACTCAGTCGGATCCGCTTACCCATATCCTCATACTGTCAACATGGTGGATATAGCACATCTCGTGGATGGAGACCAAGATGGTGACCAAGACGGTAAACAAGATGGTAACCCCGTTGATGGCCACCCGAATCAACTAGCCAAAGGAGGTCAATAGGAGGAGGACCCTCCAGCTGATGACTTATTGGTCGGACACCGCCGTCGACCAAGAGGGTCGCGCGGTTCACGCAATGCACAATGACTAGATCTCGGTCCAGAACTCAAAGTGGATGGCGTCAAGGTCTACCACACTCCTCAGAATAACATCACAGGGGCCAAAACTTTGCTCGACACTCTAATGGTCGACGCGAATTATCAGACCCCTGCGATGCAGAAGGCGGTGGCTATGCTTAAGGCCGCTGCGGCTCAAGAGGCCGTAAAATCTTAGTCGGTCACAAGCTCTAGTCATGTATCTTTGCGAGGTCGGCATAGGCGTGAAGATCTGAGAAATTCTCTCAGCATCCATGATGGACGAGATACCATCAACTCTCACTATGAAGAACACGCTCGGGACAACCAACGCTATGAGGAAGAATGCCGTGATTGGAGAACGGATGGCCGACGGGACGACCGACGAGAGGACCGTCAAGATTCTCCTCCAAGGCACAACCGTGACAACCGACGTTGACATGATGATCCGGATCAGCGTGATAATGATGATAACGACCATCGACGTCATCGTCATGATGATGATGTTGATCCGTGACACGGCCGCCGTGCAACTCCGTCCCCAGACTGGCATAGGCGGTCGATGACATCGACCGACAATGAGATCGATGGCATCAAAGCTTACATCCCTAGGCTTCGCATAGCTCGATGGCCAAAAGGATTCAAGCCAGTCCCCATCGAAAAAGACGATGGTCAGACCAAACCCCGAGAGTGGCTGCAGCTTTACAGCACAACGATTCGGTCAGCTGGAGGTGATTCCTATGTAATGGCTAATTACCTCCCGGTCTGCCTGGATCTAGCTGTTCGGATATGGCTCACATCTCTTCCAGAGGAGTCAATCACATCTTGGGGAGACCTCAATAGGAAGCTCATAGAAACTTTCCAAGCTACCTGCAATCGACTAGGCAACCACTTTGACCTCACTCGGATCAAGAAGAAGACCGACGAACCTCTTCGTGACTACATCAAGTGATTTTGCGCTAAGAAGACTGAGATCCCCAATATCCCGAACCAACAAATCATTGCCGCCTTCCAAGCAGGGATCCGTAGCGATGATTTGGTTCGTGAGATCGGTCGGAGGAATCATGACCTCAAACTGACTGCTCAAGAGTGCTTTGAGATCGCTGACAAGTTCGCGTCTGGTGAGTCAACGTTGGATGACATCCGGGGAAAAGGCAAAGAGAAGCGGTCGGACAAGCCCGAGTCCTCCAAGAAGGACAAGAAGAGGAAGCTTGATAACATGGTTCGCACGGTGGACCGACTTCAGAAGAACCCTCGAACAAGCCAACCGTCCATAGACAAGTTACTGAGTGGCCCATGCCTTTGGTACCAAAAGGGAAACCACAAAGCAAAGGATTGCTATCGACTGAAGGGTTTTGCAACAGCTGTGCTCATGGTGGCCAAAGATCCCCCGAGGCGCAATAGCAAAGACAAGACCAATGACGATGGCGAGAAGGACGACTCAGGAGAGTTCTAGGAGCCCCACAAGGAAGTCAACTTCATCTTCGGTGGCCCGGATGCCTATGTGTCCAAATGCAAGCAGAAGCTAGAACTTCGGGAGATCAACTCGGTGGAACCGGCTGCTCCTCAATTTATGAGGTGGTCTGAGATGCCAATCACCTTTGATAGGTCAGACCACCCCAAGCACATCCCGAAGCCAGGTCGATACCCACTGGTGCTTGCTGCTACAATGAAGGAGGTGAAGTTCAACAAAGTACTCTTTGATGGAGGAAGCAGTTTGGATTTAATCTTCACCAAGACTCTCAAAGAGCTCGGTCTGTCAATCAATGATCTTCAATCGAGTTCTTCACCTTTCGACAGGATTGTACCTGGCAAGACTTTAGTTCCTATTGAACAGATCAGTCTACTGGTCACCTTTGGGACCCGTGAGAATTTTAGGACTGAGCGCATTCTCTTCCAGGTGGCAGATTTCGACTCAGCATATCATGCTATCATCGGTTGACCGGTTATGGCTAAATTCATGGCTATCCCACATTATCCATATCTCACCCTCAAGATGCCAGGCCCGAACAGAATAATCTCCCTCCACTCTGATCTTTGGAATTCTTTCGATTGCGATGTATAGAGTTGTGAGATAGCCAATAAACACTTGATGTTGTCCGGCCAGAAGGAGATCCAGTAGGCAGTCGGCACAGAGGAGCAGACCGGAGCGACGGTTCCAACAAAGAAGCCTACCAAAGAGAAGATCCAGACCGATGACATCCAAACCAAGGAAATCATGCTCAATCCTGAGGACCCCGATAATGTAACTTATGCTGGGGCCAACCTCGACGAGAAATAGGAACTCGTGCTCACTCTTTTCCTCCAGTAAAATAGGGACATCTTTGCATGGAAACCATCTGACATGCCGGGAGTTCCTAGGGAAAAGATTGAGCACAAGTTAAGGGTACCCTTGGAGCTACCCCTGTTCAGCAGAGGCTTAGAAGATTTGCGCAAGATCGCAAGGACACCATGAAGAAGGAGATAGTTAGACTATTAGATGCTAAATTTATAAAGGAGGTTTATCATCCTGACTGGTTAGCAAATCCAGTCCTTGTACCCAAGAAGAATAAAGAATGGAGGATGTGTGTTGATTATACTGATCTCAACAAGGTCTATCCTAAAGACCCCTTCGCTCTTCCTCGTATTGATCAGATTATAGACTCAACAGCCAGGTGTGAGCTCTTGAGCTTTCTGGATGCCTATTCAGGCTATCACTCGATCCACTGAAGGTCGAAGATCAGATTAAAACTTCCTTTATAACACCCATCGGCGCCTATTGCTATATCATAATGCCTTTCAGTCTGAAGAACACTGGCGTGACTTACCAACGAGGTATTCAACGCTGCCTTGCTACTCAGATCGGTCAGTACGCAGAAGCATATGTCGACGACATCATCATCAAGACCCGGAACGTCGAAGGGCTTATTTCTGACCTAGCAGAAACCTTTGACAATCTGAGGCATTATTCAATAAAGCTGAATCCTAAGAAGTGTGTTTTTGGGGTTCCTTCGAGAAAGCTACTCGGTTACATCGTTTTGAAATGAGGTATAGAGGCCAACCCGGATAAAATCAAGGTGATCCTTGGTATGGGGCCACCTAATTCTCAAAGGGATGTACGGAAGCTGACCGGATGAGTCGCTTTATTTCCCAACTGGGGGTTAGAGGATTACCACTTTTCAGACTGCTTAAAAAGCAGGAAGACTTCGTTTGGACCGAAGAGGCGCAGTCGGCATTGGACGAGTTGAAGGTTTACCTCCGCAGCATTCCAGTATTGGTGCCTCCAGAGCCAGGAGAAAACTTCAGCTTTATATATCGGCCACAACTCAGGTTGTGAGTACTGTTTTAACAGTCGATCGAGAAGAAGAGGGGCATATACAAAAAGTACAACACCTGGTCTATTTTGTGAGTGAGGTCCTTGGCGCCTCTAAGGTAAAATACCAACATACCTTGAAGTTGTTGTATGCATTGTTGGTCACCTCCAGGAAGTTGAAGCATTATTTTCAACCTCATCTGATCGAAGTCCAGACCTCCTTTGCACTCGGCACAGTGCTACACAACCGAGAAGCCGAAGGCAAAATCACCAAGTGGGCAGTCGAACTTGGTCAATATACCATCACGTTCGCGCCTCGGTCGACTATAAAGGGACAAGCGCTAGCTGATTTTGTTGCTGAGTCGACAGAGATTCAAAACCCACCTACTGCACAAGACATCGAGTATTGGAAAATGTACTTTGATGGATCTCTTCAATTACAAGGAGCTGGTGCAGGAGTCGTGTTTATCTCACCCACTAGAGAGAAGCTTCAATATGTCCTTAAGGTGATGTTTCACGCATCCAACAATGCTGCAGAGTATGAAGCCCTTCTACACAGTCTACGCATTGTTGCATCACTCAGCGTCAAGCGCCTCGATGTTTTTGGTGACTCGGCTTTGGTTATTAATCAGGTCACTAAGGATTGGAACTATGTGGATGACAATATGAGTGCTTACTATCAAGAGGTAAGGAAGCTCGAAGACAAATTCGATGGATTGAAGTTCACACATGTTCTTCGAGACAATAACCAAGCGGCTGATGAATTGGCCAAAATGGGAGCATCCCGGTCTGTGGTCCCACCAGATGTTTTCTTACACACTCTGGATTCCCCCATGATTTCTCCTCGGTCGGATGTATTAATGAGTGTTGTTACTGATCTCGTTGGTGATGACAACATGGAGACCGATTGGCGTGACCCACTCATCCAATATTTGGATAAGGGAACGCTGCCTTCGGATCCTAATGAGCAATGAAGGTTAGAGACCCGATGCCGAGGGTATTTATTAGTGGGAGACCAACTCTATAAAAGAGGAGGTTCAAATATCTTGATGAGATGCATCTCGATACCAGAAGGCCAGAAGTTGGTAGAAGAAATTCATTCCGGGATATGCGGCAATCATGCAGCTTCCAAGACTTTGGTCGGCAAAGCTTTCTGGCAAGGGTTTTATTGGCTCACGGTGGTTGATGATGCACACCGGGTTGTTCGGACGTGTGAAGGTTGTCAATTCTTCGCTCAACAAACGCATGTGCCTTCACAGCAGCTTCAGATGACACCTTTGACTTGGCCCTTTTCTGTTTGTGGGCTCCATATTGTCGGTGCTTTCAGAAAGGCGCCAGGCGGGTTCACTTATCTGTTTGTTGCTATTGACAAATTTACCAAGTGGATTGAAGCAAAGCCGGTCGGCAAGATTACATCGAAGAAGGCTATCGAGTTTGTCAAGGATGTCTTCACTCGGTTCATGGTTCCTCATAATATCATCACCGATAATGGCACTCAATTCACATCAGTGGAATTCCGTGACTTTGCCGATGAGATGGGAATAAAAATCCACTTTGCATTAGTGGCTCATCCTCAAAGCAATGGGTAGGTCGAACGGGCCAATGGTATGATTCTTCAAGGATTGAAACCACGGATATTCGACAGGCTTAAGCCTTATGCCAGTCGGTGGGTTAATGAATTGCCTTCAGTTCTTTGGGGGCTTTGCACAAACACCAGTTGGGCAACTGGTCAGTCACCTTTCTCATTGGTCTACGGCTCAGAGGCTATGCTGCCGGCCGAGGTTAGCCTTGTTTCGGCATGGGTTCAGGCGTATGATGAAAAACTTTCTGAGGAGAATCGAGAGATTGATTTGATTGCAGTAGAGGAGTTGCGTGATCGCGCTCTATTTTGGTCGGCACTTTACCAACAAGTCTTACGTTGTTATTATGATAAAAATGTACGTAATCACCACTTCCATGTTGGAGATTTAGTGCTTCATCGAGTGCAGTCAACAAAGAAGCAGCATAAGCTTTCTTCAAAGTAGGAAGGACCATATGTTGTGAAGGAAGTCACTCGCCCGGGGGCTTGCCGACTGATGTATGAAGACGGCGATAATATACCAAATTCTTGGAACATAAATCAGCTACATCATTTCTATACTTAATTATTCCTTTGTATACTTATACATTATTCATGAATGAAACTTTGGTCTTTTTGATGATAGATTTTTTTGATGATTTTCATTCTATATTGTCTCGATTCCTTAATTTATTTTATTAAACAATTGAGCTAGGGGGCTAGTAATAATGTCCCACCTCAGTCTAACCGTATTTTGGTTTTGGACTACTTTCTAACCAATTTCTTCTCTTTGAAAACGGTCTTCATTTTCTTGGTCTAACATCTATACATTATGGTTATATACTTTATACTACACATCAGACTACCACTACACTAAACTCAGAGCCAAAGTGAGAGAGGTCATGTGTCGATTGGTCGACTCTGCTTGTTACGCGGTTACGAGTCACAACCTAAAATGTTAAGGTAGACCGATACAATTTGAGTTTCTCAATGACAGAAACATACTTATGACATTTTTATCAATCTTTTAAAGATGATAAGCATGAAACTAGTTTACATACAGGTAATATTGTTTAATTATATAGATTTTCTAATGATCTCTAATATTACAGGATTTACAACTCCTTTGAAGGAGAGGAAGATTCAGCTCGTAGCTCAACCTCAGGAGTTGCTGCAGGAGAAGGCACGGTCGGATTGATCTCTATATTATCGACCAAAGCTCAAGAAGTCTCCAGCATGGAATCCAAGAGCAACTGGCATTGGTCATCAGTCAAGTCTGGGTTGAAGCCCTCCTTGATCTTGTCCAATGGCAGAGCGGGAGACTAAGATTGGCAAATAGCCAAAACCTGACTCTCGGCTTCGGTTGCCACTCGTGGAGTGTTATGAGCAATATCTTCTGATGCATGCTCCAGCAAGTACTCCAAGGAATGGACAGATTGCTCCACTCGGTCGGCATGAACATAGTCCATTGCCTTTCGAGCAGCGTAAGATAGAGCTATGAATGGTAATTTTCGGTCAGTATGATCAAAAGAGGAATCAAGCAGATGTGAGAAATAATGAAGGGCTTACTGGCAAGTTTACATTTGAAGGATTTGGAGGTGCTCTTAGCTTCCTCTATCTTGGTGTCAGCTTTCTTCAGCTCCTTCTGCAGCCGAGTGATCCTGGCCTTCTAGTCCTTGACCAACTTGGGGAGGCAGGGTGGTGACCGGGTCAGTACGAGCGCCTCCAGAAGAGCTCGAGCCTCCAGTGCCGGTCTGCTGCGTCTTCTCGACATAATCTAATCCCTCGAAATTGATCGGAGGTGGAGGATGAGAAATATAAGTATCCAAAACCTGCACAAGAATCAAAATATCAAGCAAGGCATCAAGACAAGAACATAAAGGATTGCTTAAAGCAGACTGAGGCTTACTCGGGCCCGCGTAGTGCCCTTGTTATACGCCTTCATGATCAGCAGGTCATCCTGAAGGATATCCCCTTCAAACACTTTCAACAGGCGTTTCTTACAGAGTTCACCATTCGGCGGGTCAGGCACCTCCCTGTTTTTGTCATTATTGACATAGTTCCACGCCGGGTGACTCTGCAGCTTCAGGGTCTGCACTCTGCATACTATGAAGCTTTTGGCAACGGTAATTCCTTCAATGCCTTCAGCCTTCAAGTCGGCCATCTTCTTCAGCAGAGTGACCACCTGAGGGTCGGTCGGATCGGGCTTCTCTGTCCATTGCGCCAGAGGAATCGCCTTGGCACCGGTGAAGTCGGCAAGAACAGGGGGAGGGTTGTCACAGTAGAACCACTCATCCTTCCAGCTCTTGTTCCCAGTCTTCAATGGTGCATTAATGTAGGCCTCCTTCTTGCGCAACTGGAAGCCAACACCGCCTATAGCTACTTGATTGTCCTTGGTCGGCAGCGGCGAAGGACAAACAGATGACGTTATATATTGAAGTGCGGAAGGATGGCCAAAAATGCTTCGCACATGAGCACGAAGATGGTGATGTGAAGAATGGAATTGGGATTGAGGTTAACAAGCTCAATCCCATAAAAGAAAAGGAGCCCGCGCAAGAAGCTGTAACAGGGGACTCCAAAGCCATGCTCGAAGAACGAGTGGCACACAACTATCTGTTTATGAATAGGAATGAGGCAAGATTCACGGGGTACCTTCTAGTCGATCCGCATTGCTCTGGAAGGATGTTGTCGACCACCATCTGGTTCATATCGGCCTGGGAGAGGTTGCTCTTCGAGAACTCCCGAAGCTGCTTCGGGATATCGATCTCCAACGAGGAGGACGCGGTGGCGGTAGTGGAAGTGGCAGGAATCAAGGTGGAAACTTTCTTGCGACCCATGGCGATGATTGTTTTGGGCGTGGTTGATCAAATGTGGAACCCTAGCAGAGGCTTGGGGGCTAAGCGTGGCGAGATCTGCGGCGGCTGGAAATGAAGGTGCTAACCCTAGCTGGAAAGTTGAGGAGTCGCTGAGAACATGGGAGGCACGAGGAAGACGAAGGGTTCATGTGCAAATGCGGCATGGACTGAGAGTCAACTCGACGCTGCCTTTTATACTCCCGCTTTTTGACCTAAGGGTCCCATGGGCCGGGGTGGGCCGTACAGTGATGATGATTTTTTGCTTAAGCAAAGATTAATTAAGGGCCTTAAAATATGATTAGGGTCTAAGACCTTGAGAAATAAAGCTCAGGGGCTTCTTTGATGAGAAGCATTTGAAAAATATTTAACCATATCTATATGATTTGATGATCATGTAGAAAAGGACTTGATGGTCATATGGATATAAGTTCAAAGGTTATGGTATTGATTGAAGTCAATAACCAAATTGTCAAAATTGGACTTATGGATAATTAGAGTGACTAATTATTAGGGAAATGTTGTATTATGATTGATGTCATTTAGCTTAGTACCATTATATGATTGATGTCATATTGGTTCCCATGAATTGAATATGATTGATATCATAAAATTCAGACTGACCAGTCACTCGGACATGGTAAATGTCACTCGGCCTATTTAATAATCGGTCGGCAAGGCTCAAGCTTTGCAACTTAACTTACTTGTTTGATGACCAGAGGTCTATTAGACTCAAGCTTGATGGTTTGAGTAAAATACATATAAAATAATAAGAGCTAATATAATTACTCTTGCATTATTTGTTAAGTCTACAAATTATACAAGAGTCGAGGGCTACACCTGATCAGGTGCACCTAACCGGTGCACCAGATCTATCAGGAACTTTGAAGGACCGAGAAGGTGACCAGAGGGCGGGTGAATGGGAGCCAAATAAAATTCTCCAAGAGAACTTTGGCCTATATCCCAAAAACAACCCAAGCCAACCTCCAAATCGATCACCAAGACTACACACACCAACTTGTGGTGTACTAGTCCTAGGAATGATCAACCACACCAAAGAAACACGGCGGAAACAAAAAGGGAAGATGAAATGCTCAACAGTCCAGAACTGAGCACTCATCGTCAGTGCCGATCCCTGCCATCGACAGTGCCGGTCGGCATCGGCAGTGCCGATCACGCCTATCGGCAGTGCCGGTGCGCATCATTGGCAGTGCCATTCCCACCTATCGGCAGTGCCAGTGCGGGATGCTGTTGCACTGGAACCTACAGACTAGACCAATCGGCAGTGCCAGTCCTGGTCATCGGCAGTGCCGGTTGACCCATGAAAGAACAGAAAAACTCTCGGGATCTTCTCAAATCTTCTACAAAACTCAATCAAATGAACTCCAAGTGATGCGATTTTTGGACCAGTGAATCCTTATCACATCACGACCCTAATCCTAGGAGATCAACTCAATTGGCTCAAGTAATCATCATAAATTTCAGATCTTGTGCCAAAAACACCAAAAAGGGGAAACTTGAGAAATCCTTCAAACCAAAGGAGCTAGAGCTATTGATTCGATCAAGGATCCACAGAGGATTGTTCTAGCTCATCCTAGCAACAAGTTTCTCAAGAAATCCGGGCCAAAAACTTGTCCAAAAGTGAGATCGAAAATCACCACGAAAATGCTTCCAAAAATAGGAAAAAGGGAATTTCGGGATTCAAGTGAAGAGGGAAATCTTGAGTACAAAAATACTTCACATATCATAGAAAGGTGCTTACAAGATCCATAGGTACAAGGCTAGGAAGCCACCCTCTTCCTCCCACTATTTGGAAGAGCAAGAGATGTCTCTCACACACCCACTACTCTCCTCTCAAATATGAAGTCCTCTCCTAGGACTTTGAATAGAGTCCTAACACAAGGCTAGTGGAAGAGAGGCACCTCTCCCACTAGCCACACCTCTCCTTATATAGGCCTAGGGTGTATTTTCTACATGACCACTCTACCCTTGATCTACATAACAGACCCACCTACCACCGGGGGCATAACCGTCCATCTTTTTCCTCATCGCCCGAATGCCATCGGACGCTTCACGTCTTTGCTTCATCTTGAAGCAAGCTCCGTGATGGTGCCACATGCACCACCAACCACCGTCACCGGTTTTGAGGCCCAAACCAGGAAACCGCCTTGCACGCTTCTCATAGCTCAACATCCCCCTTCTGAACATTGTCTCTCAGGAAGTGGAATCGCACATTGATGTGTTTGACCTTACCATGATGAATTGAGTTTTTGGCGAAGCATATGGCACTGGAGTTATCACACATGAGTGGAACACCCTTAAAAGTTAACCCATAGTCTCTCATGGTAGATACAACCTATAGGATTTGTGAGCAGCAACTAGCAGTAGCTACATACTCAGCCTCTGTGGTGGATTGGGCAACACTCGACTGCTTACGAGAAGACCAATAGATCAAAGAAGTACCCAAGAAATGGCAAGTACCAGAAGTGCTCTTCCTATCAATTCTACACCCAGCAAAGTCTCCATCCGAATACCCAATGAGATCAAGAGATGAAGATGCAGAGTACCAAAGACTGAACTCAAGGGTGTATTTGAGATACCTGAAGATGCATTTGAGAGCCTTGCGATGAGTCACCCTTGGGGAAGCTTGAAAGCGAGCATAAAGACACACCGCAAAGTGTATGTCGGGTCTTGTCGCTGTCAGGTACAAGAGGGAGCCAATCATGCTCCTGTACTCCCTTTGATCCACCGCTTCATAGTCTTCATCAGGGTCAAGAGCCATTGTAGTGGACATTGGTGCAGACAACGGCTTCACATTGACCATGTCGAACTTCTTCAGGAGATAATTCGTGTACTTGGCTTGATGTATGAAAGTGCCTTGCTTGCACTTCTTGATTTGAAGCCCAAGAAAGAAGGTGAGCTCTCCCATCATCGACATCTGAAATTCACTTTCCATAGCTTCCTGAAACCTGGACACAAGAGCATGAGAGGAACCACCAAAGATGATATCATCCATGTAAATCTGAACCATTAGAAAGTCATTGCCATGCTCTAGCAAGAAGGTCTCAAGCCTAGCATACCATGCCCTAGGTGCTTGCTTTAGCCCATACAAAGCGTTCTGAAGCTTGTACACACGGTTTGGATATTTCTAGTGCTCAAAGCCAGGGGGTTGCCTCACATACACTTCTTCCTCTATAAAACTATTTAGGAAAGCACTCTTGACATCCATTTGATAGAGTCTAATGCCCTTGGAGGCAGAAAATGCAAGAAAGATCCTAATGGCTTCTATGCGAGCAACAGGAGCAAAGGTTTCACCATAATCTAAGCCCTCCACTTGGCTAAAACCTTGAGCAACTTGCCTAGCCTTGTTTCTCACAACCTCACCATCCTCCCCATGTTTGTTTTTGAATAGTCACTTGGTTCCTATGACATTGACATTTCTGGGAGGCTCTACAAGGGTCCAGACTTTGTTTCTCTCAAAGTTTTCCAACTCCTCATGCATGGCATTAACCCAATGTTCATCAGATAGTGCGTGTCCAACATCCTGGGGTTCAAAGGTTGTAACAAAGAGAGAATTGGTAAAGCAAGCAAGATGTGCAGACCTTGACCTTGTTGTCCTCTCATACAGATTACCAATCATCTATTGAGGTGGGTGTTGACGCTGAATGTGGTGAGGATCCTCTCTCTCAGAGTGTACCTCCCCCTCAACCACAGCTGGAGCTTGCTCGACAACTGCTGAAGTCGATGTAGAAGCTTCTAGACCCTCTGCTGGAGTGGTGGTAGCAGCAGGAACAAGCTCGGATGTGGGATGGAATGACTCATCATCATCATCATCTAAGCCCTGTAGGTCATCATCATCATCATCATCCAAGCCGATGAAGGTCAACTAGTGATCAAACTAGCTCTGATACCAATTGAAGGACCGAGAAGGCGACCAAAGGGCGGGGTGAATGGGAGCCAAATAAAATTCTCCAAGAGAACTTGGCCTATATCCCAAAAACAACCCAAGCCAACCTCTAAATCGATCACCAAGACTACACACACCAACTTGTGATGTACTAGCCCTAGGAGTGATCAACCACACCAAAGAAACACAACGGAAACAAAAAGGGAAGAAGAAATCTTCAACAGTTCAGAACTGAACTCCCATCGGCAGTGCCGATCCCTGCCATCGGCAATGCTGATGCGAGTCATCGGTAGTGCCGGTGCAGGATGCTGTCACACTGGAACATAAAGACTGGACCAATCAGCAGTGCCGGTCCTGGTCATCGGCAGTGCCGGTCGACCCCCGATAGAATAGAAAATCTCTCGGGATCTTCTCAAATCTTCTCCAAAACTCAATCAAATGAACTCCAAATGATGCGATTTTTGGATCAGTGAATCCTCATCACATCACGACCCTAATCGTAGGAGATCAACTCAATTGGCTTAAGAAATCATCACGAATTTCAGATCTCGTGCCAAGAACACCAAAAAGGGGAAACTTGAGAAATCCTTCAAATCAAAGGTGCTAGAGCCAATAATTCCATCAAGGATCCATAGAGGATTATCCTAGCTCATCCTAGCAACAAGTTTCTCAAGATATCCGGGCCAAAAACTCGTCCAAAAGTGAGATCGAAAATCACCACGAAAATGCTTCCGAAAATAGGAAAAAGGTAATTTCGGGATTCTAGTGAAGAGGTTAATCTTGAGCACGAAAATACTTCTCATATCATAGGAAGGTGCTTATAAGATTCAAAGGTACAAGGCTAGGAAGCCACCTTCTACCTCCCACTATTAGGAAGAGCAAGAGATTTCTCTCACACACCCACTACTCTCCTCTCAAACATGATGTCCTCTCCTAGCACTTTGAATAGAGTCCTAACACAAGGCTAATGAGAAGAGAGGCACCTCTCCCACTAGCCACACCTCTCCTTATATAGGCCTAGGGTCTATTGTCCACATGACCACTCTACCCTTGACCTACATAACACACCCACCTACCACTAGGGCATAACCGTCTATCTTTTTCCTTATTGCCCAAATGCCATGGGACGCTTCACGTCTTTGCTTCATCTCGAAGCAAGCTCAGTGATGGTGCCACGTGCACCACCAACCACCGCCACCGGTTTTGAGGCCCAAATCGGGAAACCACCTTGCACGCTTCTCAAAGCATGACTTCTCGATGTCGACGTGTGTCACCTTGTCCTGCGATCCTGACCACCGGCAAGTCTCTCCCAGTCCTTGTCCATCGGGTCCCCTTTTCACTTGCACCGGCATCCCGTTCGCCTTGACTTGGTCAACACGTTGTCTTCATCACCACCACGGTTTGGAAGCTCAACCGCGAAACCGTCCGTGCTTCTTGCCTCTCGACATGTACGGTGTGGATCACCCTTGACTTCACCCGGCATCCCGATCATCTGGCCCCATGTCCCCTACTTGTGCCCGATCCTCTCGCCGTTGACCGCCAAGTCAACTCCAGTGACCTACACATCATGAGACAAGCAAACACATTTCCCATCTCCTGCAATATCACCAATATGTCCACCAACTCTGGTTAGTCATAACCATGATATGCAAACTCATGCAATCCCTGGATTCCCGCATTTCAACTCAAACACCAAATCCGCTCAAGTCAATTACTCATCACAAATATAGCAAACCATGGCACATTTCCACATGGTTTCACAATCTCCCCCTTGATGAGTACATTGACAACACCAAATGCACAAAGATTAGAGATTGAAATATGAAGCCGAATAAGCACATCGAAATGGCCAAACCCAAAGAAAAGGTGAAAACAAGCCATCTAGCAAGTAGGGCTCACAAAACCAAGAGTTGGCAAAGAAAGCGACTTGAGACACAAAGAATGTGAAAAGCGCAAGAACCCGCTCAAGATCATGATCATGATATGCTCCCCCTCAAGTTGTGGTAGGTCTCATGTAGTGCAAAACGGATCATATGAGTTTCTTAGCATTATTTGTGCATGACCCCAAAATTTTCTCCCCCTTTGGCAATGAACTCATTAAAGAGACAAAAGAACAAGCAAACATGCATTGTATGAAAATGCAAACCAAGGAGCTTTAACAATTATGCAAACAAGCTTTAACTTTGCTAACCATAACCATAGTGCCATGAAGTATAAAGACAATAGCTCCCAATCATGCAAAGATCAAAAATAGATAGCAAGGCATAAACATCATGAACTATATAGACTAAGCAGAAAGATTGACTAGCTTAGATAGAATCAAATTTTGCTCATCATGAGAAAATCTGCCACCACATGTGTAAGTACTCTCATCCAAGGCAAAACAAGCACCAAGTGAATCATAAGAATCTAGCCAGTTTCAATCTGAACAAGGGCAACAAGCACTCATAGAAAATGAGCTCTACAAAAGCTCACATATGCAACAGAGACTCAGCTTGATCAAGAGATTATTGTTTATCCGCATGTGTCCTCTTATCCATGCGGAGGGTCGCACGACTGGGTACGGCAAACACCCCGAGGCTTCAAGTCACAATGTTTGGATTTAGCATTATTGAGTAATTCTTGATCAAAGCACTTAGCAGATTTTTCAGGATTATGCACAAGACAAAAGAGCATGCCTTTGCGGCAAAAGGAACACATGTTCCCACAATGTTACATCATGAGCTAATCATTTGCAAAGCCTTCCATTTCGCAAACACAAGGTGCCAAAGCCAAGACATCCTCTAGACTAGCCTTAATGCAAGCTTCAACAAGGATAAAAGCAATTATACACATGGTGAGCAAGTTTTAGCAAGATTAGATCATAAGGTTCACAAGAAGCTCAGTTTACCGTTAAGATTAGCAAGTTGCTCACATGAGTTTATAACAAGCCATCTAGAAAATCTAAACATGAGAGATTACCATCACATCCACACAACTTAGCTTAAGCTCAATCATAGCAAAGAGAAATGCAAGAAGGCAAAAGAATCAAAGCTCATCTACCAATGCATATATTACATATGAGATGCAATGCGAAAATGGTAAGATACATATATACAAGAGAAAACCAACTCCCCCTCAAATGATGCCATAGGGATGACAAACACCAAGTTCCCCCCGAAGAAAAGCATGTCTCGAAGCATCTAGGGGCTTGGTGAGGATATCAGCTAGTTGGTTCTTGGTATCAATGTATTGGAGCTCAACATCCCCCTTCTCAACATTCTCTCTCAGGAAGTGGAATCGCACATTGATGTGTTTGAACTTACCATGTTGGACTGGGTTTTTGGCTAAGCATATGGCACTGGAGTTATCACACATGACTGGAACACCCTTAAAAGTCAACCCATAGTCTCTCATGGTAGATACAATCCATAGGATTTGTGAGCAGCAGCTAGCAGCAGCTACATACTCAGCCTCTGTGGTGGATTGGGCAATACTCGACTGCTTACAAGAAGACCAACAAATCAAAGAAGTACCCAAGAAATGGCAAGTACTAGAAGTGATCTTCTTATCAATTCTACACCCAGCAAAGTCCGTATCCGAATACCCAATGAGATCAAGAGATGAAGATGCAGAGTACCAAAGACCGAACTCAAGGGTGTATTTAAGATACCTGAAGATGTGCTTGACAGCCTTGCGATGAGTCACCCTTGGGGAAGCTTGAAAGCGAGCACAAAGACACACCACAAAGTGTATGTCGGGTCTTGTTGCTGTTAGGTACAAGAGGGAGCCAATCATGCTCCTGTACTCCCTTTGATCCACCGCTTCATAGTCTTCATTAGGGTCAAGAGCCGTTGTAGTGGACATTGGTGTAGATAACGGCTTCACATTGACCATGTCGAACTTCTTCAGGAGATCCTTCGTGTACTTGGCTTGATGTATGAAATTTCCTTGCTTGCACTGCTTGATTTGAAGCCCAAGAAAGAAGGTGAGCTCTCTAATCATCGATATCTGAAATTCACTTTCCATAGCTTCCTGAAACCTGGACACAAGAGCATGAGAGGAACCACCAAAGATGATATCATCCACGTAAATCTGAACCATTAGAAAGTCATTGCCATGCTTGAGAGTGAACAAGGTTTTATCAACACACCCCATGACATACCCACCCTCTAGCAAGAAGGTCTTAAGCCTAGCATACCATGCCCTAGGTGCTTGCTTTAGCCCGTACAAAGCCTTCTGAAGCTTGTACACACGGTTTGGGTATTTGTGGTGCTCAAAGCCAGGGGGTTGCCTCACATACACTTCTTCCTCTATGAAACCATTTAGGAAAGGACTCTTGACATCCATTTGATAGAGTCTAATACCCTTGGAGGCAGCAAATGCAAGTAAAATCCTAATGGCTTCTATGCGAGCAACAGGAGCAAAGGTTTCACCATAATCTAAGCCCTCCACTTGGCTAAAACCTTGAGCAACTAGCCTAGCATTGTTTCTCACAACCTCACCATCCTCCCCATGTTTGTTTTTGAACACCCACTTGGTTCCTATAACATTGACATTTTTGGGAGGCTCTACAAGATTCTAGACTTTGTTTCTCTCAAAGTTTTCCAACTCCTCATGCATGGCATTAACCAAATGTTCATCAGATAGTGCGTGTCTAACATCCCAGGGTTCAAAGGTTGCAACAAAGAGAGAATTGGTAAAGCAAGCAAGATGTGCAGACCTTGACCTTGTTGTCCTCTCATAGAGATTACCGATCATCTATTGAGGTGGATGTTGACACTGAATGTGGTGAGGAGCCTCTCTCTCAGAGTGTACCTCCCCCTCAACCATAGCTGGAGCTTACTCGACAGCTGCTGAAGTCGATGTAGAAGCTTCTGGACCCTCTGCTGGAGTAGTGGTAGCAGTAGGAACAAGCTCGGATGTGGGATGGAATGACTCATCATCATCATCATCCAAGCCCTGTAGGTCCTCTTCTACAAAGATACTCTCCTTCATCTCCTTGTCACCTGCAGACTCAATCACATTCCTTGCACAAGAGTTTGATTCATCAAAGGTTACATCGCAGGATTCTACGATGGTGTTAGTCTCCAAATTCAAAACTCTGTAGGAATGACCATGAAGACAGTAACCAAGAAAGATTCCATCGAAAGATCTTGACTCAAACTTATCAAGATTGCCACGCTTGAGAATAAAGCACTTGCAACCAAAGGCACACAAATGAGAAACCAAGGGCTGTCTCCCAAAACGCAGCTCATAAGAAGTCACATTAAGAATTGAGTGTAAGAAAGTCCGATTGGAAACATAGCAAGCAGTGCTAATGGCCTCAGCCCAGAATCGCCTCAGAATCCTATGCTCAACGAGCATCGTCCGGGCCATCTCCACTAAGGTTCTGTTCTTTCTTTCAACCACACCATTCTACTGGGGAACCCGAGGTGCTAAAAACTGATGCTCAATACCATGCTCAAGATAGAAAGCATCAAAGGAGGAGTTCTTGAACTTGGTGCCATTATCACTGTGAATTGCTCGTAATGCACCAGGGAGTTTCTTGAACAACCTCAAAGCTAAGCTCTAAAAGTGATGAAACACTTCATCTTTGCTCTCAAGAAAGTAGACCCAAGAGTAGCGAGAGTAGTCGTCAACAATCACAAGAACATACCACTTCCCACCCGCCGAACGAACCCGAGAAGGACCAACAGTGTCCATATGAAGCAACTCTCCAGGGCATTCAGTGATCACCAAATTGATTGGTGGATGAGAAGCAGCAATCATTTTCCCATGACGACAAGGAGCACAAACCAAATCCTTATCAAATTTGAGCTTAGGCAATCCTCGGATCAAACCTAGGCCACTCAAGTGACATAACAAGTCAAAACTCATGTGACCCAGTCTCCTATGCCATTTCCAGAGCTCAAAAGAAGATTGAGCAAACAAGAACTTGTGAGAACCAGGAGAACCAGCAAAATCAGACTGAAAAACTTTGCCAATGCGAGAAATCCCACAAACCAAGGAACCACTCGAATCAAGAACACAAGAAGCATTCGACTTAAAGCACACTTCCAAACCAACATCAAGAAGCTGAGAGACAGAGAGGAGATTGTACTTGAGAAACTCAACCAAACCAACATCATTGAGAGTGAAGTTCTCATTTACCTTTACCGCACCCCTTCCCTTCACTCTTCCTCTCTTGTCATCTCCAAAGGTCACATACCCCCGACGCTTCAAGGGAGTGAGGCTGGAAAACCACTTTGCATTTCCGGTGATGTGGCGCGAACACCCGGAATCCATCAACCACTTGTTCTCCAAGCCTCCACCTACTGCCTACAAAGAACGAGAAGTTAAAGTCGATGGCTCAGTGCTGGGGTTAGTCAAAAAGCATTTGGGAATCCAACACTTAACCATATGACTGGTAGTAGTCATCACAGTTCTTTGCACTTTATCATTAGAACGCATGGGACGAGAATCACGATGGGGAAAACGTGGCCTGTCAAAGCGTCTCGACTCAAACCTTGAGTTGTGAGGATAGAAATCATCTGTGTGACAGCCAAATCCACGCGAGTGACGCTCACCACGATGGGGAAAACGTGGGGCGCCAAAGCGCTACTGCGCAAAGCCTCTGTTTTGTGAATCAAAGCCATATGAGGAATGACCCTGTCCATGATAGACACGAGAAAAAGAGCGAGGCTGAAAGTCAACAAAATCATCATAAAAAGCATCCCTAGTCAACTCAGCTTGCTTCGTCTCAATCCTCTTACGCCTAAAACAGAATTCATCCAAGTGGCCCTTGCGACCACAAAACATGCAAATGTAGACACCCTTAGGATTAGGCTTGGCTTGCATTGCAGGTTTGGGTTTTGGCTTCTCTGTTTGCTTTGGGTTGAAGGAGTGTTTTGGATTGGGTGGATAGTATGTGTTAGTGGGTTTGATGGTGTTTTCCTCATCCTTGTAGCTGGAGCTAGGTACAAACTTACCCACATTCTCACTCTCCTTGTCACACCTCTCAAATCTTAAACCCAAGTTATAGATTGATCTAGAAGTACTCTCCTTCACTCTTGCCAAATCACTCTCAATCTTCTCTTCACTCACTAGGGTTCTCTGGAGCCTAGACACAAGATAGTCATTTTCCTGAACTAGGGCTTTGTTTTCCTCCCTAGTGATTACAAGCTTGTCCTTAAGAGAGACACACACCTCACAAGGTCATGGAAGAACCTTAGAGCGAGTCTCATGAAGCAACTTGGACTCAAGCTCTTTGACTTTGAGGGACTGAGCTTCCAACTCATCTGTGAGCTTGGGGCACTTTTGACATGCACCCAAAAAAGTTGGTCTAGCTTTGAACTCATCAAGCTCCTTGAGGGCACTCTCAAGCTGACTGGCAACTTGAGCATGCACACTCTCCCTCTGTGCAAGATCACTCATCACAACTTGACAAGACTCACACTCAACAACAATGTCCTCACGAGAAAGCTTGGACCTAAGCGAGGCAATTTCAAAATCAGCACTCTCCAACTTAGACTTAAGCTCTCTATCCTCACGAACAGCATTGTGAAGCTTATCATCTTGTATGAGCAGAACATCGCGCAAATGATCAAGTTCAGAAGAGAGCTCATCGAGAGTAGGAGGTACCTCGCTTGTGTCAGAGTCGGATCCAGAGTCGGTGTCGTGGTCGTTCTTTGCCATGAAGCAAAGCCCGGTGAAGTCATCCTTCCTCTTGACTCTTGGCTTTTCAACCTCCTCCTCCGAGCTTGAAATACCTTCGCTTGATGTGAGGTCGACATCACTCAAGGCGGCAATGCAGGTGCGTGCAATAGCCTTGGCGAACTTCTTGGAGTTCTTGCCCGTCTTGTAGAAGCGGTTCTTCTTCTGCTTGAAGTCTTCAGTGTTGTTGTCGCGGTACCCGACCTTCTTCTTCTTCTTGGGACAATCAGCGATGAAATGTCCTGGGTCACCGCACTCAAAGCAGGTTCTTGAACCACCTCCTCTTCTCTCCTTCCGGTTGTTATAGAACTTCCTGAACTTCCTTGTGAGCAAGGACAGCTCCTCGTCCGGAATGCACTCCATCTGTTCATCGGAAGCTGCAACAAGAGAAGACAAAGCAAACTCCAAGGAAGACTTATCAAGTGAGGGGTTAGTTCCACGAGAAGCACAACTGTGATCACCCTTCTAAGAACTAGAAAGCAAAGCCATGCTAGAAGCAGGAATAGCAAGATTTGGATGAGATTTCCTAGACAGTTCATGAGATTTCAGCTTGCTATACAGTTGCTCATAGTTCAGGGTATTGAATTCAGCAGTTTCTTCTAGAGCAACAATTTTAACCCCCCAAACATTCTCATCAAGTGAGTACAACAGTTGCTTAGCTCTATCATTGTCATTGTACACAAGGGTACCACAAGCCCGCAAGTTGCACACAATTGCCTCAAACCTACGAAAAGTGTCATCTAGTGACTCGCCCGGTTTCTGTGCAAAGGTTTGGTACTGTCTATTGTAAGAATCCTTACGTATAGACTTGACCTGGTTGGTACCCTCATGGTAAGTGCAGAGCTTATCCCAAATAGCATGTGCAGTGTCAAGGTGTGCAACCCTATCATGTTCTCTCCTACCAAGTACAGAAAGCAGAATATTGACAGCTTTGGAGTTGTTCTCATACCTAAGTAACTCACCTATAGATGCAGTGTTCAGGTCTTGTGGTATAGCATACTCCTGATCAACAATCTCCCAAATTGCACGTCCTTGACTCATTAGATACGCCTTGGTCCGTGACTTCCAGTAGGGGAAGTCCTCTCCATCGAACATCCACAGCTTGACAGCACGCTTCTCCATGTCGCCTTCAGATCACAAAACCGGTGAAGGTCAACTAGTGATCAAACCGGCTCTGATACCAATTGAAGGACTGAGAAGGCAACCAGAGGGGGGGTGAATGGGAGCCAAATAGAATTCTCCAAGAGAACTTGGCCTATATCCCAAAAACAACCCAAGCCAACCTCTAAATCGATCACCAAGACTACACACACCAACTTGTGGTGTAGTAGCCCTAGGAGTGATCAACCACACCAAAGAAACATAGCAGAAAAAAAAGGGAAGAAGCAATCCTCAACAGTTCAGAACTGATCTCCTATCGGCAGTGCCGATCCCTACCATCGGCAGTGCCGGTGGGCATCGGTAATGCCGGTCACGCCTATCGACAGTGCCGGTGCGCGTCATCGACAGTGCTGGTCCCACCTATCAGTAGTGCTGGTGCGGGATGCTGTCATACTAGAACCTATAGACTAGACCGATCGGCAGTGCCGGTCCTGGTCATTGGCAGTGTCGGTCAACCCCCGACAGGATAGAAAATCTCTCGGGATCTTCTCAAATCTTCTCCAAAACTCAATCAAACAAACTCCAAGTGATGCGATTATTGGATCAGTGAATCCTCATCATATCACGACCCTAATCCTAGGAGATCAACTCAATTGGCTCAAGAAATCATCACAAATTTCAGATCTCATCACGAATCCTTCAAATCGAAGGTGCTAGAGCCAATAATTCCATCAAGGATCCATAGAGGATTATCCTAGCTCATCCTAGCAACAAGTTTCTCAAGAGATCCGGGCCAAAAACTCGTCCAAAAGTGAGATCAAAAATCACCACGAAAATGCTTCTGAAAATAGGAAAAAGGGAATTTCGGGATTCAAGTGAAGAGGGAAATCTTGAGCACGAAAATACTTCTCATATCATAGAAAGGTGCTTACAAGATTCAAAGGTACAAGGCTAGGAAGCCACCCTCTTCCTCCCACTATTTGGAAGAGCAAGAGATGTCTCTCACACACCCACTACTCTCCTCTCAAATATGAAGTCCTCTCCTAGCACTTTGAATAGGTCCTAACACAAGGCTAATGGAAGAGAGGCACCTCTCCCACTAGCCACACCTCTCCTTATATAGGCCTAGGGTCTATTGTCCACATGACCACTCTACCCTGGACCTTCATAACACACCCACCTACCACCGGGGGCATAACCATCCATCTTTTTCCTCATCGCCCGAATACCATCGAACGCTTCACGTCTTTGCTTCATCTTGAAGCAAGCTCCGTGATGGTGCCACGTGCATCACTAACCACCGTCACCGGTTTTGAGGCCCAAACCGGGAAACCGCCTTCCACGCTTCTGATGAGGACATCACTCCTAAGGATATATGGAACACTCCTCCAATTCTGGACTTCCAAGGTCCAATGACTAGAGCTCGTGCACGACGACTAAATTTAGAGGTGAGATCATTCCTACGTTCTTCATTATATGTCACTTTTGAGAATGGTTTGCTACCTAATGATTATATTGTAATTAGGAACCATGGAGAGGACCAGGAGATGATGGGAGAAGGACTTGGAGACGTGGAGGACCAGCAAGGACATGGAAGCCAAGGTGGAGGCCCAACCAAAATTGACTTCGAGTCCGTTTTGGGGTTCAGGACCAGTCTGCACTAAAACGGATGCCCAGGCCGCATACGGACTCGGATTTGGACGTTCTACATATGTACGGAAAGATAAGAAGAAGGCCTTTCCAATGCCGCCAGTCTCATATCAAAATTCATCCGGAGTCATCGGGAATTGTCAAAACAATAGAAGGTCCAGAATCTGTTTCGGTGCTGCATCGCCTACTTTTGGTCTTTGGGCTTTGTATCTAGTTGAGCCCAATTAGAGGTGCGTCTAGAGGGTCTTGCACGACCCTAGGGTCTTCATATACAGCCGCCACCACACCATTAAGGTTTGGGTTTTTCTTAGATTATTCTGTTTCTAACAGTTTTGCCATCATCACGGTTTGTGAGACCCTAACTTCGTGAGATTCATAATACATCTGCAATTGTGTTGCCTGGTTCTTTTTTCTTGCTTGTCTTCTTGATTCGCAGGTAGAGATTAGCCTTCTCGGTGATGTCAATCATTTTAGGATGGTTGATAACCAGAGGAGACGTCGTGCTGCGATTGCGGGGTTTAGAACGTGCTGTTCTGAAGCCGGATCAATTTGTGTGTCGCCTCCGACCAAATCAATGTATCCAGAACCTTTTGAAAGATCGGGAACCCTTGTCCACATCAGCTTCTCAAAGCGTGACTTCTCGATGTCGACACGTGTCACCTTGTCCCACGATCCTAACCACCGGCAAGTCTCTCCCAGTCCCTATCCATCGGGCCCCCTTGTCACTTGCACCGGCATCCCATTTGCCTTGACTTGGTCAACACGCCGTCTTCATCACCACCACGGTTTTGAGGCTCAACCGTGAAACCGTTCGTGCTTCTTGCCTCTCCACGTGTACGGTGTGGATCACCCTTGACTTCATCTACCATCCCGATCGTCTGGCTTCAAATCCCCTACTTGTGCCCGATCCTCTCGCCATTGACCGCCAAGTCGACTCCAGTGACCTACACATCATGAGACAAGCAAACACATTTCCCATCTTTATGTAGATATGGCTCAATCTTCCAAGAGGTAAGGGTATAAACTCGAATTTGGGGAACTCGGCGTCGATGACCCGGGTTGAATCAGACACGATCCAACCCCGCAACCGTTACACCAAGCACAACTTGATTGTTCCTGCAAGCGAAATCGATAACACAAGCAAGAGAGGATAAACACGCAATCTGAAATTGCAAATATGGATGAAGCGAATCACAAGAAAAGGTTCAAGCAATAAACACAAAAGGACTAATCGCCACAGTGGTGTAGAACAAGAACAGGGGCCCTGGATTACTGTAAAAGGACTTATCACCACAGTTACAATAATTCGATCAAGTTTCTCTCTGGAAAACTGAACTAAACAAAACCCGAAACTAAAAGACGACGTCTACTGAGTTTATGAAGGAAACAAAGACGTCCTAGGGTTGGGGGCGACCAGGGGGGGCGCCCACAACATGGGCTTAAGGCCCGACACGATACATGGCCAAGTTAGCCCAAAATAGGTGGCACAACACCTTGTCATGGTCACATATTATGACTCATGACCCTTCTGGAGCTATGACCAGAACCAAAACGACAGCGTCGTCGTCCCCTTTCCACGCATCAAAGAACGCCTCATTTGGACGTCGGATGTGGGAGATATCATCAAAACCGTGAAGGGAGGTCGGCTGAATCCGAGACGAACACGGTGACCGAGTTGGTGACGACTTGTAACTTGGGGAAGTCCATGATATGCGTGTATCCAGCATGGTGATGTCCTCATCATCCTCCCCTTCTTGAATTGGAGTTGCCCTCGACTCCATCTCAGCATCAATCTCCTGCAAAAGGTTAGTACTAGCAGAATGCAAAGTACAAGATACATGACCATCGATAGAAGATATATCATGACAAAGCATAGTATAGCAAGGTGCATCATGATTATCATAAAGATCAGTAACAGTAGATGTCATTGCAAGAAAAGCACCTCCCTTTAACTGAATAGCCTTATGTTTACATCAGAAAGTTGTTTGTTATCATGTTGATTCTCAGTATTTTCAGCAAGCAGTTTAAAATGATTTCTAATATCAGCAGGCAATAACGGACGCAAAGTAATATTCCTGTCATTATGCACGAATGTATATGTATTTGTTCTACCACGATGGGCAGCATCCGTATCATATTCCCATGGACGGCCTAAGCGAACATGCTTGGATAGGTACAACATGAAAATCACCAAAGTCTTAATAAGAACCTACTGAAAAGTGTATGCGTGCTGATCGAGTAACCTGTGCCGTACCACTATTGTTGAACCATTTGATGTGGTAGGGTTGATGTAGTGCATGCATGGTCAAGCCAAGTTTGCATACCAAATCAGAACTTACCAAGTTGTTACAGCTCCCAGTATCAATGATGGTGAGAACACGGTGGTCCGCAACAATGAGGTACATGTAGAATAAATTATTGCGTTGTTGTTCTTCCTCTTGTCCCACCCGAGTGGTCAACACACGTTGTACAATGAGGCTAGGAAAGCCCGCGGCGGCAGCAATAGAATCAATGGCGGTAGTCTCCTGCTCCTCCGTCGAATCTACAACAAGGTTAGGCATACGAGCAAATTCATCTTCAACATCACTAGAACTTTCATACCCATCAGCGGTAGCGATGAAAGCACGACGACTTGGGCAATCCTTCATGACATGTCCCATGCCCTCGCAGCGGTGGCAAATAATGGTGGTGGAGGAGCCACACCTAGTACCGGAAGTAGTAACCTTCTTCTGGTGTTGGTGCTGCACACTAGACGATTGCGCTGCAGAAGTAGGCGCAAGTGGAAAAATTGTTGCTGGTGTCTTAGCAACATGACTCTTCAAGTTCTCTACTCCAGTGCGTTGCTGGAGATATTGCTCAGTGTTGGACCTGCAAGATTGTTGTGGAAGGCGTCCCTGTACTTCTCGTTCAGCCTTATGAGCAATAGGATACAATTGGCTGAACCTATTCCACTCTTTATAGTCAACAATATTCTGGATATCATGGTTCAAACCACCAAAAAATCTAGCACTAGTTTCAAGATCATCTTTATGTATATCACAACGTGCTAAACCAATAAGCAATTCCTAATAATATTCCTCTACTATTTTACTACCTTGTGTTAAAGATTGTAATTTCAAACATAAATCACGTTGGTAATAAGGAGGAACAAAACGAGATTTCATGCGTTGTTTCAAAACAGGCCAAGTGGCAGGTATAGCAGCATTAGTATTGCAAAGATCATACCACCAAAAGAGAGCAAAACTTGTAAACTCACTAGTAGCAAGTCTAACTCTATGCTCAGCAGGAACTAAATGAGAATTAAATTTCTGTTCAACAGCAAGTTCCCAATCTAAGTATGCTTCAGGATCAGCACTACCGACAAAAGGTGGTATGTTAAATTTGGGCTTAACAAAAGTATCAGTATTACCACGATTGTTATTACCTCCCATACCATGTCAATTACGGTGAAGACGGTCTGCATCATGGTCAAAATCATCATCAGCAGCAGCTCGTTGAGGTGGAGGTCATCGTTCAACATCCTCAATGCGGTGGACAACAGTGTTGATGTGACCCATCAACTCGGCAAACTTCGTTTCCATGAATGTACGCTGGTCCGCAAGAAGCTTCGTGAGCTCGGCCTTGGAGACGCAATCATTGAAGTCTATAGGGGACTCCAACTCTCCAGGTGTCCCTTTCTCTTTCTCTGACATGGTTAAAAGCAAAAGACAAGACTAAACAAAGAGATTAGCCCTATCAACTAGCAGGCAGCAGAGGGTGTAGAAAGTGGAAAACAATATCAGAAGCAATGTATCACAATCTTGCAAGTGTTCTTACCAAAGCCAAACAGGTCGACATAATCTATAGTTGAGCTTGGGTGTAACAGTTGCAAGGAAGAAGCATGTGCTGCAATATGTATAGCTTGGAAGGCTAATATGTATGTCAATGGAACACAATTTAATAACAGATAGTAGCACTAAATAAATGTCCAAAGCAGTGTCCTGACAGCAAGAACAATGGCAAAGGTAGCAATGAACAAAACACAGACTTCACAGACTTAGAATTTTTAGGGCGGGGGGGGGGGGGGGGGGGGGGGTGCAAATCAAAATCTTAATTTTTTTGTATGATTTTTCCACTATTTTTATGTGATAGAGGAACACAAAGGAAGGAACCACAAGAAGTTTCAACTCAAACAGAGGAAAAACAAAGGGTAGGCAAAATCTCAAAGTTTCACCAAAAGCGTTATTTTTGACTTCATAATTTTTTTCTATTTTTTCCCTATTTTTTTTTTGAATTTTTTGACGAGGGCACACAGGGCGGAGCCAAATGTGAGTCACCTCAACTTTGAGTCAAGAATCTGCTATAAAAATTTCAGCCCAATCGGAGCAACGAGCGAAGAGTTATGCCTGTTTTACCGAAGGTATGTCAAGATAGGGTTTCAAGGGGGGGGGGGGGGGGGGAACCGAATCGGGTAGGATTTTTTTGTTGGCAACAGATTGTGGGTGTGGTGGGTGTGTTGGAGATATGCCCAAGAGACACGATGGTGAATCTAATGGAAAACACGATGGTGATGGTGGTGTGCAGTGGAGATCAAAACACAAACCGAATCAAAACACAAATTCAAACCAGCAACTGAACTCGACTAGGACACAAACTCAACACTACGGACTCTGAAATTAAATTATGCAAAGGCTAAACAGTGTCTGGGGTGGTGGGGAAATTTTTTTTGTAGGCTTTTTTTGTGTACAAAAGGTGATGAACACAAACGAATCTAAAGGGAAGAACACGATAATACCTCACGGGGACCCTGGAATCTGATACCACTTGATGTAGATATGGCCCGATCTTCCGAGAGGTAAGGGGATAAACTCGAATTTGGGGAACTCGGCATTGACGACCCGGCTTGAATCAGACACGATCCAACCCTGCAACCGTTACACAAGGCACAACTTAGTTGTTCCTGCAAGCGAAATCGATAACACAAGCAAGAGAGGATAAACACGCAATCTGAAATTGCAAATATGGATGAAGCGAATCACAAGAAAAGGTTCAAGATCTGAACACAAAAGGACTAATCGCTACAGTGGTGTAGAACAAGAACAGAGGCCCTGGATTACTGTAAAAGGACTTGTCGCCACAGTTACAATAATTCGATCAAATTTCTCTCTGGAAAACAGAACTAAACAAAACCCGAAACTAAAAGACGGCGTCTACTGAGTTTATGTAGGAAACAAATACGTCCTAGGGTTGGGGGCGACAAAGGGGGCGCCCAAAACATGGGCTTAAGGCCCGACACGATACATGGCCAAGTTGGCCCAAAATAGGTGGCACAGCACCTTGTCATGGTCACATATTATGACTCACGACCCTTCTGGAGCTAGGACTAGAACCAAAACGACGGCGTAGTCTTCCCCTTTCCAACGCATCAAAGAACGCCTCGTTTGGACGTCGAATGTGGGAGATATCATCAAAAACGTGAAGGGGTGTCGACTGAATCCGAGACGAAAGCGGCGACCGAGTTGGTGACGACTTGTAACTTGGGGAAGGCCATGATATGCGCGTATCCAGCATGGTGATGTCCTCATCACATCTCCTGCAACATCACTAATATCTCCACCAACTCCGGTTAGTCATAACCATGATATGCAAACCCTTGTAATCCCTGAATTCCCGCATTTTAACTCAAACACCAAATCCGCTCAAGTCAATTACTCATCACAAATGTAGCAAACCATGGCATATATCCACATGGTTTCTCAAACTTCGATAAAGAGGTCTTCCTAATTTATGATCTACATTGAAGATCATTTTGAGAGTTGAAGCTCAAAATCAGGAAGCACTCGAGGGCTGCTGTGGGATACTTGCCTTACGAGTATCCTCATACAAGACTAAGTTGGTAGCCGACCGGGTACTTCATCAATAAGGAAGCCGACTGACTCAACTTGGAGCACAAGGCATGTAGAGATAGACTTTCTATGTAAATCCTAAGGGGTTACTACTAGGACTCTTCATCTACCCCCCTGCCGACCGGATATATAAGGCGGCAGGGTACCTTTCATCGAGGGAAAGTAGACAAAGGATTTTCCACAACATCAATATGACACACAGAACACAGGACGTAGGGTTTTTACTCTCATCGAGAGGGCCCGAACCTGTATAACTCGGCGTCTTGTGTTACCATCGTAGTTCTAAGTCTCAACGGAGCCCTATACATTTTACTGCCGATCTCAAGATTCGACATCAGCTACATTGTTTCTATACTTAGTTATTCTTTTGTATACTTATACATTATTTATGAATGAAACTTCGGTCTTTTTAATAAAAGATTTTTTGATGATTTTCATTCTACATTGTCTCGATTCCTTAATTTATTTTATTAAACAATCAAGCCAGGGGGCTAGTCATAATGTCCCACCTTAGTCTAACCTCATTTTGGTTTTGGACTAATTTCCGACCGATTTCTTCTCTTTGAGTACGGTCCTCACTTTCTTGGTCTAACGTCTATACATTATGGTTATACACTTTATACTGCACATCAGACTACCACTACACTAAACCTAGAGCCAAAGTGCGAGAGGTCATGTGTCGATTGGTCGACTCTGCTTGTTACGCGGTTACGAGTCACAACCTAATATGTAAGGCAGACTGATGCAATTTGAGTTTCTTAGTGACAGAAACATATGATATTTTTATCGATCTTTTAAAGCTATTAAGCATGAAACTAATTTACATACAGGTAACATTGTTTCAGTACATAGATATTACTAATGTTCTCTAGCATTGCAGGATTTACAGCTCCTTTGAAGGAGAGGAAGAGTCAGCTCGTAGTTCGACCTCCGGAGTTGCTAGAGAAGTAGGCACGGTAGGATTGATCTCTATGTTGTCGACCAAGGCTCGGGAAGTCTCCAGCATGGAAACCAAGAGCAGCTGGCATTGGTCGTCGGTCAAGTCTGGGTTGAAGCCCTCCTTGATCTTGTCCAATGGCAGAGTAGGAGACCAAGATTGGCAAATCGCCAGAACTTGACTCCCGGCCTCGGTCGCCACTCATCGAGTGTTATAAGCAATAGCTTCCAACACGTGCTCCAACAAGTAATCCAAGGAATGGCCAGTTTGCTCCACTCGGTCGGCATGAACACAGTTCATTGCCTTTCAAGCAGCATAAGATAGAGCTGCGAGTGATGATTTTTGGTCAGTATGATCAAAAGAGGATTCAAGCAGATGTGAGAAATAATAAAGGGCTTATTGGCAAGATTACATTTGAAGGATTTGGACACGCTCTTGGCAACCTCTATCTTGGTGTCAGCCTCCTTCAGCTCCTTCTGTAGCCGAGTGATCTCGGCCTTCTGGTCCTCGGCTAACTTGGAGAGGTTTTCCTTCTCAGCATTCAAGGCGTCAACAAACCTTTGCTGATTGGAAGTCAACTTCTCCAGGTTGGCAATTTTCTGATCACGAGCTAAAGGCAAACATTTGAACTTTTAGCGCTAGAGTGATTAGTTGATAATTTAAACACAAATGGTAAGTGATCTTACCAGCTATATCTGCACGGCCTTGGTCTAAGGTCTTGGTCATCTCTCTTTGGTCGGTCTGCAGCTTATCAATCTCCTTCTGTGCTTTGGAGAGCTGCTGTCCGGAGACTAGCATAACACCAACAATATGTCAGTCTTAAACTTAAAGACATGAAGACCGAAGAGTTTTAGGGCATACCAAAAGTTTCGGCTTCAAGGTATTCCACCCTAGCCTGCTTCCTCTCTACAAGAGCATATATTTTCTATATACAAAAAGGGGTTAAGCTTAAGGATGAGATTGAGACAAAGCTAAAGCAGGGTATTGAAGTACCTTGCTGGCTTCTCGATGTTGGTACATAATTTCCACGTCCTCCACTTTGGGCCGACCGAGTGCATCTGTAGGCAATGCCACCTTACCTTTGTCAAGAGGTGAAGGGACATTGACCGGAGTGAGTTGTGGTGTGGGCTTCGGAATGGAGGCGGGAATGGTCTTATTAGATGGCTTATCCACCTCGATCGGCGTGTTTGATGATTTGCCAACCGATTTAGGAAGATCCGTCGGACGAGGAGGGGGCCCTGACCGAGTGGCTTCGGACTCTTGGCCAATTTGTGAATCACTCGTCCGACTACTATCAAAACAAAGATTGAGGAGATTAAGATGTGCTATGACTATTGGCAATAAGAGACAAGGAATATAAGGTTTAAGGATTAACCTGGGGGCCTTCTTAAGCTTGATTCGGCACATCCTCTTCTTCGAAGATGTTGACTGAGAATTAGTCTCCTTCCTCTTCTGGGAAGATTTGCTTGCCTTGTCGGTCTGTTGCACCACCCCTGCATCACTCTGTGTTTGGCTTGGGGGCTCCGACTGGCTTGAATGGCAGTCGGAGGAAGCAGGGGTGGGTTGACTGGCATCAACAGACATCACTTCTTCATCATCACCCTAATCCCCAACATATTGCCGTCGACGCCCAACAGTCTGCTTCACTAGTCAACTGGGGGAAGGCAGGGTGACAACTTGATCAACAGGTTCAGGTTGAGCGTCTGTAGAAGAGCTTGAGCCTCCAGGGCCAGTGTGCTGCGGCTTCTCAACATAATCCGGTCCCTTGATATCGGTCGGAGGGAGTGGAGGATGGGATACATAAGTATCCAGAACCTGCGCAAGAGTCAAGATATCAAGTAGGACATCAAGACAAGAAAATAAGGGATTGCTCAAGGCCTTTCTGACGAAGTTCACCATTCGGCGGGTCGGGCACCTCCCTGGTTTCGTCATCATCAACATAGTTCCACGCCGGGTGACTTTGAAGCTTCAGGGGCTGCACTCTGCGTACTATGAAGCTTTTAGCGACGGTGATTCCGTTAACACCTTCAACCTTCAAGTCAGCAATCTTCTTCAACAGAGCGACCACCTGAGGGTCGGTCGGATCAGTCTTCTCAGTCCATTGCGCTAGGGGAATTGCTTTGGCACCAGTGAAGTCGACAAGAACAGGGGGAGGGTTGTCACAGTAGAACCACTCATCCTTCCAGTTCTTGTTTCCAGTGTTCAACGGCACATTGATGTAGGCTTCCTTCTTGCGTAACTGGACGCTGACGCCACCTATAGCTACTGATTGTCCTTGGTTGGCAGCGGTCGGAGGACGAACAGATGACGAAATAGATTGAAGTGGGGGAGAGTGCCCAAAAATGCTTCGCACATATGCACGAAGATGGTGATGTGAAGAATAGAGTTAGGATTGAGGTTGACAAGATCAATCCCATAAAAGAATAGGAGCCCGCGCAAGAAGCTGCTGCAGGGGACTCCAAAACCATGCTTGAAGAACGAGCAGAACACGACGATCTATTTATGAATCGGGATGGGGCAAGATTCACGGGGTACCTTCCAGTTGATCCGAACTTGCTCTGGAAGGATGCCGTCGACCACCATCTGGTTCATATCAGCTTGGGAGAGGATGCTCTTTGAGAACTCCCGAAGCTGCTCTGGAATGTTGATCTCTGACAAAGAGGACACGGCGGCGGCAGTGGATGTAGTTGGAATGGAAGAGGAAACCTTCTTGCGCCCCATCGCGAAGATTGTTTTGGGCACGATGGATCAAGTGTTGAAGCTTGGCAAAAGCTCGGGGCTAAGTGCGGCGAGATTTGCGGTGGCCGGAAGCAAAAGTGCTAACCCTATTTTTTAATAAAATAAATTAAGGAATCGAGACAATGTAGAATGAAAATCATCAAAAAATCTTTCATCAAAAAGACCGAAGTTTCATTCATGAATAATGTATAATTATACAAAAGAATAACTAGGTATAGAAATGACGTAGCTGATTTATATTCCAAGTGTTTGGTATATCATTGCCGTCTACATACATCAGTCGGTAAGCCCCCGGGCGAGTGACTTCCTTCACCATATATGGTCCTTCCCACTTTGGAAAAGCTTATGATGGTTCTTCGTTGACTGCACTCGGCGAAGCACTAAATCTCCAACTTGGAAGTGGCGATTACGTACATTTTTATCATAATATCGGTGCAAGCCTTGCTGGTAAAGTGCCGACTGAAATAGAGCGCGATCACGTAACTCCTCTGCTGCAATCAAATCAATCTCTCGATTCTCCTCAGAAAGCTGTTCATCATACGCCTGCACCTGTGCCAAAACAAGACTGACCTCGGTCGGCAGCATAGCCTCTGAGCCATAGACCAATGAGAAAGGTGACTGACCAGTTGCCCGACTGGTGTTTGTGCAAAGCCCTCAAAGAACTGAAGGCAATTCTTTGACCCACCGACCGGCATAAGGCTTAAGTCTGTCGAATATCCGCGGTTTCAATCTTTGAAAAATCATACCATTGGCCCATTCGACCTGCCCATTGCATTGAGGATGAGCCACTGATGCAAAGTGGATTTTTATTCCCATCTCATCGGCAAAGTCACGGAACTACACTGACGTGAATTGAGTGCAATTATCAGTGATGATATCATGAGGAACCCAAACCAAGTGATGATATCCTTGACAAACTTGATTGTCTTCTTTGATGTTATCTTTCTGACCAGCTTTGCTCGATCCACTTGATGAATTTATCAATAGCAACGAACAGATAAGTGAACCCGCCTAGCGCTTTCCTAAAAGGACCGACAATATCAAGCCCCCAGACAGCAAAGGGCCAAATCAAAGGTATCATCTGAAGTTGCTGTGAAGGCACATGTGTTTGTTGAGCAAAGAATTGACAACCTTGACACTTCCGAATGACCTAGTGTGCATCTTCGATCGCTGTGGGCCAATAAAACCCTTGCCAGAAAGCTTTGCCGACCAAAGTCTTGGAAGTCGCATGATTGCCACATATCCCGGAATGAATTTCTTCTACCAACTTTTGGCCTTCTGATATCGAGATGCATCTCATCAAGATGTTTGAACCTCCTCTTTTATAGAGTTGGTCTCCCACCAATAGATATCCTCGGCATCGGGTCTCTAACCTTCGTTGCTCATTAGGATCCGAAGGCAGCATTCCCCTGTCCAAATATTGGATGAGTGGATCGCGACAATCAGTGACAACACTCATTAGTACATCTGACCGAGGAGAAATCGTGGGGGAATCCAGAGTGTGTAAGAAAACACCTGGCAGGACCGCAGACCGGGATGATCCCATCTTGGCCAATTCATCTACCGCTTGGTGTTATTGTCTCTAAGAACATGCATGAACTTCAATCCATCGAATTTGTCTTCGAGCTTCCTTACTTCTTAACAGTAAGCACTCATATTGTCATCCACACAGTTCTTATCCTTAGTGACGCGGCAATGCGCAGACCATGTAGAAGGGCTTCATACTCTGCAACATTATTGGACACGCGAAACATCACCTGAAGGACATATCGAAGCTTCTCTCTAGTGGGTGAGACAAACACGACTCCCGCACCAGCTCCTTGTAATTGAAGAGATCCATCGAAGTACATTTTCTAATACTTGACATCTTGTGCAGTAGGTGGATTTTGAATCTCTATCCACTCGGCAACGAAATCAGCTAACACTTGTCCCTTTATAGCCAACTGAGGCGTGAACGTAATGGTATATTGACCAAGTTTGACTGCCAACTTGGCAATTTTTCCTTCGGCTTCTCGATTGTGCAGCACTGTGCCGAGCGCAAAGGAAGTCTAGACTTCGATTGGATGAGCTTGAAAATAATGCTTCAACTTCCAGGAGGTGATCAATAATGCATACGACAACTTCAAGATCTATTGATACATTGCCTTAGAGGCACCGAGGACCTCACTCACAAAATAGACCGGGTGTTGTACTCAAGCAAGAGAGGATAAACACGCAATCTGAAATTGCAAATATGGATGAAGCAAATCACAAGAAGAGGTTCAAGCTCTGAACACAAAAGGACTAATCGCCACAGTGGTGTAGAACAAGAACATGGGCCCTGGATTACTATAAAAGGACTTGTCGCCACAGTTACAATAATTCGATCAAGTTTCTCTCTGGAAAACTGAACTAAACAAAACCTGAAACTAAAAGACGGCGGCTACTGAGTTTATATAGGAACCAGGGACGTCCTAGGGGTTGGGAGCGACCAGGGGGGGCGCCCACAACATGGGCTTATGGCCCGACATGATACATGGTGATGAGAACATCACACCTATGGATACACGCAACACTCCTCCAACTAAGATGAAAGTTCATGTGTATCACCTGAATTTACAGGTGACTTTGTTTCTAATATTTTGTTTATGTGATTTTGAGAATAGATTGCTACCTAATGATTTAATTATCGTTAGGAACCATGGAGATGATGATGATATAGCTGAGGAGGTGATTGGAGGCGTGATGGGCCAGCAAGGACGTCCAAGCCAAGGTGGAAGCCCAATCCAAAACCGACTTTGAGTCTGTTTCGGAGCCCAGGACCAGTCTGCACTAAAACGGACGCCCAGGACGCATGGATTTGGACGTTCTACATTTGCCTGGAAACATAACGAAAAGATCCTTCCAACCCAACTGGTCCCATATCAAAATTCGTCGCGAGCCGTCAGCAATCGTCGAAACAAGTTGATGTACAGAATCTGTCCTGGTGCTGCGACACCGTAATCGGTCTTTGGGCCATGTATCGAGTTGAGCCCACTTAGGGCTGCGTCCAGGGGGTCTTGCACGACCCTAGGGTCCTCATATACAGACGCCGCCTCTTTATTAGGGTTTGGGGTTTTGCTTAGATTATTCTGTTGATAACAGTTTCGCCGTTTGATCGGTTTGTGAGACCCCAACTTGTGAGATTCATCGTATAATTGCAAATTTGGTTGCATTCTTCTTTGTTCTTGCTTGTGTTCTTGATTTGTAGGCAAGGATAAGCCTTCTCGGCGAGGTCAATCGTTCTTGAACGGTTGATAAACAGAGGAGACGTTGTGCTGCGATTGCGGGGTTCAGAACGTGTCGTTCGGAAGCCGGATCGATTTGTGTATCGCCTCCGACCAAATCAACGTATCCAGAACCTTTCGGAAGATCGGGAACCCTTGTCCACATCAAGTGGTAATCAGAGCTTCAGGTACACCGTTAGGTTCACCCTTATCTCTGTTATTTTGTTCAGTCCTAAACTCCAGAAAACTACCCTACAAAAATATTTGTTCATCGTGTTTCCGCTGTCCTATATCCCCCTTGTGCTATGCAATTTTCAGTTTAGTTTGCTTCTCTTAATTTTAGTCCCTACAAGGTCATTGTATTGCTGGTCTAGTGCTTGTTCTTTGGTCTTGTTTGAGTGGTGCATGTCCTTGTTCATAGAGAATCAAGAGTTTTGGAATAATATATTATCTATCTCTGTGACTATCATATTCAGATCATAATATTGCTTATGCTAGAATATATTTTCCTTTTCTTGCTAGTACTAATACCTAGCTGCAGTTCTGGTTCACAAGAAAAGAAAAGAAAAAGGCAAAAGTGCACAAGAGGAAAAAGCCGCACAAAAAAGAGAAGTAGAAAAAGGCAAAGATAAAAATTCAGAATTGCTTGCAGCCTTTGCATTCTTTGTTAAGTCATTCGCTTGCTTGCTTGAACTAGGTCCGACACAAGTTTAGGCCGGTGACATAGACTAGCTTGGGACTATTATTCAGTTTTGCAATTTCTGAATTGAGATCTTGCTAATCCTTGCTACCTAATATTGCCTATCCAAGATCCATATATATCCTTCTGAACAGGCACAAATTTTTGACTCTCGCAATTGTCAGTTCACACTCTCCAAGGTATCCTTTGCTTGCTGTAATTAAGAACTTTGTAAGGGCTTGGTGAGATGCTTCCATTTTCTTGTTGAGAGTTTCCACTGTTATTACATAGTAGTGATAGGAAAACATACTCTTGTGTGTTTTCTTGTTTGCTACTAACAATGACAGGTTCCAATACTCATGGGAATGAATTGATGACATCTCATGATGATAAGAGTGTTGTAGCACAACGAGTGTTCAGTTCTCAAATGAAGAAGGTAGAGCAAAATCATTTGAACAATTTATTCCAGACTCACTTTGTTGTGAAGGATCGACGTTGTCGTGTCATCATTGATGGAGAGAGTAGCCACAACATTGCAAGCTTGGAGTTGGTCGAGAAGCTTGGCTTGACCACACAACCACACCCATGTCCATACTACATCCAATGGGTAAATTCTTGTGGTAAGATAAAGGTAGATCAAATTGCACGCATTAAATTTTTTATTGGTTCTTACAAGGATAGTGCAGAATTTCATATAGTACCTATGCAAGCATGTCATGTGTTATTAGGTAAACCTTGGATTTCTACAAATAATGTTTCACATAATGCCATTGCTAATAGCTACTCATTTAAATACAATGGTAGAAGGGTTACTCTTAAACCTATGACTGCTGCTGAAATTTTAGAAGAGGACCAACAAAGATTTGAGAGAAGAAAGAATGAACCATTTAGGATAGAATGGGCTATTTCAAATGTTGCAACGCTTCCATCAAAATCTGAATTACTAGAGGATGAACATATTTCTTTGCCTCTTGTTGCAACTAATACATTTGAACATCTACATAAAGAAGATCATAGTGGGAAAGATAAAGAACAGGTTGTTGCTTCAGGTAAAAGCTTTCTTGATGTGATGAATTGTTCTAATAATCTTGCTGTATTGGAACCTTATGATGATGTTTCTTTGTTACAAGTTGATTTATCTATTGGTCCTTGTGATAAAGAGGAGTTGTGTGCCAATGCTTCACTTATACCTTTGCCACAACAAATGAATGAGCTTGATGCTTTTGCTTATGATTCACCTAATGGTGCTGAAATAAAACATTTGATTTTAGTTACATGTGAAAAGGATGAGCAGAAATTGTTGACTTCTCTAAACACTTTGGGTTATATTGAATTTGATGTTCTTTGTGATCTAAATGCCGTTGAGAAAAAAATCTTTTCTCAAACTGAATTTCCTTTATTGACAAGAAATAATTTTCATGCTATTGGCTATTATGATTATAGAGGTTTGTTTATGGTGCATAGAGTTTATATTTCTTCAACATTGAAACCTCCTTGTGTTGTGCAACTAAATGAGACACTAGAAAACTGCAATAAAAATTGTCATGTCATGTCAAGTTTTTCTGCTGTTTCTAAGATCACACATTTTCTAACTTATCATAAGAGTGAGGATGATGTTCATAATAATGGCCAATTTTTCAAAGATGTTGTTCAGTTGTGTGACATGCCTTCTACTGTAGTTTCACATTCTAATGATAATTTTTATAACGTATATAAACATGAGGTGCATCCCAAGTTTGGGAATAGTTCTATATTTCATATTTCAGATTTGAGACAAATATTCGGAGAAAGAGATGGGATCGAGTCGAGGACGACTCTAATTCAAAAGGGGGAGAATGATGAGAACATCACACCTATGGATACACGCAACACTCCTCCAACTAAGATGAAAGTTCATGTGTATCACCTGAATTTACAGGTGACTTCGTTTCTAATGTTTTGTTTATGTGATTTTGAGAATAGATTGCTACCTAATGATTTAATTATCGTTAGGAACTATGGAGATGATGATGATATAGCTGAGGAGGTGATTGGAGGCGTGATGGGCCAGCAAGGACGTCCAAGCCAAGGTGGAAGCCCAATCCAAAACCGACTTTGAGTCTGTTTCGGAGCCCAGGACCAGTCTGCACTAAAACGGACGCCCAGGATGCATACAGACTCGGATTTGGACGTTCTACATATGCCTGGAAACATAACGAAAAGATCCTTCCAACCCAACTGGTCCCATATCAAAATTCGTCGCGAGCCATCGGCAATCATCGAAACAACTTGATGTACAGAATCTGTCCTGGTGCTGCGACACCGTAATCGGTCTTTGGGCCATGTATCGAGTTGAGCCCACTTAGGGCTGCGTCCAGGGGGTCTTGCACGACCCTAGGGTCCTCATATACAGACGCCGCCTCTTCATTAGGGTTTGGGGTTTTGCTTAGATTATTCTGTTGATAACAGTTTCGCCGTTTGATCGGTTTGTGAGACCCCAACTTGTGAGATTCATCGTATACTTGCAAATTTGGTTGCATTCTTCTTTGTTCTTGCTTGTGTTCTTGATTTGCAGGCAAGGATAAGCCTTCTCAGCGAGGTCAATCGTTCTTGAACGGTTGATAACCAGAGGAGACGTTGTGCTGCGATTGCGGGGTTCAGAACGTGTCATTCGGAAGCCGGATCGATTTGTGTATCGCCTCCAACCAAATCAACGTATCCAGAACCTATCGGAAGATCGGGAAACCTTGTCCACATCACATGGCCAAGTTTGGCCCAAATAGGTGGCGCAGCACCTCGTCATAGTCACATATTATGACCCACGACCCTTCTGGAGCTAGGACCAGAAAAAAAAACAATGGCGTCGTTGTCCCCTTTCCAACGTATCAAAGAACGCCTCATTTGGACGTCGGATGTGGGAGATATCATCAAAACCATGAAGGAGTATCGGCTGAATCCGAGACGAATGCGGCGACCGAGTTGGTGATGACTTGTAACTTGGGGAAGGCCATGATATTCGTGTATCCAGCATGGTGATGTCCTCATCATGGTGGTTGTCTCACATAAACCTCTTCCTATATGAAACCATTTAGGAAAGCACTCTTGACATCCAGTTAATAAAGTCTAATGTCCTTAGAGGTAGCAAATGCGAGCAAGATCCTAATGGCTTCTATGCGAGCAACAGGAGCAAAGGTTTTCCCATAGTCTAAGCCTTCCACTTGACTGAAACCCTGGGTAACAAGCCTAGCCTTGTTTCTAACAACCCCACCATCTTCCCCATGCTTGTTTTTGAAAACCCACTTGGTTCCTATGACATTGACACCAACAGGAGGCTCTACTGGGGTCCATACTTTGTTTCTCTCAAAGTTTTCCAACTCCTCATGCATGGCATTAACCCAATGTTCATTAGATAGTGCGTGTCCAACATCCCAGGGTTCAAAGGTTGCAACAAATAAAGAATTGGTAAAGCAAGCGAGATGTGTAGACCTTGACCTTGTTGTCCTCTCATAGAGATTACCGATCATTTGTTGAGGTGGATGTTGACGCTGAATGTGGTGAGGAGCCTCTCTCTCAGAGCGTACCTCCCCCACAACCATAGCTGGAGCTGACTCGACAGCTGCTGAAGTTGATGTACACCCTCCATCCCAAAATATAAGCATTTGAGGGGTTGGTCCAGATTTATAGCATGTCTAATGAATCTAGACACAAAGCTGTCCAGATACATAAAGAGTGTTATGAATCTGGACACTCTCTCTCCTACCCTAAAATGCTTATATTCTCGGACAGAGGGAGTAGAAGCTTCTGGACCCTCAGCTGAAGTGGTGGTAGCAGCAGGAACAAGCTCAGATGAGTGATGAAGTGAATCACCATCATCATCATCATCGTCAAAGCCCTGTAGGTCCTCTTCTACAAAGATGCTCTCCTCCATCTCCTTGTTACCTGCAGTCTCAACCACATTGCTTGCACAAGAGCTTGATTCATCAAAGGTCACATCGCAGGACTCCATGATGGTGTTAGTTTCCAAATTCAAAACTCTGTAGGAATGGCCATGAAGGGTGTAGCCAAGAAAGATGCCATCGGAAGATCTCAACTCAAACTTATCAAGATTGCCACGCTTGAGAATAAAGCACTTGTAACCAAAGGCACGCAAATGAGAAACAGATGGCTTCCTCCCAAAACGTAGCTCATAGTAAGTCACATTAAGAATTGAGCACAAGAAAATCCGATTAGAAACATAGCAAGCAGTGCTAATTGCCTCAACACAGAACCGCCTCGAAGTCCTATGCTCATCGAGCATCATCCAGACCATTTCCACCAAGGTTATGTTCTCTATTTCGACCAAACCATTCTGCTGAGGAACACAAGGTGCTAAAAACTGATGTTCAATACCATGCTCAAAGTGAAAATTGACATGAAAATCGCCACGCGTGACCTGGGAGATCTGCTTGACTCTAGTGTAGGCTTAATACAAGAAACCGGGATGTGCCCGTCGATTTTCCCTGCAACTCGACAAAGAGACAAACGATTAGAAGATGCAGGTCACCGACCCAGGATAGGCCAACGAAGAAAACCGATAGTCACTATTCGTGAGATCAACCGATGCAACTATATGAATAAATATTGGCTTATTGGCTTATTGGCATTCGAGAAATTAAACAAATTGGCATATTATATTGGCTTATTGGCAAAATTTTATTCAATAAATGATTTTAAATTCTAGATGTCGATAAAGAATCAAGTCGATAGGCCAGAGTCGATAAATCTACAATATTCATGAAGCAATTGGCCAAGTCGATGTAAGGGACCAAAGTCGATAGAGCCGAGTCGATAACTCTATAGTAAACATGCATAGACTCACTCTGTTGATGGCGTTAGATCCATAGATCTGATTAGCTAGTATTGCAAATATGCTCACAAATTACAGATCTAACATATTTTAACAAGGGGGCAAATAACTATCAAAGTAAATGATATAATCAAATTGGGCACCAGAAAGTCGACTAAACCATGATAACCAATCGGCTAAACGTCCCGATAGAACTCAATTGACCCTACCTATAAATGGATCGGATCTAACCCTATCAACCTAGTAAGAGATCGAAATTGATGTAGCATTGCTGATTAAATTAAATAGAACTTAATCGAGACAATATTCAAACACGGTAGATAGAGCTAGATTTAACCTATTTATAGATAAAATCTATAAAGTAACTCGAATAATAGATCTAAAATATACTGGTAGAACCTACTAAAATTGCAATAGATCGGTTTCAACCAAGGCAATATTGCAATGAGAGTCGATAGAACAAGCACAAAGAAGATCTAATTACCGGATAACTAGCAATCCTAACGATAACAACTAGAATATCAAATTAATGAGAAAGTTTGAGTTGAGATTGATAGAATTACCGAGGTTGACTAATCCAAGTCTCTCACTGAGAGAGGAGCCGATGCAGCCCACACGAGACAAGGATTTCATCGAGTAGGAAAGGTTGGCGATGCTCCGAGTTGTATTGAACGAAAGTGTAACTTTTTTTTGTATAGATGGTATTACATATTTATAAATCCATGCAATGGGTTCTGACCCGACTTGGTCAGGACTCTTAACAAACCAACTAGATTCATTTTTAAACAAAATCTAAACTAAAATAGGAAGAGATAAAATGACCTTATCAGGCCCACTTTATTCCTTTTGGCCATTGAGCTTTGTTGACTTAGGCCAATTTCAACTCTCCACCTCTGATCAGTGGGACCGGTCCAAATTCTAGTGCCAACACATGCCCCCCGAGTCCGGGGTACGAAATCCTTCATGTGTTGGATTTTATCTCCTTGTTTACCGCGTGCGTTTACCTCATCCTACCGGTGTCCCATCCTTATAAACGCTTCTTCTTTCTCCCTTCATCTTTACCCGAGCTCAAGTTTTCTTTCATCTTCTTCTTCCTCCTACTCCATCGGCACTCTTTTCTTCTTGGACCACCCTCAATCTTAATCACTGATGAGCAACAACGCATTTAACCGTTGGTTATGCATCCCCAGACAACGTTCCCGAGGTAATCCTTTTCCGCTTCCATTTGCTTTTTAGACCTTAATCTTATATCCAATCTGTCATGTTCATAACTGCATCATCTCCATAGTTAGTGTAGTACCTTCCCTCATATATGAACTAATAATAAACTTACCACCCGTTAAGTCACGATCATTTGGCTCCCAGTTGTAATATTAGCTTTATTTTTTTGCTTGTACTAGGGACTCAAGAACCAGATCTGCATCCCCTCCGGTGTTGATCAGAACCATTTTTATTTAGGCCCCTGCAATGATTTTGATCCTTCAGAACTTATCAACTGTGAAACCAATCGGATTCCCTTTAATCAACTCTAGCACCCCTAAGCCATGGAAAACAATTTTCAGATCATGGCTATCATCAATTCCAGGCTGGAGAAATTGGTACTGTAGGGTTACCACCGCTCGTTCTGCCACTCTTCTAGAGGCCTAAATCGACGTAGCACTGTCACTCTCCTTGGTCGATATGGCCAAGAATGAACCATTACTGGCGGCAACATCTTAGTTTTGATCTGATGCTCTAAATGCCTTCTTGTTCAACCAAGATCCAATGGCACCTTCCCTTATGGATGTGATGATGCTAACTGGTCTTAATGTCGATCAGTACTTCGATCCTTTCCTCATCCAAAATAATCACAAAAAGCACAAATTTGATACCAAAGTGTCAAGCACTTGGCCCAAATATATTGCTACCCATCAAAAGATTTGAACAATCTCCAACTGAGAGCTATTCGTGTTTTTAAACCTTTGGCTTGAGCAGTTCATTTTCTGTGGTTCATCTTGCATGCCCACTATCAACTTCCTGGGCATAGCCGATATTCTAGCTGAGCACAAAAAAAATTCCTTTGGGCAAATTCCTATTAGGCTCTGTGTATCAACTCCTGCACCGCACCGCTACGAGCTTGCAAACCAAACAAACTATATCAACAGGGGGTCCATGGTGGTTCATTCAGTTGTGGCTCGACATTTACTACTCTCAAGCCATGGAGTTGGCCTGCTTCACAGCGAACACATTTCCATCGGCAGATGCAACAAAGGGTGAAGAAATCCCAATGCGTCGTTGCACATCACTGGGCAAGCCTGCCATGGTAATCCCTAGATGCCAGATGTCCAAAGAAAACTTCATCATTTATTTCACCCTCTTCTACAACAACATCCAAACTAAAAAACAAATATTGTTCCCCTACATAGACATGGAATTTGAGAATCCTTCCATATTCCGCCCAGACAACCCCTTGCAGGACACAGAATCAACTCTCATCTTTGAAGCTTGTATCAGACCTGACATTCTACCCAGAAATGCTTTGGACTCGTTCATCGAGTTCTATAACCTTGCAGCAATCTCTTGTCAAGTCAGCTTTGGCCGGCTCCCCACTGGCTTGTTCTTTATTGGCCGTCTTCCAGCTAGACAAGAAATCAAAGGCCCTCTTGAGTGTAAAAGGATTTATGACATGGCCTTAGAAATCCCATTGGGCAACCTAGCCGATATCCAACTACTTCCATCTATCTCTAATTTGTTCAAATCCTAGTGGAAGGAGTGGAGGAAGCATCTCTTCTGCAGACAGCTGACTGATCACCTCATCGACGTTGTAGATACAGTATGTTTCTTTCATATGATAGCAACTTAACTACTATTTTCATCGACTGTTTCAAGTAACCTTCTCTTAACGCAGGACCCGGCCATAATCCCTCCAACCATAAGCAATAGCGGAAAGCCGATCGAATATTGTCGAACGGCTAAGAACCCCATGATAGTTGTGATGATCCAATGCCTGCCCAAATTCTCAGTGGTCGAGGTCTGAAGAAGACAATTCACAAAGCAGTGGCCAAGAAACGAAAGGGCACCCCATCATCAACTCGAGTTGCCAATCAGGAGAAACGGCCTAAGCTATCAGCAACTGTATTGACTCCAACGGTTCAGGTAATAATTTTGGCACCTCTCAATTTCCCTGTGCCCATTCTTACTTAATTTTAATTTCCTTTTGACCATCAGCTTGCTTCATCGACCCCAGCTATTCTCCCAGAAGTAGTCCAAGAAGTCATTTCTGAACTTGCTCATGCTGCGCAGGTATCGTATTTGCACTTGTCTTCATATTATCCTCACTTCTTATTGCTAATCTCAACAACTTTCTTTTAGGGACTACCATTGAATTCTGCTATTTCAACTACAACAACTCCATCGGCTCAAAATACTGAGTTACCAAGAGAAGAATCGATGCATACTTCCGAGCTGATAGAACAACCTTCCTCTTCAATGGCCACAGTAAAAACATTATCCTTTAAACTTTCTCTCCTCTTAAAAAAGTATCTTACCCTTTTGGCTTCCCCTTAGGCAATTGGACCAAGCCCCAGGAAGAGCCAACAGTGCCACCTTGTCAGATATCCCTTCGGCACACACAGTATCTATCGATTCTGAAGATGTCAATTCAGCATGCTCCAAGGAGACCTTTGAGGCAGCAACTGCGGGGCAGTCTTTATCGACATTAGCCATCATACCTTGGGTTGACCCACAAGTATTATTCCCCTCCAAGCTCTATCCTGACTATCTCCTCTTTCAACTTTACATCATCCTACGTTTTCAGGAATTCTGATCCTTGGTCATCAGCACACACATCCCTGAACCTTCAGATATCCTGATGCCTTCATCGCCTCTCGCTCGTAATGTCCCGACTCCCTCATCGACTTCAGAGACAAAGGTATGAACAATTTCTTTTGCATTAGTTCATAAACTCTTTATTACTCCCTTTGATATATTCGCTTTTAGGCTCAAATTTCTCAGCACACATCTTCAATTGTCTTTCCTCCGGAAATCAGAGCCATCCTCCTACAAATACGTCAACGACTTGATGGGATCCCAATCGAGCAGCTTGTGCTAGATACAACTCCTATCAGGCAACAGTACATGGAAATCAAAGACATGCTGCCACCTGGCTTTGTTTTGGTACTGCGTCCGACAACCTTCATCGAGTTCCATCAACTTTGAGTGCTAGATGCCAAAGCCCGCATCGAACAATGCTTGTAGCAAAGGTGTCAGGCAGAAGTAGCCGACAAGAAGGCGGCCAAAGATCAGAGCAAATATATTTCTCTGGTTTCCAAGTCAGCCAATCTTGAAACAAAGGTGGAGGGCTTGAAGATAGAGGGCGAGCAAATACAAGCTGCACTGGTGGCAAAGAACAAAGAAATAGCCGATGTAGAAACATCTCTTGCTTGAGTACCTGAGGAAATTATAGCGCAACAGGCTATCATCATATCGGCCTATGAACAAGCCATCAACTTATGGAACATAGCCTCCAGCACTCCTGGGTCAATAGAAGAAGACGCGCTTATCATCACAAAAGTCAATCAACTCCGGTTTCAGGCCATCGACATGACTGACTTCTATTGCCCCCAAGGGTAGATGTAAACAGCTTGATCTATAAAGAACAGGAAACAAAATGTCTTATTTTGTAATACTTTTTGAACTATGGGTGATATCTTCAATATAGACCATCTGAAGTCGATAATAACTTATCGGCTATGAAACATTCTCTTTTCTTTTTTTTCTTCGATCTTCTAATTTTCTCTGCTAAGGACGATACTTGCATATCGGCCATGATCAATCTCCCGAGATTGTGAACCATCCAAACACTCAAATTATATCCTTTTAAATACTTGCCATCTTCTAGTGACTTCACTAGGACGTCTGTCAGATAAATAACTTAGAACTCGATTGGTCCACTACCCCAAGAACTTGTACAGTAATCTTAACATAGTCCCCATCCAAGATCTTGCAAGACAAACACTCCATATCATCCGCATGCCATGGCATTAAATCGGTGAGACTAGTGCATTTGTCGATGGAACACAACAATTCGCATGTATCCAATCATGACACAACAGAAGGTTGTAGGTTCCCTTTCCATCATTGTCAAATAAAGCAACCGATAAAGTTTTACTGCTGATTGTAAGCTCCACGTTTAAAACTCTCTTGGCTACTGTAGTATGACCACCATAATCCCTAAGAATCATATTTGTATTGACCAAATCTTCTTTAGTCTTCCCCAATTTCCTGACAGTAGTGATCGGCATTATATTTACTACAGCACCTCCATCAACCATCATCTTTCCTATAGGCATCCCATTGACAAACCCCTTTAAGTACATAGCTTTCAAGTGCTGATGTCTAGACTCATCTGGTTTATCAAATATTGCTTGTTGAGAATCAAATATAAATCGAGGCTCGCTTTCTTCAACAGCAAACAACTCTTCTTCTGAAGCCATAAATTCTTGGGGCAATATCATTACCATGCCTATTGTAGCACTTGATGCTTGTACTTGTGACTTCACTTTTGGCTTCCAGACCTTCTTTAGCGGTTGATCACCATCTTCATCATAATAATATTTACCAGCCCTTATCTACCTGCAATGCATCTTTTGTATCCTGCACTTCTGACTTCTAGAGATAATACCAGATGGACACCATTGATCAGCTTGCTCTTGTCCTTCCCGCATTTCCTCATCGACATCCTTGTCAAACTCGGACTCTTCACTTGACTTCTTTGATCCAAGTCGATCAAACGTAGAAACCCTTTGATGTCGATCGACTGATCCCACCATCGACTCTTTGTAGTCGTTTACATGATGCTGGCGCTGATGACTTGCCGTAACGTCTCTATACATCAGATCTATGCACTTACTGCATCCAGGACAATTGTTGATTGACGGTAGTTTCAAATTATTATCCCAGTAGTACTAAAAGAATGGGCACTCCCAATGTGGATCAATCTGTCACTCCTTCACTTCCCTGCCCCTCTTTTTCTTGTACATTGCTGATACCAGCCATGTTGACATTTGTAGGGAAAGGATGTCCATCAATTTTCATAGTACCTTTGCTGAATTTTATCTTGTCCATCAATCTTCATAGTACCTTTGCTGAATTTTATCTTTCCCTGCTCAATTGCCATCTAAATCTATCTCCTGAATACCTTGCAATCATTAGCACTATGAGAAGGCGAATTGTGCCACTTGCAGTACCTCATCTTCTTCAATTCTTCTGTAGGAGGTATCACATGATTGGATGGCAATTGAATGTGCTTCTCTTGCAACAGCATATCAAATATATTATCGGCCTTAGTGATATCAAAATCATACTTTGTCAGAAACTTCTTCAGCATCTTTGTCAGACTCAGACTCATAATCATTATAATTGACTTGAATCGGCCTTGAACGTGCCCCCCGATTCAGGTTCTCCTAAATACACACCTTCTGTACTAACTGAGATATGTTTTCAAACTCAGCCGAGGGAAACTTTCCCTTAGAGGTGCAACTAATCCATTGAATGCTATCTCTGCCATCTGAGTATTAGTCAATTGCAAGCTGAAACATTTGCTGCGCACGTCTCTGAATCTCTACACATAATCATGTACATATTCCCCAGCCTTCTGCCTTACAACAATCAAGTCGGACAACCTCAACTCCCTAGTTTCAGCAATGATGTATTTCTGGAAACATTGACATTTGGAACAGTCAATGTAGGACCGGATGATGGCATCTGAACATACTTGGTTCAATATTAGATGCAGTACTGTATGTCACATTCGGCTCTATGGTCTCCTGTCTATAGTGCTGCAGCTGCATCTGTGGAGAAGTCCTTTGCAATATTATCTTGCGGGGTGTCTTTTCTATTGCACCAGTATCATCATTCTTTGAAGGTGAAGTACTCTCTAAAGGTGTTTGACCTGAACTTGCAACAGGAGGTATCGTGCTTGCACTAGGTTGTTGTGTACTAGGTACTCCAATTATAGGCCGAGGAACATTCCCAGACATACGAAAATACACTAGCCCACGAACTGGATCATCAAATATGCAACCCTCCACAGTATGAATAATCAAGGTCCTCAATGTGTTAACCATTACATGTGACTGGTTAATTAATGCGTGGTGTATGGCCGTGTGGATCATGTTACTCAGAGCTTCTTTGTCAATAGCTTCTATTGATTTATCAGCAAGTGACTTCTCACTCCCATCTTCAATCAAGGCAGCAACAGGTAATTTCCCCTTCTAGATGATGCCATGCATTGTCTTTGATCAATTTGTGCTTTCGCTTCTTCACTCATATCATCTCTAACAACCGGGAGCACATGTTCATTCTTTAGCTCAGCACTAATGTTGTTCTTCAGTTGTGTGGCTTTAGGGTCTTTTGGCATTCCAAGTTCAGACATGATGTAAAGTTTGAAGTTCTTACTCCCAATGGGCGTGCCAAAAAGCGTGTTGACACGAAAATTGCCAAGTGTGACCTAGGAGATCTGCTTAACTCCAGTGCATGCTCAATACAAGAAATTGGGGCGTGCCAGTCAATTTTCCCTGTAAATCGGTAAAGTGACAAACGATTAGAAGACGCGGGTCACCAACACAGGACATGCCGATGAAGAAGCCGATATTCACTATTTGTGAGATCAGCCGATGTAACTATATTAATAAATAAAATAAGAGAAATTAGACTAATCAGCTGATTATATCGAGTTATCAGCAAAATTTAATATAACAAACAGTTTTGAATCATAGATGCCAATAAAGAATTGAGTCGACATGCCAGCGTCGATAAATCTATAGTATTCATAAAGCAATTGGCCAAGTCGATGTAAGGGACCAAAGTCAATAGAGCCGAGTCGATAACTCTACAGTAAACATGCATAGACTCACTATGTCGATGGTGTTAGATCAATACATCTGATTAGCTGGTATTGCAAATATGCTCACAAATCATAGATCTAATATATTTTAACAAGGGGGCAAACGACTATCAATGTAAATGATATAATCAAATTGGGCACCAGAAAGTCGATTGAACCGTGATAACCTATCGGCTAAATGTCTCGATAGAACTCAATCGACTCTACCTATAAATGGAATGGATCTATCCCTATCAACCCAGTAGGAGATCAAAATCGATGCAGCCTTACTGATTCAAATAGATAGAACTTAATTGAGATAGTGTTCAAACATGGTTGATAGAGCTAGATTTAACCTATTTATAGATAAAGTCAATAAAGTGACTCGAATAATAGATCTAAAATATACTGGTAGAACCTACTAAAATTGCAATAGATCGGTTTCAACCAAGGTAGTATTGTAATTAGAGTCGATAGAACAGGCACAAAGAAGATCTAATTACTAGATAACTAGCAATCCTAATGATAACAACTAGAATATCAAATCAACGAGAAAGTACTAGTTCAGACTGATAGAATTACCAAGGTTGACTAATCCAAGTCTCTCACCGAGATCGGAGTCGATGTAGCCCACGCGAGACCAGGATTTCGTTGAGTAGGAAAGGTTGGCGATGCGTCAAGTTCTATTGAACGAAAGTGTTACTTTTTTTTGTACAGATGCTATTACATATTTATAAACCCATGCAAAGGGTTCTAACCTGACTCGGTCAGGATTCTTAACAAACTGACTAGATTTATCTTTTAACAAAATCTAAACTAAAATAGAAAGAGATAAAATGACCCTATCAAGCCTACCTTTTGGTCGTTGAGCTTTGTTGACTTCGGCCGATTCAACTCTCCACCTCTGATCAATAGGACCTATCCAAATTCTGGTGCCAACGTGTTGGCACCAGAATTTGTCCGGCCCAGTGATGAGCCGCGTGGAGTTGGAATCGGTCGAAGTCAGTTAGTCCAACGGCTGAGAGGAAGAAAAGTGGGCCCCGGTGGGGTTATTTTATCTTTTTCTATGTATTAGTTTAGATTTTGTTAGGGATAAACCTAATCAGTTTGTTTAAGGTCCTGACCAAGTCAGGTCAGAATCCCTTGCATAGGGTTATAAATATGTAATAGGGTCTGTATGAAAAAAGTAACACTTTTGTTAAATACAACTTGGTGCATCGCTAACCTTTCCGACTCGACGAAATCCTCGTCTCATGTGGGCTGCATCGGCTTCGATCTTGGCAAGAGATTTGGATTAGTCAACCTCGGTAATTCTATCAATCTCAACTAGTACTTTCTCATTGATTTGATATTCTAGTTGTTATCGTTAGGATTGCTAGTTATACGGTAATTAGATCTTCTTTGTGCCTGTTCTATCGACTCTAATAGCAATACTGCCTTGGTTGAAACCGATCTATTGCAATTTTAGTAGGCTCTACCAGTATATTTTAGATCTATTATTCGAGTCACTTTATCGATTTTATCTATAAATAGGTTAAATCTAGCTCTATCTACCATGTTTGAACATAGTATCAATTAAGTTCGATCTGCTTGAGTCGGTAAGGCTACATCGATTTCGATCTCTTACAAGGTTGATAAGGTTGGATCCGATCCATTTATAGGTTGAGTCGATAGAATTCTATCGGTGTGGTATACTTGCCTTACGGGTATCCAAAGATATGCCTAAGTTGGTAGCTGACCGGGTACTTCATCAATAAGGAAGCCGACTGACTCGGCTTGGAGCACAAGGCAATTAGAGATAGACTTTCTATGTAAATCCTTGTAGACTACGAGTAGGACTCTTCATGTACCCCCTACCGATCGGATATATAAGGCGGCAGGGTACCCCCATCGAGGGACATCAGATTACAAGCAACACAAACCATAGAACACAGGACATAGGGTTCTTACTCTTATCAAGAGGGTTTGAACCTTCATAACTCGGCGTCTTGAGTTAACCATCATAGTTCTTAGTCTCGACGTAGCCCTATATATTTACTGCCAAAATCAAGCTTTGATGGTTTGCGCGCCAGGTAGGGGACAAGGCTCTCCGGGATTCTCCGTCGACTACGATGGCCGAAATTCCCATCATCCAGTATTCGCCGGACTTCAAGATCTCCTTCGGTTTGCTTGACTTCACGGTCAGTAATAACAGAACCTTAGATCTAGAAAAGCACACATCCAACTCGACCGTGACCGTCTCTATGGCGTGATCACCGAGCTCGTCTGATCTAATCCCTGTGTTGGTCCCACTCGGATTCGATGAAGCAGATCCATCCTTAGGGAACGAACCAAAGTTGGACCGGTCCTTTGATGAGGGCTCGGTCGGATCAGCCTATTCATACCCCCTTACTGTCAACATGGTTGATATTGAAGAAAATCCTCTAGGGGACGAGGAAGAGGAGGATGACCAAGAAGGAGGCCATGAAGAAGATGGCCACACAGAAGAACCAGCCGAAGAGGGTCAACAGGATGTTAATCCTTTAGCCAATGATCTATCAGTCAGTCATCGCCGTTGACTGTTGACGGCTGTTAAGTACCATTTTTTACCGTCAACTATACTCAAATAAAGGAGAATTTGGCATTTCATACACGCATGCTTTAGCACAATAATATAGTTCCACTTGTACTTGGAGAACTTTGTGCATGCAGGAGGAAATGTGAAGGAAACACCTCAAAAGGCAAGAAAACACACTTTCGACCAATCAGAGAGTGCCACATGGACGTCACACGGATTGAAGGGCCCATTTTCAGCACTTAACCAACGTAACTCCCTGTAATACCGCGCAACCCGACGTCAGGACCCACAGGACAGCCACCTGGAGAAAGCACAGGCCAGGAGGGGCCACCCCCAGGTCGGCCGACCTGGTCAGGTCGGCCGACCCGGCCGGGCGCCCTCTCCGCCTGGGCTTCCACGTGTTGGCTCCTCCGCGACTCCTGATGACGGTTTGAGATGCCTTCCGTGGCGGTTACTCTCCCTTGCCGACCTATTGAGGCTATAAATAGGAGGGTGTGCCTTCACACTCAACACACACCACAAGAAGCATTTCTCTCTTGCTAGTAGTAGTTCTTGGAGTTTTAGTGGAGTTAGGCTGAGTCTAGAGCTCTCTAGTCCCAAGTCTTCACTTGGAATTGGTATGGCTCTTGTATCTTTTCCCTTTTGTAAGACTTTGCTCTTATCAATATATATATCTTTTCTATATAGTTGTGCTTTGGTCATGAGTTTCTTGTTTGATATTGTGATCCATTTATGTGATAGTATAGTCTACTTGTGTGATAGTAGTTTATATTTATTATACTACTATTGTCATGCTAGTTATATACCGTCACTATAGTCTAGTTTATATGTTATAGTCTCTATGCTTAGTTTTAGCTGATAAAGTATAGCATGGGTTTGGTGATCGTATTCGTACGGTAGCTCTGCCTCGTTAATAGTAATCGCGGAGGGGCAGAGTGCTCTTTGGTCATGCAAGTATGGTATTTGGGTGACTGATTTGCATCAATTATTCGTTAGTCTACTGGTTTGTTCAGGTAGGCGGCAGGTGGTGACAGCCCTGTCCGTCCTTTGAAATCCTCCCCGCTAGGCTAGTGCGTAGGCTCTTGGCGGAAGTCGCCTGTGGATGCAGGGGTAAGTCCGTGCCTGAAGTGCTATACTATTGACTGCTGAACCTGAGTGTGGGTCTGTATGTATTCTACTTAGGCTATGCAACTGTATAGGAATGTTTAGTAGGAGTAGCTTAGCCTAGTCTTTCCTCCACTAGACTTTATTTATTTAGTAGGAATCTTCTGTGTGTGTCACACTACCCGGTTATTATCATGTACCCGCCTGTCTTGGTTAGATATCCTTGCTAATTGTTAACATGATCTTATATGTTAGTAACGCTTCTTGATCATACCCTTCCTTTGGGATAAACAAATACGATACCCTGAATACTTCCGGGTGAAATGCTACAGCGGTATTCTCCGTGCGCTTGCGGATTTTACCTACTTGACTCTGGGACATATTAGTGAACCGTTTCTGGCCCCGTGCCGGGAATGATTTATTAATATGGCTTAGCAAAAGTCAACAAGCATTTCTGGCGCCGTTGCCGGGGATGATTTATTAATATGGCTTAGCAAAAGTCAACAAGCATTTCTGGCGCCGTTGCCGGGGAAGGCGTATGATTCAAGAAAAATTACTAATGTATATAGTAGTGTTGCAATTATTAAGGCTATCTCCTAGGCAGGCTAACCTTGCTTTGTTTTCTGCATTTTGTATGAAAACAGGGTAGTGTATGACTGGTTTCGACTTGCCGACAAACTTCACTGAAGATCCTGAGTCACTCCTGAGAAGGACACGAGCTAGGCTCACCCCTCCTCGTAAGGAGACTCGGCCAATCGAACCTGTCATTCCCGCACCATCAAGCTCTGAGCAAATGGCCGACAAGACCCTCCGCGAGTTCTCCGCTCCCTCCGCTGCCAACATCCCTACGGGACCAGCTGGCAATGTGGGAGATGCGAACTTCGAGATCAAGACCGGTCTCATCACCATGGTGCAGGCTAGCCCATTCTGTGGGAAAGCCAATGAGGACGCTAGTGCTCATCTCCAGCAATTCCTGGAGATTTGCAACACGTTCAAAATGAAGGACGTCACCCCCGACGCTGTTCGCCTTCGACTGTTCCCGTTCTCTCTCCTTGGGAGAGCGAGACAGTGGTTCTACGCAAACCCTAAAGCTGTGAACACTTGGGAGAAGTGTTCAACTGCGTTCCTTGCAAAGTTCTTCCCGCTGGGCAAGACCAATGCCCTCCACGGAAAGATCTCAAGCTTCCAGCAGGAGTCGAAGGAGTCGATTCCTGAGGCATGGGAGAGGCTCCAGGAGTACATCCTGGCATGTCCCCACCACGGGATGGATGATTGGCTGATCATCCAGAACTTCTACAACGGGCTTACTCCGTCGGCCCGCGACCACCTCGACGCTGCTGCTGGTGGGGCCTTCTTCTCGCTCACTGTGAGCAAGGCAAAAGATTTGATCGAGAAGATGGTGTCCAACCAAGGTTGGAATGAAGAGCGCCTCCAACCTCGCCAGCGAGGCATGCACTCCGTCAAGGAGGTTGACATGCTCGCCGCCAAGATTGACCTTCTCATGAAGAAGATGGACGAACAAGCCAATGGAGAAGTGAAAGCCCTAGATGCTCATATGACTTGCGAGGTCTGTGGCAACACGGGACACTCGGGCAATGACTGCCCTGAGACCCGTGAGGACGCAATGTTCATGGGCAACAACAACAACAACGGCTACCATCCACAAGGAGGTCAAAGTTGGGGTCCACCACGTCCCAACTACCAAGGAGGTAACTCTGGCAACTTCTCTGGTTTTAATTCCGGTTATAATCAGCCCTCCTTGAAAGATCTTGTGCTTGGTCAAGCTAAGGTTAATGATAACATCAGTAAAAAGCTTGCCACCACTGATAGGACTCTTAAGAGCATCCACACTAAGATAGAGGGTGTTTCCTCTGCTCTCAAGAATCAGCTGAGCTTTAATAAAATGATAGAAACCCAATTAGCTCAGTTAGCTGCTGCTGTTCCTACTGCTGAGTCGGGGAAAATCCCGGGGCAACCCGAGACCCCCTTAGAAAATGTTAATGCGGTTACCACGAGAGGAGGTAAGTCCACTCGGGATCCGCCATACCCTAACCATGCAGGAAAGGACACATCAGCTGAGAAGCCGGCAGAAGAAGAAGAACTGCCGCCCAGGAAAACGGCCCCACATGAGTTCTATGACACGAACCTCATGCCGTTTCCTAAAAGAAGAAGGAAGCCCACCGTGGACGAGCAGTTCACACGCTTCGTTGAGGTGATCCAGAAGCTGCACATCAACATGCCCTTGCTGGATGCGATACAAGTACCCACGTACGCTCGCTACCTCAAGGATCTTATCAGCAACAAGCGCCCACTACCGACCACAGAAATTGTCAAGCTGACGGAAGAGTGTAGCGCTGCTATACTCAACCGGCTTCCTGAGAAGAAGAAAGATCCGGGGTGTCCCACGATCATCTGCTCGATCGGGACACAGAACTTCGACCATGCCTTATGTGATCTTGGGGCAAGTGTGAGCGTCATGCCGAAGGATGTCTTCGACAAGCTCAACTACACCACACTATCCCCCACGCCGATGCAGCTGCAGCTGGCCGATTCAACGGTCCGCTATCCGGCAGGGATCGCCGAAGATATTCCGGTGAAAATCCGGGATTGCTTCATCCCCGTCGACTTCGTAGTGCTTGACATGGACGTCGGGAAGAGCACACCGCTCATCCTGGGACGCCCATTTCTCAGCACTGCGGATGCTCGCATCGATGTAGGAGCCAGAGAAATCCGCTTCCACATCAATGGCAAGGAGGAGAAGTTTGACTTTCGGCCACGGAAAGAACAGTGCAACATGATCCGTATCAAGTACGGGCCGAACCCAAGCAACATCAAGGAAGTGGAGGTCACTCCGCCAAAGAAGGACAGCCTCATCACATTCATGAAGAACTTCCTTGAGAAGGAAAAGATTGCACAGCAACAACTGATGAAGGCAAGGGGGCAAAGGTCACACATTAAGCAACAACCTCCAAAGTCCACAAGGCAGCAACCTCCAAGGTTTGCAAAGAAACAGGCTGTGAAGCCTGCAAAACCGCAGCCTCTGAAGCCCGAGAAGCCACCGACCGCAACAAAGACCAAGAAGGTGTGGCGAGTGAAACAAGAAGCATCATCCGTGTCTTCATCTCCGGGATCGGACAACGCTTCATCGAGCTGAACGCCGGAGAAAAGTCCCGCTCGTCGGACTTTAAAAGGTGAGTCCTCGCCGGGAGGTTAAACCGGTAGTTATCCATATTTGCTCTTTTAATTGCATATTTGCTTTCCACCCCATTTTGATTTTTTCCAACCACTGCATTTCTGCATTTTTGAATTTTTCCAGCCACCTTGAAATTTTTCAAAACTCATTTGCATTTCTGAAAATTTAGAAAATAGGTTTTTGGGCTTTCCATTTTGAAAAGATTTTTTGTCGAGCTTTTTGAGCAAAACGGCAGCAAGGGACAAATCCCCTAGCCGTTGGGGAACACATAGGAAAAAGGGGGCTGCCAAGAGGCCCACCTGCCAGGTCGGCCGACCCCCTGGCCCCACCTTTTCCTGTGCTCCTTTCTCCAAACGGCTATATGGCCGTTGCTCTGTCCCTTTCTAACGGCCATCTTGCTATAAAAACCGCCCAGGAGGAGGAGCTTCACCATTCCAAGCTCATCTTTGACTCCCCTCCTTTGCTCACTTGTTGCTCTCCCAAAATTTCGTGTTCTTCAACTTTACTACAGCCCCGAAAACCCAAAAAAATATTTCCCCTCTATTTTAGTGCATTTGCAAGTTGTTGTGAGAAGAAAACCAATTTCGGAGAAGCTCGGGTTTGTCGTTTTCACTAACGCTCGCCCGAACACTTGTTCGATCTTGTTTTTGTTCTTGTCTTGTGTTTGTTCTTGTGTGCAGCCATGTTCAAACGAATGAAGCAAGTCGCCGGAATCAAGCGGAGAAAAAGCACTCGTGCAAGCACGAGTCAAGCATCCTCCGTCGAGCTCACACCAAGTCCGGGGCATGGTGACCCCGAAGCTGAAATTCCGGAGGAAAGGCCGGCCTTGCTCATCACCGAGGAGCATCTCGACATCAAGGATGACCGCGAGGGCCAAGCCATCGCGCTCATGAGAGAACGGCCATTCGCCCACACCCGACGCTTCGATCCGGACTTCCTCGAGAAAATAGGTATGAGAGAAGAATTTGCCTCTATTTTTCGCACTATGGGTTGGCTAAATTTCGTAGAAGTAGATGAGCCGGGTTCTCATTTGCTTACTATGCAGTTTTTATGCACCCTTAGAAAGTATGATGAAGGCATTTCTTTTCGCTTGTTTGGGCAAGAGCGCTTGGTCACATGGGGTGATCTTCATGCTATGCTAGGTCTAAATCCTAAATGTAGGCTAGACTTAGATAAAGCGCTAAAGGGGTTCCATAAAGAAAGTTTTTGGAAAAAGATTTCCGGAAACGAGTGGGGTCCCAAGCCTAGAACAAGTGTCATCCATAATCCTACACTTAGATTTATGCATGTGTGGTGGCTATGACCTTGTTTCCTCGAGGTGACATTAGGGTTGTCCGGCAAGATGAATTGAAAATACTTTATGCCATGGTTAAGAAAATTAGGGTGTCACCCGCGGAATGCATGATTGATCAATGGTTAGACAATATAAAGTTGACAGGACCAATTGAGTGCACCTCTTTAGTTACTCGCATTGCGCAGAAGTGTGGTCTGCTTGAGAATGTTCATGTTGAATATTTGATGGTAGATAGAGAATTTCTAGGTGAGGACTATTTTGTGCAAGGACATACTTTGAAACATGGTCCAAATAATACCTTGATCTATCACTTTCCCGGGTATACAAATGAATTCCCGTTACCTAACCCGGGTCTTCGTTTGTATCACTATCGGGCACTAACCCTCCCACTTGAGCCAGTGGGAGAAGTTCGCAGGCATAGTGTTTCAGGGCGACCGACACGTTCCCGTAGGCATATGGAGCCTACACCGGAGTTTCACACTCCGACCGGAGATCCGGTATGGGAGCAGCCCCCGCCACAGGACGAGGCGGGTGCATCAACATGGCAGGCCGGAGCATGGGAATCTCAGTACGATTACCCCATGCAGATGTCATCAAGTTCAAGCGGACCGCCATCCTTTGCCACTCGGTCATTCTCATCCCGTGGGTTCCGTGAACTCAACTATGGGATGGCCGAGTTGACAAGGAGGGTGAACGACATTGATTTGCGCACCGAGAGCATGCAACAAACTCTCACGCAACATGTCACCGACACCCAGCAATGGCAGAATTTCAGCGACAACCAATTCCGCCAGCTGAACGCGATGATGGCTCAGAATCAGAACAATTGGGATGCCTTCTTCCGCTCCCAAGGCTACGACCCGAACCAGCAGATATGATCAAGAACAAGCTTGGGGGAGGACCCCCCTTCTCACAGTAACTTGTATCTTTCCCCTTCCCTTTATTTCTTGCATTTGCTAAATCTGAAAATCCATAAAAATTTGCAAAACATAAAAAGAACAAAAATATTTCCCTTTTTCATGCGCGGTATGAATGTGTATAATTTTCCTATGTTGAGATGATGAATAGTTGCTCTGTCCTTTATTCCTCTCTAATGCTAGTATACAACTTAGTACTCTCTCAAGAGTTAGGTTTGTTGGTAAATCTGGCCTTGAACTTGAATCTTGTGGGTAGCATATGCATTCTCTAGTTCTAAGTTGTTGAGAGGTATGATATGATAGATAGGGCTGCTATGATCTTGCTCAACGTAAAGCTTGAATTTCGGAGTTTTATTTTTCAAAATGACAAATTGACAAGTTCCTCAATGATGAAATTCCCACCACAGCCATATGTAGTGTTTACATTTGAAAACCTTTACACATATGCTGCTTGTTTCACATTGAGCTTAGTCAAAATTGATGTGACCCTAGTAGAACTCTTTTCATGCTTTCTTGATCAAGATCATATACACACATCCACCGCCATGAGCTATCCTTCTAAATCAAGAAGATAGCATCCACCATATCCACCATATCCACCGTGAGCTATTCTTCTACACCGGAAGAAAGCCACTATCCATCCATCCATCCAAAGAAACACTCCATATACCCATTACAAAATTCCTCTCTCAAAGTATTCATTGCAAACTAGGACTATGGCTATGCAAAAAGAAAAGAAAAAAAAATGCTCAAAAAAGAGAGCAAGCAAAAGATAGCCATAGCCTAGAAACTCCAAAAGAGAGAAGGAAAATTCAAAAAGGAGTTATTTCTTCCCATCCACCATTCCTCCGTTCTCCCACACACTTGCACATCTTGATCAAGATTGTTTGAATTGATGTTTTTCTTGGATCCGGTCTTTTGACATAGCAATATTATGTGAACATGAGTGCCTCATATATCCCTACCTTGAGCTCCACATAAAGCCTTATTTAGAAATAGGTGATTATAGGCAACACTTTGCCTTGGTGAGGAATCATACACATATTGAGTGATCCGAGAGAATCATTTGAGGAACTTGGTTTTTATTTTCAAAATCTTTTGAAAACCTTCGGAATAACATAGCGGAATCTAGAGCAAGTGATTGGTGCCCTGCAATTGTTCTATCTCTCAACCGCCCAAGACAATGAGGTGTAAAAGCCCCATGGATCGAGGTAAATGGGTAAAGTTATGTGCCAACATATTTAATTCAAATTCGCCAAATTAGGTGAGCCTCAGCCTTTGTTTCCTTTCTTCCCACGCGCGCAACTTCCTCCCGTGTTTCTCTGACCCCTCTTTTCCTTGTTCCCATCGCGAGATCGCCGGCATAGCTGCTGATCCCCGTCGTCGTCTCTGCTCCGTGTTGACGGCTGTTAAGTACCATTTTTAACCGTCAACTATACTCAAATAAAGGAGAATTTGGCATTTCATACACGCATGCTTTAGCACAATAATATAGTTCCACTTGTACTTGGAGAACTTTGTGCATGCAGGAGGAAATGTGAAGGAAACACCTCAAAAGGCAAGAAAACACACTTTCGACCAATCAGAGAGTGCCACATTGACGTCACACGGATTGAAGGGCCCATTTTCAGCACTTAACCGACGTAACTCCCTGTAATACCGCGCAACCCGACGTCAGGGCCCACAGGACAGCCACCTGGAGAAAGCACAGGCCAGGAGGGGCCACCCCCAGGTCGGCCGACCCGGCCGGGCGCCCTCTCCGCCTGGGCTTCCACGTGTTGGCTCCTCCGTGACTCCTGATGACGGTTTGAGATGCCTTCCGTGGCGGTTACTCTCCCTTGCCGACCTATTGAGGCTATAAATAGGAGGGTGTGCCTTCACACTCAACACACACCACAAGAAGCATTTCTCTCTTGCTAGTAGTAGTTCTTGGAGTTTTAGTGGAGTTAGGCTGAGTCTAGAGCTCTCTAGTCCCAAGTCTTCACTTGGAATTGGTATGGCTCTTGTATCTTTTCCCTTTTGTAAGACTTTGCTCTTATCAATATATATATCTTTTCTATATAGTTGTGCTTGGGTCATGAGTTTCATGTTTGATATTGTGATCCATTTATGTGATAGTATAGTCTACTTGTGTGATAGTAGTTTATATTTATTATACTACTATTGTCATGCTAGTTATATACCGTCACTATAGTCTAGTTTATATGTTATAGTCTCTATGCTTAGTTTTAGCTGATAAAGTATAGCATGGGTTTGGTGATCGTATTCGTACTGTAGCTCTGCCTCGTTAATAGTAATCGCGGTGGGGCAGAGTGCTCTTTGGTCATGCAAGTATGGTATTTGGATGACTGATTTGCATCAATTATTCGTTAGTCTACTAGTTTGTTCAGGTAGGCGGCAGGTGGTGACAGCCCTGTCCGTCCTTTGAAATCCTCCCCGCTAGGCTAGTGCGTAGGCTCTTGGCGGAAGTCGCCTGTGGATGCAGGGGTAAGTCCGTGCCTGAAGTGCTATACTATTGACTGCTGAACCTGAGTGTGGGTCTGTATGTATTCTACTTAGGCTATGCAACTGTATAGGAATGTTTAGTAGGAGTAGCTTAGCCTAGTCTTTCCTCCACTAGACTTTATTTATTTAGTAGGAATCTTCTGTGTGTGTCACACTACCCGGTTATTATCATGTACCCGCCTGTCTTGGTTAGATATCCTTGCTAATTGTTAACATGATCTTATATGTTAGTAACGCTTCTTGATCATACCATTCCTTTGGGATAAACAAATACGATACCCTGAATACTTCCGGGTGAAATGCTACAGCGGTATTCTCCGTGCGCTTGCGGATTTTACCTACTTGACTCTGGGACATATTAGTGAACCGTTTCTGGCCCCGTGCCGGGAATGATTTATTAATATGGCTTAGCAAAAGTCAACATTGACCGAGAGGGTCGCATAGATTACACCATGCGCGCTGACTGGATCTTGCGCCAGACATTGAAGTGGATGGCATCAAGGTCTATGACACCCCTTAGAATAACATCACCGGGGCTAAGACGTTGCTCGACACCTTAATGGCCGATGCAACCTATCAGACCCCCGCGATACAAAAGGCGGTGGCTATGCTCAAGGCTGTTGTAGTTCAGGATGCTACCAAGGATAGATCACAGTCGGTAACAAGCTCTAGCCATGTGACTTCAAGAGGATGGCTTAGACATGAAAATCTGAGAAACTCTCTTAGTATCCGTGATTGACGGGATACAATCCATTCCCACTATGAGGAACACGCTCGGGATGACCGACGCTACGAGGAGGAATGCCGTGATCGGAGGACTGATGACCGGTTTGATGACCGATGGAACAACCAATGGGACAACCGGTGAGAAGACCAACGAGACCGTCCTCCAAGAAACAACCACGATGACTGATGTTGACAAGATGATTGGGATCAGCGTGATGATAATAATGATGACAACAGGCAATGTCTCCATTATGATGATGTCAATCTGCAACATCGTCGTTGCCCAACTCCATCTCCAGACCGGCGCAGGTGGTCACCGACACCCACTGATGAAGAAATGAACGGCATCAAGGCTTACGTCCCCAGGCTTCGCATAGCTCTATGGCCAAATGGGTTCAAGCTGGTCCTCATCGAAAAGTACGATGGCCAGACCAACCTCTGGGAGTGGCTGCAACTCCATAGCATGGTGATCCGATCGGCTGGAGGTGATTCATACATAATGGCAAATTACCTTCCGGTCTACCTTGATCTGTCCGTTCGGATATGGCTCACGTCTCTTCCTGAGGAGTCAATCACATCTTGGGGAGACCTTAACAAGAACCTTATTGAAAGTTTCCATGCCACCTACAACCGGCTGGGAAACCACTTCGACCTCACTCAGATCAAGCAGAAGACTGACGAGGCTCTTCGCGACTACATCAAGCGATTCTGTGCTAAGAAGACTGAGATCCCCAATGTCCTAGACCAACAGATTATCGCTGCCTTCCAAGGAGGGATACACAGTGATGACTTGGTCCGAAAAATTGGTTAGAGGAATCATGACCTGAAGTTGAATGCTCAGGAGTGCTTCAAGATCGCTGATAAATTCACATTGGGTGAGTCGGCATTAGACGACATTCGAGAAAAGGCAAGGAGAAGCGGTCGGACAAGCCAGAGTCTTCCAAGAAAGACAAGAAGAGGAAGTTTGACAATATGGTTCATACGGTAGACCGATTTTAGAAGAATCCTCTGATGAACCAGCCAACCATAAATGAGTTGCTGAGTGGCCCGTGCCTTTGGCACCCAAAGGGGAACAACAAAGCAAAGGACTTCTACCGACTGAAGGATTTTGCAACTGCTGCGCTCAAGGTGGCCAAAGACCCTCCTAGACGCAATGGCAAAGACAAAACTAAGGACGGTGGTGACAAGGATGACGTAGGAGAGTTCCAGGAGCCCCGCAAGGAAATCAACTTCATCTTCGGAGGCCCGGATGCCTATGTGTCCAAGTGCAAGCAGAAGCTGGAACTACAGGAGATTAATTATGTGGAACCAGCTACGCCTCAATTCATGAAGTGGTTTGAAATACCGATTACTTTTGATCGGTCAGATCATCCCAAGCACTTACCAAAGCCAAGTGATTGAAAGGCATACCTTGGTCCTTACCTTGAAGGTAGTCTCCCCCTTGAAATGTGCTAGGTGTTCAGGGAGAACTACCCACTTATTTAGCGCACTTGGATTGCAATCTTGAGCTGAAATTGCGCCCGCCTTGGTGTTGTGGTAGTTGATCTTGTTGATGTAGACACGTACCAAGGACGTAGATGTTCATGTCAGTGAAGTTGTATATTATAGCCGTAGACATGCACTGTCGTTGTTCTTCTCCATGTCGGTGTAGATGCTCGTTTTGATGTGATCTTCATGTTCCATCTTCCCGAATCTTCATGTCCCATCTTCATGTTCCCATGTTTCTTCTCCCTCTTTGATCTAGACTTGGCTTTTGGATCTTCAAGTTTTATCTGGTCTAGACTTGGTTTTGGATCTTCATGTTTCCTCTCCCCCTTTGTCACCTATCACCAAAAACCACACAAAAGCATAACGAAACCAAGAGGCATAAGATAGTTGGCAAGAGTTAGGATAACTCCCGCTTTCACGGTGCTGCTCCTTGGTCGTAGTGATGTTCCATCGTAGCTCCCCTTATACTTATGACTCAAAGAACATGTTTCTCAAATGAGCAAGGGTTAGTCATTATAGAGGTGGGAATGTATGTTCCACTTGTCTTTGAGCCACGTGAGTAGATTTAACCTTGGAGCTCGGTGGAACATGGCTCAATGGGTATGAAGCACAAATATCACTATTCGATTATCTAGAGAGTCATGTACTCACATTGTAAATGAGCAACTCCCACTAGACACATGCTTGGAAGCATGTATGGTATCAAGATGCAAGGATGCATAAATGCAAAGAATGCAAATGCAACAAGCATAAAATGCATGATGTGATGCTAAAGAAAAGAGAGAGAACCGCTACAAACCAAAGTGTCAATAATGAGTTGTTCCCTTCTCAAGCTTGCTCACAATGGACCATTCTTCAAAGCCTTGGGTACACCATGAAGCACCTCCCCAAGATTAACCCATGTCCATTGTTATCTCAAGAAGGTCCAAAGTCAAACTACAAAAGAAGAGAAATAAGCACAAACAAAGACACAAACAAAAACAAGTAAAACACTATACATATTTACAAGGGACAAGCTCAAGGGTTACTCATGTGAAGTTGGAGAGGTCGAGAACATTGAGTTCTCCCCTTAGCATGTTGAAGGTCTTCTCATCAAGTGGCTTGGTGAAGATATCCGCCAATTGTTCATGAGTTCGCATGCTCACCAACTCGATGTCCTTCTTCTCAACATGGTCTCTTATGAAGTGATGCCTCACTTGAATATGCTTTGCATGACCATGATCTCCCGTCTTGAGGTCCATTTTGATTGCTGCCTCACTGTCACAATATAGTGGCATTTGAGTATAGTTAAGGCCATAGTCTGAGCGTGTTTGCCTCATGTAAAGAAGTTGTGCACAACATGCTCCCGCCGCCATATATTCCTCTTCGGCGGTAGATAAAGCCATTGAGTTTTGCTTCTTTGAGCTCCAAGGTACTAGAGATCTTCCAAGAAATTGGCAACCTCCCGATGTACTCTTTCTATTCACTTTGCAACCCACGAATTCCGAATCCGAATACCCAAGGAACTCAAAGTTTGTTCCTTTAGGATACCATAAGCCCATGGTAGGTGTGTACTTGAGGTATCTTATTGTTCTCTTCACAGATTTCAAGTGTGACTCCTTTGGATTTGCTTGATAGCGTGCACACAAGCACACACTAAACATGATATCCGGTCTCGAAGCGGTGAGATAGAGCAAAGACCCAATAATTGATCTATAGAGCTTGGGGTTCACCCGTTTTCCTTTCACATCATCATCCAAGGGTTTGCTAGTAGCCATAGGTGTGTGCAAAGGCTTGCAATTCTCCATGTTGAATCTCTTGTGAAGGTCCTTAGTATATTTCTCTTAATAGATGAAGTTTCCCTCTCTCAATTGCTTGACTTGGAATCCAAGGAGCATTTGCAACTCTCCAATCATTGACATTTGGAATTCCCTAGCCATCATCTCCCGAAACTCTTCATTGAACTTCTCATTGGTTGACCCATAGATGATATCATCCACATAGATTTGACACACAAAGAGATCCTTCCCAACATGCCTCGTAAACAAGGTGTTATCAGTGCTTCCAGTGATGAATCCATTTTTGAGTAGGAAGTTCCTCAAATATTCATACCATGCCCTAGGTGCTTGCTTGAGGCCATAGAGAGCTTTCTTTAATTTGTATACATGTCTTGGATGCTTTGGGTCCTCAAACTCCGGAGGTTGTTCCATATAGACTTTCTCATTGATCTCACCATTCAAGAAAGCACTCCTGACATCCATTTGAAAGAGCTTGAAGCCATTATGTGATGCATAGGCAAGTAAGATGCGAATAGCTTCAAGACGGGCCACGAGAGCAAAAGTCTCTTCAAAGTCAATCCCCGCCACATGAGAATATCCCTTAGCCACTAGGCGAGCCTTGTTCTTGACAATTGCTCCTTTCTCATCTTGTTTGTCCTTGAACACCCACTTGGTGCCAACCACATTATGATTCTTGGGCCTCTCAATCAATTTCCATCCTTGGCACCTCTTGAAGTTGTTCAACTCTTCTTGCATGGCAATAACCCACTTGTGATCATCCATAGCTTCATCTATGGTAGTGGGCTCAATCATAGAGACGAAAGAGAAGTTCTCAATCTCAACATTTGCCTCATCATCATTCTCTTCACTCACATAATTGGGCTTCTATTGATTTCTCCTTGTCTTTATTACTTGAGATGGATTCCCAATGATCAAGTCTTGTGAATGATCTTTGTTGATGGCCTTGGGTCTAGGTTGGTGTTTTCTTTGAGTGGGAGAAGCTCTAAGTGAAGTGTCTTATGCATCATAGATTGTTTGCTCTCTTGATATATGAGTGTCTTTGATCCTAAGAGAGGTGGAAGAGTCACTCTTATGCTTTCTCGTTTTGGACTTTGATCTTGAGGTGGATGGGAGAGTATCTTGTGAAGAGCTAGGAGAAGTGGCTTGTGGTGAAGTATGTGGGGGAGGTTTGTGGCTCATTTCTCACTTGGGATCCCTCATCACTTAGTGAATATACTCTCAATGAATCTTGAGAGGAGCTTGTGGGAGTATTTGTGGCATCTTGGGTTGTTTGCTGTACCTTGGAGGAGGAGGATGTGGACAAGGGTTCCTGATCTTCCGAAAGGTTCTGGATACGTTGATTTGGTCGGAGGCGACACACAAATCGATCCGGCTTCAGAACAGCACGTTCTAAACCCCGCAATCGCAGCACGACATCTCCTCTGGTTATCAACCGTCCTAAAACGATTGACCTCACCGAGAAGGCTAATCCCTGCCTGCGAATCAAGAACACAAGCAAGAACAAAGAAGAAAGCAACACAATTGCAGATGTATTATTAATCTCACGAAGTTAAGGTCTCAAAAACCGTGATGACGGTGAAACTGTTATGAACAGAATAATCTAAGCAAAACCTGAACCCTAATGGTGCGGCGACGGTTGTATATGAAGACCCTAGGGTCGTGCAAGACCCTCTGGATGCACCCCTACTTGGGCTCAACTAGATACAAAGCCGAAAGGCCAAAAACAGGCGACACAGCACCGAAACAGATTCTGGACTCTCTCTTGTTTTGACTATTTCTGATGACTCCGGATGAATTTTGATATGAGACTGACGGCATTGGAAAGGTCTTATTCCTATCTTTCCGTGCATATGTAGATCATCCAAATCCGAGTCCGTATGCGTCTTGGGCATCCATTTTAGTGCAGACTGGTCCTCAGCCCCGAAACAGACTCGAAGTCGGTTTTGGTTGGGCCTCCACCTTGGCTTCCATGTCCTTGCTGGTCCTCCACGTCTCCAAGTCCTGCTCCCATCATCTCCTGGTCCTCTCCATGGTTCCTAATTACAATATAATCATTAGGTAGCAAACCATTCTCAGAAGTGACATATAATGAAGAACGTAGGAACGAGCTCACCTCTAAATTTAGTCGTCGTGCACGAGCTCTAGTCATTGGACCTTGCAAGTCCAAAATTGGAGGAGTGTTGCATGTATCCTTAGGAGTGATGTCCTCATCATCCTCCCCCTCTTGAAGTAGAGTCGTCCTCGACTCAAGCTCATTCTCTTCCCCCAAGTATGGTTTCAAATCTTGGTAGTAGAATGTGTTGCCCGATTATATGCAAACTCAACATGAGGCAAACATTCTTCCCATTGCTTCAAATTTTTCTTCAAAATAGCTCTCAACATAGTACCCAGAGTGCGGTTCACCACCTCAGTTTGTCCATCAGTTTGTGGGTGACAAGTTGTAGAAAACAACAACTTTGTACCCAACTTATTCCAAAGCGTGCGCCAAAAGTGACTCAAGAATTTTGCATCACGATCTGAAACAATAGTAGAAGGCATACCATGCAAACGAACAATTTGTTTGAAAAAGAGATCAGCAATATAACTAGCATCATCAGTCTTATGACATGGTATAAAGTGTGCCATCTTAGAAAATCTATCCACAACAACAAAAATACTATCACTCCCCCTCTTAGTCCTAGGCAGTCCTAAAACAAAGTCCATAGAAATATCCGCCCAAGGAATAGAAGGAACAGGAAGTGGCATGTATAAACCATGTGGATTCAAGCGAGACTTAGCTTTTTGACATGTAGTGCAGCAAGCAATAAAGCGCTCAATATCTTTCCTCATCCTTGGCCAAAAGAAGTGTGTGGCCAAAATATCCTCCGTCTTCTTGGCACCAAAATGACCCATCAATCCACCTCCATGCACCTCCTGTAACAACAAAAGATGAACGGAACCAACTGGAATGTATAGGCGGTTAGCTCTAAACAAGAATCCATCATTCAACACAAATTTATTCCATGCACGACCTTCTTTACAATGCAGCAATACATCCTTAAAATCAACATCAGCAGCATATTGTTCTTTAATTGCCTCAAGTCCAAAAATTCTACAATTAAGTTGAGACAATAAAGTATAGCGCCTAGATAAAGCATCAGCGATCACATTATCCTTCCCTTTCTTATGTTTAATAATGTAAGGAAAAGACTCAATAAACTCAATCCATTTAGCATGTCTACGGTTCAAATTACATTGAGAACGAATATACTTAAGTGATTCATGATCAGAATGAATAACAAATTCTTTGGGCAACAAATAATGATGCCACGTCTCTAAACAACGTACAAGTGCATACAATTCCTTATTATACGTGGAGTAATTCAAAACAGGTCCAGTAATTTTTTCACTAAAGTATGCAATAGGTTTACTATCTTGCATCAAAACACCACCAATACCTATACCACTAGCATCACATTCAAGCTCAAAAATCTTATCAAAATTAGGTAATTGCAGCAATGGTGCATGTGTAAGTTTATCCTTCAAAGCATCAAAAGACTCATGATATACCTTACCCCAATGGAAATCAATGCCCTTCTTTGTCAACTCATGCAAAGGTGCAGCAATGGTGTTGAAATCTTTGACAAAGCGGCGGTAGAAACCTGCAAGACCAAGAAAACTCCTCACCTGTGTGAGAGTTTTTGGTACAGGCCAGCTCTTTATGGCTTCAATCTTCGCCTCATCCACCTCAATTCCCTGTGGAGTCACAACATAGCCAAGAAAAGAGACTCGATCCGTGCAAAAGATGCACTTCTCAAGGTTACCAAATAAACGTGCATCTCGTAAAGCATCAAAAACAGCACGCAAATGATTCATATGTTCATCCATAGATTTGCTATAAATCAAGATATCATCAAAGTAAACTACCACAAATTTGCCAATGAAAGCTCTTAAAACCTCATTCATCAAGCGCATGAAAGTACTAGGTGCATTAGTTAACCCAAAAGGCATTACTAACCACTCATACAATCCAAATTTGGTTTTGAAAGCTGTTTTCCATTCGTCTCCAAGTTTCATTCTAATTTGATGGTAGCCACTACGCAAATCAATTTTAGTGAAAATTATAGCACCACATAACTCATCAAGCATGTCGTCTAACCTAGGAATAGGATGACGATACCTAATAGTAATATTATTAATGGCTCTACAATCTACACACATTCGCCAAGTACCATCTTTCTTAGGAACCAAAAGTACAAGAACAGCACAAGGACTAAGTGATTGACGAACATACCCACGATCCAAAAGGTCTTGAACTTGTCGTTGTATCTCCTTAGTCTCCTCAGGGTTGGTCCTATAAGCAGCATGGTTTGGCAAAGTAGCACCCGGAATCAAATCAATTTGATGCTCAATCCCTCTCAAAGGTGGCAATCTCGGGGGTATCTCAGCTGGAAAAACATCCTCATACTCCTGCAAAAGGTTAATGACAGCAGGAGACACAACACTAGAAGCAATATCATCAAGCGAAAACAAAGCTTCTTTGCATATCAAAGCATAGCAAATATCATCATTATCAGAAATTTCAGCAAGCTCAGATTTTGTTGCAAGACATGAACGGCCTTGTAATTTAATTCCAGCACCCTTAGAACTTGAAGAATCATTAACATTACTAGGTGTAGAATTAGAATTGACAGGTTGTTGAATTTCAGAACCTTTATTTTTCAAACTAGCAGCTCTTTCTAAATCAGCTTGTACAATTTCAGCAGGGGTCATTGGTAACAAAGTAACTTTAGTTCCTTTATGCATAAAAGTGTACTTATTACTTCTACCATGGTGTACAGCATCATTATCAAATTCCCAAGGTCTACCCAATAAAAGTGAACATGCTTGCATGGGTACGACATCACAATCAACAGAATCCACGTAAGAACCAATGGAAAAAGGAACTCTACAAGTTTGTATTACCTTAGCTTTGCCAGAGTCGTTTAACCACTGAATGTAGTACGGATGTGGATGTGGACGTGTGGTCAAAGCAAGCTTGGTGACCACATCAGAACTCACCAAGTTATTGCAGCTCCCTCCATCAATGATGACACATGCTCGGCGGTTCTTGATGACGAAGAAAATCTGGAACAAGTTGTGGCGCTGCATCGTCTCGGGCTGATGAACATGTGTGCTAAGGACACGTTGAACAATAATGTTCATGTATCCTGTGGTGTCTCCACCTCCAAGGATGAGGTCACTACCGGTGGTAGCGATGTCCTCCTCCTCATCCTCCATATCGGAGGTGCTCATGTAACCGCCATCGTCTGTCGCCACATATGCCCGCCTACTTGGACAATCTTTCTACACATGACCAAGTCCATGGCAGCGGTGGCACTGAATCCCTGTAGTGCGCCCTGTCGAAGCAACAGAGGAGGCACTACTAGCTGGTACCTGCACAGAAAGTTTACCTGAGCGCGTAGAAGGTGCAGGGGCTGATCTTGGGGTTGCAGAAACAACACTGGTTCCCTTGGTAGCTGCCGGTGGGGGTGGCCGGAAAGATGGCCTGGGCAGCCCCAAAGTCCCCGTCGAGCGTGGGGGGTAGGAGTTCCTTGACTTGCTGTACTCCTCAAAAGCCTGGAAAAGTCCCTGTGATTCTTTCTCTGCAAGCATAGCATACTGGAAACACTAGGTGAGGGTATAATATTCTTTATAATCAAGGATGTCCTGAATTTCTTTTCTTAAACCAGAATAAAAACGACAAATCTGATCCTCTACTTTTTCAACTACAGCACAACGAATCAAACCCTTCTGAAGCTCACTAAAATACTCCTGAACAGTTTTATCTCCTTGGTCTAAACGTTGCAGTTTATTACGAATCTCTCTATAAAAAGAAGGGGGAACAAAACGATCACGCATTGCTACCTTAAGTTCTTCCCAAGTAGTAGGCAAATCAGTTTCAGCAGCTAGACCACTCCACCAAACAATAGCAAAGTCCTTAAACTCACTAGTAGCTTGTCTAACTCTATGTTGTTCAGGAACAAGGTGGGCATTAAATTTTTGTTCTCATCTCCCAATCAAGATAAACATCACCATCATACTGACCCGAAAACGAAGGAATTGAAAACTTAATTTTAGCATACGGGTCATCTGGAGCATAGTTACCGTGTGGACGACGGTTGTAGTTATGGAAACCACCCATACCTTGAGTATTATGTTGCAAACGACGTCGTAATCGTGCGGTCCTTGTAGCTGACCTATCCACGGTGCCATCAGCCTTATACACCGTGTCTTCATCATGGACGTCTTCAACATCGTTGTTGTTGTTATTGGTGTTCGTATTGTTGGTTTTAGGAGCGGTCTCCAATGCGACAACCTGATCAGTTAACTTAGAGACCCGCTTCTCTAACCGCTCGATGCTTTCTCCAATGTGAAGCTTGCTGACCGCATCAGTAACGGCTCTGGTGATCGTCTCTGCCAAATCACTTTGAGCAGCCTGCAAAGCCTTCTGGAGCTGCTCTTGGCTCACGCACTCAGCAAATTGTGAGGGTGAAGCCATCTCTCCGTCGTCACTTCCTTCCATCACAAACACCAAAACAGGAAACAAACAGTGAAGGTTATCCCTACAAAATAGCTAAGCAGTGGTGTCTCTCAACACAACAAAAGGAGACTCCTTACAAAGCTCTTACAAAGTTCTGAAAAGCAAAGCAAAGGATACCAGAGAGATATGTTCCACGATTGCAAGGGTCACAAAATAACTTGTGTGCTGTCCAGAAGAAATATGTAGAGCTACGAAGGCCAAATATATATATATGAGTGGTACACAAATCAAAAACAGATAGTAAAGCTGAATAAGTGCCCAAGTAACTTGTCCCTAGTTGTTGGTCTAAATATGTCCTAGAACAGTAGTGATAGCAAAGTAGAAACAAGGAGACAAAGGCACAATAGGCGATAACAGGGGGTTAAGTGCAAAACAGCCAAATCCAGAAATTTCAGGGGGCTAGATGTAGCACTAGTAGAAATCCCAAATTTCTTTTTTTTTATTTTATTTTTTTGATATTTTTCTCCTACTCACTAACAATGTTGGAGAATACACAAAAAATTTCAGCTCAAACAGAGGTAGGATGTGGCCTACAGAAAATCTTGAAGTTGCAGAAAATGTCGGGTTTAAACATAAATCAATTTTTTCTTTATCTTCCCGATTTTTTTTGAATTTTTTGACGAGGGCACACAGGGCAGATCCCGGTGTGGGATGCCCAACTTTGAGTCAAGAATCTCCTGTAAAAATTTCAGCCAAAACGGACAACCGAGCGAAAAGTTATGCCCGTTTTACCAAAGGGGGGCCGGAGTCGATTTTCCAGAAACCCGAGTCGGGTTAGGGATCGGGTAAGGTTTTTTTTTTAGCGGCGTGGATGCAGCGGAAAGTGGAATTTGTGGGGATTGGTCCGAGGTGTTGATGGTGTGTTCAGGGTGGGATTAGGGCGGGACTAGGCTAGGTGTGTCGATCAATCAACCCTAGCACAAAAAGCCAAAAAAGCAGAGGATGGTGAAGGGGACGGCGGCTAGGGTTGCAAGGGAAACACTACTGATGACAAAAACACAAACTAAACCAGCGGCTAAACAAGAACTAGGGCACAAACTCAACACTACGGACTCTGAAATTGAAATATGCAAAGGCTAAACACGTGGTTATGGGCGGAGGGAAAAATTTTTTGGGCTTTTCTGTGGACGATAGGATGAACACAAAACAAAATTAACTAAGGGTAGTATGAACCTGACGGTGCACCTGAAGCTCTGATTACCACTTGATGTGGACAAGGGTTCCCGATCTTCCGAAAGGTTCTGGATACGTTGATTTGGTCGGAGGCGACACACAAATCGATCCGGCTTCAGAATAGCACGTTCTAAACCCCGCAATCGCAGCACGACGTCTCCTCTGGTTATCAACCGTCCTAAAACGATTGACCTCGCCGAGAAGGCTAATCCCTGCCTGCGAATCAAGAACATAAGCAAGAACAAAGAAGAATGCAACACAATTGCAGATGTATTATGAATCCCACGAAGTTGGGGTCTCACAAACCGTGATGACGGCAAAACTGTTATGAACAGAATAATCTAAGCAAAACCCAAACCCTAATAGTGCGGCGGCGGCTGTATATGAAGACCCTAGGGTCATGCAAGACCCTCTGGACGCACCCCTACTTGGGCTCAACTAGATACAAAGCCCAAAAGCCAAAAACAGGCGACACAGCACCGAAACAGATTCTGGACTCTCTCTTGTTTCGACGATTTCTGATGACTCCGGATGAATTTTGATATGAGACCAGCAGCATTGGAAAGGTCTTCTTCTTATCTTTCTGTGGATATGTAGAACGTCCAAATCCGAGTCCGTATGCATCTTGGGCATCCATTTTAGTGCAGACTGGTCCTCAGCCCTGAAATAGACTCGAAGTCGGTTTTGGTTGGGCCTCCACCTTGGCTTCCATGTCCTTGCTGGTCCTCCACGTCTCCAAGTCCTGCTCCCATCATCTCCTGGTCCTCTCCATGGTTCCTAATTACAATATAATCATTAGGTAGCAAACCATTCTCAGAAGTGACATATAATGAAGAACGTAGGAACGAGCTCACCTCTAAATTTAGTCGTCGTGCACGAGCTCTAGTTATTGGACCTTGTAAGTCCAAAATTGGAGGAGTGTTGCATGTATCCTTAGGAGTGATGTCCTCATCAGAGGAGGTAGGTTGAGGTGGTGGAGTAGAGGGCTCATCAATATCACCATCATTGACCTCGTGGGGTAGAACCTCGCCCACGGGCATGTTTCTCAAGGCTTACCTCATAGGCTCATCTCCAATGTTCACTTCATGAAATTCATCCTCCTTTTGAGACCCATTTGACTCATCAAATTGCACATCATAGGATTCTTCCACACATCATGTGACTGAGTTGTAGACCCTATATGCTTTATAAGTCCTAGAGTACCCAACAAAAATGCCTTCATAAGTTTTGCTCTCAAACTTCACGGGCTTTCTCCTCTTCTTGAGAATGTAACACTTGCATCCAAAGACTCAGAAATAGGAAACATTGGGTTTCTGTTCCACCAATAGATCATATGGCATCTTCTTCAACAATCGGTGGAGATAGACACGGTTGGAAGTGTAGCAAGCCGTGTTGATTGCCTCCGCCGAAAACCTCTCATGAGTTCCATACTCATCCAACATGGCACGAGCAAGAGTGATGAGAGTCTTGTTCTTCCTCTCCACTACTTTGTTTTGCTCGGGAGTATATGTAGCGGAGAATTCATGTTTGATCCCTTTCTTGTCACAATATTCCTCCACTGTGGTGTTCTTGAACTCCATCGCATTGTCACTCCTTATCTTTACAATGCTAGCATCGAACTCATTCTTTGCCCTCTTGGCAAACTTTCTGAAGATACTGCTGGCTTGAGATTTGTCCACAAGAAAGAAGGTCCAAGTGTATCTTGTGAAATCATCAACAATCACCAAGCAATATAGATTGCCTCGTAGACTCTTGTAGTGTGTTGGCCCAAACAAGTCCATGTGCAGGAGCTCTAGAGGACGAGATGTAGACATGAATGAATTGGTGGGATGTGAAGATGCAACTTGTTTTCCTGTCTAGCAAGTGTTGTACAGTCTATCCTTCTCAAAGGCCACATCCTTGATTCCTTCAACTAGATTTCTCTTGACAATCTTCTTGAGCTGATTCATTCCAGCATGTGTCAGTCTCCTATGCCACAACCATTGCTTGGATGCCTTAGTGAATAGGCAAGTGCTTGGTGGCATATTGCTTGACTTGAAGTCCGTAACATACAAGTTCCCATGTCTCACTCCATGGAATACTAGCCCTCTCATGGCATTCTCAATTGTTGCACCATCCTCATCAAATGTGCACTTGAAGCCCATGTCACAAAGTTGGCCAATAGACAGAAGGTTGAAGTTGAGTGTTTCCACTAGAAAGACCTTGGAGAAATGGAGATCATTTGTGATGGCCACCATGCCTGAGCCTCTAACTCTCCCTTTTGAGTTATCCCCAAAAGTCACCTTCTCGCTATATTTGTCTTCATCAATGGTGGTGAACATGGTTGGTTTCCTGGTCATATGTTGAGTGCACCCACTATCAAGAATCCAATGAGTGCCTCCACTCTTATAGTTGACCCTGGTGGTAGCCATAAGACAAGCACTAGAGGAAGAAGGGTTAGTATCCAAAGCATTACTTGATTGACTAGCACTAAGCTCACCATGTCGAGCAATAAGACCATCCTCATAGATAGGGATTATTGCAATCCTATCCAGTAGTCTCCTCCTAATAGGATAGTGAGGAGCATGATACCTCCAATGTCCATGACCATCCCCCATGTGCACATTGTCAAGGTTGATGTAGTAACGGGGAGGATCATAGAGTCCAGTGATGTGCTCAAGCACATGTCACACTTGAGAGTGGAGCACAAGTATCATCTCTATTGCTCTCTCAATTGAGAGCTCATGCCTCCTATTGACTACCTCCTCAAGTAAGAAACCCCTCTCAGGAGTTGTGATTTGTTGGAGGAGCTTGTCAATCATTTTATGTGGTGCAATCCTCCGAAGTCCCCTGAAAGAGTTAATCCTACACACAAGATCATAGATGCTCAATAGATTCTCACAAAGGTCATCATTTGGATTTCTCACAAATTCACCAAGTTCAAAGAGGATATCCTATTGATGAGCTTGATGAATATGCCAAAGATGATCTTGTGGTGGAGGGAGTGGAGGAGGTGGAGGCGCCGGAGCCAAAGCCGCAAGATTGATCATCTCAAATGATCAAGTGAGCATTGTTGTTGGTGCTCCCCCTACGCCAATGCTTGGTCCACCCAAGGTGCTTGGAGTAGAACTAGGAATGACACTTGAGGTAGAGCTTGAGGAAGCGCCCGATGAATCTCTTGCTCCGAAGGGGTTGGAGAAGGTGTTGCAAGACAATCTTGTGGAGGGATCAAAGAAGTTTGAGCTCGAAGCTACTCCTTTCCCTTTGCTCGAAGATGCTTCATGGATCGTCTTGGATGTCTTCTTCCACGTCATGCTCGTGGTGATCTCTTCATCCTTGAAGAGCAGCTCAATCACATCCTCAACGGAGAGACACTTCTCCAGGAGAAGCTCAAGGGTGACGTAGAAAAGCTTGCTACTCGGAAGCAAGGAAAGGATCTTCTCAACTATTACGATCTTGGGAAGCTTGAAAGAAGTCACCCCAATCCTGTCCACAATACCTCGCAAGCAAATAAGAGAATCAAGTAAGTTCTCATTGTCATTAGCATGAAAAGCAAAGAACTCCTCAACAAGAGAACTACTAGCATGATCAATAGGAGACTCACAAAACCATCAATGCTAGTAGAGCAAGCAAGATCAAGAGACACATCATTATCAATCATCATGTTAGGCACACTAGTAGAGCAACCTATCAAGTCATTGCTAGAAGAATCTTGGCACCCACTAGTACAAGGCACATCCGCACCATCATCACAATCATCATACACATGATCATCGGTAAAGGTATTGACAAAATCCACAAGAGTGTCCATCAACTCATCTGGAATCATGGCATTTAGGTAGCTTTTAAAGCGATCCTTCCATGAGCCACGACCCGACCCCGAATGGGGTGACATCCCAACTCAATATGGTCACTACTCAAGACGATTAAGCCTCACAATAAGCACGTGGCTCCGATACCACTTGAAAGGATCGTAGTGACCGAGAGAGGGGTTGAATCGGGAACTACCACTATGTACTGATTTTACCAATTACTAAACACCGATAGCACTCAAACAAATTCCTACACAATTCTAGTGGTGATCACACTAACAATGTAATCCTACGAAAGGGAAGGGCACCCTATGCATACTAGTGGATCACACAAGTCAATACAACTCCTATGCACTTCTAGTGATCAACCACACCAATGCAACTCCTACTCATGCTAGTCATTAAATGCGGAAGCTTAAATACTACTAGCAAGTAGGGATCCTAAACATGCAAGTCTACAAGATAGTCAAATAGAACTAAGAGAACACATAAGCATGAATAGCATGGTATGTAAATGCGGAAGGTAATGCATCATAGTGAGGAGTAGAGTAAGGGATGGCTCATGATTTTTTTTTCTCGTGGTCTCGAAAGGATGGCACCTTCCCCTAATCCTCGTTGGACCACTCCCGCCAGAGTCCCAGTCCCTCACGCCACCAAATGGAGTCTCGCCCACGAGCCCGCAATCACTCCTAGAGTGAAGACACGGTGTGCGTCACCGCTGCACAAAGCATAAGCTCACCTCCCTCGATAACTTGTCAGACTCCCCGAGCCAACACGGGCGCTCACTAGCGATGTCCCTTTCAACGGCAGGCTCAAACCGTGTACAAACGTGGGACGGACTTCACAACCGATCATGATAGGCTCGATCACCGACACCTAACCGGTCTAGGTCACTGCCTAATTGGACCGTCCGGTCACTCTGGTAACGGTTCCCAGAACCATTGGCTGCACAGTACAGACAATTTCCTGTACTGACTGGACTGTCCGATCACTGGACCGGACCATCTGTTCCGTTTCTCTCTCCAGTCCAGAAGCATTTTAGCACTGAACCTCCTTGCTGCCCTGCTGCACTCCTACTGACCGGACCATCCGGTCAGCAGACCAGACCATCCAGTCTGTATAGAGTCTGCTGGTGACAGTCTTCCTGCTTCTCGCTCTAAGTCCTGGACAACTTCCCATAGTGACCGTACAGTCCGGTCTCTACTGACCCCTCTGTCCGGTCTCTATGTCCAGAAGCTGAAACTTGTCATCCTCGCTTGACTTCGTTACCTGGCTTCTTGGAACAGCTCCTTGGCTTCTCCACTGTCACCTAGTGCATGTGATTTCATCGAGCAACCTTGCACATCACCGACTAGACATGACCTAAGAGACTGAGCTAGACCCCCTTGATTGTCCAGTTTTTCCTATGGACTCAAAGCCCTAACAACCTTGGGGTGACCTCAATGGTCTTGATCCTTACACACCTGCGCCGATCGGCGTGACGACAGAATTACTATTATGCCGGTCGGCTCAATGCCTGCATTGATCGGCGCAATGATAGATTTACTATCTGGCGCACCTTTGCGCTGGCCAGTCCCCGCTCATACAACCTGAATTCGATAGTATCTTTGACTAGATCTTTTACTGTTAACTTTGGTTAATTATCCCTAAGGTCCCAGTGGATTCGATAAACCTTGGAATACTCAATTCAAGGGGAAAAAGTGCTACAATCATACATCATCCTCTTGTGGTATATAAGTGGGTGCGTAGTTACAACCAACAAGCTTCTATTTTCTGGTGCCGTTGCCGGGGACCATAGCAGGTTTTTAAACATTGTTTGATGTATTAGTGTTTAGTCATTGGGCTTAATTTTACACATCTCTTTAGTACATATATTCTGTTAAGTGAAACTAACAGGTATGGACAGTCCTATGTCAAACAAACCCTCTAATTACACCGATGATCCAGAAAGACTCTTTCACAAGAAGAGAACAACGAAGAAGAGAAGCAAGTCACTTGGAGATTTAGCTGGAGAAACAGTTCGCATCACCCCCTGAACATTGTTCACAGTAGAAACCGTAGTTCAAGATCAAGAAGAAGAGGAGATGGAAGAGGTACCTATGGTTAATTTTCTCAAGCCTCAATTGACTAATGTTGTCAAGATAGATTTCCAAGAAGCTCAAGATCAACTTCCGTATCAATTGGAGAGATATGTTAGAATAGTGGTGCAACAACCATTCACAGGTTTGGAAGATCCCAATCATCACTTGCAACACTTCCTTGAGGTTTGCAGTACATTCAATAAAGATTCTTGGATTGCAGAACACAATAAATACGGTGTGGGACACATTAGCAGCTGAATTCTTGGCCAAGTACTTCCCTCCTGGTAAGACTCAAACTTTGAGGAATAAGATTCTTGGATTTACACAGAATGTTGATGAGAGCATTGGAGAAGCATGGGAGAGATACAATGAATATATGGATGCATGCCCTCATCATGGTCTGACGGTAGGAGAAGTTGTTGTGAAGTTCTACATAAGATTGAATCTTCTATCTCGTCAACACTTGGACACTTCAGCTACAGGTTCATTCATGTCAAAAACTCCCACCCAAGCTAAGGATTTGATCAAATTGCTAGGTGAAAATCAATCGTGGGATGGTGAGAGAAGTTCAAGGAATTTGCAAGCTTCAAAAGGAGTAGCAAAGAGTGTGATTAAGAGGACTCATGAAGACTTGATTATGGATCGCCTCACTTGTGATGAGTGTGGAGAATTTGGACAATAATCATCATATCCCTAAGGAAGTTGGACAATAATCATCGTATCCCTAAGGAAGAGCCACTCAAGCTAGCGAAATCACGCTCCACTTGTGGTGAGTGTTGAGAATTTGGTCATGTGCAGAAAGATTGCCCTGAAGAGATGAAGATGCTAGAATATATGAAGAATAGTGGATGGAAGCCCCAATATCAGCAGCAAAGGAGTTCTTTCTCTCCTAGTTCGTCCATGCAAAATTCTATCCCACTTCGTTTCCAATGTCATGAGTTCTTCCAAGCTCAAGAGAAGATCAACAAGGACAATCAAGCTGAATTCAAGGAAATTGATCGTGTCCTTGAGGGAATTAATGACAAGGTGATAGAAATTAGGAGCTCCAATGAGCAGATTTTGAAGCATAACAAGATTATGGAGCAACAGATAGGACAATTATCGTAAGCCATTCTAGCCAACAAAGGGGCTATTCCTAGCAATACGAAGATTGTAGAGCAGCTGAAAGCAATAGCTACGAGGTCAGGAAAACAAACAGAAGATCCAGAGCACCCCGCGGGAGCAAAGAGGTCCCATGACGATTGGCACACACCTGGTGCCGATCAGCGCGATGGTCCTGACGGCACCGATCGGCTCCCTGAAAGCGCCGATCGGCGCGCGAAGGATGTTGACCTCTCTGGTCTGAAAATGGGCATGGAGATAGAGGAGGATGGCCCTGTCACGTTCCTAGATACTCAACTGCTGACAAAGACAGAAAAGGCTTGGCAACACGACGAGCAATTTGCAAGGTTCATCGATATTATGAAGAAGCTTTACATCAATGTCCCTTTTGTTGATGTTATTCAAGTACCCACTTATGCCAAGTACATTAAGGACATGATGCAAAACAAGAAGTCTCTAGCTTTTGAGGAGGTTGTGAAGGTTACTAAGGAGCTTACGACAGCCATCAATGATGTTGCACTTGAGTAGAAACCTAACCCTGGATCACCAAGCATCAAATGCATTATTGGATCAAGGATATTTGATTGGTGCTTGTGCGATCTTGGAGCAAGTGTAAGTGTTATGCCCCATCATATATTCACAAGTCTCAATTTGCTTGAATTGGAGCCTACGGGTATGTGTTTGGAGTTAGCCGATCAATCAGTACGCTTCCCTGATAGAGTTGCTGAGGATGTGCCTGTTCAAATTGGAGATCACATCGTCCCTGTTGATTTTATTGTGCTTGATATGGATAAGAGGACGAGGACCCCATTGATCTTAGGCAAACCCTTCTTGAGGACAGCAAAAGCAAGTATTGATGTTGGGAGTGGTGAGATAAGCTGCGACATAAGTGGGACTCCCTACTCTTTCATGTTTCGCCCAAAGGTAGAAGAGTGTCATACTGTTGATGAAGTGAAGAGATACAAGACACCATGGCAATGTGGCATCGACAGTAATTGGATGGGATGTATGGATAGGTCGTTCAAGGTATATGAACCATGGAGATAAGTAAACCTTGTAGTGTCGCGGCCTTACATCCCGCACCGCGACACTAAGGATTGATTGTTTGTGGGGAGGTCAAGCTCGTTGACCTCTAAATAACTAGAGCGCTCTTGGGAGGCAACCCAATGATAGGGGGATTTAGAAGTTGTTTAGTGCTTGCGGGAGGGCAACCCGTTTCATCTAGTTAATTAGTGTTGACCGGGAGGGCAACCCGGTGTTTTAATTTGCTTGCTTTTAATAAAGACAATCTCCTGAATAAAAGAAATAGAAAAAGTGTGTGCTTAATTCTTATATGTTCTTGTGTTGTCTGTTTATTTGTGCAAAACTATGTATATACATACTGTAGACTAACAACATAGGAATAAAACAAAAAAAACCAAAAACAGGAAGGAAAAGTGCTTGCGCCGATCGGTGCAAATCTGTGCTGATCGGCGGAAATCTGCCCAGGTCAGGACAAAAGGTTGACGACGCCAGAATTGAAGGGGTGATAAAAATCAACCAGCATAGTTATTTTCAGAGATGGAGCCATTTTCAAGGTAATCAAAAATCTTTTTGAAATAATTTTTGTGTGCGAAATGGTTGCTAAATGACGCAGGAAAGGATGAGCAACATCTAGCGAAGAAGCGAGGGGCCAGGAGCAAAAATGGACGTCTCGCCGATTGGCGCGCAACAGCGCTGATCTGCGCAGTCACCAGATGGATCCCGCTATGTATGTCAATGCTACAGGAACATTGGGAAAAGTGGAAAATTAGGTGAAAGAGATAAACACGAGGCATCAGGATTGTGGGACATATGTACCCGGGATACCTAACCACTCCGCTATATGGCCGAGTGGGCCGGGGGCTTGGTTATGATGTTTTGGCCCAGGAGATATTTACTTAGATATTTGTTTGAGTAAATAGCAAGTTAGGTTAGCAGATATATTGATAGATAGAATCTGTTGTAACCGACTAAAAGATTACTATGTAAACCTCTGCCCTTTGGATATATAAGGAGGGCAGAGGGTCATCGACAAACCAAAGACTCGTATTGGAACCCTGATTCCAGTGCGAACCCTAGCAATACAGGAACACCAAACAGGTCATAGGGTTGTTATCCTTCGGGAGGCTCGGACCTGTATAAACCCTGTGTATTGTGTCCATCGATCTATCATACTCATAAGCATACCTAGATCTACTATCGAGAATATCTCTTGGCAGTTGGTGCGCCAGGAAGGGGTAGTGTTGAGTCCTAATCCGTTGAAATCGATGGCTTTCGTCGACATCAAGTTCCGCCCGGGAGAAAAGATCCGCTTTGGCACCATCAGCTTCATGGCCGATCAAAGCGGGGACCTCGTCAAGCAAGATCAGGCGACCCTCCCGGTGGTCGTCGTGCCTTCAGATCTAGGCGTCAACAGAGCTTTGGCGGCCAATCGGACCTATTCGGCCGATCGGTTCCCACTCAGCCTCAACAACGTGATGACAACTCTCCAAAGGGAAACCCTCCTGGGCCCTTGCTCAACATTGCTGACAAAAAAATGATCGGCAACCTTGGTCGACTCGGACCTCACTATGATCAATCTCCCGGCTTTTCATACGAATCAGTCAGATGAAGAAACCAATTTTTTTCTATGAATCAAGATTAGCAACAATCGGCCTTGAAAACGAGTCAGTTTTATACTTGATTGAAGGGTCGAGTGATTCGGAAAGTTGCTCGTCGGATTATCACAAGGTGTTCATGGTGGCACCTGTCGCCCAAGGAGGCACTGATGGAGAAACATCGGCGGCAGCCGTCGTACGAGCAAATGCACAGCCCCGTGATGGACAGGAAACTGATCCTGAGGACGATGACCCGGACGCTGTCACTCCCCTGCTCTGACGGCCAGACGCTCGGCAGGGCTCCTGGGTTGTGCAGAATCTGGACATGGGCGACATCACCTTAAAATTTGATGGTGAAGACGTCTTCAAAACTCCACAGCACAACATCACGGCTATGGCGGCCCTCTTGAGCTCCATAGAGCCCTTGCTCCAAGTCACTCCAGAATTGACACCTCAGATCAACCAGTTAAAAGCACACATCAAGGCCACGGCAGTACTAGAGATGCACGCAGTGCAATCAACATCGAGCAAGACAATATATGGGGCTGCCAGTTCGATACCTAGCCAGGAAAGAGGGGACCAGCAGCACACTAACCGGCAGGCAACTCCACCATTGCATGAAGGCGAAGGCCCATTGCAGACTACCATGATCGGCATCCGGACGCCGACCTACGCAATGGTATACCGCCACGCAATGCGTGGGTTCAATTGGACAGCAGATACCAAGAGAGGGACGATGCGGCCCACCGAGGATATGAGGATGAATGACGCTATCATGGTTTCATTGACGATTGGTACTACGAGCGCAACAATAGAAGAGAGCTGCCCAAAGACGATTGATACCACGATCGACTGGATGAGGGTTGCCGCGAGGATAGATTCCGCCGAGAAGCTGGTCGCGAGCGGGAGCGATCCCCCATCCTTGAAGACTACGACGATGAGACTGGCATTCGAGCCCTCACTCGGGAGCTTTGGACCATCAGTTGGCCGGTCGGTTTCAAACCAGTCGGCATTGAAAAGTATGACGGCAAGACAGATCCGCGTGACTGGCTTCACGTTTACTCAACTGCCATATGAGCACTCAGCGATGATAGTTTTGTCATGGCCAACTATTTGCATGTATGTCTGGCTCCAGCAGCCAGAACCTGGCTCACTTATCTGCCCGACAATTCGATAAGTTCTTGGGCAGAGCTCTGTCGGTAGTTCACCGCCAACTTTCAAGCTACCTTCGACAGGCCGGGGAATCATTGGGAACTTACCCGGATCAAGCAGCGGGACCAGGACCCATTGCGAGAGTACATCCAACGCTTTTGCTGAGTCAAGAATACCATCCCCAACGTCTCAGACGCTCAAGTCATTGCTGCCTTTCAGTGTGGACTTTGTGATGACGATTTGATCAAGAAGATCGGTAGGTTGGATGCCGCTAGAGGGTTGTTGGCAAGGAACTATTCACCATGGCTGACAAATATAAGGCTAGCAACTCAGCTTTGTTCAAAGTCCGCCAACACAAAGATGAGGCACCTCAGAACCGTAATCAGTCGGGACCGTACGACCAAAACAAGGACGACGATAGGAAGTGCAAGCAAGACCGGACGGTGGACAACACGGAGCGCCCCACCAGGAAGAAACTAGTCACTCAGGATGACTTTGACAAAATGCTTGATGGTCCTTGTCTATTACATGATGGCGCTCACAAAGCCTGGGAGTGCTTTAAGCTGAAGAACTTCACACATCATGCCTTGAAAGTCTGCAAAGACCGCCGCTGGATCCCCAAGGGTGGTAGAAAAGATTCAGATAAGGACAACCATGATGAGGATAAGGAGGAATTCCAGGATCCCAAACGCGAGGTCAACTACAACTACGGCAGGTCCATGGTAGATTTGAAGCGCTAACAGAAGATCCTATATAGAGAGGTCCTTTCGATCTCACCAGCGGTCCCTCATTACTTACGCTGGTCTGAGGTTCCGCTTACCTTCGATCGGTCATACCACCCGGATTATATCCCCAGGCCCGGGAAATACCCCTTAGTACTGACACCGACTGTCAACTGAGTTTGGCTGAATAGGGTCCTGGTGGACGACGGCAGCAGTTTGGACATCCTCTTCGTGAAAACTTTCAAGGAGCTGGCATACCTTTGACTGACCTCAAGCCCAGCCAATCACCGTTCCACGGCGTGATCCCTAGCATGCAGACAGTTCCCCTGGGACAAATCACTCTGCCATTGACTTTTGGCACTTGGGAGAATTACAGGACGGAGCGCATTACCTTTGAGGTTGCCGACCTCGATTCTACATACCACGCCATCATAGGGCAGCCAGCCATCGCCATGTTCATGGCCATACCTCATTACCAATATATGATGATGAAGCTGCCAGGACCGAATGGAGTCATTTCACTTCGTTCGGATGTCCGGACATCATACGACTGCGACAACGGCAGTTGTGAGTTGACAGAGAAGAAGGTGGCGGCATCAGAGCTAGCCGAGTTGAAGGCAGCAATCGCAACAATGGAGGAGGCCATGCTCGACCCACCCCCCAAGAAGGTGCTGAAGGCCACGGTACAGACGGATGCCGAGGATTCCAAGAAGATTCACCTAGATGATATTGATGTATCCAAGACCACCAATATTGGGGTCAATTTAGGTGATAAATAGGAAAGCGCGCTCTTCCTTTTCCTTAGAGATAATAAAGACATACTTGCATGGAAACCCTCTGATAAGCCCGATGTTCCAAGGGAAAAGGCTGAGCACAAACTTCACGTTCGAGAAAATGCCAAGCTCGTAAGGCAGCGACTTAGACGATTTTCGCAGGACCGAAAGGACATGATTAGAAAAGAAATTGGCCAACTGCTAGCAGCCGGTTTTATTAAGGAAGTATTTCACCCTAATTGGTTAGCCAACCCAGTCCTGGTGCGAAAGAAGAATAAGGAGTGGCGGATTTGTGTGGACTACATCGGCCTTAACCAAGCCTACCCAAAAGATCCATTCAACTTCCCACGTATTGATCAGGTGGTCTATTCAACGGCTGGATGCGCTTTATTGAGCTTCTTAGATGCCTTTTCAGGGTACCATCAGATTCCCTTAAGTCAATCTGACCATCTTAAAACTTTGTTCATCACACCATTCGGGGCTTTTTGTTGCACAACAATGCCCTTTGGTCTGAAAAGCACTGGCGCCACCTACCAGCGAACCATGCAACAATGCCTGGACAGCCAAATAGGAAGAAACGTCGAGGCCTACATGGACGACGTGGTGGTCAAAAGCTGGCTCCTCTCTAACTTGGACGAAACATTCGAGAACCTTCGCAAATACAACATGAAGCTTAATCCGGAAAAATGTGTCTTCGGTGTCCCGTCAGGAAAATTACTCGGTTTTCTAATGTCACATAGAGGGATTGAAGCAAATCCAGAAAAGGTAAATGCCATATCACAAATGGGACCCCTGCATTCACAAAAGGACATCCTAAAGCTAACCGGCTACATGGCAGCACTTAGTCGGTTCGTGTCATGACTTGGCGTTCGGGGACTACCTTTCTTCCGGCTACTCAAGAAACAAGAATCATTTGTTTGGAACAATGATGCACAGAAGGCTCTGGATGACTTTAAGGCCTACATTAGAGGTCCTTTGGTATTAACCCCCCAGAGCCAAAGGAACCTTTGTAGCGGTACATCTCCGCAACCATACATGTGGTCAGCACGGTGCTGGCGGTGGAATGGGCGGAAGATGGCAAGGCTCAAAAGGTGCAACGACCGGTTTATTTCATCAGCGAGGTCTTATCGGAATCCAAGGTACAGTATTTTCAGTTTCAGAAGTTAGTTTATGCATTACTGATGACATCTATTAAGTTGAAACACTACTTTGAGGACCATCCAATCGAGGTCTATACATCATTCGGTTTGGGTAAATAGCTCCACAACCGAGAAGCAACCAGAAAAATAGCCACGTGGGCCACCGAGCTCGGATCGTATGATATTACCTTCAAACCTCGTGACATGATCAAAGGTCAGGTTGTGTCCGACTTCGTCGCCGAGTGGACAGAATGCGAATTACCACCCACCCCGGAAGAACTAAGCTATTGGACAATGACGTTTGACGGTTCCTTACAACTAGAGGGCACCAGAGAAGGGGTCATATTGACATCCCTAGACGGTGCTATGTTGTAGTACGTTCTCCGAATGCACTTCCGCGCGTCTAACAACGCTATAGAGTATGAAGCCTTGTTACACGGGCTTCGGACAGCTGTGTCACTCGGCGTCCAAAGATTAAGCATCGCTGGTGATTCGGCATTAGTAATTAACCAAGTCACAAAGGAGTGGTGTTGTTCCCATGAGAGCATGATAGCCTACTGCACTGAAGTTCGTAAGCTAGAATATAAGTTTGATGGCATCGAGTATAAACATGTCCTCCGCAAGTATAATGAAGAGGCGAACGAACTGGCCAAGCTTGGTTCCAGCTGATCTAAAATACCTGATGGAGTATTTCTCGATGATTTACACAAGCCATTTGTACTACCCCAGCAAACTGTGGCGCAGTCGGCACCAAAGCAAGGAGCAACTTCTCAAGTAGCTATCATCCAAGTACATTGGCGCACTCCATTTACTGAATATTTAGACTGCGGTACATTACCGACCGATAAAGACGAAGCCCTCTGAGTTATTCGTAAGTTTTGGTCATACTGCTTGGTCAACCACCTCTGGTACAAGCAAAGTCCACATGGGATATTGATGAAATGCTTGTCACGAGATGAGGGCATAGCTATAATAGGAGAAATTCATGTTGGCATATGTGGGAATCACGCGGGCCCATCTATGATTGCGACCAAAGCAATGAGGCAAGGATTTTATGAGAACAATATTTTCCTCTTAGACATTTCTCCACATCTAATTTTTTAGCCTCGAGGGTGGCAACCATTGCCTTGTAATCTTCCTTCAGCTTCTCAACTTCTTTGAAAGTATGTTGGAATTTGTTCAGCTAATCTACAGCCTTTTTGAAAATTCCTTCAGCTTTGGATAGCTCGGCTTCTAGCTTTGTATTTCTCCCCCTTTGAGTCTTTATTGTCCCTTCAGCCTCTGCCATTTATAAACATGTTAGTTTATAGAATAATCCCCATGTGTATAGGTATATCGGTTTTTACCTTCTGCTCTATTTTTTGAATGGGCTTGGGATTATTGCATAGTTTGGAAGCTATCTTTAAGCTTCACAAAGTTGGTTTTGACTTCTTCTGAGTCCTAGATCTGCTTTTTTAAGCCTTGGTTTTCGTCTTTTAATGCTTCAGTGGCCAAGGAAGATGACTCCAGTTCTTTTATGTGGCCTTGCAATTTGGCAATTTTTGTGGCCGACTTGGCATCATCTTTACGCTTCAGCATCAGCGTTTGCGCTCTGTATGAGAGAGGTCAAATAATTATGGCCAGCAAGTAGCATGTAGGGTATGGGGTTTACAGTTCTCATACCTTGTAGCTTAAACTGAAGTTCATCCACCTGGGATGAACGGGCTTTCAGATCAACCGACAGGCGTCCGACTTCAAGCCTTTCCCTAGCAAGTTGGTCTTCTAGATCCACGGCTTTTGCACAGTGCCTTTCTACAAGTTGCAAAAGTTTGCTTTTGCTAGCCATATGGGTTTTCAAGGCCTGCAACAACGTTAAGATGTACATGTGTCGATCTGCAGCTATGTTCAATTATTATTATTATTATTATTATTATTATTATTATTATTATTATTATTATTATTTTTAGAAGGAAAGTATACCTAGAATGAGTGGTAAGCCTTTTCAGTGTGCTCCTCGAAGGTCTTCAACTCGGCTTGCTCTGCCGACTCATCAACTCCCGCAATAGCGAATTTGCCAACATGGTATACCGACCTGGTAGGCGGGGTTTCTTCTGGAATGCCTTCTTTCATCACATGGTGGATGGGAGTAGGCGTGATGTTTTCCTCGGGACCAATGGGATATTCATAGGCATCTTCTGGCATCTTCTCAAATACCAACGATGGTTCTTCTGGTTCAGTGGAAGCAGGAGTACTAGCAACAGTGGCCATCTCCGGAGCATTTAGGTCTGGAACAGTGGGGGTTATAAAATGGTTGGCCTCTGGTTTAGTATACTTTGGAGCATTCCTTGAATCACTCAGCTTCTTTGCCGAGTGCTCTGGAACATCATCTCTAGATGTCTTGTCAGACGGAGAAGCCTGGTCTTTTTCAGGAACTGAGCTTTGAGGCGGGGTTTCATGAGATGACGATGTCCCTGTTGACCTACAAAACAAATAAGGGTTACACAGACAGCTACTGGAAGGCTAAGAATCAAGTTATCCTGCTTTGCTTACCTTGGGCGATGTTTAAATTTTAAGCCTGGCACCTTTGGTGGGGGGCTAGTCGGCCTTGGGTTTTCAGCCGTGCCCGTAGGCTCCTTAGTGGCGCCTATCTTGCCCTTCTCACTCGAACGGACTTGTTCTTCTACAGACTTTGCCTTATTATTTTTTTCATGGGCCGCTGAGTGGCAGAGGTCTTTTCTGAAGCTGTCTTCTTAGCTTCTTCTTGCAGTCTAGCTGTCCTTTCAGCCAGAGACTCATCTTCATCAGAATCTTTAATGTGTGCCTTGTGACGCTTGGGGGCTGATGGCCGTGTGGGTGGTCTACCTTGAGGCGTCGGAGGCAATGGTGGATTGGACAGATAAACATGCAGGTTCTGGAATACATATAAAATATTAATCACTGCTGAAGATAGAGGATATAGTATCAACTATCAAAGAGGTGAATAGATAACTTACAGGACTTCTGTCAATTTTGGCATGATGTCCGCATTTCGGGTTCCCTGGGGCCTAGTTATGCAGCGACGAGAATATATTCTCTAAATGTAGAGTTAATTCCCTATCTGATAATTCTTCTAGCACCTCCATTGTGGGATCTGAACCCATTTGAAACTTCCATCCAGGAATGTGCCATTTCTTGATGGGCTGCACGCGACGATATATGAAGCTTGCGGCAACATGTACTCTAGTATATCCTTTGGACCTAAAAAATGCAATTTCCTTCAGTATGACATCCACTTGAGATTGCTTGTTTGGAGCGGCTTTTTCTGACCACTCGGGACGTGGCGTAGGGGCTTCAGCTGTCGTTTCTGACACAGGCGGGGCATGGTTCCCGTGATAGAACCAGTCTGCATGCCAACCTTTGTTTGTGGAGGCGAGGGGTACTTCGATATACTTGGATTTATTCCTTAACTGGAAGCCAGCCCCTCCGATCACACTGTTGTTGTCCGATTTCAAGACAAATAATTCCTTGAAAGTATCAAAATGGGGATGAATCCCTAGGAATACCTCACAAAGTTGGATAAAAATGGCAATATGAAGGATTGAGTTGGGGTTCATGTTGATGAGGTTGATGCCATAAAAGAAGAGCAGACCACGGAAGAAGTCACAATAGGGAATTCCAAATCCGCGGTAGAAACAGGAGGAGAAAACAGTGATTTTGTTGACCGGAGGTTGGGAAAATTTCTGACCTATAGCTTCGATCCATCCGCCGATTTGTTGATCTTGAAGCACTCCGTCAATCACCGTCCTGTTGATCTTTTCCGCATCCATGGCCGATGCCGGGAATTCTTGGATGGCGGCGGGGATGTCATACACGGCTTCTTCCTCGCCTTTCTCAGGAGATGATTGCTTCTTTGACTGGGCTCTGGTGCTTTGGCGGGTTCGCTTTGGTGCCATTAAGGCAAGCAAGCAGCTGTGCAGAGATGTTGGGGGAAATGGAGCTTTGAGATCTATGGTTTCAGTGTCTCTGACGGTGGCAGCTGTGAAATGAAGACGAAGGGATGCGACTATTTCAGCGGCACCATTATAAGGGAAGGATAACCTAACGGGTTGTGGGTTCTCATAACCCGATATTCTAGTCTCATGAATCGATAGGTGCCTTTATTGTGCTAATGAGAATCATTTCAACGTTAACCTTGGACGTTGTGGGTCTTGATGTTAGTGATAAATCACTCGGATTGTTATAGTTTCAACCTTGGAAGTTGTACCTTTCAAGATTTCGAGATAAATCACTCGGAATATTACAGTTTCAACCTTGGAAGTTGTACCTTTCGAGATTTCACGATAAATCACTCGGATTGTTACGGTTTCAACCTTTGAAGTTGTACCTTTTGATATTTTACGATAAATCACTTGGAATGTTACGGTTTCAACCTTGGAAGTTGTACCTTTCGATATTTCGTGATAAATCACTTGGATTGTTATGGTTTCAACCTTGGAAGTTGTACCTTTCGAGATTTCATGATCAATCACTTGGATTATCTCAGCACCAATCTTGGGGGCTGTATTTTTTGTGTGTTAAAATACTCCATCTAATACATCACCAATCTTGGGGGTTGTATTTTTTGTGTGTGTTAAAATACTCCAATTGATACATCACCAATCTTGGGGGCTATGGAATTTAAATTTTGCGATAAATCACTCGGATGGAGGTAGCATCAATATTGGGATTGTAGTTTGTAAATTGATGATGCATCACTTAGTTTATGATGGCAATTAATCTGAAGACTGTGTAATTAAGCTTTGAGGATTATTTTGATTGAATCTGGATATCGGATATTTATTTTTCAAAGAATTCACAAGTTTCTTCGGTAAAGACTCAACACCTTCTGAGTTGGGGGCTGTAATCATAGAGTATGCCTTTTTTTCAGGCGTCCGTGAAGAAAAGTTATCAGCTACAACAAAAGAAGCACTTTCCAATTTCAAAAGATGTCGAGATGAATCCAGGTGATGCTTTGAAGATTGGAAAGTTCAAGGGGCTACTATAGGACATATGTACCCGGGATACATAACCACTCGGCTATATGGCCGAGTGGGCCGGGGACATGGTTATGATGTATTTGGCGCAGGAGATATTTACTTAGATATTTGTTTGAGTAAGCAGCAAGTTAGGTTAGCAGATATGTTGATAGATAGAATCTGTTGTAATCGACTAAAAGATTACCATGTAAACCTCTGCCTTTCGGATATATAAGGAGGGCAGAGAGTCATCGACAAACCAGAGACTCGTATTGGAAACCTAATTCCAGTGCGAACCCTAGCAATACAGAAACACCAAACAGGTCATAGGGTTGTTATGCTTCGGGAGACCCGGACCTGTATAAACCCTGTGTATTGTGTCCATCGATCTTTCATACTCATATGCATACCTAGATCTGCTATCTATAATATCTCTCGACAAGGATCAGCGCCGGACCAAAAGACAAGGTGCAAGGTGACTTGCATCATTCGGCACCCTACTGCACCGATTGGCGCAGGTACCCATGCAGTACCCAAATGGGCGACAAAGGCGGCAGGCGTTGATTTTAAGGAACAGGTATGATTGCTATGCAGGTGTGTGGTGCAAAGGAGACACGGAATTGACCAAAAGCTGAAAAACGGATGGCGTGCCGATCGGTGTGGGCCCGTGCCGATCAGCACAGTCAATCAAGATGTCGGGATTCCGTGCTGCTCCCCTGCCAAACAACATGATGTACCAGGAAGCGATATAAAGGAGGGGAATCAAATGCCACAGTTGTCAGAGCATTCAAAATTTGAATTATGCCAATCGGCGCACCTCCGTGCCGATCGGCTCGCTCTCAAATTTTGAAATTTCAGGGCGGGTCCTTTTCCTGGAAGTTTCCCACACTATAAAAGGGAGGACAGGCACCCCCAGTTCGACACACCATCCTATTAATCTCTCCACCTTCCCCACTACCCACGATCTCGCACATGTTCTGCATTCCTCACAGATGGATCATTTCCGCTCCTCCGTCAGTAAGTTGGGCAAGAGGCTGCGCCAGGGAAACAATTCCAGCGGCAGCGGCGAGTCGAGCAGTGACTCCTCAACGAGGGGGAGCTCTGGCGCTCGTGATGACATGTCGGTGGGTGATGCATCCATTAGCTCGGTGGTGGCGACCCACGAGATCCGTGCCCGCCAGTCTATCTCTGGCGCGCCCCTTCCAACAGGGTGTGCTACGAGGAGCCAAACCGTGGCAAGCCGTGGGGTTCCCAGATTGCCACCACCGGCAACATTCATGCCGTGCACGGTGGAGGTGGGCTTCACCTTCCTAAGCGTGGAGGAACAGTAGCACTACCTCACGGTGAGGGGAAGGTTATTCCCCAACTTTGACTTGGATGAAAACTTCCTCACCACGATCGACATGTGGGAGGACATAAGGAGGATGCACAACAATCTCGGCTGGATGGACTTCCACCTCCTTCCCATGGAATACTACCTTGACATCATCACTGAGGTTGCCTCTACGATGAGGCTTGGCACCATCAAAGACGGCAACGAGGCTATCAACTTCCGCATCCGTGACATCAGCTACACGGTGACCACGGAGGCGGCAGCTCAACCCTTCGGCTTCGATGCCAACGCCGACATTGCCAGCATCTTGGGACGTGGGGAGTTGGACTCCTTTTGGAGGCGGCTCTCGTTCATGGAGGATATGAAGCGCGGCAACATCCGCAACTCGACCATTCAAGTATTCCATCGGTGGTTGGCGGCACGCATAGGCGACAAGGTCAACTCCAGCAATGTCATCGATGCGGACTTGTGGTGGCTCTACAACGCCATCGTGAGTCTATCTCATTACAACCCCACGTCGGTGATGGTGCGGGGTTGGATCGACAAGAGGGGCAAGAACAGCAAGAAGTTGGCCTTCGGGGCCTATCTTCATTGCCTAGCAGCCCTCATCTGCGATGGCGATGGACCGGGAGGGCACGACAACAAGTGGGAGTGCGCAATGGAGGTCGGCGAGAATATGACTCATGACAATATTGTCACGGGAAGTGTTCACGCCGGCTTCCATGTCGGCGGCACCAACGTCAGGCTCCCGTGTACGGAGCTAGGAGTTTTCCTTGATCACAAGCTGGAGGGAGGAAATTGTCCTGAGGAAGGTCTCCTGGAGGGGGGCCGAGTTCTCAAGGACCGTCGTGGGCAGGTTCGACAACCGGCGACATCTACAGCAGCCTGCGGCGAGTGGGACTCCTGGAATTCATGCCAGGAGCCTTAGGAGTACCAGCCAGGGTGGAGCAATGCAGCGGGTGGTTCACAGCCCTATGCGCCAGTCGGCGCTGGTGACACACCGATCGGCGCCACCTACTTCAGCGCGGGTATTGACTACAGGTACCAAGGATGTGTACCTGTGGTGCCTCCTGTGCCCTGTGCAGACTTTTTCGTGCCCATGCAGGGGTACATCAACAACAACATACACTACAACGAGCACGTGGAGGACGCCATGTCCCAATGCAGGAACAACCACGAGGCGATGGTGGAGGAGTTCGAGCGACTCAAGGTGCGGTGCTATGGCTTCGATCAGCCACCGTCTCCATCTCTGTTTGACTAGACTGCCTAGGAGTTGGCACGTGTATCGGTTTCCCGGTGTGCGTTTTCTCTTATTTTTGCAATCTTTTTCTTTATTTGTTATTTGTGTGTGAGCAGGTTGGAAAACCATGTATCAAGTGTGTTTACTTTCATGCAAGTGTGTTAGTAGTAGTTAGTAGTAGTTCTATTTTGTGCAAGTGTGTGCAAAAATCATCACCACGTATCCGAGTTTGGATCTTAATATAATGGTGGCGGTTATGCTCTTTTAGGAGAATTGAATTATTTACTCTTTCTTGAAAAGTACCGATGAAGACCAAATAATGTTGAGCATTGAATAAAATTTTGAACTTACACTTAATGATCATTCGGCAAATATGTCTCATGTGGAGCAATTTTGAGTACCCATGTGCTTCATTTGTATTGTCCAATTTGTGATGATAACTTAGTACCAATCTTTTCATAAATAAATTTTCATGTTGTGAACTTTGGAATTTATTCTTTTCAAGATCCTTACCCACCAATGAAATATTTTGAGCAATTCTCATGAACCTTTGATAAGTAGATGAACATTAAATTGATGGATGAGTTTGGTTAGGATTTAATTCATTTTGGTATGAACTTTACTAAGATGGCAAATCTTTGTGTATCTTTTTCTAGCTTTGAATTACTCAAGCAAAAATCCAATTCCGCTGAGTATCCTACCATAAACCCAAAATATCTTGTTGAGTATCATTCCTTGACCACATCCTATATTTCTGGCTATATTTAATTCTTGAATAAATGTTGAAGCCAGACGAATCAAATACCAACAATTGTTGGTGAATTCAGGTTGAGAGCCGATCGGCGCACACCTGGCGCCGATTGGCGCAACAGAGAGCAAAATAGGAAAAAAAAAGGAAAAAAATAAATAAATAACAGAAGGAAAAAAAAAGAGAGAAAAGCTCTGCTGTTTGCTAAGGGACTAGCAAAATTTTAAGTGTGGGGGGAGCTTATTCTCGAAATTCATTCTAATATAGCCATGATTCATTCCGACCATGTGCAATCTGATAAGTGTGAGTTCTTTCTTAAATTTTTCTTTCTTAGTGGCCATCTTGATAAGTTTCTATAATTCCAACAAAGAATAATCTCCTAGCTTTACAATATATTATTTGGTCATTATGATGTAGAATATAGGTTGAGTGATTTGAAAGATGAGTTGTTGCCTTGGATTATTTGGAAGATAGATTCTTTATGTTCACAACAATCTTTTAAGTGATTTACATATGTGGAAAAGTTATAATTTGTGAGTTGGACATGATTTATTGCTTTTGGGAGAAACTTTAAGCTTTATGCCCATATTTGAACTATTTTGCTGAATACCAATATGAAATACACCACAATAGAACAATGCTCAACATTTGCTGATTTGAGATATATTTTATGATAAAGAGAGTCTGTTTTTTTATTTTTCTTTTTTTTACTTTACTCGGGACGAGCAAAGGTTTATGTGTGGGGGAACAGTTGGCACTCCCCAAGTGCCCCTTTTATATGTGAATATTACCCCAATTGGAGCATAATTGATACTAATTTAGGCCATTTACCTATGATGTTGCCTATATATTTGTATATGCGTTGTTTTGGAGCTTCATTGTAGAAACAAGTAAAATTGGTGATTAAAGTGATGCTGGAGAGAACAGGAATCCAGAACCGACGAAAAGCACTGAAGAAACCCAGTGCGCCGATTGGTGCAGTCCGTGAGATGGTCGTCGCAAGGGTGTTTTGGCCCATAGAAGTGACCGAGCTCCATTCCACATGTTTATGGAAGTTTTTCTACGCAAGACACTTGAAGATATTTGCATAGAAGATTTATGGAACTTCAAGATCTCGACGTGCAGTACAAGACTTTATCTCAAAGCAAAAGGCCCACATGGCAGCTGTGGAAGACAGAGGAACCGACTCAGAGGAGAAACCAGAGAAGACACGGCTTGCGCCGATCGGCGCAATCCTGCGCCGATCGGTGCAACCGCCTTATTTGCTAGAAACCAAGTCCTTTATGAGTAGAACCCTTATAAATACTTGTAAACCTTGGCCGCAGCTAAGGGAAGACCAAGAGGCGACAGAGGGACAACAGATCCATGAGTTAGAGCCACCGGGGCTTGCCCGGTTAGAATAGATCTCTAGTTGAGTTTCAAGAACCATTGGTGTTGAGAGTTGATCTGTCAAGGTAGGCCATCTGAAGGATTTGGTTTTGATGATTTGTCTATCTTGATTCTGTAATCATGCATGTGCTTATTCCAATTGCTTAGTTCTAGGCTAAGTAAGTAGATATTATCTTGATCGTGGTGATTAGGATAGTATTCGGGCATTGTATTGGTTATGGTTGCTTGATGATGCTAGTAGTGTGGTTTAGCGGTGACAACACTAAGCCTGCGCAGCACTATTGGATAGTTGAGTAGGGTAAGATACTCACGCGATTAAGGGTTTCCTTCGGCAACGATAAATCGGGAGCCGCTCGGAAAGTAGGGTGGTCTTATTTATTATAGGTTTTCATTGATCCATGTAATTACCTATTATGATGTTATTTAATTAGACTTTCTGGTTACGATCTCACTAGTAGATATTTGGCTACGCACTTAACAGCTTAGGCTTATAAGGTATCTGGCGCACTTTGGCTTAGATTCACCAGTGTGCCAATCGGCTCAACACCTACGCTGATCGGCGCAACGACAGACTTACTAGTGTGCCGATCGGCTCAATGCTTGCACCGATCAGTGCAATGACTGATTTACTGCCAGTCCCCCCTCATACAACCTGAATTCGACAGTAGCTTTGACTAGATCTTTTACTGTTAACTTTGATTTATTATCCCTAAGGTCCTAGTGGATTCGATAAACCTTAGAATACTCAATTCAAGGGAAAAAAGTGCTACAATCATACATCATCCTCTTGCGGTATATTAGTGGGTGCATAGTTACGACCAACAGAAGTCGAAGTACTCTGCGACCAGGGTGTTGGTACCACTCCTGTAGTTAACCCCTATGTTGTCCTCTGCCTGGTACTCCTCCTGAGTCCACGAGTGTCACGAGACAGCTCTAGGATTAGCCATGTCCCTGGTGTCCTACGTGACTGCTCCATTGCATCCAAGTGCTGGGCCAACCTCCTGGCCCTCTCTAACTCTGGGTCCAGTCTCTGTCTCTTCTTGCTCTTCGGCTTATCTGGCATCTTACCCTTGCCCTTGTCCTATCCTAACCCTAACATTTCTGTTGCTGCTGACAGCTGTCACTGCATGCATGTCGGGATAGACAGGATAAGCCTGGAATCTATATAAAACTACCAGCAAAGTACCGCTAGGAAAGAATGCACAATAGAAACCCTAGCACTGAATCAAGGACATGATCACTAGGCAAATAAAGCAATGTGACAATAGTGATCATCGACTATAAGTGGCTAGAGCGAGTCATCTAGTGTGCGGTCAAATAATAGGCAATAAATCTAACCGCAGACTAAACAGGAGACAAACCCTAGATATGCAATCAACAGATAATCATGGAATTAATTGCAGCTAGGTTGAGCCAATTAACTAATTAATACAACTAAACATGGACAGTTAATCCAATTGCATCAATTAAGGAAATTGCTCAAATTCTAGGGCATCAACGATGAATTGAGAGAATGGCACAATACACTGGAGCAATAGATGTCCAACACGCATGGGAAGAAATCACAACCAATTGCCAAAAAGCTTGGGGCTTTGGCTTGCTGGCAATGGAGATTAAAAGGGAAAAGGGGAAACCTTGCCCTTTTCCTTGCGGTGAAGCTCGTCGAGGTGGACTAGACGTGTGTGCGTGGAAGGTGGAGGTCAGAGCGGCGCTGGGGGGGGGGGGGCTAGTGACAACGGCGAGGCAAGCGGCAGCGGTGGCTCGCTGTGGCAGCGCTGGTGCATGGCGGCGGCAGCGGCAGAGCTAGGGTTGCACGCGGGCATGCACGACTATGCGCAGGTGAGCGGGAGCGAGTGGCAACGCCGCTAGAACTGGGGCAAGGAGGCGCGACAGCTCGGATCGGCGACGGCGAGGTGAAGGCGGTGGAAGCAACGAGGTGGGGGCGTGGACTCAGCGTCAGAGAAGGAACAGAGAAGAAACAAAGGACTCTAACTAATTTGACCTAGGTCAAAACTTGATGAATGGCAGAGATCCACCAAGGAGTGAATCAACGGCTCAGATCTAAAGGAGCATTGTGTGATCAACTATTGTGATCAGACAGTACGGTCTCTGGACCGGACGGTCCGGTCTGTTCTGGGTCTGCTAGCATTCCATACAGACTAGACGGTCTAGTCTCTAGGACCGTTCTGTCCGATCTCTATGACCAAACTCTCCAGAACATTGTGCCCGAGGGAACTAACCAGACAGTACGGTCTGAAGTTCGGAGTGTATGGTCACAACCTGAATTTTTGCTGAGTCAAGGATTTTCTCCATTTTCCAAGTGCCTTCGCTAAACACACAAATAAACAGTGCACTTGGAACATGAAGGGAACTCTGAAACACTCTTTTTCAAATAGTGGCAATTTATGGCCTTACAATTTTTGCAAATGCCACATGGAAGATCAAGCAAATAAGAACCAAGGTGAATAAGAACTAAATGGGTATGTATGAGCCTTAGTCCATGAACCGCGTGAGTAGATTTAACCGTGGAGTACATAAGAGCTTGCTCAATGGGCATGAAGCACAATCCTTTCCTTTGGTCACACTTATGGAGATGTAATCTAATATTTATCATGAGGCACAAATATCTTGAAGTGGGACAAGCCTCCTTTGTGTTTCCTATATGATGCATGCAACAAGCATTTTACATATGCAATGAAAGTAAACATGTCATGAGAATGCAAGCAATGTTAAACAATACACAAAGGAAGCCTAACAATGTCATGTTTGAACCCCTCCCAAGATTTCTCACCATCTCAAGCACTCCCCCTTGCTTATAGCTATCTTGGATGGGTTAGACATTCACTAATTTTTATGTGTTTTTCTTTTAGTTATATACTAGTCACAAATGAGTCCTAATTACCATACAATGCAAGAGAAGGAAAAACACACTACAACTACCAAGGACAAACACGGTTACCTCCCTCATGAGTAGATATGTCGTTGAGGTCCATGTCACTTGTGGTAGACTTCACTTGATCTTCAAGTAAGTTCATGGTCCACCACCACCACCATATTCTAGCTCTTGTTCTTGGGCACCCACTTGTACTTCATTGACCTCTGAAGATCAACAATGCACGTAGGCACCCATATGCTCTTGACCTTTCTCTTCTTGTTTGGTGGTCCCAAAGCCTTAGCTTTTACCTTGCCATCCTTGTTCCTAAAAATCTTGAAATGGGTGTTCTAATGGAACAAGTTAGGGTTAGGCAAAGCAATGGAACTTATCACCATAGGACAATCTTTGGTGGCATGGCCATCCTTCCAACACCTCTCGCAATAGTAGTAGTCGGCGAGAAGGGGTTTGATCCAAGCGGGGATGGAATCACTCGTCCCGATGATGTCGATGGCGGCGGGATAAGAGCCAAGTCCCCAGTGGGAGACATTGTTCACAAGGGTCCTCCCAAGAATCTCCTTGTGGATATCTCTACCACGTGTGAGCCTCTCGAAGCCGTCCATCACCATCTTCCTCTCTTCCTTGAGCTTCTGATATTCCTCCAAAACATGAACTAGAGGAGAAACCTCGACCGAGGTGGTTAGTTCATCACACATAGTAGAAGCATCACTCTTAGATGAACTAGAGGAGGGAGAGGCAAGATCATCCATATTGATGGCCTCAAAAGTGATCTCAAGGGCCTTGTACTTCTCATGAAGCTCTACATGAGCACCCTTGAGTTTATCATAACTTTTGTTTAGGGCCTCATGAGATGTGACAAGGTCCTTGAGCTCACTCTCAAGCTCACCGACACGATCCTTAGCCAACTTACACTCTTTTCTTACCACATCCAACATCTTGGACTTCTTGACAGCGATGAGGCGGGCTTGCTCAAGCATACTCCACAGCTCGGCACATGAGAGCTCCTCGTCATCGCTGTCATCGCTGCTCTCATCCTCACTCTCCCCATGTTGGCTCCTAGCCATGAGGCACGTGGGAGGTGGAGGAAGAGCTTGTGGAAGTGTGGTCTTGATCATGGCTAGGTTGGCCACTTCTTCATCATCACTTGAGGAAGAGGATGTATCACTTGAGTTGTCACTTGTCCACTCTCCAACAAAAGCCTTGCGTGAGATCTTCTTGTGATCTTGAGCTTTTCCTTTGCCTTTGCCTTTGTTGAAGTTTTTCTTCTTCTTTTGCTTGGCCTTGTGTAAGGTTCATGACCATTGAGGTCACCCCAAGGTATGATGTTTTGGTAATGAATGACAAACATGAAATGTGTCTAATGTCTACACGAGTGTTGTCTGTGTAGGAAACTTTTCTACTCTATCACGATTGTTGATGGTGGCCTTGGTGATTGATGACAATGACCGCAAGCATGGAGGCTTCTGAGCTTGATGGAGTCCAAGGGTTGATGAAGATGGATCAAAGCTAAGGACAAGCTATGGAGCAAGTGTTGGGAACACTTGTCTAGTTGTTAGGTCTTTGAGTCCATAGAAAAAACCGGACTATCAAGGGGGTCTAGGTCATTTTCTTAGGTCATGTCTAGTTGGTGATGTGCAAGGTTGCTCGGTGAAATCACAGGCACTAGTTGACAGTTGAGAAGCCAAGGAGCTGTTCGGAGAAGTCGAGAAACAAAGTCGAGCTAGGATGAGGAGTTTCAGCTTCTGGACAAAGTGACCTGACAGAGGGATCAGTGGTGACCGGATTGTACTGTCACTAAGAGGTTTTGTCCGGAGACTACAACAAAGAAGCGAGGAGACTACCAGAGTTGGGAACCATAGAGACCGGACGGTCCGTGTTGGTGGCCCTTAAAACCCGATATTGGCCACCAACCGATCGGGAAATGCAAGGTAAAGACCAAAGGTTCATGAATATTTGTTTAAACTAATAAAGTTCCATGAGTTTTGGTGAAATATGTTGTTTGCAGGGTCAAAAGGGATAAAATTATGTAAAAACATGAAGAAACACCCCGTCGGCCGATTCTACCTTAAAACAGCAGACCAACAGGGTCATATGAGGCTGAAATCAGGGCCCGGCTGGGTCGTGATGGCTGAAATCCGAACCCAGCCGATAGGGTCATATCAGGCTGAAATCAGCCACCCGGTGGGTCAAAACAGAGTCGTCATGAGGCTAACCATCCGACCCAGCCGACCCTACAAAACACTCCAAAATGAAGCCATTTTCCATTCTCGGACTAAGGAGGGTAGAAAGTGGAGCAATAAAGGAAGAATTCACGTGGCACAACATGGACATGTCAAGATGTGACAGGGGGGGGGGGTCGGCACCAAAGATGGGCTGCCGCCCAGCACAGACCGCCGCCCGGCCTGGCTTGACGCCCGGCCCGGGTTAGCCACCCAGGGATGCCAGCCCATGAGGCCCATGACTTCTACCGACCCCAAAACGGAGATTTCGGTGGAAACTGACCAACTAACCACCATTGGGACAAGATCTGAGCCGTCCAAAGAAAGTCAGTTGGAAACCGACCAAATCTAGTGGCCGCCCGGCCTAGCCTGCTGCCAAGTGGTGCATGTCGCCCGGCATGCACGGCCGCCCGGCACACGAGGCCGCCCGGCGTGGCCTGCTGCCCGGGGGGGGATTTTTTACCCACCGACTCTCCTCCACTTTGAAGTACGCACCAAGTATCCGCCGCCTATAAATAGAGGGGGAATACGGCAGAAACAAGGCATCAAGCAAGTGAAACACATTGGACTCCATTTCCCACTACTTTTCTTACTAGTAGAGTAGGTTAGTTAGTCGGGAGTTAGAGTCTAGTCGAGAGCATTGCTCGAGATTCTGAAAGTCGTCTCGGAGTCTTGGTATGAGCTCTCTTGTATCTTTTCTCTTTTTGTAAGACTTATCCCTTATTAATATAATTATATTTTGTTATTTATCTTGTCAAGTATTTATCTTTACTTAGTCCATTTCTTTAAGTTACAAATATCGGGAAAGAACTTTGAAGCATAGTTTACGGGATTCCCAGCTAGGATTTAATTAAGTTTAGTTCTTGAATAGAGCTTAGACTTGGTTGTTTCCCGGTTATTCTTCCGCTAGGCCAACGGAAGAATATCTAGTGAAAGCGTAGGTGTGGTGCCTAAGTTAGCACTAGCTGGTTTTGCATTCGTCCCCATGGGATGTGTGGTAGGCGGCAGGTGGTGACAGCCCTGTCCGTCCATTTAGTATTCCACCACGTTCGGGAAGTCTCAAGCAGGGTTGTCTAGCGGGAACGTGCCCACTAGTGTACGAGGTTAGTTATCGACCCTATTAGTAGATCGTTGTCATGCCCTGAAGTAAACTTATTGGTGAAAGACTCAAGGCTATACCATGAATTTGGTGTAAGCACTCAACCCGAGTAACTAAGATATAATCTTAGGAATTCTAGACTTAGACTCGCTGTCCTCCCGGCTAGCTTAACCGATCTCTTTATTTATCTTAGTGTGGATTTTTCCTATATCACCGCTCCCCCAACTATCATTGTCGAACATCCTTACCTCCGTCTTTGGTCAGTTGGTTTAATTCTTATAGTTATATCTTTGTTAAACCAAGATACTCTTACGCCTAGCTTCCTTGCGGAAAATAAATACGATACCTTGGAATACTCCCGGGTGAAATGCTACAATAGATGTTCCGTATGCTTGCGCATTAATTCATATTTCTCTTAAAGCATAACAAACATCAAATAATTTCTGGCGTCGTACTAGGGATACTAATATTCTTGATGCGACGTTAAGAAATGCCAACAAGCATTTCTGGCGCCATTGCGGGGGGAAGCAATAGGCTAAGATATCAGAATTTTAACATTGATATTTCTATTAAGAGGTTACCGCTTTCCTTAGCGGGCTTACCCTTGTTCTGTTTATTTGTGGTGTAAACAGGATGCTTTATGACTGGTTTGGACCTACCAGACAACTACCACAACGATCCTGAGGCTTTGTTGAGGAGAGTGCGTCAAAGACTCACCCCTTCTCGGCCCGTGTTTGCTCTAGCAGCACCTCTGATCACTCAAGCTCGGCTGCAAGTCCCGTCTCCGCCCGCACAACCAATCATGGCTGAAAAGACGATCCGTGACTACTCCACCCCGTTTGCAGACAACATCCGCACCAGTCTGAACCCGAACATGGGGAACGAAAGCTATGAGCTGAAACCGGCCTTAATCAACATGGTTCTGGCCAGTCCTTTCTGTGGCAAGGCATCGGAAGACGCAAACGCCCACCTCCAACAATTTTTGGCTGTGTGCAGCACTTTCACCATGAGTTATGTGACCCTGAGGCCATTCGCCTTCGCCTATTCCCATTTTCACTCTTGAGGAAGGCTAAGCAGTGGTTCTATAGCAATCAAGAAGAGCTCACCACATGGGACAAGTGCTCCAACGCCTTCCTTGCCAAGTTCTTCCCGCTAGGCAAAACCAATGCCCTGCGGAACAAGATTTCAAGTTTTGAACAACTAACTGACGAGAGCATTCCTGAAGCATGGGAACATTCCCAAGAATAGACTCTGGCATGCCCATATCACGGAATGCAAGATTGGTTGTTGATCAAAAGCTTTTACCATGGGCTCAGCCGCCCGACTCGTGAGCACTTAGATGCAGCCGTTGGAGGTTCCTTCTTCTCTCTGAAGGTCAAAGAAGCTCAAACTCTCATAGAAAAGATGGTCGCCAATTACAGTGGCTACGATGAGAGACAGAACCAGCCGCAACCCAAGATGAGGGGAGTCCACCAAGTTGATGGTACTGACATGTTAGCAATTCAAATGGATCAACTTTTGAAGAAAATGGACGGACCTCAGACTGTCCAATCCTTGGACTCTCGCATGACTTGTGAAGTCTGTGAAAACCTTGGACACATGGGAAGCCACTACCCAGAGACTCAAGAAGAAGAAGTTGTCACACCCGGTTTTAAGATCAAAATCGAATGCTTCTGTATATGTGCCCAGGATCAAGTTGTCACGTATACAGGATAAAAGTGAAATAACAGTAAAACCAATGTCATTATTATTAATATCTCGAATCATTATTACATAGCATGGATTACATCAAAGCATAAAAGAAAATAGCGGAAGGCTCCATAACGCCACAGGCAGTCCACCGGGGGTCGCACTCCTAGTCGAAGTAGCTCTTGTCGGCGTAGTCCATCTCGCCAGCGTCGTCTAAGCAGCAGTAATATAGCAACAACAAAATAGGTAAAACTAAAATGCGTGAGTACATAAAGTACTCAGCAAGTGGGGGAAAGTATGACATGCAGGCTAAAACAAGAACATGCTAGACACAGGTTTACAGCACTACGCAACCTTAGCCTATGACTCTAAGCATCCTATTTACTAGGTGAAAAGCCCAACAGGTTAACCACCTGTCCAACACTATCGGTTACCCACCGATAGCAAAAACATATGAGTTACCCACTCATACTAGAACACTACAGGTTACCCACCTGCAGTACCATCCAAAACCAATTAACCACCAGATCCACCCAAATCTGGTTACCCACTAGATTCCCCCAAGTATCCATCTAATCGTGCGAGGATCCAGGCCGCTCTTGACCATGAGCACGGCTGTTATAACAATTTTACACTCTGTAGAGGATGCACAACTTTACCCACAGGTTGATGATTCCATCAGTATTTAGTGACTAAAGTCTCCTTTTTGCCAACACACTACCGTAGGCGTGAGGCCAAGAGATCACCACATGGTCTTTGAAAGCGCTCTCCAGCTTGCAAAATGTCCACGCTAAGGCTTCACCGTCGTGGGATTAACCATCCCTACAGAAGACCCCTCTAGCGCCGTGGCTAGAAGTAACCCTTCATCACCTGAGGCCAAAAGTAACCCTCTCGTCCTCCTTCCTCGAACGCCCGCAAAAACTGGGAAGACATCTATTACTAAACCACGCCTACCCATATCAGCCCTGTGCTTTGTGCTGTTTTCCTGGGTAGCCGCTCCACGAATTTGGTTCGTATGACCACAAGCAGACACTACCACAAACTAGACAGTACATTACCCGTACATTGTGCATACCCGCACCATCCTCAACATCCTCCTGCTTGGGTCATCTAAATTACCCAAATGATAATTAGGTTCAAGTGAAGATTAGTCAAGTTTATTATTATTCAATTTTAATTCCCCATAGTACTGCACTAACATGACGTACCCAAAATCCCATTCCCTCAATCATAACCGAGGCGACAAGGAATAAAAAGGAAGGATATATGACACGGGATTCAAATTTAGACAAGCATGCATGAAAATAAACTAATCCTTAATAGGTACAATATGGTCAAGGACACTTGCCGTGTTCTCCTGCTAGCTGCTGCTCAAACTCAAAGTCCTGGAAATTCTGGAAGTGCTCCTCGTCTAATATCGATAAATTCGGAAAAGTAAAACACAAATAAATTAGGAACAGTACACCAAACATTTCCTAATGACTATGAAAACAGTACCAAAAGATAGTCCGTGTTCGTACGATTCCGTGAGCGCAAAAATCACCTAAATCAGAGTTACGGTTAAAAAGTTACGCCAGTTTAAAGTTCTAGGGGCTAAAAGGTAAAAACAGTAAGGTTTAGGGACCTATTTGTAATTTTATAAAATTATAAGGACTAAAGTGTAAATTATTAGGACTGAAAAATAATTACTAAAAAGTATAAGGTTGTTTTTGCAAAATTTTAGGACCTAAACATAATTATTATTAAGTGCAGGGGCCTAAGTGTAAAAAGACAGGGCTAAAAATATAATTAAATAACTACAAGGGTGTTTCTATAAAATTCCAGGGTCAAAATAATATTTACAAAAATATTAGGGGCTAAAATATAAATTACTAATAGTTCTGCAGAAAAATTTGGATTAAATTCTAATTAGATAAAAGATCAGGGGCCTAGGTGCAAAACTGGCATTTTCCTGGATTTATCTCAAATTAATTTAAAGGCTAAAAGGGTGTGGGCCGGGTCCACGGGGTCCATGGACAAGCGAGAGGCTCTGGTCTATGGTCCATAGTGGACCAGGAACTTACCCTTTCGGTGTGATTTAATCATGGCCGTAGATAGCAAAACAGGCTGCTCTTAGCGCTCCGACGTAACAGGCGCTTGCCGGTGACGAGGTTAGGTGGTGGCGAGCTTGGAGCTCGGCTGGAATGCAGTTCCTAGTGCAAAGAAGTGGCGCGGTCGGTTGTGGCGGGGTGCTCGTGCTCCTGCGCACGAAGGAGAGTGGTCAAGCGACGCTAGGTGGCGGGAAATTGTGGAAAAGCGCACAGTGGTGCTGCTCACTGTAGACGGGGAAGGAGGTCTTCGACAGCTATGTTTTAGCGAGAGAGGGTGGCCGGGATTTGCACGGAGAAAATGGTGGACGCAGGGGGTATCACAAAGCTATTTTTTGTAGGGGCAGAGGAGGTGGGAGCCGAGCGGACTGGAGCTCGCCGTCCATCAATGGTCTTTGTGGCTATTTATGTAGGCTAGTGCGCCTGAGATTGTGGTTAATGCCGTTTATGGCTAGGAAGTGGGGAGAGGAGATGTCACATCTGTTTGTGTACTCGGTGCGCTGGTTTGGTAGCTGAAGAGGCGGCAAATGGAGCAGCAACGACGATTCCTTGCGGTAGTGCTCGAGTGGAAGGAGGAAGACGAAGCTCCCTGTTTCGTCAGCTGGGCTAGGTTGCACGCCTATGGCCCAGCAAGCTAGAAAATGCCAGGACTAGTGGCCTGGTTCGGTTAGGCCAAGGCAGGTTAAAAGAAAAAAAGAGAGAAGACAAGGAAGGGGGAAGAAAGGGAAATGGGCCACGGGGTGGAGTTTTGGCCCAGCGTCCAGGGCAGGCTGGAAGGAAAGGAAAGGAGAGAAAACATATGGGCATCGGTTGGGGTTTTAGTCCAGGAGGCCAGGTAAGTTTTTCCCTTCTCCTTTCCTTTTCTACTTTCTTTTATATTTCTATTTTTTACTTCTAAAATAAATCTAAATCAATTTCTACTTGATTTTTAAAACAAATAAACACCCGATTAAAAAAAATACCGAATGCATTTCTACTCCAGCATGTATGCACAATACAAATTTATTTTTCTTAATTCAATAAATCAGAAAATAAGCTTTTTAGTTAAAGAAAGAAAAAAAATATTAGCACCCTAATTAAAATAGGAAAATTAATAATTTTCAAAATATGATAAAATAGGGTGTCACAAACCTACCCCCCTTAGGATGAATCTCGCCCTCGAGATTCGGGCTGATCGGAAAAGAAGTCTAGAAAATCTGCCTTGAGTTGATCTTCTTGCTCCCAAGTGGCTTCCTCTTCCGAATGTTTGCTCCATTGTACTTTGCGCATCCGGTACTTCTTGTTTCTCGTGACTCTCTCTAATATTTCCAGAATCTTGACGGGGTACTCTTGATATGTAAGATCTTCGCTAATGTCCAACTGCTCTAAAGGCATTTGCTCCTCTGGAACTCGGAGGCACTTTCGCAACTGTGAGACGTGGAAAACATCGTGCACATCCGACAGCTGTGGTGGCAGTTCCAACTGATAAGCCACTTCACCTCTTTTCTCTATGATCTTGAATGGACCAATGTATCGTGGTGCGAGTTTTCCTCTGACCTTGAATCGACGGAATCCTCTCATGGGAGATACTTTGAGATAGACATAATCACCAACATCAAAGCTCAAGTCTCTTCTTCTATGATCGGCATAGCTCTTCTATCTAGAATGTGCCAGCTTCAAATTCTCTCTAACAAGATGAACTTGTCTTTCAGCATCACGGAGAATTTCTGCCCAAAGACTTGATTCTCACCAGTCTCATTCCAGAACAAAGGAGTTCGACATTTACGTCCGTATAAGAACTCAAATGGAGACATCTTCAATCTTTCCTCATAGCTGTTGTTGTAGGAAAACTCTACATATGGTAGACATTTTTCCCAACTCTTGCTATCCTTGAGTGCACATGCTCTCAACATATCCTCAAGAATTTGATTCCCTCTTTCCGTCTGTCCATCCGTCTGGGGATGATAGGCTGAGCTAAAATTCAACCTTGTATCCATGCACTCATGCAACTTTTCCCAAAACTTTGAGGTGAATTGAGTTCCTCTATTAGACACTATCTTCTTGGGTACTCCATGCAAGCATACTATCTCGGAAATATACAACTTTGCAAGTTTGGGTCCGATATATGTGGTCTTGACAGGGATGAAATGAGCAACCTTGGTCAAACGATCCACAATAACCCATATAGAATCATAACCAGCTTGTGTCCTAGGTAATCCTACAATGAAATCCATACAAATTTCTTCCCATTTCCATTTTGGTATCTTCAAGGGTTGCAAGAGTCCTGCAGGTCGTTGACGTTCTGCCTTGACTCATTGACAAGTGTCACAGAGTGCAACATGTTCACCTACAGCTCTCTTCATTCCGTACCACCAGTATCGACTCTTGAGGTCATGATACATCTTGGTACTTCCTGGATGAATGGAGTAAGCTAAATCATGGGCTTCTCTTAATATCAACTCCTTGATCTCCTTGATATCAGGCACACATAACCTCTTCTTATACCATAAAGTTCCTTGATCATCTACTGTGAATCTTGGAGCTTTGTTCTTCTCAATGAGTTGCTTGATTTCTTGGACCTTAGCATCTTCAAGTTGTCCTTTACGAATGTCATGCTCCAGAGTTGAGTCAACTTCCATTGCAATGACTTCTGTGTTGGATACCCATCCCAGGTTAAGCTTCTGAAATTCTTCACAGAATTCAGGTAGTAACTCTCGTGTTGATAGCATGTTGAGATAAGACCTTCTGCTCAATGCGTCCGCTACAACATTTGCTTTGCCTGGATGGTAGTTGATTCCAAGATCATAATCTTTGATGAGTTCCAACCATCTTTGCTGCCTGAGGTTCAAGTCTAGCTGGGTGAATATTTACTTCAAACTCTTGTGGTCTGAATATATCTCACACCTTTTTCCAATGATGTAGTGTCTCTAGATCTTGAGAGCATAAACCACTGCGGCTAACTCCAAGTCATGGGTTGGATATTTCTCCTTATGCTTCCTCAATTGCCTTGAAGCATAGGATATAACATGGCCTTCTTGCATGAGCACACATCCCAAACCTTGTCCTGAAGCATCACAACAGATTGAGAATGGCTTCTCCATGTTAGGCATGGTTAGGACAGGTGCTGAGGTAAGTCTTTTCTTCAATTCTTGGAAGTTGTCTTCACATTTTGGTGTCCACTCGAAAGCCTTTCCTTTTTCTAGCAGCTCAGTCATGGACTTGGCTATCTTGGAAAATCCCTCAATGAATCTTCTATAGTATCTTGCTAGTCCAAGAAAACTTCTGATGTCTGTAACATTCCGGGGTGTATTCCAACTCAACACATCTTTAACCTTGCTGGGGTCCACAGACACTCCTCCTTTAGATATAATATGACCAAGAAATGAGACTTCCTTCAACCAGAAATCACATTTACTAAGCTTGGCATATAGCTGATTTTGTCTTAGCTTTTGCAATACTAGACGAAGATGTTCTTCATGTTCCTCCTCATTCTTTGAGAAAGTAAGGATGTCATCAATGAACACCACAACAAACTTGTCCAAATACTCCATGAAAACCTTGTTCATTAGATACATGAAGTAGGCATGAGCATTGGTCAATCCAAAGGACATAACCGTATACTCATATAAGCCATAACGAGTGATGAAAGTGGTCTTGGGCATGTCAGTTGCCCTGATCTTTAATTGATGATATCCCGACCGGAGATCAATCTTGGAGAAAACACATGCTCCTTTAAGATGATCAAACAAGTCATCAATCCTAGGCAAGGGGTACTTGTTCTTGATGGTGACCTCATTGAGAGAACGACAGTCAACACACATCCTCTGAGTACCATCCTTCTTGGGAACAAAGATAACAGGGGCTCCCCATGGAGATGCACTAGGATGGATATAACCCTTGCCTAACAACTCTTGGAGTTGTTCCTTAAGTTCAGCTAATTGGTTAGCAGCCATTCTATATGGTCTCTTAAAAATAGGAGCAGTACCAGGGACTAATTCAATGACGAACTTGATGTCACAGTCTGGTGGCATACCTGGTAATTCTTCTGGAAAAGCATCGGGAAACTCATTGACAATCCTGAAGTCTTCAATCGAGGTAGCATCAAGTTGATTCAACACAATGCGATTGGTTGCTCCTTTGCTAGTGATGAGTGATTAGGCCACATACTCCAATTCCTTTCCAGTAGCGTCTATAAGCTTGACTGCCTTCTTAGCACAATCAATAAGTCCCTTATGCTTGCTTAGCCAATCCATGCCAAGGATCACATCAATTCCTTTAGACTCAAGGACTATGAGATTTGCAGAAAAATCTACCCCCCTTATATTAAGGTTCACCTTAGGACAGACATGCTTTGCATTCATCTCTCCACCTGGGGAACTAACAATCATTCTATTCTTTAGCATAGCTATGGGAAGATTGTGTTTTTGAACATAACTAGCAGATATGAATGAATGAGATGCTCTAGAATCAAATAACACAACTGCATTATTATCATTAACAAGGAACATACCCAGAACAACATCCGGAGCTTCCTGAGCATCCTCAACAGCAACATGATTGACACGAGCATGAGCACGATTCTACCTTGCGGGAGATGCTGCAGAATTAGCATTACGGTTTGGAGTAGAGCTTGCACCCTGAACTGGAGTCTGATTTGCGCGCTTCTGGGGACACCTGTTAGCATAGTGTCCCATCTGACCACAGTGGAAACAAGCACCATTACCACTAGTGTTCTGAGCAGGAGTTCCCCTCTGAGGGGTTTGCTGAGCGGTACGAGGTGTCTGAAGGTTGGGATGCTAGATCTGACACTGAGGAGTACTGAAACCCTGACCAGTTGGTTGAGACCTCGGTTGGCCACTCTACTGTCCAGGGTGGAATGCAGGTCCCGACGATGAAGAACCCAAGCGGACCTTGGCGTACCATCTTGCGCTTGTGATCAATGATTCCTCTTCTGTTCTCCAGCACAAGTTCCTTGTCCACCATATCTTGGAAGTTCGCAAAATCCCGAGCTTCCAGAGCATAAGCAAGACCATCATTCAAGCCATTAATAAAGCAATACGGCATCTTCTCATCTGTATTCACCTCATCAGGAGCATAGCGCAAAAGCTGGGTGAAACGAGTGACATACTCGTTCACAGACCTAGATCCTTGCTTCAAGTCTTGGAATTCCTTCTTCTTGAATTTCATCACACCCAAAGGCATATGGTGTGACCTAAAGCTGTTATGAAACTCCTGCCAATTGATGCTTTCTAGCTCTTCATGAGCCTCCACATATGCATCCCACCAATCAACAGCGGGACCCTCAAGCTGGTGAGAAGCAAAGAGAACCTTCTCACGATTGTTGCATTGCACCACTTGCAACTTCTTCTCAATAGTCTTCAGCCAATCATCAGCATCCATAGGCTCCACAGAATGAGAGAAAGTGGGAGGCTTGGTCCTCTGAAATTCTCCAAACTTGTCTCTAGGTGGTGAAGGTGACTGATTATGACCCTGCTGCATTTGCATAATGTTCTGCTGCATAGTGTGAAGAAGCTGAGACTGCATAGCAAGAATTTGCTCCATAGTTGGAGGAGGAGGTGGTGGTGGCGGATCCTCATTGTTGCGCCTAGTGTTCACCATCTGCTGATAATTCTGATAAGATCAATAAAGAGTTGGATGGATAGGAATATGATAGATTTTCCAACATTAACCCAAATCTTTAGCTCTAATAAGAAATAATTTTTGAAAAACAAACAAATTTTTCACTCAAGCAAAGATCCAAATCAAACATGGCACACCATACCAAAACATAGCAGATAAGCTGGATAGAGCTAAACAAAACTAACAAACTTATAACTCTATAAGGGAAGACCTTAGAAAGTAGATCATACCATCTATCAAATTTTGGAAAAGTATTAAATAGAAATGAAGGAAAGACAAGAAAGCCAATGGAAGGGATAAGTAAGCAAGAGATTATAATTTATATCAAAAATAGTTTTGTTAAAAACCTAAAAACGACCATTTCTAACTATGATTGTGTCCTACAGTCGACATGGCTCTGATACCACTCTAACACACTCGGTTTTAAGATCAAAACTGAATGCTTCTGTATACATGCCTAGGATCAAGTTGTCATGTATACAGGACAAAAGTGAAATAACAGTAAAACCAATGTCATTATTATTAATATCTTGAATCATTATACATAGCATGGATTACATCAAGCATAAAAGAAAATAGCGGAAGGCTCCATAACGCCACAGGCAGTCCACCGGGGGTCACACTCCTAGTCGAAGTAGTCCTCGTCGGCGTAGTCCATCTCGCCAGCGTCGTCTAAGCAGCAGTAATATAGCAACAACAAAACAGGGAAAACTAAAACGCGTGAGTACATAAAGTACTCAGCAAGTGGGGGAAAGTATGACATGAAGGCTAAAACAAGAACAGGCTAGACACAGGTTTATAGCACTACGCAGCCTTAGCCTATGACTCTAAGCATCCTATTTACTAGGTGAAAAGCCCAACAGGTTAACCACTTGTCCAACACTATCGGTTACCCACCGATAGCAAAAACTTATGAGTTACCCACTCATACCAGAACACTACAGGTTACCCACCTGCGGTACCATCCAAAACCAATTACCCACCAGATCCACCCAAATCTGGTTACCCACCAGATTGCCCCAAGTATCCATCTAATCGTGCGAGGATCCAGGCCGCTCTTGATTGTGAGCACGGCTGTTATAACAGTTTTACACTCCGCAGAGGTTGCACAACTTTACCCATAGGTTGATGATTCCATCACTATTCAGTGACTAAAGTCTCCTTGTTGCCAACACACTACCGTAGACGTGAGGCCAAGAGATCACCACATAGTCTTTGAAAGCACTCCCCAGCTTGCAAAACGTCCACGCTAAGGCTTCACCGTCATGGGATTAACCATCCCTACAGAAGACCCCTCTAGCGCCGTGGCTAGAAGTAACCCTTCATCACCTGAGGCCAAAAGTAACCCTCTCGTCCTCCTTCCTCGAACGCCCGCAAAAACTGGGAAGACATCTATTACTAAACCACGCCTACCCATATCAGCCCTGTGCTTTGTGCTGTTTTCCTGGGTAGCCGCTCCACGAATTTGGTTCGTATGACCACAAGCAGACACTACCACAAACTAGACAGTACATTACCCGTACATTGTGCATACCCGCACCATCCTCAACATCCTCCTGCTTGGGTCATCTAAATTACCCAAATGATAATTAGGTTCAAGTGAAGATTAGTCAAGTTTATTATTATTCAATTTTAATTCCCCATAGTACTGCACTAGCATGACGTACCCAAAATCCCATTCCCTCAATCATAACCGAGGCGACAAGGAATAAAAAGGAAGGATATATGACACGGGATTCAAATTTAGACAAGCATGCCTGAAAATAAACTAATCCTTAATAGGTACAATATGGTCAAGGACACTTGCCGTGTTCTCCTGCTAGCTGCTGCTCAAACTCAAAGTTCTGGAAATTCTGGAAGTGCTCCTCGTCTAATATCGATAAATTCGGAAAAGTAAAACACAAACAAATTAGGAACAGTACACCAAACATTTCCTAATGACTATGAAAACAGTACCAAATGATAGTCCGCGTTCGTACGATTCCGTGAGCGCAAAAATCACCTAAATCAGAGTTACGGTTAAAAAGTTACACAAGTTTAAAGTTCTAGGGGCTAAAAGGTAAAAACAGTAAGGTTTAGGGACCTATTTGTAATTTTATAAAATTATAGGGACTAAAGTGTAAATTATTAGGACTGAAAAATAATTACTAAAAAGTATAAGGTTGTTTTTGCAAAATTTTAGGACCTAAACATAATTATTATTAAGTGCAGGGGCCTAAGTGTAAAAAGACAGGGCTAAAAATATAATTAAATAACTACAAGGGTGTTTCTATAAAATTCCAGGGTCAAAATAATATTTACAAAAATATTAGGGGCTAAAATATAAATTACTAATAGTTCTGCAGAAAAATTTGGATTAAATTCTAATTAGATAAAAGATCAGGGGCCTAGGTGCAAAACTGGCATTTTCCTGGATTTATCTCAAATTAATTTAAAGTCTAAAAGGGTGTGGGCCGGGTCCACGGGGTCCATGGACAAGCGAGAGGCTCTGGTCTATGGTCCATAGTGGACCAGGAACTTACCCTTTCGGTGTGATTTAATCACGGCCGTAGATAGCAAAACATGCTGCTCTTAGCGCTCCGACGTAACAGGCGCTTGCCGGTGACGAGGTTAGGTGGTGACGAGCTTGGAGCTCGGCTGGAATGCAGTTCCTAGTGCAAAGAAGTGGCGCGGTCGGTTGTGGCGGGGTGCTCGTGCTCCTGCGCACGAAGGAGAGTGGTCAAGCGACGCTAGGTGGCGGGAAATTGTGGAAAAGCGCACAGTGGTGCTGCTCACTGTAGACGGGGAAGGAGGTCTTCGACAGCTATGTTTTAGCGAGAGAGGGTGGCCGGGATTTGCACGGAGAAAATGGTGGACGCAGGGGGTATCACAAAGCTATTTTTTGTAGGGGCAGAGGAGGTGGGAGCCGAGCGGACTGGAGCTCGCCGTCCATCAATGGTCGTTGTGGCTATTTATGTAGGCTAGTGCGCCTGAGATTGTGGTTAATGCCGTTTATGGCTAGGAAGTGGGGAGAGGAGATGTCACATCTGTTTGTGTACTCGGTGCGCTGGTTTGGTAGCTGAAGAGGCGGCAAATGGAGCAGCAACGACGATTCCTTGCGGTAGTGCTCGAGTGGAAGGAGGAAGACGAAGCTCCCTGTTTCGTCAGCTGGGCTAGGTTGCACGCCTATGGCCCAGCAAGGCCCAGCAAGCTAGAAAATGCCAGGACTAGTGGCCTGGTTCGGTTAGGCCAAGGCAGGTTAAAAGAAAAAAAGAGAGAAGACAAGGAAGGGGGAAGAAAGGGAAATGGGCCACGGGGTGGAGTTTTGGCCCAGCGTCCAGGGCAGGCTGGAAGGAAAGGAAAGGAGAGAAAACATATGGGCATCGGTTGGGGTTTTAGTCCAGGAGGCCAGGTAAGTTTTTCCCTTCTCCTTTCCTTTTCTAATTTCTTTTATATTTCTATTTTTTACTTCCAAAATAAATCTAAATCAATTTCTACTTGATTTTTAAAACAAATAAACACCCGATTAAAAAAAATACCGAATGCATTTCTACTCCAGCATGTATGCACAATACAAATTTATTTTTCTTAATTCAATAAATCAGAAAATAAGCTTTTTAGTTAAAGAAAGAAAAAAAATATTAGCACCCTAATTAAAATAGGAAAATTAATAATTTTCAAAATATGATAAAATAGGGTGTCACAAACCTACCCCCCTTAGGATGAATCTCGCCCTCGAGATTCGGGCTGATCGGAAAAGAAGTCTAGAAAATCTGCCTTGAGTTGATCTTCTTGCTCCCAAGTGGCTTCCTCTTCCGAATGTTTGCTCCATTGTACTTTGCACATCCGGTACTTCTTGTTTCTCGTGAGACTCTCTATTATTTCCAGAATCTTGACGGGGTACTCTTGATATGTAAGATCTTCGCTAATGTCCAACTGCTCTAAAGGCATTTGCTCCTCTGGAACTCGGAGGCACTTTCGCAACTGTGAGACGTGGAAAACATCGTGCACATCCGACAGCTGTGGTGGCAGTTCCAACTGATAAGCCACTTCACCTCTTTTCTCTATGATCTTGAATGGACCAATGTATCGTGGTGCGAGTTTTCCTCTGACCTTGAATCGACGGAATCCTCTCATGGGAGATACTTTGAGATAGACATAATCACCAACATCAAAGCTCAAGTCTCTTCTTCTATGATCGGCATAGCTCTTCTATCTAGAATGTGCCAGCTTCAAATTCTCTCTAACAAGATGAACTTGTCTTTCAGCATCACGGAGAATTTCTGCCCAAAGACTTGATTCTCACCAGTCTCATTCCAGAACAAAGGAGTTCGACATTTACGTCCGTATAAGAACTCAAATGGAGACATCTTCAATCTTTCCTGATAGCTGTTGTTGTAGGAAAACTCTACATATGGTAGACATTTTTCCCAACTCTTGCTATCCTTGAGTGCACATGCTCTCAACATATCGTCAAGAATTTGATTCCCTCTTTCCGTCTATCCATCCGTCTGGGGATGATAGGCTGAGCTAAAATTCAACCTTGTATCCATGCACTCATGCAACTTTTCCCAAAACTTTGAGGTGAATTGAGTTCCTCTATTAGACACTATCTTCTTGGGTACTCCATGCAAGCATACTATCTCGGAAATATACAACTTTGCAAGTTTGGGTCCGATATATGTGGTCTTGACAGGGATGAAATGAGCAACCTTGGTCAAACGATCCACAATAACCCATATAGAATCATAACCAGCTTGTGTCCTAGGTAATCCTACAATGAAATCCATACAAATTTCTTCCCATTTCCATTTTGGTATCTTCAAGGGTTGCAAGAGTCCTGCAGGTCGTTGACGTTCTGCCTTGACTCATTGACAAGTGTCACAGAGTGCAACATGTTCACCTACAGCTCTCTTCATTCCGTACCACCAGTATCGACTCTTGAGGTCATGATACATCTTGGTACTTCCTGGATGAATGGAGTAAGCTAAATCATGGGCTTCTCTTAATATCAACTCCTTGATCTCCTTGATATCAGGCACACATAACCTCTTCTTATACCATAAAGTTCCTTGATCATCTACTGTGAATCTTGGAGCTTTGTTCTTCTCAATGAGTTGCTTGATTTCTTGGACCTTAGCATCTTCAAGTTGTCCTTTACGAATGTCATGCTCCAGAGTTGAGTCAACTTCCATTGCAATGACTTCTGTGTTGGATACCCATCCCAGGTTAAGCTTCTGAAATTCTTCACAGAATTCAGGTAGTAACTCTCGTGTTGATAGCATGTTGAGATAAGACCTTCTGCTCAATGCGTCCGCTACAACATTTGCTTTGCCTGGATGGTAGTTGATTCCAAGATCATAATCTTTGATGAGTTCCAACCATCTTTGCTGCCTGAGGTTCAAGTCTAGCTGGGTGAATATTTACTTCAAACTCTTGTGGTCTGAATATATCTCACACCTTTTTCCAATGATGTAGTGTCTCTAGATCTTGAGAGCATAAACCACTGCGGCTAACTCCAAGTCATGGGTTGGATATTTCTCCTTATGCTTCCTCAATTGCCTTGAAGCATAGGATATAACATGGCCTTCTTGCATGAGCACACATCCCAAACCTTGTCCTGAAGCATCACAACAGATTGAGAATGGCTTCTCCATGTTAGGCATGGTTAGGACAGGTGCTGAGGTAAGTCTTTTCTTCAATTCTTGGAAGTTGTCTTCACATTTTGGTGTCCACTCGAAAGCCTTTCCTTTTTCTAGCAGCTCAGTCATGGACTTGGCTATCTTGGAAAATCCCTCAATGAATCTTCTATAGTATCTTGCTAGTCCAAGAAAACTTCTGATGTCTGTAACATTCCGGGGTGTATTCCAACTCAACACATCTTTAACCTTGCTGGGGTCCACAGACACTCCTCCTTTAGATATAATATGACCAAGAAATGAGACTTCCTTCAACCAGAAATCACATTTACTAAGCTTGGCATATAGCTGATTTTGTCTTAGCTTTTGCAATACTAGACGAAGATGTTCTTCATGTTCCTCCTCATTCTTTGAGAAAGTAAGGATGTCATCAATGAACACCACAACAAACTTGTCCAAATACTCCATGAAAACCTTGTTCATTAGATACATGAAGTAGGCATGAGCATTGGTCAATCCAAAGGACATAACCGTATACTCATATAAGCCATAACGAGTGATGAAAGTGGTCTTGGGCATGTCAGTTGCCCTGATCTTTAATTGATGATATCCCGACCGGAGATCAATCTTGGAGAAAACACATGCTCCTTTAAGATGATCAAACAAGTCATCAATCCTAGGCAAGGGGTACTTGTTCTTGATGGTGACCTCATTGAGAGAACGACAGTCAACACACATCCTCTGAGTACCATCCTTCTTGGGAACAAAGATAACAGGGGCTCCCCATGGAGATGCACTAGGATGGATATAACCCTTGCCTAACAACTCTTGGAGTTGTTCCTTAAGTTCAGCTAATTGGTTAGCAGCCATTCTATATGGTCTCTTAAAAATAGGAGCAGTACCAGGGACTAATTCAATGACGAACTTGATGTCACAGTCTGGTGGCATACCTGGTAATTCTTCTGGAAAAGCATCGGGAAACTCATTGACAATCCTGAAGTCTTCAATCGAGGTAGCATCAAGTTGATTCAACACAATGCGATTGGTTGCTCCTTTGCTAGTGATGAGTGATTAGGCCACATACTCCAATTCCTTTCCAGTAGCGTCTATAAGCTTGACTGCCTTCTTAGCACAATCAATAAGTCCCTTATGCTTGCTTAGCCAATCCATGCCAAGGATCACATCAATTCCTTTAGACTCAAGGACTATGAGATTTGCAGAAAAATCTACCCCCCTTATATTAAGGTTCACCTTAGGACAGACATGCTTTGCATTCATCTCTCCACCTGGGGAACTAACAATCATTCTATTCTTTAGCATAGCTATGGGAAGATTGTGTTTTTGAACATAACTAGCAGATATGAATGAATGAGATGCTCTAGAATCAAATAACACAACTGCATTATTATCATTAACAAGGAACATACCCAGAACAACATCCGGAGCTTCCTGAGCATCCTCAACAGCAACATGATTGACACGAGCATGAGCACGATTCTACCTTGCGGGAGATGCTGCAGAATTAGCATTACGGTTTGGAGTAGAGCTTGCACCCTGAACTGGAGTCTGATTTGCGCGCTTCTGGGGACACCTGTTAGCATAGTGTCCCATCTGACCACAGTGGAAACAAGCACCATTACCACTAGTGTTCTGAGCAGGAGTTCCCCTCTGAGGGGTTTGCTGAGCGGTACGAGGTGTCTGAAGGTTGGGATACTAGATCTGACACTGAGGAGTACTGAAACCCTGACCAGTTGGTTGAGACCTCGGTTGGCCACTCTACTGTCCAGGGTGGAATGCAGGTCCCGACGATGAAGAACCCAAGCGGACCTTGGCGTACCATCTTGCGCTTGTGATCAATGATTCCTCTTCTGTTCTCCAGCACAAGTTCCTTGTCCACCATATCTTGGAAGTTCGCAAAATCCCGAGCTTCCAGAGCATAAGCAAGACCATCATTCAAGCCATTAATAAAGCAATACGGCATCTTCTCATCTGTATTCACCTCATCAGGAGCATAGCGCAAAAGCTGGGTGAAACGAGTGACATACTCGTTCACAGACCTAGATCCTTGCTTCAAGTCTTGGAATTCCTTCTTCTTGAATTTCATCACACCCAAAGGCATATGGTGTGACCTAAAGCTGTTATGAAACTCCTGCCAATTGATGCTTTCTAGCTCTTCATGAGCCTCCACATATGCATCCCACCAATCAACAGCGGGACCCTCAAGCTGGTGAGAAGCAAAGAGAACCTTCTCACGATTGTTGCATTGCACCACTTGCAACTTCTTCTCAATAGTCTTCAGCCAATCATCAGCATCCATAGGCTCCACAGAATGAGAGAAAGTGGGAGGCTTGGTCCTCTGAAATTCTCCAAACTTGTCTCTAGGTGGTGAAGGTGACTGATTATGACCCTGCTGCATTTGCATAATGTTCTGCTGCATAGTGTGAAGAAGCTGAGACTGCATAGCAAGAATTTGCTCCATAGTTGGAGGAGGAGGTGGTGGTGGCGGATCCTCATTGTTGCGCCTAGTGTTCACCATCTGCTGATAATTCTGATAAGATCAATAAAGAGTTGGATGGATAGGAATATGATAGATTTTCCAACATTAACCCAAATCTTTAGCTCTAATAAGAAATAATTTTTGAAAAACAAACAAATTTTTCACTCAAGCAAAGATCCAAATCAAACATGGCACACCATACCAAAACATAGCAGATAAGCTGGATAGAGCTAAACAAAACTAACAAACTTATAACTCTATAAGGGAAGACCTTAGAAAGTAGATCATACCATCTATCAAATTTTGGAAAAGTATTAAATAGAAATGAAGGAAAGACAAGAAAGCCAATGGAAGGGATAAGTAAGCAAGAGATTATAATTTATATCAAAAATAGTTTTGTTAAAAACCTAAAAACGACCATTTCTAACTATGATTGTGTCCTACAGTCGACATGGCTCTGATACCACTCTAACACACTCGGTTTTAAGATCAAAACTGAATGCTTCTGTATACATGCCTAGGATCAAGTTGTCATGTATACAGGACAAAAGTGAAATAACAGTAAAACCAATGTCATTATTATTAATATCTTGAATCATTATACATAGCATGGATTACATCAAGCATAAAAGAAAATAGCGGAAGGCTCCATAACGCCACAGGCAGTCCACCGGGGGTCACACTCCTAGTCGAAGTAGTCCTCGTCGGCGTAGTCCATCTCGCCAGCGTCGTCTAAGCAGCAGTAATATAGCAACAACAAAACAGGGAAAACTAAAACGCGTGAGTACATAAAGTACTCAGCAAGTGGGGGAAAGTATGACATGAAGGCTAAAACAAGAACAGGCTAGACACAGGTTTATAGCACTACGCAGCCTTAGCCTATGACTCTAAGCATCCTATTTACTAGGTGAAAAGCCCAACAGGTTAACCACTTGTCCAACACTATCGGTTACCCACCGATAGCAAAAACTTATGAGTTACCCACTCATACCAGAACACTACAGGTTACCCACCTGCGGTACCATCCAAAACCAATTACCCACCAGATCCACCCAAATCTGGTTACCCACCAGATTGCCCCAAGTATCCATCTAATCGTGCGAGGATCCAGGCCGCTCTTGATCATGAGCACGGCTGTTATAACAGTTTTACACTCCGCAGAGGTTGCACAACTTTACCCATAGGTTGATGATTCCATCACTATTCAGTGACTAAAGTCTCCTTGTTGCCAACACACTACCGTAGACGTGAGGCCAAGAGATCACCACATAGTCTTTGAAAGCACTCCCCAGCTTGCAAAACGTCCACACTAAGGCTTCACCGGCATGGGATTAACCATCCCTACAGAAGACCCCTCTAGCGCCGTGGCTAGAAGTAACCCTTCATCACCTGAGGCCAAAAGTAACCCTCTCGTCCTCCTTCCTCGAACGCCCGCAAAAACTGGGAAGACATCTATTACTAAACCACGCCTACCCATATCAGCCCTGTGCTTTGTGCTGTTTTCCTGGGTAGCCGCTCCACGAATTTGGTTCGTATGACCACAAGCAGACACTACCACAAACTAGACAGTACATTACCCGTACATTGTGCATACCCGCACCATCCTCAACATCCTCCTGCTTGGGTCATCTAAATTACCCAAATGATAATTAGGTTCAAGTGAAGATTAGTCAAGTTTATTATTATTCAATTTTAATTCCCCATAGTACTGCACTAGCATGACGTACCCAAAATCCCATTCCCTCAATCATAACCGAGGCGACAAGGAATAAAAAGGAAGGATATATGACACGGGATTCAAATTTAGACAAGCATGCATGAAAATAAACTAATCCTTAATAGGTACAATATGGTCAAGGACACTTGCCGTGTTCTCCTGCTAGCTGCTGCTCAAACTCAAAGTTCTGGAAATTCTGGAAGTGCTTCTCGTCTAATATCGATAAATTCGGAAAAGTAAAACACAAACAAATTAGGAACAGTACACCAAACATTTCCTAATGACTATGAAAACAGTACCAAAAGATAGTCCGCGTTCGTACGATTCCGTGAGCGCAAAAATCACCTAAATCAGAGTTACGGTTAAAAAGTTACACAAGTTTAAAGTTCTAGGGGCTAAAAGGTAAAAACAGTAAGGTTTAGGGACCTATTTGTAATTTTATAAAATTATAGGGATTAAAGTGTAAATTATTAGGACTGAAAAATAATTACTAAAAAGTATAAGGTTGTTTTTGCAAAATTTTAGGACCTAAACATAATTATTATTAAGTGCAGGGGCCTAAGTGTAAAAAGACAGGGCTAAAAATATAATTAAATAACTACAAGGGTGTTTCTATAAAATTCCAGGGTCAAAATAATATTTACAAAAATATTAGGGGCTAAAATATAAATAACTAACAGTTCTGCAGAAAAATTTGGATTAAATTCTAATTAGATAAAAGATCAGGGGCCTAGGTGCAAAACTGGCATTTTCCTGGATTTATCTCAAATTAATTTAAAGGCTAAAAGGGTGTGGGCCGGGTCCACGGGGTCCATGGACAAGCGAGAGGCTCTGGTCTATGGTCCATAGTGGACCAGGAACTTACCCTTTCGGGGTGATTTAATCACGGCCGTAGATAGCAAAACAGGCAGCTCTTAGCGCTCCGACGTAACAGGCGATTGCCGGTGACGAGGTGAGGTGGTGGCGAGCTTGGAGCTCGGCTGGAATGCAGTTCCTAGTGCAAAGAAGCGGCGCGGTCGGTTGTGGCGGGGTGCTCGTGCTCCAGCGCACGAAGGAGAGGGGTCAGGCGACGCTAGGTGGCGGGAAAATAGTGGAAAAGCGCACAGTGGTTCTGCTCTCTGTAGACGGGGAAGGAGGACTTCTACAGCTATGTTTTAGCGAGAGAGGGTGGCCGAGATTTGCACGGAGAAAATGGTGGACGCAGGGGGTATCACAGAGCTATTTTTATAGGGGCAGAGGAGCTGGGAGCCGAGCGAACTGGAGCTCGCCGTCCATCAATGGCCGTTGTGGCTATTTATGTAGGCTAGTGCGCCTGAGATTGTGGTTAATGCCATTTATGGCTAGGAAGTGGGGAGAGGAGATGTCACGTCCGTTTGTGTACTCGGTGCGTTGGTTTGGTAGCTGAAGAGGCGGCAAACGGAGCGGCAACGAGGATTCCTTGCGGTGGTGCTTGAGTGGCAGGAGGAAGACGAAGCTCCCTGTTTTGTCAGCTGGGCTAGGTCGCACGCCTATGGGCCAGCAAGGCCCAGGAAGCTAGAAAATGCCAGGACTAGTGGCCTGGTTCGGTTAGGCCAAGGCAGGTTAAAAGAAAAAAAGAGAGAAGACAAGGAAGGGGGAAGAAAGGGAAATGGGCCACAAGGTGGAGTTTTGGCCCAGCGTCCAGGGCAGGCTGGAAGGAAAGGAAAGGAGAGAAAACATATGGGCATCGGTTGGGGTTTTAGTCCAGGAGGCCAGGTAAGTTTTTCTCTTCTCCTTTCCTTTTCTAATTTCTTTTATATTTCTATTTTTTACTTCTAAAATAAATCTAAATCAATTTCTACTTGATTTTTAAAACAAATAAACACCCGATTAAAAAAAAATACCGAATGCATTTCTACTCCAGCATGTATGCACAATACAAATTTATTTTTCTTAATTCAATAAATCAGAAAATAAGCTTTTTAGTTAAAGAAAGAAAAAAAAAATATTAGCACCCTAATTAAAATAGGAAAATTAATAATTTTCAAAATATGATAAAATAGGGTGTCACAAACCTACCCCCTTAGGATGAATCTCGCCCTCGAGACTCGGGCTGATCAGAAAAGAAGTCTAGAAAATCTGCCTTGAGTTGATCTTCTTGCTCCCAAGTGGCTTCCTCTTCCGAATGTTTGCTCCATTGTACTTTGCACATCCGGTACTTCTTGTTTCTCGTGAGACTCTCTATTATTTCCAGAATCTTGACGGGGTACTCTTGATATGTAAGATCTTCGCTAATGTCCAACTGCTCTAAAGGCATTTGCTCCTCTGGAACTCGGAGGCACTTTCGCAACTGTGAGACGTGGAAAACATCGTGCACATCCGACAGCTGTGGTGGCAGTTCCAACTGATAAGCCACTTCACCTCTTTTCTCTATGATCTTGAATGGACCAATGTATCGTGGTGCGAGTTTTCCTCTGACCTTGAATCGACGGAATCCTCTCATGGGAGATACTTTGAGATAGACATAATCACCAACATCAAAGCTCAAGTCTCTTCTTCTATGATCGGCATAGCTCTTCTATCTAGAATGTGCCAGCTTCAAATTCTCTCTAACAAGATGAACTTGTCTTTCAGCATCACGGAGAATTTCTGCCCAAAGACTTGATTCTCACCAGTCTCATTCCAGAACAAAGGAGTTCGACATTTACGTCCGTATAAGAACTCAAATGGAGACATCTTCAATCTTTCCTGATAGCTGTTGTTGTAGGAAAACTCTACATATGGTAGACATTTTTCCCAACTCTTGCTATCCTTGAGTGCACATGCTCTCAACATATCGTCAAGAATTTGATTCCCTCTTTCCGTCTGTCCATCCGTCTGGGGATGATAGGCTGAGCTAAAATTCAACCTTGTATCCATGCACTCATGCAACTTTTCCCAAAACTTTGAGGTGAATTGAGTTCCTCTATTAGACACTATCTTCTTGGGTACTCCATGCAAGCATACTATCTCGGAAATATACAACTTTGCAAGTTTGGGTCCGATATATGTGGTCTTGACAGGGATGAAATGAGCAACCTTGGTCAAACGATCCACAATAACCCATATAGAATCATAACCAGCTTGTGTCCTAGGTAATCCTACAATGAAATCCATACAAATTTCTTCCCATTTCCATTTTGGTATCTTCAAGGGTTGCAAGAGTCCTGCAGGTCGTTGACGTTCTGCCTTGACTCATTGACAAGTGTCACAGAGTGCAACATGTTCACCTACAGCTCTCTTCATTCCGTACCACCAGTATCGACTCTTGAGGTCATGATACATCTTGGTACTTCCTGGATGAATGGAGTAAGCTAAATCATGGGCTTCTCTTAATATCAACTCCTTGATCTCCTTGATATCAGGCACACATAACCTCTTCTTATACCATAAAGTTCCTTGATCATCTACTGTGAATCTTGGAGCTTTGTTCTTCTCAATGAGTTGCTTGATTTCTTGGACCTTAGCATCTTCAAGTTGTCCTTTACGAATGTCATGCTCCAGAGTTGAGTCAACTTCCATTGCAATGACTTCTGTGTTGGATACCCATCCCAGGTTAAGCTTCTGAAATTCTTCACAGAATTCAGGTAGTAACTCTCGTGTTGATAGCATGTTGAGATAAGACCTTCTGCTCAATGCGTCCGCTACAACATTTGCTTTGCCTGGATGGTAGTTGATTCCAAGATCATAATCTTTGATGAGTTCCAACCATCTTTGCTGCCTGAGGTTCAAGTCTAGCTGGGTGAATATATACTTCAAACTCTTGTGGTCTGAATATATCTCACACCTTTTTCCAATGATGTAGTGTCTCTAGATCTTGAGAGCATAAACCACTGCGGCTAACTCCAAGTCATGGGTTGGATATTTCTCCTTATGCTTCCTTAATTGCCTTGAAGCATAGGATATAACATGGCCTTCTTGCATGAGCACACATCCCAAACCTTGTCCTGAAGCATCACAACAGATTGAGAATGGCTTCTCCATGTTAGGCATGGTTAGGACAGGTGCTGAGGTAAGTCTTTTCTTCAATTCTTGGAAGTTGTCTTCACATTTTGGTGTCCACTCGAAAGCCTTTCCTTTTTCTAGCAGCTCAGTCATGGACTTGGCTATCTTGGAAAATCCCTCAATGAATCTTCTATAGTATCTTGCTAGTCCAAGAAAACTTCTGATGTCTGTAACATTCCGGGGTGTATTCCAACTCAACACATCTTTAACCTTGCTGGGGTCCACAGACACTCCTCCTTTAGAGATAATATGACCAAGAAATGAGACTTCCTTCAACCAGAAATCACATTTACTAAGCTTGGCATATAGCTGATTTTGTCTTAGCTTTTGCAATACTAGACGAAGATGTTCTTCATGTTCCTCCTCATTCTTTGAGAAAGTAAGGATGTCATCAATGAACACCACAACAAACTTGTCCAAATACTCCATGAAAACCTTGTTCATTAGATACATGAAGTAGGCATGAGCATTGGTCAATCCAGAGGACATAACCGTATACTCATATAAGCCATAACGAGTGATGAAAGTGGTCTTGGGCATGTCAGTTGCCCTGATCTTTAATTGATGATATCCCGACCGGAGATCAATCTTGGAGAAAACACATGCTCCTTTAAGATGATCAAACAAGTCATCAATCCTAGGCAAGGGGTACTTGTTCTTGATGGTGACCTCATTGAGAGAACGACAGTCAACACACATCCTCTGAGTACCATCCTTCTTGGGAACAAAGATAACAGGGGCTCCCCATGGAGATGCACTAGGATGGATATAACCCTTGCCTAACAACTCTTGGAGTTGTTCCTTAAGTTCAACTAATTGGTTAGCAGCCATTCTATATGGTCTCTTAAAAATAGGAGCAGTACCAGGGACTAATTCAATGACGAACTTGATGTCACAGTCTGGTGGCATACCTGGTAATTCTTCTGGAAAAGCATCGGGAAACTCATTGACAATCCTGAAGTCTTCAATCGAAGTAGCATCAAGTTGATTCAACACAATGCGATTGGTTGCTCCTTTGCTAGTGATGAGTGATTAGGCCACATACTCCAATTCCTTTCCAGTAGCGTCTATAAGCTTGACTGCCTTCTTAGCACAATCAATAAGTCCCTTATGCTTGCTTAGCCAATCCATGCCAAGGATCACATCAATTCCTTTAGACTCAAGGACTATGAGATTTGCAGAAAAATCTACCCCCCTTATATTAAGGTTCACCTTAGGACAGACATGCTTTGCATTCATCTCTCCACCTGGGGAACTAACAATCATTCTATTCTTTAGCATAGCTATGGGAAGATTGTGTTTTTGAACATAACTAGCAGATATGAATGAATGAGATGCTCTAGAATCAAATAACACAACTGCATTATTATCATTAACAAGGAACATACCCAGAACAACATCCGGAGCTTCCTGAGCATCCTCAACAGCAACATGATTGACACGAGCATGAGCACGATTCTACCTTGCGGGAGATGCTGCAGAATTAGCATTACGGTTTGGAGTAGAGCTTGCACCCTGAACTGGAGTCTGATTTGCGCGCTTCTGGGGACACCTGTTAGCATAGTGTCCCATCTGACCACAGTGGAAACAAGCACCATTACCACTAGTGTTCTGAGCAGGAGTTCCCCTCTGAGGGGTTTGCTGAGCGGTACGAGGTGTCTGAAGGTTGGGATGCTAGATCTGACACTGAGGAGTACTGAAACCCTGACCAGTTGGTTGAGACCTCGGTTGGCCACTCTACTGTCCAGGGTGGAATGCAGGTCCCGACGATGAAGAACCCAAGCGGACCTTGGCGTACCATCTTGCGCTTGTGATCAATGATTCCTCTTCTGTTCTCCAGCACAAGTTCCTTGTCCACCATATCTTGGAAGTTCGCAAAATCCCGAGCTTCCAGAGCATAAGCAAGACCATCATTCAAGCCATTAATAAAGCAATACGGCTTCTTCTCATCTGTATTCACCTCATCAGGAGCATAGCGCAAAAGCTGGGTGAAACGAGTGACATACTCGTTCACAGACCTAGATCCTTGCTTCAAGTCTTGGAATTCCTTCTTCTTGAATTTCATCACACCCAAAGGCATATGGTGTGACCTAAAGCTGTTATGAAACTCCTGCCAATTGATGCTTTCTAGCTCTTCATGAGCCTCCACATATGCATCCCACCAATCAACAGCGGGACCCTCAAGCTGGTGAGAAGCAAAGAGAACCTTCTCACAATTGTTGCATTGCACCACTTGCAACTTCTTCTCAATAGTCTTCAGCCAATCATCAGCATCCATAGGCTCCACAGAATGAGAGAAAGTGGGAGGCTTGGTCCTCTGAAATTCTCCAAACTTGTCTCTAGGTGGTGAAGGTGACTGATTATGACCCTGCTGCATTTGCATAATGTTCTGCTGCATAGTGTGAAGAAGCTGAGACTGCATAGCAAGAATTTGCTCCATAGTTGGAGGAGGAGGTGGTGGTGGCGGATCCTCATTGTTGCGCCTAGTGTTCACCATCTGCTGATAATTCTGATAAGATCAATAAAGAGTTGGATGGATAGGAATATGATAGATTTTCCAATATTAACCCAAATCTTTAGCTCTAATAAGAAATAATTTTTGAAAAACAAACAAATTTTTCACTCAAGCAAAGATCCAAATCAAACATGGCACACCATACCAAAACATAGCAGATAAGCTGGATAGAGCTAAACAAAACTAACAAACTTATAACTCTATAAGGGAAGACCTTAGAAAGTAGATCATACCATCTATCAAATTTTGGAAAAGTATTAAATAGAAATGAAGGAAAGACAAGAAAGCCAATGGAAGGGATAAGTAAGCAAGAGATTATAATTTATATCAAAAATAGTTTTGTTAAAAACCTAAAAACGACCATTTCTAACTAGGATTGTGTCCTACAGTCGACATGGCTCTGATACCACTCTAACACACTCGGTTTTAAGATCAAAACTGAATGCTTCTGTATACATGCCTAGGATCAAGTTGTCATGTATACAGGACAAAAGTGAAATAACAGTAAAACCAATGTCATTATTATTAATATCTCGAATCATTATACATAGCATGGATTACATCAAGCATAAAAGAAAATAGCGGAAGGCTCCATAACGCCACAGGCAGTCCACCGGGGGTCACACTCCTAGTCGAAGTAGTCCTCGTCGGCGTAGTCCATCTCGCCAGCGTCGTCTAAGCAGCAGTAATATAGCAACAACAAAACAGGGAAAACTAAAACGCGTGAGTACATAAAGTACTCAGCAAGTGGGGGAAAGTATGACATGAAGGCTAAAACAAGAACAGGCTAGACACAGGTTTATAGCACTACGCAACCTTAGCCTATGACTCTAAGCATCCTATTTACTAGGTGAAAAGCCCAACAGGTTAACCACCTGTCCAACACTATCGGTTACCCACCGATAGCAAAAACTTATGAGTTACCCACTCATACCAGAACACTACAGGTTACCCACCTGCAGTACCATCCAAAACCAATTACCCACCAGATCCACCCAAATCTGGTTACCCACCAGATTGCCCCAAGTATCCATCTAATCGTGCGAGGATCCAGGCCGCTCTTGATCGTGAGCACGGCTGTTATAACAGTTTTACACTCCGCAGAGGTTGCACAACTTTACCCATAGGTTGATGATTCCATCACTATTCAGTGACTAAAGTCTCCTTGTTGCCAACACACTACCGTAGACGTGAGGCCAAGAGATCACCACATAGTCTTTGAAAGCACTCCCCAGCTTGCAAAACGTCCACGCTAAGGTTTCACCGCCGTGGGATAAACCATCCCTACAGAAGCCCCCTTTGGCGCCGTGGCTAGAAGTAACCCTTCATCACCTGAGGCTGAAAGTAACCCTCTCGTCCTCCTTCCTCGAACGCCCGCAAAAACTGTGAAGACATCTATTACTAAACCACGCCTACCCATATCAGCCCTGTGCTTTACGCTATTTTCCTGGGTAGCCGCTCCACAAATTTGGTTCGTATGACCACAAGCAGGCACTACCACAAACCAAATAGTACATTACCCGTATATTATGCATACCCGCACCATCCTCAACATCCTCCTGCTTGGGTCATCTAAATTACCCAAATGATAATTAGGTTCAAGTGAAGATTAGTCAAGTTTATTATTATCTAATTTTAATTCCCCATAGTATTGCACTAGCATGACGTACCCAAAATCCCATTCACTCAATCATAACCGAGGCGACAAGGGATAAAAAGGAAGGATATATGACATGGGATTCAAATTTAGACAAGCATGCATGAAAATAAACTAATCCTTAATAGGTACAATACACTCAAGGACAGTTGCCGTGTTCTCCTGCTGGCTGCTGCTCAAACTCAAAGTCCTGGAAATTCTGAAGATGCTTCTCGTCTAATATCGATAAATACCGGAAAAGTAAAACACAAAAAATTAGGAAAAGTACACCAAACATTTCCTGATGACTATGAAAACAGTACCAAAAGATAGTACGCGTTCTTACGGTTCTGTGAGCGCAAAAATCACCTAAATCGGAGTTACGGTTAAAAAGTTACGCTAGTTTAAAGTTCTAGGGGCTAAAAGGTAAAAACAACAAGGTTTAGGGACCTATTTGTAATTTTATAAAATTATAGGGACTAAAGTGTAAATTAGTAGGACTGAAAAATAATTACTGAAAAGTATAAGGTTGTTTTTGCAAAATTTTAGGACCTAAACATAATTATTATTAACTGCAGGGGCCTAAGTGTAAAAAGACAGAACTAAAAATATAATTAAATAAGGACAGGGGTGTTTCTATCAAATTTCAAGGTCAAAATAATATTTACAAAAATATTAGGGGCTAAAATATAAATTACTAACAGTTCTGCCGAAAAATTTGGATTAAATTCTAATTAGATGAAAGATCAGGGGCCTAGGTGCAAAACTGACATTTTCCTGGATTTATCTCGAATTAATTTAAAGGCTAAAAGGGTGTGGGCTGGGTCCACGGGGTCCATGGACAAGCGAGAGGCTCTGGTCTATGGTCCATAGTGGACCAGGAACTTACCCTTTCGGGGTGATTTAATCACGGCCGTAGATAGCAAAACAGGCAGCTCTTAGCGCTCCGATGTAACAGGCGATTGCCGGTGACGAGGTCGGGCGGCGGCGATCTTGGAGCTCGGCTGGGATGCAATTCCCAGTGCAAAGAAGCGGCGCGGTCGGTTGTGGCGGGGTGCTCGTGCTCCAGCGCACGAAGGAGAGGGGTCAGGCGACGCTAGGTGGCGGGAAAATAGTGGAAAAGCGCACAGTGGTTCTGCTCTCTGTAGACTGGGAAGGAGGACTTCTACAGCTATGTTTTAGCGAGAGAGGGTGGCCGAGATTTGCACGGAGAAAATGGTGGACGCAGGGGGTATCACAGAGCTATTTTTATAGGGGCAGAGGAGCTGGGAGCCGAGCGAACTGGAGCTCGCCGTCCATCAATGGCCGTTGTGGCTATTTATGTAGGCTAGTGCGCTTGAGATTGTGGTTAATGCCATTTATGGCTAGGAAGTGGGGAGAGGAGATGTCACGTCCGTTTGTGTACTCGGTGCGCTGGTTTGGTAGCTGAAGAGGCAGCAAACGGAGCGGCAACGAGGATTCCTTGCGGTGGTGCTTGAGTGGCAGGAGGAAGACGAAGCTCCCTGTTTTGTCAGCTGGGCTAGGTCGCACGCCTATGGGCCAGCAAGGCCCAGGAAGCTAGAAAATGCAGTGGCCTGGTTCGGTTAGGCCGATGTAACACCCTAGTGTCACTTTGCCCTAATGATGTATTATATCACTTAATTCACATGCTTAAGAGAAAAAAAATTTTGATGGACTTAAGATTAAATAAAAGATCAAAGATAAGATTAATTGAGCCCAAATAAATGGAAATCAAGGGAGATCACAAACCCAAGTATTTTCAGCAGAAGTGTACCAATATTTTTACATAATCATGATGGGCATATAAAAAGGGAATTTTAAGGAATTTACCATAATTTTTGGTAAAGAATTCCAGGAAAAGTCCTATACAAAAGTTGCTCCAATTATTATCCTACTTCACCATAAAACATTGCAGGCCAATCAGAATTCACGAAGGCCCCTAATTGACTCAGACAGTAAGTCTTCAAGGGAGAGGAAATTGGGTTTGACATTTCGTCAAACACCTACAGTGCCGGCGGGCCACCAGGCAGTGGCAGCGGCGTCCGGCGCCCATACCGCCGATGGGGGAAGTAGCTGGCCGGCCCGTCCTTCACCATTTACACCACTGTCCTCGCGCTTGATCGTGGCAGGCCGCCATTGCTCCCCCTACCTCGCCCTCTCAGTCGCGGTGCTCTCTCTCCTCGCCGCCAGCATTATCCGGAGGTCCGAGCGCGAGTGCTGGCACAAATCGCCTCTCCAGCAGCTGCTACTCACGCCGTGCAGTCCCCAGCAAGCTCTGCACGCCGCTAAGCCCTGCTACTCCTTTCTTCCCTGGCGAGCCATCCCCAAATTCGACGTGGCCCTATTTTCGACGGTCGGGATCGCCATGGCCGCTGCCGTCGACTGAGGTGAGCGCGGCTCGATTCCTCACGCCAGAGCAAGCACTGGACCATCTCGAAGCTCGCTGCTCACTCCTGACCCGTGCGGTGCAGTGTGCTCGCCGGATTCGGAAGCGGCCGAGTCGCCGGCGTCATCGCGCGGAGGGGGCTCACGGCGACAGCCCACCTCCGGCCAACCCAACGTCGAGACCACCCCCACCAAGCATCACGGCCTCAAGGTGATACCTCTAGACCCTTCGCTTTGCCTTATCTTGCTCCGTGTGAGGTGCTTGCCGCCGGCCTTGGTGGCGCCGCACCGCCGCTCGTCGCCGGCGAGGCTCCAGAGACCCCTGCGCTTGCCACCACCACCCACCGAACCCTAGCAAGCCCCTCGTCGCGTATAGCAGCATGAAGCCCCGATTCCCACTTCCGATCGCCGCCGGCAGGCCAGCCATGCCGTAGCGCCGCCGCGCGCGCGGCTCTGTTTGAAATTGTGCCAATGGCAATCTTGTAAATAACTCGAAGTTTCAAAGAATTCCAGGAAAATGGTTAAATTTGTAAAATCCATATCTAGAATTTTAGAGCTGCAAAAATAGCAAAATAAATTTTTCTAGAATCCTTATGTTGTCCTCTTTGCCATGGTTAGCATGAAGTTTAGGATTTGGAGATAAATTTGGAAGAATTTAATTCAAAACAAACAACCGTTGTAAAGCAATTAAATTCATAATTAATTCTATAAAAATGATTAAATCACAAAAATTGGCATGCACACTCCTCATGGCATATGTGACCCACATACAAGTGGCCATACTGAATTTATGCATATTTTCATGATTATATGCATTTCTTGCATTTTAGGTATATGAATTTATATGACTTAATGGCATAGAAATTTACTCTGAGAAATTCCATACATGCTTATTATGCTTTTATATGTTACTGTAAAAATCCATGTAATTAATTTCCACTTAGAACTATTTTAGTTAATTCAACCTTGCTAATCTCAATATTATCCTTAACAATTGCATAATTGTCACTTTGGCTTATATGTTTAAGAACATCCTCTCTGAACTTTTGCCCTAGCAATGCATTTTATGCTTAACCTCATCATGTAGTGCAGTAGAGTACTCAATGGTACCATGCTCATATTTAAAAGTCTATAAATGCTATAGTTATAGTGATAACTACAATATTTCTTCTAATTAGAAGTTTGTTCCCTTTACTTAATGGATTGTCCCAGCATACATTGTATTCCACAACATTTCATGCATGAGCATTATTTCACTAACTCTATTTGTTGAGGAAGTGCCATGAATCATCATACAAAAATCTTACTTTGCATTGCATCACATCATGTAGGAAACGAGACCGGACACAAGACCGGGACAAGCAACCTCGAGGAGCTCAGAGTCGATCTGAATATCATTGGAGCTACTAACTTCGAACAACCCCAAGGCAAGCCCCGGTGCACCCCTATGGTTTTAATGTTTTGCTTATTCTACACACGTATGAATGTCATGACTTGTGCATTTACGTATAGGAATTGATCGAAACCATAGATGCATTATTTGTTTCCTTAATTCCTATGGTCTAGTTCAGATTAGGTACAAGCCTTTCGGTAGCCAAATGCTATGCTTAATAATGTGTCAACAGTAGAGATATCGAGTGGTACGGAGACCGCTCGGTATGGGTTCTTATACTGATATCCTTCACATTATGATCATTATGCAAATGAAGGCCGTACGGGAATTGCATGTGTAGAGAGCGGCGGCAGGGTGTTTCCTTGACTGCCATAGCCCATACGTGTCGCGTATGGATCGTTGTGACTCTGCGAGCAAGTATTGAACAGTACCAAGTGCATACCTTCGTATGGGAGTTGGTAAACTTAGTAGCATGAGCGTCGTAATGTTGACCGCTCACTTCCCACTTTGTGCAAAGTGTCGGTCACGATGGTTGCACGGATTTGTGGAATGTTGGAGGATGTATGGTTTAAGCCTTGGACCCGATGATGAACAGCGGTTGGAAGGGGGACATACATCCGGAGTGGGAACCCGGTTCAGCCTTATGATAATCTTGTGAAAGGTGGCCATACGTGTTATTAACTTATGCGTATGTCATGCATTTGGGTTTCTCCTGTAGGATGTACATCGGTATATATCGCCGTCCCTCGTGGATATGAGCACCACTTGTCTCGAGCAGATTGCAGCGTAGTAAGAACTAACGATAAAAATATACTTGTTGTCTTGATCACTCAATTGCTGTGTTGAAATTTTGCTTGAATAGTTCACAACTAACTAAATTTATGTTCATGTCACAACCCTATTAATATGGCTAAAAGTGGAATTAGAAACTAGCCCAGTGCTGCTTTGGCAAATAAAATTCCAGCAAGCCCAGTCAGCCCCCTGTATATTAGGAGTCGGCTTTAGAAAGCCATTTTTGACGGGTAAGTCTTGCGGAGTATCTTAGATACTCAGGGTTTGTCATTGAATTTTATTGCAGGCATGTCTCCCTCTAACTTCTATTTGAGCCGTGAGCATGATGGGTGGGTCGAGGAACCAAGTAGCGAATGGACCTTTGAGTGGGTTCCTTGCTCACCGAATCACGGACCCAAGGAGTGAACCATGACTAGGGCTGTTATGGTTTACTTAGGCTTCTCTACCGTCGTGTTTAATTATCGCTTCCGCTACGTGATGTACTAAACTATGCACTCTGAACATATGTATTGTAATTTCCACTCGGACCTTGTGTGTATGTAACAATCTGATTTCTGAACTTGGTTTGTAAGATTAATCATCACTAGGCTTGTAATAATGCACATTACTCTTACGTGACTTTGCAAATGATGGTATGTTCGTTTGCATGTACTGTGTATGTCGGCTTCGTTCGACATCGCCCAAAAGTGATCTTGGATCGGTCATTTCCCCTCGGTTCGAGGTGCGGGATGCCACAGGTGGTATCAGAGCCATTTTGGGAAAAGTACTACACTTAAGAACATTCTTAAATTGAAAACCGCATTTTTATGGTGAGGTACGAGTAGAAAGCCCAATTAGGGATGATTAGTAGTAGTTAAGGTGGCAAAGCTAACCCTGGGTTATGATTGTTTAAATTACTTGCAACTACGGACTCTTCAATGAAGGTACGTGTGTGACTCGAATACACTCTTATTCAAGAGATCCCATGCGAGGCGAGGTGGTCATGGAATTGTTGTGCTTAGATAGGAATTTATTCAACTGGTGTGACTCGAATACACCCTTATTCGAGAGCTCCCGTGCGAGGCGAGGTGGTCACGGATTTTCTTTTGGATTGTTTCTTTTGAATTTGATGATTGTTTCTACAATGGATTTTTCTGTAGGTACACTAACCATGATCATAGTTTGAGTAGTAACATGATGAGATCGTGTGTGTGTTGCCACCGTTGTGCGATCGGTTGGTTATATACCGGCTGTTCTTTTAATTTGGCAAGGACGTAGGGAACCGTCATATTGAGCATTTACATTCATGCATACCATATGCATTCATCCCTACCGACTCATGTAAAAAAATCACAAATATTACAAACATGTGAAATAATCAAACCCCGAGCAATTTTTAGATCACTATGGTACCTAAAACGAAGGTTTGAACTTAACCGGAAAGGAACTGAACTTTGCCAGGAAACTCAGTTTGACTAAAACCAGTGTAACTCCCTCAGTTTTAGTCCGATGAAGGCGTATGAGTACCCGTTGGAAAGTTAATGAGTTTCTCTACGCGTTTGGCATAATGACTTTCCCTTGGGAAAATCTGAAACTAGGTCAAAAATGACAAAAACAGAAGGGTTTTCTGGAATTACAGAAAGTACCCCGATTCTGTCCGCTGACTCCCAACGGTCATAACTCTTGGCGTGTTGGCCCGATGGAGCTGTATTTGTTGGCGTTGGAAAGCTAGAGAAATTTTCTAGAACTTTTCTAACTAGTCAAAATTCCGAGTCTTCAGGATTAAGTCAGTTCTGTCTGACGAGCTGGGAACTTTGAGTTTCGGGAAACTGATTGCGTATATTTTTCATATGCAAATACTTATCATCCATTGAGCATATATTCCTTTGACATATGTATTTCTATCTGGTTATAAAGTTTTGACTCACCATTGTCTCAAAACTTAATGGCATAGATGGATGTTGATCAGCTTCGGGCGGAGATGACCGTTGTGGCTGCCCGGTTGCGGGAGGTGGCATCCCAGCTGGAGGAAACCGATGATAAGTACCGGGCACTGTAGGCTGAGGATGAGAACCACCGTGTGCGCATTATCCATCTTGAGGCAGAAAATTTCTCCCTCAAAAATCAGGTGGCCCAGCTAGGAGAAGAGAAGGCCGAGTTGCAGGATGAGCTCGAGGAGGTGAAGACCACAACCGATTTCATTGAGCAAGAAAAGCTGGAGGCGGAGAATGAACTTCACCATACTCGCCTTGTCAACCAAAACCTGCAAGGCACTATACACTTTCTGGAAGTCCATTTGGAGGTTGTCCAACACAACATGGAGGAAGCCAATCATGCGGTGGTACTGCTTCAGGAGCAGGTGGAGCAAGCGCAGGAGGACCTTGAGCAAATCATTATGCATCATCAGCCCGTGGATCAACAAGCACAGCCGCTGGAAGTGGATGATCAGGAGCAGGAGCACGGCGCATCGGGCGTCGACTACGAGGTCCCGGCGCCGCCTAATGACGTGGACATGCTCTCCGACGGTGATAGTCATGCACCCTAGGCGGATGGAGCAGATGGTGTAGTAGTAGATATCTAGGGATGTGATGTAACCTAGTGGTAGTAGAACTTGAACGTGGGACTTACCACCATGTACGTGTAGTACCGGTAAATTTTGTTGTAGATACTAAAGTCCCTAACCCTCCTAGCTAGCTAAATCTCCGAGGTCAGTGACTTGGACGTAACCCCATGGGTTGTAGTACCTTTCTAACCCGCACTTTTGGTTTGTATAAAGGTGTACCGCTACCGTCATGTACGAAGCACGTGGTGTTCAAATGTTTATAAGTAATAAAATTTGTGTTTCGTTATCAAGTATTCAAGTGATTAGTCATTTCTAGCGGTGACCTTCTAGAATTATTTATTTTTCCTTCCTATCAGACGAGTTGTCATCATTCCATGGTGTTCAAATGTTGCTTGGACTAACGATGCGTTGTTCATATGGAAGATGGTGAACACTCGTAGTGGGGCGAAAACATCCGGGGACGCACCCGAAGGGTCTCAACGCGGGGGAGGAGCACCGCGACCCCCGAACCCTCCTCCGATGAATCCAATGGAGCAGCTGATCCACAACCAAAATCAGCTCTTCCAAATGTTTATGGCAGGCCAAAACAACCAGGGAGGTCAGCCAGCGCATCAGCCGCGAGAGCCCTCATACAATGATTTCTGGGCGACTAAACCGCCGCACTTCATGGAAGCCGAGGACCCGCTGGAGGCTGACACTTGGCTCCGCATCATTGAGTCCATGTTTGCTCTCATCAACTGCGCCGACCACCAGGAGCTGTTGTTCGCGGCCCAGCAACTTCGTGGATCAGCAAGTATGTGGTGGGCGAACTTCCTAGACTCGCTCCCCGCTAACCACCAGGTCACGTGGAATGAGTTTACCGAAGCTTTCCATGCCCACCACATTCCTGCTGGTCTCGTGAAGCGGAAGCTACAGGAGTTTCTGAACTTAAAGCAAGGTTCCAGGACTGTGCAAGAGTATGCGCAGAAGTTCAATCATCTTGCCCAATATGCTTCCCATCATGTCGACACCGATGAGAAGAAGAAGGATTGCTTTCGGGCAGGTCTTAGCCCAAAATTGCAAGATCGCTTAGCACAAGTCACCAACGGCAATTTTCATGGATTGGTGAATGCCGCGATCGTGCAAGAGGATGCCATGCGTGTCAACCAGGAAGATAAGAAGAGGAAACACGCTATGGCAGGCTCATCCAACACCCCTCCTCACAAGTACAAGCTGACAATCACGTCACCCTCGGGGCAACGGTTCCGGGCTGTAATGCCACCAAGGGGTGGATACCACTCTTCATCTCAACAGCAGCAAAGACCATTCCAGGGCTCATACCAGCAGCGTGCACCAGCACCACGCCCCCCACAGCAAGTGTATCAAAGTGCTAGGCCGGGACCGCAGCAACCTTGCTACAATTGCGGCCAGACCAGGCATTTCGTGAAGGAATGCACCTTTCCGAAGCGCTCACAAGGCGGGGGTAACCAGCAGCACCCCAACAACAACCACAACAACAACAGCAATAACCACCGCTCCCAACCCTCTACACCAGCACCGAAGACCGGTCGTATTAACTACACTTCAGTGGAGGAAATTCAGGCCGGTGAACCGGTACTTTCGGGTACGTTCACTATTAATGATCACTCCATTATCGTTCTATTTGACTCGGGAGCCACACATGATTTTATTAGCCAAGCATGCCTAGAACAACTACAAATCACTCCCTGTCCCTTGGAAAACCCTTATGTCATTATTTCCCCGGGTGGAAAGTTAGTTGCAAATTTTAGAGTAAGGTGGGTGGAACTCAACCTAGGAGGGAAAGTGTATCCTTCCTCTTTCATCGTGTTGGTAGGACAGGGCATAGATATTATTTTGGGCATGAGTTGGATGAAACGCCACAAAGCCGTCCTAAATATCGATTCTCGGCAAATCCATTTGGACTCCCCACTGCACGGTCCAGCAACCTTATTTCTGCCCCACCCAAAACCTACCACTTCCAAAGTCTACCTACCGGAAGGAAAAGATCTTAAGGACATTCCCGTGGTATGTGAGTTTTCCGATGTGTTTTCGGATGACTTACCCGGTATGCCGCCCGACCGAGATGTTGAATTTAAATTGAACTCCAACCCGGTACCGCTCCGATCTCCCAAAGACCTTATAAAATGGCTCCTAAGGAATTGGCGGAATTAAAAGAGCAGCTAAAGGAGCATGCAGACAATTGATTCATTCATCCTAGATCATCAACGTGGGGCTGTCCCGTGCTGTTTGTTAAGAAAAAGGACGAGTCGCTGCGTCTATGTGTCAACTATCGACCATTAAACGCGGTGACAATTAAGAACAAGTATCCTCTACCGCGTATTGATATTTTATTTGATCAACTAGTTGGTGCTAAGGTTTTCTCCAAGATTGACCTTCGCTCCGGCTATCACCAAATTAAAATTCGGCCAGAAGACATTCCAAAGACATCTTTCTCTATGAGGTATGGTCTCTACGAATACCTAGTCATGTCTTTTGGACTAATGAATGCTCCAGCTCATTTCATGTATTTGATGAACTCGGTATTCATGCCGGAGCTGGACAAGTTTGTGGTGGTATTCATTGATGACATTCTCATTTACTCCAAGTCGGAAGAAGAGCATGCTGGTCATCTCCGAACTGTGCTCCAATGACTTCATGATCATGAACTTTATGCCAAATTTAGCAAGTGCGAATTTTGGTTCAAGCGAGTTCCTTTCTTGGGCCACATCATTTCTGCGGATGGCATTGAGGTTGACCCAAGTAAGGTTGAAGACGTAGTCATTTGGAAGACCCCAAAGACAGTGAGGCACATCCGTAGTTTCCTCGGACTTGCCGGGTATTATCGGAAGTTTATCCCCAATTTTTCAAGTATTGCCAAGCCAATGACTAAATTCCTAGAGAAAGACGCTAAGTTTATGTGGAGCGAGAAATGTGAAGAAACCTTCCAGACCCTTAAAAGACTTTTGACTACCGCTCCCGTCTTGGCTCAACCCAATCTCGCCAAGTCGTTCGACGTATATTGTGATGCGTTCGGCACGGGTTTAGGCTGCGTGTTAATGCAAGAAGGCCGCCCAATTGCTTATACCTCTCGTCAACTTTGCAAGCATGAGCAGAATTATCCAACACATGATTTGGAATTAGCTTCGGTAGTTCTTGCTCTCAAGACCTGGAGACATTATCTTCTGGGAAATCTTGTTCATCTCTACACTGACCATAAGAGCCTTAAGTATATTTTCACCCAACAAGAACTGAATATGAGGCAGCGAAGATGGTTGGAATTAATTAAGGACTACGAATTGGAGATTCATTATCACCCCGGCAAGGCTAATGTCATGGTCAATGCATTGAGTCATCAAAATCAATGTAATTTCCTCACACGTTGTCGTAGGGATGAGGGTGCCAAATATTATCTTGTGGAGCCAAGCCTCCGAATTCTCCCATATGGTGCCCTATATAACCTAGCTCTTGTGCCCACACTCCGAGAGGAAATCATTGAAGCCCAAAAGAAAGATGAAGGAATGGAACATATTCGGCAGAATTTGGGTAAGGAAAAGACCAAATGTTTCCGGCAAGATGCCGATGGTGTGGTATGGTTCAAGGACCGTCTTGTTGTACCAAAGGATATGGTATTGCGAAAGAAGATCTTGGATGAAGCCCATCTTTCCAAGTATTCCATTCACCCAGGTAGCAATAAAATGTACCGAGGGCTAAAGGAAAAATTTTGGTGGACTCGGATGAAGCGGGAAATTGCCGGTATGTGGCCGAGTGTGACACTTGTCAACATGTGAAGGCCGACCATTTGAAAAAGGCCGGGCTGCTACATCCATTAAATATCCTGGCATGGAAATGGGAGGACATCTCTATGGATTTTGTGGTTGGTTTGCCACTCACATCTAAGAAGCATGATTCCATATGGGTCGTCATGGATCGATTAACAAAATCAGCACACTTCATTCCAGTCCATACAACCTATTCCCGCAAGAAATATGCCGAGCTTTACATTTTCCGAGTACTATGCTTACACGGCATACCGAAGACCATCATCTCCGATCGAGGACCCCAATTTGTTTCTCGATTTTGGGAACAATTGCACTCTTGCCTCAACACTACTCTATTGCGAAGCTCCGCATATCATCCGCAAACCGACGGGCAAACTGAACGGTTAATTCAATATTTGGAAGACATGTTGAGAGCGTGTGCACTAGATCATCATGGCAGTTGGGATGATTATTTGCCGTTCGTTGAGTTCTCTTACAACAATAGTTATCAAGAAAGTTTGAGAATGTCGCCATTTGAAGCCTTGTATGGTCATACTTGCCGTACTCCACTAAACTGGTCCGAATCGGGTGAAAGGATTACCTTTGGTCCAGATCTAGTCAAACAAGCCGAAGAAAAGGTACGAGAAATTCAAGCTAACATGAAAGCCGCACAATCCCGACAAATTAGCTACGCCAACAAGAGAAGACGTCCACTAGAATTTGAAGAAGGTGACCATGTATATCTTCGGGTTTCTCCCAATAAAGGCATATCCCGATTCGGGGTTGAAGGCAAATTGGCTCCCCGGTATATTGGTGCTTACCCGATTATGGAAAAGTGTAGTTCGGTTGCTTACCGATTGCAATTACCGGAGAAGTTATCTCGTGTCCTTAATGTGTTCCATGTGTCCCAACACAGGAAGTGCTTAAAGCCCCCTATTGATGTTGTCATTGATGACACGACACAATTACAAGAAGACTTGTTGTATCTCGAACACCTCGTCCGGATTCTTGATCAAAAGGACCGGGTGACACGCAATCGGACCATCACCTTCTACAAAGTGCAATGGAGTAATCACTCCGAAGATGAAGCTACATGGGAACAAGAGAAATTCTTGAAGTACAGTTTTCCCGTATTTTTGGATTCACACGTGAGGTAACGATTCCACCTTTTCGTTTTCCCGCCAACCCTTATCGTAATCTCGGGATGAGATTTTCTTTAAGGGGTGAGGGCTATGACACCCTAGTGTCACTTTGCCCTAATGATGTATCATCTCACTTAATTCACATGCTTAAGAGAAAAAAAAATTTGATGGACTTAAGATTAAATAAAAGATCAAGGATTAGATTAATTGAGCCCAAATAAATGGAAATCAAGGGAGATCACAAACCCAAGTATACCAATATTTTTGCATAATCATGATGGACATATAAAAAGGGAATTTTAAGGAATTTACCAGAATTTTTGGTAAAGGTTTAATAGCTGGAAAAATTCAGAGAAAGCAGAAAAACAGAGTTCAGTGTGGAATTTTTATAAATTTTTGGAGGAAGAATTCCAGGAAAAGTCCTATACAAAAGTTGCTCCAATTATTATCCTACTTCACCATAAAACATTGCAGGCCAATCAGAATTCGCGAAGGCCCCTAATTGACTCGGACAGTAAGTCTTCACGGGAGAGGAAATTGGGTTTGACATTTCGTCAAACACCTACAGTGCCGGTGGGCCACCAGGCAGTGGCAGCGGCGTCCGGCACCCATACCACCGACGGGTGAAGTAGCTTGCCGGCCCGTCCTTCACCATTTACACCACCGTCCTCGCACTTGATCGTGGCAGGCCTCCATTGCTCCCCCTCCCTCGCCCTCTCTCTCGCGGTGCTCTCTCTCCTCGCCGCCAGCCTTATCCGGAGGTCCGAGCGCGAGTGCTGGCACAAATCGCCTCTCCAGCAGCTGCTACTCATGCCGTGCAGTCCCCAGCAAGCTCTGTGCGCCGCTAAGCCCTGCTACTCCTTTCTTCCCCGGCGAGCCATCCCCAAATTCGACGCGGCCCTGTTTTCGACGGTCGGGATCGCCATGGCCGCTGTCGTCGACTGAGGTGAGCGCGGCTCGATTCCTCATGCCAGAGCAAGCACAGGACCATCTCAGAGCTCGAAGCTCACTCCTGACCCGTGCGGTGCAGTGTGCTCACCGGATTCGGAAGTGGCCGAGTCGCCGGCGTCATCGCGCGGAGGGGGCTCACGGCGACAGCCCAACTCCGGCCAACCCAACATCGAGACCACCCCCACCAAGCTTCACGGCCTCAAGGTGATACCTCCGGACCCTTTGCTTTGCCTTATCTTGCTCCGTGTGAGGTGCTCACCGCCGGCCTTGGTGGCGCCGCACCGCCGCTCGTCGCCGGCGAGCACCACTTGTCTCGAGCAGATTGTAGCATAGTAAGAACTAACGGTAAAAATATACTTGTTGTCTTGATCACTCAATTGCTGTATTGAAGTTTTGCTTGAATAGTTCACAACTAATTAAATTTATGTTCATGTCACAACCCAATTAATATGGCTAAAAGTGGAATTAGAAACTAGCCCAGTGCTGCTTTGGCAAATAAAATTCCAGTAAGCCCGGTCAGCCCCCTGCATATTAGGAGTCGGCTTTAGAAAGCCATTTTTGACGGGTAAGTCTTGCGGAGTATCTTAGATACTCAGGGTTTGTCATTGAATTTTATTGCAGGCATGTCTCCCTCTAACTTCTATTTGAGCCGTGAGCATGATGGGTGGGTCAAGGAACCAAGTAGCGAATGGACCTTTGAGTGGGTTCCTTGCTCACCGAATCACGGACCCAAGGAGTGAACCATGACAAGGGCTGTTATGGTTTACTTAGGCTTCTCAACCATCGTGTCTAATTATCGCTTCCGCTACGTGATGTACTAAACTATGCACTCCGAACATATGTATTGTGATTTCCACTCGGGCATTGTGTATATGTAACAATCTGATTTCCGAACTTGGTTTGTAAGATTAATCATCACTAGGCTTGTAATAATGCACATTACTCTTACATAACTTTGCAAATGATGGTATGTTCATGTGTATGTACTATGTATGTCTGCTTCGTCTGACATCGCCCAAAAGTGATCCTAGATCGGTCATTTCCCCTCGGTTCGAGGTGCGGGATGCCACAACAGGTTGAAAGAAAAAAGGAGAGAAGACAAGGAAGGGGGAAGAAAGGGAAGTGGGCCACGGGGTGGAGTTTTGGCCCAGCGTCCAGGCAGGCTGGAAGGAAAGAAAAGGAGAGAAAACATATGGGCATCGGTTGGGGTTTTAGTCCAGGAGGCCAGGTAAGTTTTTCTCTTCTTCTTTCCTTTTCTAATTTCTTTTATATTTCTGTTTTTAACTTCTAAAATAAATCTAAATCGATTTCTACTCGATTTTTAAAACAAATAAACACCCAATTAAAAAAAAATACTGAATACATTTCTAGTCCAGCATGTATGCACAATACAAATTTATTTTTTTAATTCAATAGATCATAAAATAATCTTTTTAGTTAAAGAAAGAAAAAAAATATTAGCACCCTAATTAAAATAGGAAAACTAATAATTTGCAAAATATGATAAAATAGGGTGTCATAGAAGTGAACTACCTCAACAACACCAACAACAACAACCACGGGTTTAGGCCCCGTACGAACAACTTCGGATGGGAGTCCAAGCCAAACCTCTCCTTCGACAAGAACATGGGTAACTCTGGAAACTTTACTCGTAATAAACCCTCCTTCCGTGATCTTATTCTAGGACAATCTAAAATCAATGAAAGTATTAGTAGGAAATTTATTGCTACAAATAAAGTCCTAGAAAGCATAGATTCTCGTATGGAAGCCTTCAATACCTCTCTGCAAATCCAGTGGCCGCCCGATGGTGCATGCTGCCTGGCATGCCCGGCCGCCCGGCACACGTGGCCGCCCGGCGGGGGATTTTTTGCCCACCGACTCTCCTCCACTTTGAAGTACCCGCCAAGTATCCGCCACCTATAAATAGAGGGGGAATTCGGCAGAAACAAGGCATCAAGCAAGTGAAACATATTGGAGTCCATTTCCCACTACTTTTCTTACTAGCAGAGGAGGTTAGTTAGTTGGGAGTTAGAGTCTAGTCGAGAGCATCGCTCGGGATTCCGGAAGTCGTCTCGGAGTCTTGGTATGAGCTCTCTTGTATCTTTTCTCATTTTGTAAGACTTATCCCTTATTGATATAATTATATTTTGTTATTTATCTTGTCAAGTTTTTATCTTTACTTAATTAATTTCTTTAAGTTACAAATATCGGGAAAGAACTTTGAAGCATAGTTTACGGGATTCCCGGCTAGGATTTAATTAAGTTTAGTTCTTGAATAGAGCTTAGACTTGGTTATTTCCTGACTACTCTTCCGCTAGGCCAACAGAAGAATATCTAGTGAAAGCGTAGGCGTGGTGCCTAAGTTAGCACTAGCTGGTTTTGCATTCGTCCCCACGGGCTGTGTGTAGGCGGCAGGTGGTGACAACCCTGTCCATCCATTTAGTATTCCACCACGTTCGGGAAGTCTCAAACAGGGTTGTCTAGCGGGAATGTACCCACTAGTGTATGAGGTTAGTTACCGACCCTATTAGTGGATCGTTGTCGTGCCCTGAAGTAAACTTATTGGTGAAAGACTCGAGGCTGTACCATGAATTTGGTGTAAGCTGTCAACCCGAGTAACTAGGAATTTTGACACTTGACTTAGATAAAATAGGAAGAAATAATCTTAGGAATTCTAGACTTAGACTCGCTGTCCTCCCGGCAAGCTTAATCGATCTATTTATTTATCTTAGTGTGAATTTCTTCTATATCACTGCTCCCCCAACTATCATTATCGAACATCCTTACCCCCGTCTTTGGTCAGTTGGTTTAATTCTTATAGTTATATCTTTGTTAAACCAAGATACTCTTACGCCTAGCTTCCCTGCGGAAAATAAATATGATACCTTGGAATACTCCTAGGTGAAATGCTACAATAGATGTTCCGTACGCTTGCGAATTAATTCATATTTCTCTTAAAGCATAACGAGCATCAAATCAATTCTGGTGTCGTACCAGGGATAGTGATATTCTTGATGTGACATTAAGAAATGCCAACAGTCCGGTCTATAGACCGGACGGTCCGGTCTATACAGATCACTCTGAGCAGCAAGGAAGCTGTTGCACGAAATGTTTCTGGACTATAGAGAGAAATAAACCGGACGGTCCGGTCAGCTGACCATATGGTCTGGTCAGCAGGAGTCAGCAGAGAGGTCAGAGCCATTGGAGCTTGATGTTGCAATGACCGAATAGTCCGATCAGGCAGTGACCGGACAGTCTGGTCAGTAGGCCCAGAAAGTTGATTTCATGGAGCAACGACTAGTTTGAGGTTGGGGGCCTATATAACATTGTTGCTGGGGTCTTTGTGACCTCTCTTGGTCAGTGGAATACCTGAGAGCATTTGGTAAGGTACAAGAGGAAAAGAGGAGAGCACTAGGAGGAGATATTGGACATCTTGAGAGTGCTAGTGGAGAGTAACTTAAGCATCGTGCACATCTAAGGCTAGGGTTTCCTTGAGGGTGTGATCTAGATTGTTACTCTTGGACTATAGTGAAATCTAGACCGGTTAGGTGTTAGTGATCGAGCCTATCGTGATTGGTTGTGAAGGCCTCACACATTTGTACATGACTTGAGTCCGCCAGTGAAAGGGACATCAATAGTGAGTGCCCGTGTCGGCTCGGGGAGTTAGGCAAGTTCCCAAGGGAGGCAAGCTTGTGCCTTGGTGGTAGCGGTGATGCACACCATGTCTTCACTCTGGGAGTGATTGCGGGCACGTGGGCGAGAACTCCACTTGGGCGGGAGGGACCGGAACTCCGGTGGGAGTGGTCCAACAAGGAGTAGGGGAAGGTGCCATCCTTCCGAGACCTCAGAATAAAATCATGAGCCATCTCTTACTCTACTCCTTACTTTGATGCATTACTTTCTGTATTTACATAACGTGCCATTCATGCTTGTGTGCTTGTTTTGTTCTAGTTGATTACCATGTAGACTTGCATGAATAGGCTTCTTGCTTGCTAGTAGTGTTTGAACTTCTGCATTTGATCACTAGCATGTTTAGGAGTTGCTTTGGCTGGATTGCTTTTCCTTGTATGTGTCGTACTACTCATGCTCGTGTGCACTAGTTTCATATCTTGTAGAATTGCATGAGTAGGCGCCTTTACTAGCTTGTGATGTGCTTCCATGTTGCTTTATTACTAGCTTGCATAGGAGTTATTTTGACTTGAGTGATCCACTAGTATGCTTAGATTGTTGTTCCTTTCATAGGTTCATTATCTTGCTAGTGTGATTACCACTAGAACGGTTATAGGAGTTGATTGAGTGGTCAGTTTTGGAAATTGGCAATTTTGGTAAATAGTGCGAGTTCCTGATTCCCCCCCCCCCCCTCCTCTCGGTCACTCGGTCCTTTCAAGTGGTATCAGAGCCAAGTGCTCATCATAAGGCTTAACTGCCTTGAGTAGTGACCATATTGAGTAGTGATCATAAGTGCTCATCATAAGGCTCAACATCAAGAAGCTGAGAGACAGAGAGGAGATTGTACTTGAGAAACTCAACCAAACCAACATCATTGAGAGTGAAGTTCTCATTTACCTTTACCGCGCTCCTTCCCTTCACTCTTCCTCTCTTGTCATCTCCAAAGGTCACATACTCTCGACGCTTCAAGGGAGTGAGGCTGGAGAACCACTTTGCATTTCCGGTCATGTGGCACGAACACCCGAAATCCATCAACCACTTGTTATCCAAGCCTCCACCTGCTGCCTACAAAGAACGAGAAGTGAAAGTCGATGGCTCAGTGCTAGGGTTAGTCAAAAAGTATTTGGGAATCCAGCACTTAACCATACGACCGGTAGTAGTCATCACAGTTCCTTGAACTTTATCATTCGAACGCATTGGACGGGAACCACGATGGGGAAAGCGTGGCCTGTCAAAGCGTCTCGACTCAAACCTTGAGTTGTGAGGATAGAAATCATCTGTGTGAAAGCCAAATCCACGCGGGTGACGCTCACCACGATGGGGAAAACGTGGGGCGCCAAAGCGCTGCTGCGCAAAGCCTTTGTTTCATGAATCAAAGCCATATAAGGAATGACCCTGTCCACGATAGGCACGAGAAAAAGAGCAAGGCTAAAAGTCAACACAACCATCATAAAAAGCATCCCTAGTCAACTCAGCTTGCTTCCTCTCAATCCTCTTATGCCTAAAACAGAATTCATCCAAGTGGCCCTTGCGACCACAAAACATGCAAATGTAGACACCCTTAGGATTAGGCTTGGCTTGCATTGCAGGATTGGGATTTGGCTTCTGTGTTTGCTTTGGGTTGAAGGAGGGTTTTGGATTTGGTGGATAGTATGTGTTAGTGGGTTTGATGGTGTTTTCCTCATCCTTGTAGCTGGAGCTAGATACAAACTTACCCACATTCTCACTCTCCTTGTCACACCTCTCAAATCCCAAACCCAAGTTATAGGTTGATCTAGAAGCACTCTCCTTCACTCTTGCCAAATCACTCTCAATCTTCTCTTCACTCACTAGGGTTCTCTGGAGCCTAGACACAAGATAGTCTTTTCCTGGACTAGGGCTTTATTTTTCTCCCTAGTGATTACAAGCTTGTCCTTAAGAGAGACCACACACCTCACAGGGTGGTGGAAGGACCTTAGAGCGAGTCTCATGAAGCAACTTGGACTCAAGCTCTTTAACTTTGAGGGACTGAGCTTCCAACTCATCTGTGAGCTTGGGGCACTTCTGACATGCACCCAAAAGAGTTGGTCTAGCTTTGAACTCATCAAGCTCCTTGAGGGCACTCTCAATCTGACTGGCAACTTGAGCATGCACACTCTCCCACTGTGCAAGATCACTCATCACAACTTGAAAAGACTCACACTCAACAACAATGTCCTCACGAGCAAGCTTGGACCTAAGCGAAGCAATTTTAAAATCAGCACTCTCCAACTTAAATAGAAGCTCTCTACCCTCACGAACAGCACTATGAAGCTTATCATCTTGCATGAGCAGAACATCGCGCAAATGATCAAGTTCAGAAGAGTGCTCATCAAGAGTGGGAGGTGCCTCGCTTGTGTCGGAGTCGGATCCAGAGTCGGTGTCATGGTCGTTCTTTGCCATGAAGCAAAGCCCGGTAAAGTCATCCTTCCTCTTGACTCGTGGCTTTTCCTCCTCCTCTGAGCTTGAAAGGCCTTCGCTTGATGTGAGGTCGACATCGCTCAAGGCGGCAACGCAGGCGCATGCAATGGCCTTGGCGAACTTCTTGGAGTTCTTGCCCTTCTTGTAGAAGTGGTTCTTCTTCTGTTTGAAGTTTTCAGTGTTGTTGTCACGGTACCCGACCTTCTTCTTCTTCTTGGGACAATCAGCGATGAAGTGTCCCGGGTTACCGCACTCGAAGCAGGTTCTCCAACCACCGCCTCTTCTCTCCTTCCGGTTGTTGTAGAACTTCCTGAACTTCCTTGTGAGCAAGGACAACTCCTCGCCAGGAATGCACTCCATCTGTTCATCGGAAGCTGCAACAAGAGAAGACAAAGCAAACTCCAAGAAAGACTTGTCAAGTGAGGGGTTAGTTCCATGAGAAGCACAACTAGAAAGCAAAGCCATGCAAGAAGCAGGAATAGCAAGATTAGGACGAGATTTCCTAGACAGTTCATGAGATTTCAGCTTGCTATACAGTTGCTCACAGTTCAGGGTATTGAATTCAGCAGTTTCTTCTAGAGCAGCAATTTTAAGCCCCCAAACATTCTCATCAATTGAGTACAGTAGTTGCTTAGCTCTATCATTGTCATTGTACACAAGGGTACCACAAGCCCGCAAGTTGCACACAATTGCCTCAAACCTACAAAAAGTGTCATCTAGTGACTTGCTCGGTTTCTGTGCAAAGGTTTGGTACTGTCTATTATAAGAATCCTTACACGTAGACTTGACCTGGTTGGTACCCTCATGGTAAGTGCAGAGCTTATCCCAAATAGCATGAGCAGTGTCAAGGTGTGCAACCCTATCATGTTCGCTCCTACCAAGTGCAGAAAGCAGAATATTGACAGCTTTGGAGTTGTTCTCATACCTGAGTAACTCACCTGTAGAAGCAGTGTTCAGGTCTTGTGGTATAACATACTCCTGATCAACAATCTCCCAAATTACATGTCCTTGACTCAGCAGATACGCCTTGGTCCGTGACTTCCAGTAGGGGAAGTCCTCTCTATCGAACATCCACAGCTTGATAGCACACTTCTCCATGTCACCTTCGGATCACAAAGCTGGTAAAGGTCAACTAGTAATCAAACCGGCTCTGATACCAATTGAAGGACCGAGAAGGTGACTAGAGGTGGGGTGAATGGGAGCCAAATAAAATTCTCTAAGAGAACTTGGCCTATATCCCAAAAACTATCGAAGCCAACCTCCAAATCGATCACCAAGACTACACACACCAACTTGTGGTGTACTAGCCCTAGGAGTGATCAACCATACCAAAGAAACACAGCGGAAACAAAAAGGGAAGAAGCAATCCTCAACAGTTCAGAACTGAACTCCCATTGGTAGTGCCGGTCACGCCTATCGGCAGTGCCGGTGCACGTCATCGGCAGTGCCGGTCCCCCCTATCGATAGTGCCGGTGCGGAATGCTGTCACACCGGAACCTACAGACTGGACCAATCGGCAGTGCCGGTCCTGGTCATCGGCAATGCCGGTCGACCCCCGACAGAACAGAAAATCTCTCGGGATCTTCTCAAAACTTCTCCAAAACTCAATCAAACGACCTCCAAATGATGCAATTTTTGGACCAGTGAATCCTCATCACATCACGACCCTAATCCTAGGATATCAACTCAATTGGCTCAACTAATCATCACGAATTTCAGATCTCGTGCCAAGAACACCAAAAAGGGAAACTTGAGAAATCCTTCAAATCAAAGGTGCTAGAGCCTATAATTCCATCAAGGATCTATAGAGGATTATCCTAGCTCATCCTAGCAACAAGTTTCTCAAGAAATCCGGGCCAAAAACTCGTCCAAAAGTGAGATCGAAAATCACCACGAAAATGCTTCCGAAAATAGGAAAAAGGGAATTTCGGGATTCAAGTGAAGAGGGAAATCTTGAGCACGAAAATGCTTCTCATATCATAGAAAGGTGCTTACAAGATTCATAGGTACAAGGCTAGAAAGCCACCCTCTTCCTCCCACTATTTGGAAGGGCAAGAGATGTCTCTCACACACCCACTACTCTCCTCTCAAACATGAAGTTCTCTCCTAGCACTTTGAATAGAGTCCTAACACAAGGCTAATGGAAAGAGAGGCACCTCTCCCACTACCCACACCTCTCCTTATATAGTCCTAGGGTCTATTTTCCACATGACCACTCTACCCTTGACCTACATAACACACCCACGTACCACCGGGGGCATAACCGTCCATCTTTTTCCTTATCGCCCGAATGCCATCGGATGCTTCACGTCTTTGCTTCACCTCGAAGCAAGCTCCATGATGGTGCCACCTGCACCACCAACCACCGCCACCGGTTTTGAGGCCCAAACCGGGAAACCGCCTTGCACGCTTCTCAAAGCACGACTTCTTGATGTTGACGCGTGTCACCTTGTCCCGCGATCCTGACCACTGGCAAGTCTCTCCCAGTCCCTGTCCATCGGCCCCCCTTATCACTTGCACCGGCATCCCGTTCACCTTGACTTGGTCAACACGCCGTCTTCATCACCACCACGGTTTTGAGGCTCAACCGTGAAACCGTCCGTGCTTCTTGCCTCTCCACGTGTACGGTGTGGATCACCCTTGACTTCACCCGGCATCCCGATCGTCTGGCCCCAAGTCCCCTACTTGTGCCCGATCCTCTCGCTGTTGACCGCCAAGTCAACTCCAGTGACCTACACATCATGAGACAAGCAAACACATTTCCCATCTCCTGCAACATCACCAATATCTCCATGAACTCCGGTTAGTCATAACCATGATATGCAAACCCATGCAATCCCTAAATTCCCGCATTTTAACTCAAACACCAAATCCGCTCAAGTCAATTACTCATCACAAATAGCAAACCATGGCACATATCCACATGGTTTCTCAGGCGAGTTAAAAAGGAGCCCCCAATCTCAGACGAGCTAAGGCATCGAGTTATTGTAGTACTATGTTGCCGAGTCATCGGCTGGTGTAGCTCCCGAGCATGCCGATGTGGTTGATGAGTGGCCAAATGTTGAAGTCGAATTAACATATTGTCGGAACATCGAGGCTTGGAGTGGTTCGCTTCTGTCACCAAGTGGTCAAAACACCAAATCATCGTGTTGCCAATGTGCAGGATCGCCATGTCACGGTGATGTTGTGGAGTGCCAAAGTTGCCGAGTCACGACAATGGTGTAGAGTGGCGAAGGGGTGGCAATGTTGCTCTGAGTGGCTTAGCCACGATGATGTTGTCGAGTGACTAAGTCGCGGTAATGTTGCCGAGTAGCCGATGTGCTGGGTCGTCAAAGACATCGTTGAGTAGCCCCAGGGAAGTCCATGTGGCGCTGACCGGTCGAGTCTTCGAGCCGCGGCAGTATCGCCGAGTGACCGAGTCCGCCGAAGCATCTTGATGAAGGCGTTGTCGTAATGGACGATGTCACCCAGTTGCAGAGTCCTGATCGAGTTGCTGAATCGTCAAGTTTCTCAGCTAGTGCCAATGAAGTCTGAGTAGACATGGACCAGCAGCTTGTCTCTGATCGTTTCTTAGACCACCATGACGATGAGACGCTTGATGAGAATGTTGGAAACCATGCTATGTTGATTGCGAACCCCGAAGATGGGTTCGAAGTTGATGGCACAGCCGACCTCCAGTAATTCACACACATGCAACAAAAAAGCATTACGTGGTGAGTATAAGAGTAACCAAATTGATTAGCGTAAGTATATAGGATAGAATATTGTGGCAAGAATAAAGAAAGGAAAAGTCCCTTCCCTGCATTCACACGTATAGGCCTTATTTCGTGAATTCATCTGACTCAGATTTGTTTCCGAAGTCTACTAGAATTGGACGTGATCATCAACACTTGCCGGAATCATCGAGTAATCATTTGCCTCGCCAAGTCATTTGTTGTTCCAGAGTCGGACTTGGCCTAGACTCCTGATTGCTTGAGAAAACCAAGATCCATTTTAGCCCCACTTGACGAGTCAGCGAGTTGCAAGGAAATCATGCAGTAGCGTTGCTAATCACCTTGCCGGTGATCACACGCATGCATGCATGTAATCCATCGGCGTTGATGAACTCATCTTGTTGATGGGATTTTTGACTCAGCAGAATTCCAGGTATGATGTCTACGAGTCATTCAGTTATGATCTGCCTTCATGTCGACGAAATTTTCTTGTTGATGAATCTTGAAGAAAAAGTTGGCCATCGAACTCGACATACCAACCATCACGCTTTCCCATGGTCGGCGCCAAATGTCGAGACTTATTCTCGACATTAGACATAGGGTAGTTCACCTATAATGATTTATATGTAGAACAAGGGTATGCGCGAGATTGAGAGATGATGGTAACACAAGATGTTGATTTATACAGGTTTGGGCCTCCTAGAGGATAATAAGCCAATGTCATATGTTTTGTGATATTTGTATTCATATGTCTATACCATATATCTAGACGAGGAGGGTAGACCTAGACTATGATGACTAGTTCTATCTAATTGTGTCCCGTTGTGGGATCTTATATGCTGCTGTTGGCACCAAAATTTGACCGGTCCTAGTGATCAGCCGCGTGGAGTCAGAATCGGCCGAAGTCAACAGAGTTCAACGCCCGAAGGGAATAAAGTGAGCCCGTTAAGGTTGTTTTATCTTCGTCTATTTTTAATTTAGAAATAAACCTAGTCAGTTTGTTTAAGAGTCCTGACCAAGTCGGTTAGAATCCCTTACATGGGGTTATAAATATGTAATAGGGTGTGTATGAGAAAAACAACATTTTTGTTTAACATAATTCGGCGCATCACCAACCTTTCCTACTCGACGAAACCCTCATCTCGTGCAGGCTGCATTGGCTCCAATCTCGGGGAGAGACTTGGATTAGTCAAACCCGGTAATTCTATCGACTTCAACTAGTACTTTCTTATTGATTTGATATTCTAGTTATTATCTGTAGAATTGCTAGTTATCCGGTAATCAGATCTTTATTTGGCTTGTTCTATGGACTTACATTGCAGTACTATCTCAATTAGGTCCGATCTTCTGTGATTTTGGTGGATTGCATAGGTTGGATTCAGATCTATTATTCGAGTCACTCTATAGATTTCATATATAATTGAATTAAATCTAGCTTCGTTCACCTTGTTTGAGCACTATCTCGATTAAGTTCGATGTGCTCGAATCAGCAAGGCTGCATCGACTTTGATCTCTTATTGGGTGAACACGCTAGATTCGATTCTGTTATAGGAAGACTCAATAGATTTCTATCAGGACGTTTAGCCGATAGGGTCTCACGGTTCAATCGACTTTGTAGTGCTTAATCTGATTATATCAATTATTTTGTTAGTCATTTGCCCCTTGACATAATAAGTTAGATCTGTGATTTTGAAGCATATTTGCAACACCAGCTATCAGATCTATCGACTTAGCACTATCGATTGGACAAGTTTGCACGATTACTGTAGATTCATCGACTTCGTTCTATCGACTCACTGCCACCGTATGAGCGAGTCAGGTTGTGATTACTATTTTATCGAATCTACCCTATCAACTTGTTTTCTTATCAGCATTAATGGTGCATAGTATTTTATATGTTTGATTTGTCGATAAATCGATATAATCAGCTGATTAGTTTATATTCTTTTATTTTTATTCCTATAATAGCATAGGCTGGAATTTGATTGTTTGTCTCTTTGTCGATTTGTAGGGAAAATTGACTGGCACACCCCGGTTTTCATATTGAGCCTGCACTGGAGCTATGTAGATCTCCTAGGTCCCTTGTGGCAATTTTTGCATCAACATGCCAGTGGTACTAAGAACTTTAAGCTTCACAACATGTCTAAACTTGGAATGTGAGGTGCCCCTTCCCGGAGGATCGAGGTCCCGAAGGTGCTGATAACGCAGACACTTGATAATACAACAATGTTCCAATTTAAATTCAATTATTACATCAAAGTGCAGCAGAATTACAAGTTCATGAAGTTTTGAAAATAGCGGAAGCGAAATAACAATAAAATCTATGAGCTCAACGATACAACATGGTGATGATTCATGCCCGAAGAATCAACACCCTAGCAGCACTCACAATCACTGCGGCGGCAAATCAGACTCCCAGTGGGCAGTCCAACCTTCAAGGACTTGCACGTCCTAAGGCAACACATCTACATGCAATTCTATCTCTTCAGTACCTGAAAACCACATAAGCATAAATCCTGAGTACTAATTACTCAGCAAGACTTACCCATTCAAAAACCTAGACATGCAATGGCTCTAATAGGTGGCTTGTTTAAAAAGGACTCGCACTAGCAACCTATTAGTTCTATCAAGTTTTTACTTTCAAATTAAAGGTGTTGTGCTGAATATAACATTAGTTGCAACAATAAGATAGTAAAACCATACATAAAATAAGTGCAATAATAGAACATTAAATTATATTAGTAATAACCAATACCAATCCATAACCATGATATCATGTACAACTACGTGATTGGTGCGGTGAACAAGCGGTACTCATTACTGTGAGGGACAGCAATTGTAATTGATTTTACACCAGCTGGGAAAACCCGGATAACATGACACATACGCACCAATTAAGGTCGTATATGGCAATCTTTGACAAGAAAAACCACCCACATCCAGACCGGGTGTGGTGACGTTGAGTGGGCATGCCGTCCTGCCAGCAGTACTTCGCGGTATGGACCGCCCACTCCGGTAGCCGAGGGGTCCTAAGACCAATGCACCTTAACCATCCTTCATATAAGCGGTCTTTCATGCTACATCGGTTTACTAGTGCCCATGAAACTAGCATGCATTCGATACTGTTCAAAACTTGATCAAAGGGCCGACCACGGACGGGTCTTAAGGTGGGCAAGACAAGGCTACCGTAGCCAACACCTATGTGTTGCTGCAAACCTACACATGCAAATTCCCTGTCCGGCCATACATCAAAAATAAACATCTTTTACATAAGTTCCATTTAGTGATCAAGTCTTATTCTATAGTAAGGATAACTATCAAAACTATCAATTACTAAGCATAGCATTTTTGTACCGAGCCTACCAAATTTCTAATAAAAGCAACGTAGGTCATTTGGGAAACATGCAAGTAGGGTTTCAATCAACTCCTATGACCTAATGCAACAATAAACAGAGACACTAGTAGTGATATAAACTAGCAAAACTTTATAAAGAGGCTAATTCAAACCGAGGCTTGCCTGGATCCACGCAAGTGTTAGCTACCATAGTCTCTTGGTCCTCAGGCTCTTGGTCCTGCTGGACGTCGGGCTCCTGCTCCTGAGTGTCGTTACCTATTGATGAACAAGGGTTAATGATAGTGTTGAAATATCGTTACATGTAATGATGGGATAAATGCAACAAAATGATGGATGTATATTGCCTTAGTGTTTTGACGTTAACAACCATATTAACAAGTTCTCGAAGCCATATGCTTCAAGGAAGCAAATTAGACTTTCATTATTTCATGTGTGTGAATTATTTAATTAGGGTTGTTATAGTTTTGAGAACAATTAAACAATTGAAATAGTAACAAAATGATTCTGGACTCGAGTGATTTATCATGAACAGAGACATACATGAAGTTCATTTTCACCAAGTTATAGCCTCTGGACAGTATTATTTTATTTACTAGAATTTATTAAAGTTAAAGCATTACTTAAGTAATAGAATATTAAATACTGCAGATTTGACTTAGCAAAAAATCAGGGTGATGTATTTGTATGAATCAACAGTACATGCAAAAGATTGGAATTAAATTTCTTGTACAGGATTAATAAGGAATTAATTAGTGTTTAAACAAGTTATTTAATTAACTAAAATATAATAACAGAGGCAGTTGGCTATTATTTTACTAAAATAGAGCACATTATTATGAAACTAACAAAATTGATTTGAGGTCATTTGGACTTAAAATGAATTTACTATGCATTTTTGTAGTTCCATCAGTTTTCTGGTATTTTCTGGATTTAAATAATTGACACGTCAGCGCCATGTGGCAGCCACATTAGTGCCAACTGGATGCCAGCTCAGCTGCTAGTCAGCTTCGCTGGAGCGCAGTGGCGCACGGCCGGGGCTTGCCGGAGGGCTCGCTGCAGGCGATTGTGAGCGACGAAACCTCACCGCGGGAGGGGAAAAACAATGCGTGCATCAAGGAGAGCACAAAGGAGGGGTTCACGAAGTGGAAAACACACCGGAGAGTGGTCATCGACGAGAGGCGGCGGAAGGCAGAAGTCGGGTGACGTCGCGGGGTGGACTCGGGGTAGCAAACCGACTACGGCCGGCTCCTACAGCATCACTGGGGCACGGCAGGGATCAGCATCAGGTCAGTGATCGTCGGGGAAGGCCGTAAGATAGGGCTCACCGTGGGGGCGGTGGGGGAAAAGTTCAACGCCGGCGTTCTTGATCACGGAATCAAAGAAGCGAGGGGTCAGGAGTGATCGCGACGAGTTTGCAATTTGCTACAAAGAGGAGAGGGGAGACGGGGCCTACCAGAATCGCCGGAATTCCAGATTGTGTTGACGGCGGCCGACGGGGAGCAGAGTCCGGAGATTCTTCAAATTGGCCGAGCTTACTGGAAGATTGTGCGAGCCAGTGTGCGGGAATGCAGCGGGAAGGTAGGCGCGTTTGTTGCTGCTTGCGACTTGGCTCGGGAGGGAGTGAGTGGCCAGGAGTTTGAGCTCAAAGTCGGCTCTGGCAATGGTGGAAATGGTTTGGGAGAGAAGGGAGTGAACAGGGGGGTATTTAAAGGCCAAGGACTCGAGTTCTTTGTCGAGAAACTGGGGCAGGTGCGCGCGCGTAGCTTTGAGCAACATCGGGTGTCGGGGAGCCGTTGGGAGCGCGGGGAGCAGAGCGGGCGCGGCAGTAGAGGCAGAGCACGGCAGAGGGGAAAAGGCGACTCATGATCTTGGCCGGTAGCCGCGTGCGGCGCGGAAGGGAGCAGGGATGACAGGACGGAGCGATCATGCACGGACGGGAGCAGTCTGCGGAGGAAACAGGGAGTTGCTGGTTGTCGGAAATCAAGGACGCGACGGCAGGCCTGGCGGCATCGAGCAGGGGCGAAAGAGACCGAGGCTCTCGGCGGCTAGCAGCAAGCGGGTGACCGAGCAGGCAAGTGACATGATGGAGTGGGCACGAGGGGCTGGCTTTCGATCAGAAAGGCGGGAGCGGTCAGCCGGGGAGAATCGAGGCGGCAGAGGAGTCGCCATCGTGCAGGGCGAAGGTAACTCGCCTCGGTGGCAGCAAGCAGCTCAGCCGCAGCTACGACGCGGCGACGGCGAGTGAGAGTACGGGGAAGTGCGGCGGCGAGTCCTGAGGTGGCAGCGGTGGCAGAGGAATCGCGCGGCGCGCGCGCGCGGGAGAGGCGACGCAAGGAAGAAGACAAGCAATTTTTGCAGAAAGGTCCTTGGATTTTTGAAAAGCTTGCAAAGGAATCCCTTGTTCTGTTTTAATTGATTTAAAATAATTCCTTAAGTCCAATTAAGCTGAAATTTTGAGGGTGAGCTAATTAGAATACGGACAATTCATTAGTGAAGTCTATTTGGCCAGAAAAGAAATAATTTAATTAGAATTATTAATTAAAGTGAAATCAATTCTAGGGTTAAACCATTTATTTGATTGATTTCCTTTTGGAATAAAATTCTGGTTTTTGACCCAAAATTATATTTTATTATTATCATAATTCTGATGTAATTATTTGGCCCATGGTTTATAAAAATTTAATTTGCTTCAATGTTTTTGCTTGCAGGGTTTTATTTTGGCTTGAGGAAATTCCATCTTTAACTTGCTCCCATTTTTTCATGCTCATACTTGAGTTCAAAATTTTTGGCAGTTTTGTGCTAAGCAAGAAATGAGACACCTGGGTGTCACAACCCTCCCTTCTTAAAGAAATCTCGTCCCAAGATTTAGAATGAAGCAGACTAGAGAGGGGCAAAAATTTACCTGTGAATGAACACCAGAGTTCCGGGTAATGAGTACTCAGAAATTCTTCTGATTCCCAGGTGGATTCATCTTCTGAGTGATTACTCCATTGCACTTTATAGAATTTAATGGTTATTTTTGGGTTCTGCATTCTTTTTCATCAAGGATTTGTATTGGGTGCTCGGAGTATGTGAGGTCCGGTTGAAGATGATCATACTCTTCCAAGACAACATCAATTGGAGGTTTGAGACATCATTTCAGTTGAGACACATGAAACGTGTTATATACTCCAGACAGATTTGGTGGTAACTCCAGCTTGTAGGTGACTTGACCACATCTATCCAAGATTCTAAATGGGCCAATATAGCGGGGTGCTAATTTTCCTTTGATTCCAAATTGTTGAATGCCCTTCATTGGTGACACTAAGAGATAAACAAAATCATTCTTGTTGAAAAACAATGGCCTGCATCATCGGTTTGCATACTTTTCTTGACGACATTTAGCAGCCTTGAGATTTGCTTGAATTGTCCGAACCTTTTCTTCTGCATCCTTGACGAGGTCAGGACCAAAAGTTACTCGTTCTCCTTATTTAGACCAATTCAACAGTGTTCTACAACTCCGACCGTAGAGTGCTTCAAAAGGGGACATATTTACACTCTCTTTGTAACTGTTGTTGTATGAGAATTCTGCATACGGTAAATACTCATCCCAGTTACCAACATGTGTTAAGACACATGCTCTAAGCATACCTTCCAAGATTGGGTTGACACGCTCTGTTTGTCCATCAGTAGCGGCATGATAAGCAGAACTTCGGATCAACTTAGTACCCAGAGATGCATGCAGTTGCTCCCAGAAATGAGCAACAAACTGCGAGCCACGATCTGTAACAATGGTCTTGGGTACTCCATGGAGACACAGAATTCTTGCTATGTATAGTTCTGCATACTGCCGTACGTTGTATCTGGTGTTTACTGGTAGAAAGTGAGCAGACTTTGTGAGTCTGTCAACAACAACCCAAATCGAATCATGCCTTCGAGATGTGAGAGGGAGGCCAACAATGAAATCCATTCTTATGTCTTCCCATTTCCAGGCGGGGATACTCAATGGCTGAAGTAGTCCGGCCCGTTTCAAATGGTCGGCCTTAACTCTCTGATAGGTATCGCACTCCATGACATATCGAGCAACTTCTCGCTTCATTCTGGTCCACCAGAAATTTTTCTTCAGGTCCTGGTACATCTTGTTACTTCCAGGATGAATGGAATACTTAGAGTGATGTGCTTCATCCAAGATTTTGTGACGAAGCTCAAAATCCTTGGGTACTACTAGACGATTATTGAACCACAGAGTACCATCCAAATCTTGTGTGAAGCATTTTGCCTTGCCATTCTTAAGGTTCTCCCGAATGTACTTCATTTCAACATCTCTTGTCTATGCAGCAATGACCTCATGACAAATGGTGGAATGAATACTGAGATTGTTGATCACTAGGGCAGGCAGTATATGCAGGTTGGGTTCAATGGTACTTCCTTCAATACTGCGGTCTATCACTAGATTATTGTAGTGTATCTTTCGACTCAGAGCGTCGGTGACCACATTAGCCTTGCCTGGGTGGTAATGAATCTCCAGATTATAGTCCTTCATTAATTCTAGCCATCGATGTTGTCTCATGTTCAGATCAGTCTGAGTAAATATATACTTCAAGCTCTTGTGATCTGTATAGATGTGTACTAAATTACTGAGCAAATAATGCCTCCAAATTTTTAAGGCAAGGACAACAGTAGCTAGTTCCAAATCATGAGTAGGATAGTGCTCTTCGTGCTTCCGTAGTTGTCGAGATGCATAGGCAATAACACGACCATCCTGCATAAGCACACATCCAAGACCTGTCCCAGATGCATCACAATATACGTCAAACGGCTTGGTGATGTCTGGTTGAGCCAATACTAGGGCTGGAGTCAACAATATCTTCAATTTCTGAAAAGCTTCTTCACAATTGTTGCTCCAATCGAGCTTCTTATCCTTTTTTAGCAGCTCGGTGATGGGTTTGGTCAATTGAGAGAAATTAGGAATGAACCTCCGAAAGTATCCAGCTAGTCCGAGGAAACTACGAACTTGGTGGACAATTTTTGGTGGCTCCCAATCTAGCACATCTTGGATCTTGCTTGGGTCTACAGAGATACCTTCGGCTGAAACTATGTGACCAAGGAAGGGCACATGGTCCAACCAAAATTCACACTTACTGAATTTTGCAAACAGCTTGTGTTCTCGTAGACGCTGAAGAACAATACGAAGATGTTCGACATGTTCTTCCTTGGACTTCAAATAGAAAAGGATGTCATCAATGAATACTACCACGAATTTGTCTAGCTCTGGCATGAAGACTGAATTCATGAGATACATGAAATAGGCAGGCGCATTTGTCAATCCAAAGGACATCACTAGATATTCGAATAATCCGTATCTAGTAGAGAATGCAGTCTTTGGAATATCTTCCGCTCTGATCTTGATCTGATGATAACCTGACCGAAGGTCAATTTTGGAAAAGACCTTGGCACCAACCAATTGATCAAAAAGAATATCAATACGGGGCAGCGGGTATTTATTCTTGATGGTGACTTCATTAAGAGACCGGTAATCATCAATAAGACGTAGAGACTTGTCCTTCTTCTTCACAAAAATGGTGGGACAGCCCCAAGGTGAAGTACTTGGGCGAATAAATCCTTTTTCCAGCAACTCACTCAATTGTTTCTTCAATTCAGCTAGCTCAATTGGAGCCATTTTATAGGGACGTCGCGATATTGGAGAAGTTCCTGGCTGGAGCTCAATCTTGAATTCTACTTCGCGATCAGGTGGAAGTCCAGAAATATCTTCTGGGAATACGTCGGGATACTCACAGACAATAGGGATGTTCTCAAGTGATGGTCCTTTCAAATGATATACAACCAGATCCCTCGAGGAGATGGTGCTAAGAGAAAGGGTGTCTAGACCATGTAGGGGAGAGTTCAAATGGACCACACGGGGCTCTATATCCAACATGGCTCTATGGGTTTTCATCCACTCCATGCCAATAATTAGATCAATCTCTTGATTATGGAGCATGATAAATTCGGCGGGGTAGATTTTCTGATTGATTTCTAGTGGAGCTTTGCTTACTATTTCATTAGCTAGAACTTGTCCAGCTGGGGAATGGACAGTAAAGCACTAATTTATAGTGGTGGTGTGGAGATTATGTTTTTTCACACAAGTTCTGCTAATAAAATTATGAGTAGCACCAGAATCAAAAAAAGTGAGAACAGGCTGGCGGTAGAGTGAGAGCATACTAGTCAGCACGGGATCACCCTCGGGAATATTGTCAGCGCTGGTGTAGTTCACTTGGGCACCACGAGACAGTGCATTCACAGTCTTGTTCTACGGAGGGCGCTGATTGTTGTTGTTGTTGCGTCTAGGTGCTGTACATTCTCTGGCAAAGTGGCCCGTGCGACCACAGTTGTAGCACGGTTAGTTACCTCCATAACTGACAGGCTCGGGAGCACGTGCATTCTGACTTCCCTGCTGCTGGTTGGGTGCACGGTACTGAGTGTGCTGATGCTGCTGCTGTGGTGCTCAGAGCAGAAAGTACTGCTGCTGCTGTGGCCTCGGGCGCTGAAACTGCTGCTGCGGGGACGTCCGATACCGCTGTCCAGACGGTGAAGTATACACCAGGCGATGCTTCGCCTGTGGGGCAGCATAGGCACTAGCAGGGGCCTTCCTCTAGCGCTCATCTTGCTCAACTTGGCGCATGGCACCCTCCTGGACAATAGCAGCATTGACCAGGTCATTGAAGGTGCCGGTCATCTGCTAGGTCGGACGCTCTTTCAGTGCGGCATTCATGCCACGTAGGAAAGCATACCTCTTCTTCTCCTTAGTGTTGACATACTCAGTGGCATACTGAGCAAGATGGTTGAACGCCTTAGAATACTGGAGGGCATTCCTCCTTCCTTGTTTCAGGTCCATGAACTCCTGAAACTTCCTCTGCACAAGACCGGCTGGTATGAAATGAGCTCGAAAGGCAGTTCAAAACTCATTCCACTCGACATGGGTCCTAGCGGGTACTGAAGCGACGTGGTTCGCCCACCAGGCACCAGCAGGGCTCTGGAGTTGCTAGGCGGCGAATAGCACCTTCTGATGCTCAGTGCAGTCAAGCAGACTAAACTTAGACTCGGTCTGACGCAGCCAGTGGTCGGCGTCCAGGGGCTCTCTGGCACGCTTGAAGGTCGGTGGGTGCGTACCCAGAAAGTTTGAGTAAGTGCACTGTCGGGGCTGGTTGTTGTTGCGGTTGCCCCCATGTCCAGCCAGGTGGGACGTGATATCAACTAACCGGCGGAGCAACTCAGAATTGTTCTGCTGTCGGCTGAGTGCTACAGCCAAAACATCTGCTACCGTAGGCTGAGCATTAGCTCCCTGCTGAGAGCTTTCAGGATCATCCTGATTCCGAGTTCGCACCATGCTGCAAATTACACCCTACACATTAGTCATTCTTCCAAGTGTTCCGTAAGACATAGGTGTAAAAGCTTGCAAGGGTGCTCCAAGGGTTTAAGAAATGACAACCATTTTCACAAATCAAAGTTGGGTACATGGTTATTAAAAGGATAATCATCACACTAACTCATCATACATGCATCGACGCCTAACTATGGTATTGCGGACGCACTATGGCTCATATACAACCAACTCATCTACTCCTGGTCTATGACTATCGGCTCGTCGGGTTCTGGCGTCCCAATGGTTCTTCTGGCGATCCTAGTTCCATCAGCTCTACACCAACATTTTTGGCTTGCTCCATCTCTTCATCCACTTGTTTTCCATACTCCATAGGGATCTCATCCCAATTATCTATGATGGGAAGGTGGGTAGCCTTGAAGGCGTCAAATTAGACTTGAAGCTCCTGCAGTTCAGATTCCATGATGTCAGAATCTCCAATAGCTTGGTCATGCTCTTCGATGATCATATCCATCTCTTCATTCTTCGCTTGTACTTGCTGGTTTAATTCTGCAGTTTCCAGAATCTTGGCTTGCTTTTTGGCTTCAGAAAGCCAAAGTGCAGCCCGAAACATGTCCAGTTGATGGTACAAGTTCTTGCATATGCCAAATAGGGAGAGTCCATAACACTCTGCCACATGTAGCGCTAGGCGATACAGTGGGTGGTTTGGATCGAAGACAAAATCCAGACGACGGTTCCACTCAGGATCTTCCATATTGTCAATGGGTATCAAAGTTACCGGTGTTCCAGTGACCTCATGCTTGTGGAGTTCGCAAAATAGAGTGAGGGCTTTGAGGGCAGCAACACTCCAAGTAGTGAGTAGGTCCACGCCAGTGAAACTGATAGTCCATGACTCCCATGCCGGTAAGAAGGAATAGTTGGTGGGAACTGCGACATGGACTACACAGGAAGTGATTCCATTCTCCTCAATGGTCTTTCCAACGTAGGTGGGAGGGATATCATGTCCATAACCCTGAAGGACACTCCAAAAGAGTTGAGTCATCCCAGGGATATCCAGGCCGTCGGTGATTTCCCAACTCAGTGGAGCTTGGAAATTGTTTTCAGCCATCTACAAGGGCGAAATCTGAATGAGTCAGAATCTTCCTTAAGTGAAGTGCATTCATGTCCAACTTCATAAAATACAGAAACAAATTTTTAGTTTCCATTTTCCAGCCTCAAGGGGTATTAATACGGAGATGGATTTTTAACAGATTCGGTCTTGACTGTGCGGCAGTTAGAAATCAAGTATTGTGCCCAGAAATCAAAATCTAGAGAATTGGTTCTTGGTACCATGTTACAGTAGACTTTCATAGCTTTTCAGATGGTGTTTGTATTGCCAAAAATTCCAAGTAGAACTGGACTTATGATTTTTGCAAGTTCAGGGATGTGTTGAAAATAGAGAGTTGATAGATTTTTGTTAACTTAATAATTCAAACGTGTATTTTGAATTTTGTACTTATCAAACTTGCAAACTTTTATCTCAGAGGTGGGTAAGTAAGGAGAGAACAAAGTTTTAGTTAAGTTATAGGAAATGCATGAAGCAAAATTCAATTTATTTACCTATCATTCCTCACAACACACACCTATATTGCCGGTACTTAGCGGCACGAAAATTGGTGACGACCCGCACTCATCACGTAGTCACTAAGTGTTGTACTAACGGTGTTAGTGTACCTGCAGAAAAACTCATTGCAGAAACATTACATTAAATTAAGAGGAACTACAAAAATAAGCGTAATTCTACAACGATTCAGCCAATGCTCGTAACCCTATCATGATGAGCATTACTAAGAAAAAGTTTTGCACGATTTATGGAAGGAACCGTCTCGTGAAACCATAGCCCTCACGAGTGAACTCTAAGCTCCAACACTTGTCAAGGAGCCAAAAATGAAAAATGTGGGCAATGATTCATGGAAAGAATCGTCCCACAAAGCCACAGTCCTTGCGAGCGAACTTTAAATGCCAAAAGAAGAATCAATTAAAAGCCAACTTAAGCATAACCCGTTAGCATTGTCACCAACCCTAATAACTACTAGGGGCAATACTAACATATTCCTTACATGTAACATCGTAGTTTTTTGAAAATACGTTTTAATTGTTGTATTATCATGGACCACGGCTCTGATACCAGCTGAGGCGCCCCTTCCCGGAGGATCGAGGTCCCGAAGGTGCTGATAACGCAGACACTTGATAATACAACAATGATCCAATTTAAGTTCAATTATTACATCAAAGTGCAGCGGAATTACAAGTTCATGAAGTTTTAAAAACAACGGAAGTGAAATAATGATAAAATCTATGAGCCCAATGATACAGCATGGTGATGATTCATGCCCGAAGAATCAACACCCTAGCAGCACTCACAATCACTGCGGCGGCAGATCAGACTCCCAGTAGGCAGTCCAACCCTCAGGGACTTGCACGTCCCAAGGCAACACATCTACAGGCAATTCTATCTCTTCAGTACCTAAAAACCACATAAGCATAAAGCCTGAGTACTAATTACTCAGCAAGACTTACCCATCCAAAAACCTAGACATGCAATGGCTCTAATAGGTGGCTTGTTTAAAAAGGACTCGCACTAGCATCCTATTAGTTCTATCAAGTTTTTACTTTCAGATTAAAGGGGTTGTGCTGAATATAACTTTAGTTGCAACAATAAGATAGTAAAACCATACATAAAATAAGTGCAACAATAGAACATTAAATTATATCAGTAATAACTAATACCAATCCATAACCATGATATCATGTGCAACTATGTGATTGGCGCGGTGAACAAGCGGTACTCATTACTGCGAGGGACATCAATTGCAATTGATTTTACACCAGCTGGGAAAACCCGAATAACACGACACATATGAACCAATTAAGGTCGTATATGGCAACCTTTCACAAGAAAAACCACCCACATCCAGGCCGGGTGTGGTGACGTCGAGAGGGCATGCCGTCCTGCCAATAGTACTTCGCGGTATGGACCGCCCACTCCCGTAGCCGAGGGGTCCTAAGACCAACGCACCTTAACCGTCCTTGATATAAGCGGTCTTTAATGCTACATTGGTTTACTAGTGCCCATAAAACTAGCATGCATTCGGTACTGTTCAAAACTTGATCAAGGGGCCGACCACGGACGCGTCCTAGGGTGGGCAAGACAGGGCTACCGCAGCCAACACCCATGTGTTGCTGCAAACCTACATATGCAAATTCCCTTTCCGGCCATACATCAAAAACAAACTTTTTTTACATAAGTTCCATTTAGTGATCAAGTCTTATTCTATAGTAAGGATAACTATCAAAACTATCAATTACTAAGCATAGCATTTTTGTACCGAGCCTACCAAGTTTCTAATAGAAGCAACATAGGTCATTTGGGAAACATGCTAGTAGGGTTTCAATCAACTCCTATGACCTAATGCAACAATAAGCAGAGACACTAGTAGTGATATAAACTAGCAAAATATTATAAAGAGGCTAATGCAAACCGGGGATTGCCTGGATCCACGCAAGTGATAGCTACTATAGTCTCTTGGTCCTCAGGCTCTTGGTCCTGCAGGACGTTGGGCTCCTGCTCCTAAGTATCGTTACCTATTGATGAACAAGGGTTAACGATAGTGTGGAAATACCGTTACATGCAATGATGGGATAAATGCAACGAAATGTTGGATGCATATTGCATTAGTGTTTTGATGTTAACAACCTTATTAACAAGTTCTCAAAGCCATATGCTTCAAGGAAGCAAATTAGACTTTCATTATTTCATGTGTGTGAATCATTTAATTAGGGTTGTTATAGTTTTGAGAACAATTAAACAATTAAAATAGTAACAAAATGATTCTGGACTCGAGTGATTTATTATGAACTGAGACATACATGAAGTGCATTTTCACCAAGTTATAGCCTCTGGACAATATTATTTTATTTACTAGCATTTATTAAAGTTAAAGCATTACTTAAGTAATAGAATATTAAATACTGCAGATTTGACTTAGCCAAAAATCAGGGTGCTGTATTAGTATGAACTAGATGAAAACCCCGCGCGTTGCCGCGGGAAAGAAGACTGGACTGGATATTCGCTATTTAGTGATCTTCTGATATATGCTAATAATATTAGAACATAGGAAACGATACCCTAAGGATCATGCATTATCTACTGATCTCTCCCATAATTCTTCCCATCTTACTTGCATTGACACATGATTCTTACATGACAACTTGAGCTAAGAAAGTCAGGCTCACCTCTCTTGTTATTTGTTTTTGCTTCTGGAGCAGTGGAGATCAGTGGTAAACACCTTTTAGAACGCAATCGTAACAACTCAGAATAACTCGCAAAAATGAAATCGTAAAATACTATTGAACTGAATATTCTTTGCCATGAATGAAGTTAAGAAGTAAGTTGCCTTTGTCTTGTATGATGCGTAAGATGGTATGGTAACCGTAGCTCACTAAGATGATTAAGTGACCAAGGGAGCAAGGAAATTAATATTAAATCTGGATTTTGATAACAGTGAACGCTAGTACATGTAGACTGATTCTTCATACAGAAATCAGTTTCCTTCTTCATATTATACTGCACAAAACATAGAATTTGATTTGATTCCTAAACCCTGACATGCATAAAGCATTTTCCCTAGTCCCAACCGCCTGCCTTGATGTACACTGAAAACAGATAACCTGATCAACCATCGTGTAGAATCCTAGTGACATTTGATTCGGTAGCATAACAGACTGAAATAAAAAAAAATCCACATACTTCAAGTAAGTGTTTACTAATTCGCTTTATAAAAATTGATCGTATTCTTTATTTCTACAGCAGTAAAACATAAGATAAAAAAAATAGTGACCTGATTCCAAAACACTCTTTTAGAGAAGAGATCCCTGAACAAAAACAATCTTCATTGTTCCACAGAGAAACAGTGATGCCATGATCTCACACTATAGAATGAACAATTGAACCTTGAGGGGGGGGGGGGGGGGGGGGGAGCAAGCAGGGGAGGAACCTAAGTCACTTCTGGGCACATGAGATGGATTTAAGGACGATGTCTGCAACTGTGCATGTGCGTTTTCTTTTGCACGGTGATTGTTGGGTGCCTTCCGTTGATAATTGCATTGATTCTCGGAATGAGAGTGGGAAGAAAACTGATCAGCAGGTGGAGGAAGTTTCATATCCTATGGGAGACCATTCAGTTCTGTATAGTGTAGTTCTTAAGGGGTCCAGCGAATGCCAGCACAATGGGTATGATTGATGGTCTTAATGCCATTAATACCATTAGCATAATGGGTATGGATGGGTTCAGTTTCTAATAACAAATGGACATGGATTAATTAGGTGAAATTCGAATTAAACAAAAAAGAGGGGCGTTGGGAAGGATCTAACGACGAGGAACAACTGTCTCCTAAGCAATCTGATGGTTGAAACAAAAGGGATGACGTGGTTGCACCAGAGTTGAGAGAAGTAGCCATTATGGATTCTTCGTGGGTTACATCTTTTAAAGATATGTAGATCAACAGTACATGCAAAAGATTGAAATTAAATTTCTTGTACAGGATTAATAAGGAATTAATTAGTATTTGCACAAGTTATTTAATTAACTAAAATATAATAAGAGAGGCAGTTGGCTATTATTTTACTAAAATAGAGCATATTATTATGAAACTAACAAAATTTATTTGAGATCATTTGGACTTAAAATGAATTTACTATGCATTTTTGAAGTTCCATCAGTTTTCTGGTATTTTTTGGATTTAAACAATTGACATGTCAGCGCGATGTGGCAGCCACATCAGTGCCAACTGGATGCCAGCTCAGCTACCAGTCAGCTTCGCTGCAGCACGGCGGCGCGCGGCCGGGGCTTGCCGGAGGGCTCGCCGTAGTCGACGGTGAGCGACGAAACCTCACCGCGGGAGGGGAAAAACAATGCGTGCAGGAAGTGGAAAACTCACCGGAGAGTGGTCGTCGACGAGAGGCGGCAGAAGGCAGAAGTCGGGTGACGTCCCGGGGTGGACTCGGGGCAGCAAACCGACTGCGGCCGGCTCCTACAGCATCACGGGGGCACGGCAGGGATCAGCATCAGGTCAGCGATCGTCGGGGAAGGCCAGAAGATAGGGCTCACCATGGGGGTGGCTCGGACACGGCGGCGCAGAAGGGGTCGGCGGGGGAAAAGTTCAACACCGGCGTTCTTGATCATGGAATCAAAGAAGCGAGGTGTCAGGAGTGATCATGACGAGTTTGCGATTTGCTACAAAGAGGAGAGGCGAGACGGGGCTCACTAGAATCGCTGGAATTCCAGATTACGTTGACGGCGGCCGACGGGGAGCAGAGTCCGGAGATTCTTCAAATTGGCCAAGCTCACCGAATAATTTTACGAGCCAGTGCGTGGGAATGTAGCGGGAAGGTAGGCGCGTTTGTTGCTGCTCTCGACTTGGCTCGGGAGGGAGTGAGTGGCCGGGAGTTTGAGCTCAAAGTCGGCTGTGGCAATGGCGGAAATGGTTTGGAAGAGAAGGGAGTGAACAGGGGGGTATTTAAAGGCCAAGGACTCGGGTTCTTTGTCGAGAAACTGGGGCAGGTGCGCGCGCGTAGCTTTGAGCAATGTCAGGTCTCGGGGAGCCGTTGGGAGCGCGGGGAGCAGAGCGGGCGCGGCAGCAGAGGCAGAGCGCGGCAGAGGGGAAAAACGACTCATGATCTTGGCTGGTAGCAGCGTGCGGCACACGGCAGCAGAGGCAGAGCGCGGCAGACGGGAGTTGCTGGTCATCAGAAATCGAGGACGCGGCAGTAGGCCTGGCGGCATCGGGCAGGGGCGAAAGAGACCGAGGCTCTCGGCAACTAGCGGCGAGCGGGTGACCGAGCAGGCAAGTGACGCGACAGAGCGGGCACAAGGGGCTGGCTTTTGATCAGAAAGGCGAGAGCGGTCAGGCGGGGAGAATCGAGGCGGCAGAGGTGTCAGCTTCGTGCAGGGCGAAGGTAACTCGCCTCGGCGGCAGCGACGACGCGATGGCGGCGAGTGAGAGCGCGGGAGAGGCGACGTAAGGAAGAAGACAAGCAATTTTTGTAGAAAGGTCCTTGGATTTTTGAAAAGCTTGCAAAGGAATCCCTAGTTCTGTTTTAATTGATTTAAAATACTTCCTTAAGTCCAATTAAGCTGAAATTTTGAGGGTGCGCTAATTAGAATATGGACAATTCATTAGTGAAGTCTATTTGGCCAGAAAAGAAATAATTTTATTAGAATTATTAATTAAAGTTAAATCAATTCTAGGGTTAAACCATTTATTTGATTGATTTCCTTTTGGAATAAAATTCTGGTTTTTGGCCCAAAATTCTATTTTATTATTACCATAATTCTGATGTAATTATTTGGCCCATGGTTTATAGAAATTTAATTTGCTTCAAAGTTTTTGCTTGCGGGGTTTTATTTTGGCTTGAGGAAATTCCATTTTTAACTTGCTCCCATTATTTCATGCTCATACTTCAGTTCAAAATTTTTGGCAATTTTGTGCTAAGCAAGAAATGAGACACCTGGGTGTCACAGAATGCCAAAGGATGGAACTCCTCCTCCGAAGCCTGACGTCATCGGGAATCTAAAGGTGGATAAGGTGTTGCCTGTTGTTAGAGATGACCTGACTCATGAAGCGAAAGCACAAAAATTAGAGACTTGCTAAGTTTGAAAGCCTTCTATTATGAACCTTCAACAAGATGAGGCATGGCATCATCCAGAAGGGGAAATTACCTGTTGCTGCCTTGATTGAAGACGGAATTGCGGATTCACCTGCTAATAAACCAATAAAGGCTATTGATGAAAAAGCTTTGAATAACATGATCCACACGGCCATACACCACGCATTAATTAACTAGTCCCATGTATTGGTTAATACATTAAGGGCTTTGATTTTTTAGACTGTGGAAGGTTGCATATATGATGATTCAGCTCGTGGGCCAATGTATTTCCGTGTATCAGGGAATATTCCTTGGCCTGTAATTGATTCACAATAACCTAGTGCGAGCACAACACATCCTGTCACAGGTTCAGGTCTGCCACCTTCTTATGTCACTCCACTTCTGAAGAATGCTGATGTTGGTACAGTGGGAAGAACATCTCACAGGATATTATTGGAGAGAACTACTCTACAGACGCAGCCTCAACATTACAGGCAAGATACAATAGAGCCAAATGTAACATATAGTACTGCACCTAATATTGAGCCAAGTCTGTTTGGAATGCCATCATCATCTATAATACAGGTAGAGTTAGGAGGCTAGCATATAGTTGCTTACTATGGTCAACAAACGGCTACATAACTGCCAGCATCTGGTCTTGCATCGACTATTCCAAAGGTCAATGGATCGATTGATGACTGGGCAACAAAGATTGCTAAAGTAATGAGAGAAGAATTTGGATTGAAGCCAAAGCAACAGACCTATATGTATGGACACCCATATCCACTCACCTATGAGTTTATTCCTATGCCGAGTCGATACAGGCCACTAGAATTTACCAAGTTTACTAGACAGGATTATACTACCACTGTTGAACATATCAACCAATTTTCAGTAAAATGTGGAGAAGCTAGTGCTACTGAAGCATTGATAATCAGGCTATTTTCATTATCCTTGTCCGGATTGGCATTTTCTTGGTTCGCATCATTGCCCCCAAATTCAATTATCACATGGGCCGATCTCGAACAAAAACTCCACAAGTATTTCTTTGCTGAAACAAGGGAGATGAGATTGTCAGATCTGATTGCAATAAGGCAAAAGCTGGTGAATCTGTGCCTGATTATATATAGAGGTTCAGAGAAGTGCACAACAAATGTTTCAGCTTGCAATTAACAGATTATCAGATGGCAGAGATTTCTTTTAATGGTTTGGCTGCGCCTCTAAGGGAAATGTTTCCCTCGGTCGAGTTCGAGAGCCTATCCCAGCTAGTGCAGAAGGTGTCCATTTCAGAGAACCTGACTCGGGGGTCGGGGGCGGGGGGGGGGGGGGGGGGGGGGGTACGGTCAAGGCCGATTCAAATCAGCTACAACGATTATGACTCAGATGAAGATGCTAAAGAAGTCGATATGGCTGAGTGGACCAAAAACAAAAATGTGTTGTCGTGTCCATGGGTGAAGCAGAATGAACTAGAAGAAAAGTAAGACTTTGATATCACCAAGGCCGACAAGATATTTGATATGTTGTTGCAGGAGAAGCATATTCATTTGCCACCTAGTCATGTGATACCTCCTGCTAAAGAATTGAAGAAGACGATATACCACGAGTGGCACAATTCGCCCTCTCATAGTACTAATGATTGCAAGGTGTTCATAAGACAGATCAAGATGGCAATTGAATAAGGTAAAATAAAGTTCACCAAAGGCACTATGAAGATCGATGGGCATCCTTTCCCTGCAAATGTCAATATGGATGGTATCCACAACGTAGAGGCATTCATTAAGCAGTACCAGAAAAAGAGAGACAGAGAGGTGAAAGACTGGGTGTGTCCATTTTTTCAATATTGCTAGGACCATGATATGAAGCTACCATTGATCGACAACTATCCTGGATGTAGTAGGCGCACGGATCAAATGTATAGAGAGGAACCGAAGAGTCATCAACACTAGCATCAACACGATATTGGTAGAGAGTTGATGGTGGTTTCAGCCGATGAGCGAAACAAAATCTCTTCATTTGATCGACTTGGAGCCAAGAATGCAAGTGACGAAGCAGAGTCGATGAGGAGATGCAGGAATGACAAGAGCAAGCCTATCAATGGTGTCCATCTAGAATTTTCTCTAGGAGTCAGAAGCACAGGATACAGAGGATGCGTTGCAGGCAGATACGGGCTGGTAAATATTATTATGATGAGGATGATGATCAGCCGCCAAAGAAAGTCTGGAAGCCAAAAGTGAAATCGCAAGTACAGGTACCAAATTCTATAGTGGGTATGGTGATGATGTTGCCTCAGGAGTTTTTGGCCTCAAAAGAAGAATTGTTTGCTGATGAAGAAAGTGCACCCCAACTTATATTTGATGTACAACAAATAGTGTTTTATAGACCAGACGAATCTAAGCATCAACATTTAAAAGCTTTGTACCTCAAGAGGTTCATCAATGGGATGTCGATGGGAAAGATGATGGTTGACGGAGCTATTGCTGTAAATATTATACCGATCACTATTGTCATAAAGTTGGGGAAAACTGAAGATGACTTGATCGACACGAATACGATTCTGAGGGATTATGGTGGTTGTACTACAGAAGCCAAAGGAGTCTGAATGTAGAGCTCACAATCGGCTGTACAACTTTGCCTGTTACTTTCTTTGTCATCGATGGAAAGCGAACCTATAGCCTTCTTTTGGGTCGTGATTGGATACATGCAAACTGTTGTGTTCCATCAACAATGCACTAGTCTCTGGCCCAGTGGATTGGCGATGAAGTAGAGGTAATCCCGGTCGATGAAGCTGTCAATGTTGCATCAGCCAATTTAGTACCATGGCATGCAAATGATATGGAATGTGTGTCTAGCAGGATTTGGGATGGGGATTACATTAAGATTACTACACAGGGTCTTGAGATAGTGGACCAGTCAAATTCTAAACTATTTCTCTGACAGACGTCCCAATGGAATTTGCAGAAGAAGGTAAGCTAGGGAAAGGATTTATGTCAGTCAATGAGTTACAGGAAGTTGATATAGGAGATGGTGATAAACCTAGGCCGATATTTATCAGTAAGAAGTTAGATGAAGATTTTAAGGTTGAATTAATAAAATTATTAAAAGAGTACCAGGATTGTTTTGCTTGGGATTATACTGAGATGCCTGGCCTGAGTCGGTCCATTATTGAGCACAGCTGCCTATCAAACCTGGATATTGACCTTATAAGTAACCTCCAAGGATAATTGATCTGAGGATTTATGATGATGTCAAGGCTGAGATTACCAGGTTATATGATGCTAAGTTCATTAGGCCTTGCCGATATCCAGAGTGGGTTTCAAATATTGTGCCTGTTTTCAAAAAGTGTAGCAAGTTGAGAGTTTGTATCGACTTTCCCCCATTAAATCAGGCCACTCCGTAGAATGATTACCCAATGGCGATAGCAGATCTTCTGGTTGATGCAGCAGCTGGCCATAAGATTGTCAGTTTCATGGATGGTACTGCTGTTTATAATTAGATTTTCATGGCAGAAGAAGATATACCGAAAACTGCTTTCAGGTGTCCCGGGGCTTTTGGTTTGTATGAATGGGTTGTCATGACATTTGGTTTGAAGAACACTGGAGCCACATATCAAAGGGCCATGAATTATACATTCCATGATTTGATTGGTAGGTTAGTAGAGATTTATATTGATGATGTGGAAGTTAAATCTAATAGAATAGAAGATCATATAGCTGATTTGCGGGAAGCACTCAAGAGAAACAGAAAGTATGTTTTAAAGATGAATCCTAAAATGTGTGCTTTCGGTGTATCGGCTAGTCAGTTTCTAGATTTCATGGTGCATGAAAGAGGAATTGAGATTGGGCCGAAGAGCATGTAGGCTATCAATGACATCGAGCCGCTGGTCAACAAGACAAAACTTCAATCTTTGATTGCAAAAGTAAATTTTATTAGAAGATTTATTTCGAACTTATTAGGGAAGCTTGATGTATTTACTCTGTTATTAAAGTTATAGGTGGATCAAAGGTTTGTATGGGAGTCCGAACATCAGAGAGCTCTGGAGGATATCAAGAAGTATTTGGTTTCTCCTCCGGTGCTGGTGCCGCCAAGAGAAGGATTTCCTTTCAAGCTTTATCTTGCGGCTGACAAAAAGTTGATTGAAGCAACTTTAATTCAAGAACAAGAGGGTAAAGAGAGGATTGTGTTTTATTTAAGCCGAAAATTGATGGATGCTGAGACTAGGTACACTAAGATTGAAAAATTATGTTTGTGTTTATATTTCTCATGTGTGAAGTTGAGGCATTATCTATTATCGGCCGAGTGTGTGGTGGTATGCAAAGTCGATGTCATCAAGTATATGTTATCAGCTCTGATTTTGAAAGGCAGAATTGGTAAATGGATGCTAGCATTGGCTAAATATGACTTGACATATGAATCTGCTAAAGGTATTAAGGGTCAGGTTCTAGCTGATTTAGTCATTGGGCATTATGGACCAGAGGTGTTGATGGTGGAGGCGGTGCCATGGTTATTATTGTTTGATGGTTCTGTTTGCAAGAATGGTTGTGGCATCAGGCTTTTGATCATATTGCCTCGGGGGGGGGGGGGGGCAGGTTTGAATTTGCATTTGCTATAGAAGCATCGACTAATAATCAAGTCGAATATAGAGCTATTATTAAAGGATTGCAGATGTTGAAGGAAGCTGGAGTTGATTGTGTTGAAGTCATTGGAGATTCATTGTTGGTACTCGGGCAGCTAGCAGGAATATTTGAATGTAAGGATGATATTAAGATTGTTCTATGCCGAGTGTCAAGATTTGTTGCAATGCTTCAAAATAGTGAGATTCAACCATGTCCCGAGGGAGCAAAATATGGAGGCAAATGGTTTAGCACAGAAGGCATCAGGTTATCAGTTGGACACCAGTGGAGTCATTGTTGATATAGCCGATGTCGATGAAGAAGATTGGAGAGCCAGGATCGTCCAATATCTCAAGGATCCAACTCAACATACGCCTCAAAAGATTCGATACATGGCATTGAGGTATATTTTATTAGAAGAAAAACTTTCTTATTGGACGATCGATGGTGTGTTGTTAAGATGTTTAAATTAAGAAGGAGCCAAAGTTGTTATGTGCGAAGTCCATGAAGGCATACGTGGTACACATCAATCGACCCATAAAATGAGATGGCTGTTAAAGATAACTGGGTACTATTGGCCTACTATGATAGAAGATTGCTTTAAGTATTATAAGGGGTGTCAAGATTATCAAAAGTTTGGAGCAATACAAAGAGAACCGGCTTCAGCTATGAATGCAATTATTAAGCCGTGGTCGTTTAGAGGAGGTATGGATATGATTGCCCAAATTTATCCAACATCAAGCAAAGGTCATAAATATATTTTGGCGGCTATAGATTACTTCACAAAGTGGATTGAAGTAGTGCCTATGAAAAATGTTACAATTGGTGATGTGATTAACTTTGTGAAGGAACATATTATACATAGGTTTGGTGTACCGCAAACTATTTACAATTGACTAAGGTTCTGTATTTACTTCAGAAGAGTTTCAAAACTTCGTCGATAGTATGGGTATCAAGCTTTTGAATTCATCACCCTATTATGCTCAAGCCAATTGTCAAAGAGAGGCATCTAACTAAAGTTTGATTAAATTGATCAAGAGAAAGGTAGATAAGCAACCTAAGAACTGGCATACGACATTGGCTGAATCTTTATGGCATACAAGATGGCTTGTCATGGATCAATAAAGGTACCACCTTACCAGTTGGTTTATGGGCATGAAGCAGTGTAACCATGGGAAACAAATCTGGGGTCCAGAAGAACAGAGATGCAAGATCAGTTGACAGCCGATGATTACAGGCAAGTTATGTTGGATGAGTCGGAATATGTACTGTAACATCGGATGAGGGCCTTAGAAAGAATTTAAGAGAATAAAACTCATGTGTCCATATTTTATAACAAAATGGTAGTGCCCAATAATTTTTCAGAAGGCGATCTTGTCTGGAAGTTAATTATGCCGATCAGCTATAGAGATAATCATTTTGGAAAATGGTTACTAACATGGGAGGGGCCATTCAAATTGAGCCGATGTGCACCAGCCAATGCGTATTTTCTACAAGGATTAGATGGAGAAGAGTTTGGGAGAGCAATTAATGGCAAATATTTAAAGAAGTATCATCCTAGCGTTTGGGTTGACTCATGATCCCATTGCTGATCGTAGCCGATGTTTTGTGTATCGCGTTTAAGTGGTGAGAGCCTATGGTGATGCATCAAAATGAGATGGCCGATATTGAGAATATTGCCCTTAGCAGAAAAATATAAAGATAAAAGCGCAACATATATAGCTCCTAGTTGATTGGAGGGAATCCGAGGGAGAAAGATAAGCATGAGGACAGTCAAAAGGTAATACCAATAGTCAAGATGGCGCAAGAAACAACAGGTCACAATTAAGGGTCATGAGTGGTTGAATGGTGTAGTGAAGATACGACCTGCTAGTGGGTGGTTCCCGATTGGTTGCATTTTATTAGTATCTAAAGCGGCAGGGTGGTAAATGAGGCGTGCGGTGAACGAGGAGGTAAAGTCCAGTGCATGAAGGATTTCGTACCCCAGTGTGTTGGCACCAAAATTTGACTGGTCCTAATGATAAGTCGCGTGGAGTCAGAATCGGCCGAAGTCAATGGAGTTTAACGGCCGAAGGGAATAAAGTGGGCCATTAAGGTTGTTTTATCTTCGTCTATTTTTAGTTTAGATTAAGTTTAGAAATAAACCTAGTCGGGTTGTTTAAGAGTCCTGACCAAGTCGGTTAGACTCCCTTGCATGGGGTTATAAATATGTAATAGGGTCTGTACGAGAAAAACAACATTTTTGTTCAATACAATTCGGCGCATCGCCAACCTTTCTAGTTAGACTCCCTTGCATGGGGTTATAAATATGTAATAGGGTCTGTACGAGAAAAACAACATTTTTGTTCAATACAATTCGGCGCATCGCCAACCTTTCCTACTCGATGAAACCCTCATCTCGCGCGGGCTGCATTGGTTAAGATCTCGGCAAGAGACTTGGATTAGTCAAACCCGGTAATTATATCGACTTCAACTAGTACTTTCTTATTGATTTGATATTCTAGTTGTTATTTATAGAGTTGCTAGTTATCTAGTAATCAGATCTTTATTTGGCTTGTTTTATCGACTTAGATTGCAGTATTTTCTCAGTTAGGTTCGATCTTCTATGATTTTCATGGATTTCATAGGTTAGATTCAAATCCATTATTCGAGTCACTCTATAGATTTTTATCTATAATTGAATTAAATCTAGCTTCATTCACCTTGTTTGAGCACTGTCTCGATTAAGTTCGACCTGCTCGAATCAGCAAGGCTGCATCGACTTTGATCTCTTTTTGGGTGAACAGGACTAGATTTGATTCTGTTATAGGCAGACTTGATAGAGTTCTATCGGGTGGTTTAGCCGATAGGTTATCACGGTTCAATCGACTTTCTAGTGCTTAATCTAATTATATAAATTATTCCATTAGTCGTTTGCCCGTTGTCATAATAAGTTAGATTTGTGATTTTGATGCATATTTGCAATACCAGCTATCAGATCTATTGACTTAGCACTATCGACAGGACGAGTCTGCGTGATTACTGTAGATTCATCGACTTTGTTCTATCAACTCAGTGCCACCGTATGAGCGAGTCGGCTCGTAATTACTATTTTATCGACTGTGTCCTATCAAATTGTTTTCTTATCAGCATTAATGACACATAGTATTTTATATGTTTGATTTGCCGATAAGCCGATATAATAAGATGATTAGTTTCCATTCTTTTATTCTAATTCCTATAATAGCATTGGTTGGTTTCATGAATAATGATTATCGGCTTTCTTCATCGGCCTATCCTGGCCCGATGACCCATGGAATTTGACTGCTTGTCTCTTTGTCGATTTATAGCAAAAATCAACTGGCACGCTCCGGTTTTCACATTAAGCCTACCTTGGAGCTAAGCTGATCTCCCAGGTCACGCGTGGTGATTTTTGCATCAAAAGTTGCCCTATTGCTTGCCCCTTGAGGGAGGGTCCCTGTCCCTTCTTATATATCTAGGGGGACAGGGTTTCATGATGGAGTCCTAGTCAGTCTACTATACATATCATAGTAGGAGTCTATCTCTACTTTCCTGCTATGTGAGGTATCCCGGGTAAGTATTATCAACAAATGGTAGTAAGTTGCCGTATAGTCGTGGTGCTCTCGTAGCTACACCTGATGGTGACAAAATTGGTCGTCACTGTGTTGGTGCCATTCTTGGGTGATCTAGGCATGAGTAACAAGGGTGTTTTGCATTTCACCCATTTTCACGTCCAAATCGTCCATCCTTCTTGTAACATCCCTCAATTATGGACCATAGTCATGATGACCAAAGCCTGAAAAAGAGTGTCGTCTGTCGTGACATGGAGGCCTCCTGATTTAGTCAGGCCCATGTCCCTATTGTGCACTACTAGCTTGCTGCCAAGACAAACCTCTAGTCTCATACTACTGCGGCATGAACATCCAAGCGGGGTCACCGGAATGTTCTGATCCCGCTGTGTAATCATGGACTAGTGATGTAGTTTTGGCTGCACTAGTGGTGCCATACTTCATACTCAGTCATGTGTGTCAATCGATGGACCTGCCAGGCATTCCTTCTCTCTACAGCTGTGTGGTTAGTTCGCAACAACTATACAAATGATACATCGGGTTAGGAAGCGGGATTTCCTTTGTATAGCCACAATAGTGAAATATAATATAACTATCAGGACCCTTGTTTAAAAGTCTGACCTTGATCAAGAAATTTAAAATCTATCATGGAACGGTTGATGAGAACATCACCCCTATGGATACACCCAACACTCCTCCAAGAAAAATTCAAGCTCATATGCAACTAAATTTACGGGTGAGTTTGTTCCTAATGATTTATTTATGAGATTTCAAGAACATATGGCTACCTAATGAATTAATTATTGTAAGAAACCATGGAGATGATAATAAGATAGCTGGAGAGGTGATTGGAGCCGTCATGGACCAGCAAGGATGTCCAAATCAAGATGGAGGCCTAAATAATATCAATCTAGAGTCTGACTCGAAGTCCAGAAGCAGGTCTCACTAAGACGGATGCCCATAACACATACGGATTTGGAATAGGACGTTCTATATATGCCTTGAAAGATAACGAAAATAACTTTCTAACCCAACTAGTCCCATGTTAAAATTCGTCCTGAGTCATCAGCAATTGCCAAAACAAGGCGACGTCCAGAATCTGTTCTGGTGCTGCGACACCGTAATCCGCCTTTGGACCATGTATCGAGTTGAGCCCACTTAGGGCTGCTTTCAGCGAGTGGTGCACGTCCCTAGGGTCCTCATATACAGCCGCCATCTCTTCATTAGGGTTTGGGTTTTGCTTAGATTATTGTATTAAAAATAGTTTTGCCAATTGATCGGTTTGTCAGAGCCCAACTTGTGAGATTCATTATATACTTGCAAATTTGGTTGCATTCTTCTTTGTTCTTGCTTGTGTTCTTGATTTGCAGGCAAGAATAAGTCTTCTCACTGAGGTCAACCATGTAGCACCGGTTGATAACTAGAGGAGATGTTGTGCTGCTATTGCGGGGTTCACAACGTGTCGTTCGGAAGACGGATTGATTTGTGTATCGCCTCTGCCTTAATCAAGATTATCAGAACCTATCAGAAGATCGGAAACCCTTGTCCCTGTTATTTTGTTCAATCCTAAACTCCAAAAAATTGTCGTACAAAAATATTTATCATCATGTTTCCGCAGTCCTATATCCCCCTTGTGCCTTCCAATTTTTAGTTTAGTTTGCTTCTCTGAATTTTAGTCCCTCGTTATGTCGTTGTGTTCATCGTGTCTAAGTATTTATCATGGTTTACTGCTAAATGCAAGTTGGAGTTGCTGGCCATAGTTTAGTTCTTGTTTTTTTTTTGTGTCTACAACCATATCAAAGCATATCTATTTTGCACACAAGGAAATAACAGATTGTTTCAGATTAGGCTATATATTATTGTGAGTGTGAGTAGTAAAAAAAGAAAAGAAAGAAAGTGTTTAGCATTCACGTGAGGGATATAGTAGAAAGTTTTGTATTTCTATAGGTCTTCTGTAGCAGCATAAGAATAGTTTCCTTGCGCCATAACAACCGTTAAGATGTGTCACACCCGGTTCCAACGATCGAAACCAAATGCATCTGTACGCGTGCCCAGGATCAAGTTTTCATGCACACATGACAATTATTGTGATAAAAGAACAATATCTTTATTAAAATGATAATATTATTACAACTGTGACCCATAGGTCAAAAAGAAAAGATTACATTACAGCGGAATAAACTAAGCGTTGGCGTCCTTCAGCTCCCACAGGAAGTCGACCGAAAGACCGCATGCCTAGTCTCCTCCATCGTCTTCATAGTGTACCATCCTTCTCCTATAGTTGAGCAGCAATGTGGTATATAGCAAGGGTGAGTATGTGTCGTACTCAGCAAGTGGGGGAAAAGATGACATGGGGCTAATGACAAGGAAGGCTTTAAAGCGGTTTGTTGCATGAGCTTTTAATTTCCTATGCATCCTAATTACTAAGTGGGGTCATCCCAACCATTAACCCATAGGGTAGTATCCAAACCAAGTCCAATCCCATCCACCAACCAACCATTCCAAACCACAACCGATAACCAACTAATCTTGTGAGGATTCCAGGGCGCTCTTGACCGTGAGCACGGCTATCATGATAGTTTGATACTCTGCAGAGCTTGTACCACTTTACCCACAAGTTGTGATTTCGTCCCCTGTTGCCAGGTGGACTAGAGTCTCCAAGTTGCCATGCCGGCCAAGCACTAGCACACTTCCTTAGGTGTACGGCCAGGAGATCACTACGAGGCTTTTACAAAGGGTCTCCCAGTACATGCTAGCCACTAAGGTTCCACTCCCGTCCATAAGTGATAGCCCATCAACCAGCAGCTCATCACCCCAGGAGCCCCCTCTTGAGCCATTCGGATATAAGGACAGTCCTCTTAACTTTCATTCCCCGCTCCACCAAAATTCTACACCGACACTGGGAGAACTCCTAATTAATCAGCCAAGTTGTTCTATAGCAGCCTTGTGATGGCACTGTTGTCCTAGGTTGCCGCTCCAAGAACCGGTTCCTAGGATCTACAACAAGCCTACCACCACCAACCATGTGCCCACGGCACCACATCCATTCCATCCGGCTTGCATAGATCCCTAAGTCCATGTTGCTAACATAAATTACCATTCCACCCATGAAGTGACATAGTTCATTAATCAAGATTAATATTGACCCAACATCCCACAAGCAACCTAAGCATTATCTACCCACAACCATCCAACCAACTAGTTCAAGGCGACAAGGGAAAGAATAAAGCAATACTAGTGAAACCCTAACAATAGGTACCCATTCATTTGACTCAACCATGCAATTCTAAAATAAATGTTATAATAGGTACAAGATGCGTAAAGGACACTTGCCTTTTTCCCTACTAACTGCTGCTCAAATAGTCTTGGAAGTTCTCTTCGTTCTCGTCCTCTAATATCAATAAACACCAAAAAAGCATACGTAAACAAATAAGAAACATTACACTAAACAGTTACTAATGACTATGAAAACAGTACCAGAAGATAGTACTCGTTCCTACGATTCTGTGAGCGCAAAAATTAGCTAAATCAGATTTACGAGCTAAAAGTTATGAAGGTTTAGGGACTAAGGGTCTTTTAGCAAAATCAACTATTCGGAAGAATTAATTACATAATTAGTTTTATAAATCATAAAGCAAATAAAAATTAGATTTAGGCTTTCCCTTTTTTGATGGCTGAGCAAAGGTGCTATAGAAATAGATTTTATTTTAGAAAACATATTTCTTACTTAACTAGTAAAAAGCTAGTGAGTTAAATGTAACTTTAGTAAAGTATTGGAAACAAATGTAAACTATGAGGGCTAATTTTATAATTCATAAAAAGTATAGGGGATTTTATGCAAAAACAAATTACCTAAATTATATTTCTTTTAAAATTAGGGACCTAAGCATGAAACATGCATTTATCGGGATTTACATGAATTAAAAATAAAAGCTAAATTTGGTGGACTAAGTCCACGGTTTTCATGGACCAGCTAAGCGTGAGGGTTCACTCGTCCATCATACACCGGGCTTGTAACCCTTCGGGGTCTTCTAATCCCGGTCGTTGATTACAAAACTAATGGAGGTGAAGGGTTCCAGCGAGGCGGGTGGCAGATGACAGTGGTAGAAACGATGACGCCATGGGTAGCGGTGGTGGAGCTCTTTAAGGAATCGCTTCGGGGTTTCGTTTGCTATGGTTCTTGGCCCAAACTAAAAACAGGAATGAGGGGAGGTATACCAGGCTATCTTGCAAGGCTAGAAGAGGCTTGGAGGCAGTCAGCGTCGAAAGGTGGCGGTGATGGACGATGCAGCTAGTCAAGGATCAAAGCGCGCACCTGGAGCTCTTGTGCATGGGCAAATGGGTTGGGGGTCGAGGTGGCTGGAAGAAGGAACGGCTCACGGTGGTGCAAGTCACTGGAGAAGACGACGGTCAGGGAGGTCTTTCTACATGGGTTGGGGAGCCAAAAGCATCATGGAAGGCAAGTGTAGCTGAGGGGGGGGGGGGGGGGGGACTCGTACTAGATTTTATAGGAGTCGAGGAAAAACAGAGAGGTTATGAGTGGAGCTCGCTGGAAGTCAATGGCCGCATGGCCGTCAATGGACAATAACGCTCGCGAGTACCCAATTTAAGCAACTAAGGTATGGGAGTGGGGGAGAAGTGCGACAAACTGTTTTGCGAGCTCAGTGGGTCGATTTCAGAACCGGGGAGGTGGGGGTGCAGAGCATTGACAGCAGTTTCATGGCGGTGGCGGTGTTCAACCGAGGGGACAAAAAAAGGCATCGACGCGTGGCTAGGCCGAGCTAGGTGGCGAGCTAGGCTATGGGGATCGGGCCAAAATAGTATTTAACTTAAGCTCAGGGGTCTAAATGTAAAAAGTCATTACCCTGGAATTTAGTGAATTAAATCAAATCCTAAAGTGGTGGACCGGGTTTATGGGGTTCATGGACCCGAGATAGGGTGTGGTTCAAGGTCCGTGGTGGACCGGGGCTGGTGGGCAGCTCGGCTGCTGGTATGGACAGAAGAGCACCAAACATGGCTTGCGCGTTCCCGTTGATTGGCTACACAAATAAAGCTACAACTTAAGCCTATACATCACAAGAGTTGTGAAACACGATATAGGCAAAGTGGTTTAGATAAATGCTCACCTGATAGGCAGATCGAAGGGTAGAAATAGAGCAAGGTCACAACGCAGCAGATGACGGGCCAAACGCGTTCCTGGAGTCGTCGGGTAACATCTTGGGGAGGGCTTCTTGGAACATGAAGTGGTCTTCCTAGAACACGACTTGGATCAAAGTTTGCAGGCTAGAAAGCAGGGGATTGAACAGAGAAAGGCTAGAGATTACCATGTCACGCGCAGGCCATGAACTGGCACTAAATAGTGGCCATGGCGGACAAGATGCTGGTCGACTCAGAGCACCAATTGGCGTGAGCTTTGGATATGATGGAGAGGATAACCTGGAACACGAGCTGGTGAAGTTTCGCGGTGTTTGTTGTAGTGGATTGCCTGGAACGCCGAAGCCAACTTGGAGCTGTGTTGCTGGACGCGATGGGAGTAGGTGTCGGGGTCGACGAAACTCAACGCGGAGGGGGAGCTTCCGGTGTTGCAGATTGCCGTGGAGGGGCTAGGTGTTCTCCTGGAGATCCTGTGCAGTTAAAGGGATGGTTAGGGGAGATCGAAGGTGGCTAGAATTGAGAAACGGGGCATGGAGGCGCGGCTCACCGGACTCACCGCAGCGATGATTCTGCAAAGGATTGAGAGCAGCGGTACGCAAGAGAGGCAAGCAGTGTGGGAGGGCAACGTCTTGGGCTGCTTTTGTAGGGGAAGAGAAGGGGGAGATGAGCGGGCTGGAACTTGCTGGGTCATCAATGGCGGGTGCACTATTGCCGCGTGCTAATGCACGTGACTGTGCGCGGTAAAGGCCGTGAGGGCCAGGGAGTGAGGAGGGGAGATGGCGCGTCCGTTTGCATGCTTAATGCGGCTGTATTGAAGAGTCGGGGAGGCGTAGCAAAGACGGCAGCGGTCGGTTCTCCTGGTGGCGGCTTCGTTCGTATGTTTAGACGAGGAAGACGAAGCCGATGGCTGGCTGGGCCTTGGTGGGCTTTGGGCAGACGAGCTGGAAAGGTTGGTTGAAAGAGTGAAGGGATGGGGAAAAGGAAACTGGGCTGCACAGGAGGAGTAATTGATCCAAAGAGGCCACGTGAGGTTAGGTTACTTTCATTTTTTTCTAGTTTCTTTTTCTATTTTCTATTGCTAATTTCTAATTAACTCAAAAACAATTTCTACTCAAATTTTGAAAATATCTCGCAGGAAATATAATCCCTACAGCATACTACTCCAGCATGAATGCAATAAAAAAAATTAATTTGTTTAATTTAGAAAATATATATTTTTCCTAAAGAAAATCTTAGCAACCTAATTAATTGAAGTTAATTTTTGAACTATTACAAAAAAAGCTATAAAATTTAGTGAAATTTTATTAATACTCTAAAACTGAAATTTTGGATGCTACAAAACTACCCCCCTTAATAGGAATCTCGTCCCGAGATTCAGCGTGGCTAGAAAGAAAGGGGTTAAGGTAATTTGGGTTTTCATTCTTCATCCTGAATCTAGGTCACTTGATTGATTGTTGGTATTGACTCCAACAACTTCTCCAAAAGACAACATCATGTTCTTTTGTCCATATATGCCTCAACTTTAGTTTCTAATTCCTCCAGATTCCATATCCATATTGTTGGTGATGATCGCTACCCCTCTTAGGTTCACACTCGGGATTATAAGAAACCAATTGTTCTTTGGTGAGCAAAGCTTCAAAGTAGTGACTCTATTGATCAAAGAGGGAGAATAGAATGACAAGAAATAGAGGATAGGTACCCCAGCTAAACTAAATCTACAACAAACCTAGTGATGTGATAACAAAGCCCTTCCCACCTTAGGATAATAATCGCTAGATAGTTCAACGATGCTAACTGTATGTCTTGTATTGTATTTCTTGTTGTGTGCTATGTTTGAGTTGGACCTTTGATTGAGTGTTGGTGTGCTTGCAAAGCATTTAGCTTTGTTATCACGTCATTAGTTATACCTAGGTTAGTTTAGTTGGGGTAACGTTTCCCTCTATTCTTTGCTATCTTACCTCCACTCTATTCTATTCTAGCCTCTTATGACCTAATCAAATCCAAGAGATGTTGAACTCAACCATTATAGACCCTGGATGTAGAACCAACAAGAGGACGCCAAGACCCGAGAAAGTTCACCCTTACCCTTGCTCTAGTCAACAATCATAACTTCGTGATCTCCTCATGGAGAAGGGCAACACATGACTGCTAGATTCAAGCAAACAACTCCAGAGGCAACATCTATGGAAGAGTAAAATCAAGGGACGTACTAAAAGATGGACGTCAAGATTTGCTTTTGATAAGTTGCAAGAGTAAACACACCAGGTCAATCATGTGAATTGAGTTCAAAATGGAGAATGATGAGTGAGCCTACCTGTAACCTTTCTTGCTAGCCACGCAGAATCTCGAGGCGAGATTCCTATTAAGAGGGGTAGTATTGTCACACTCCAAAATTTTAAATTTTGGTTTGGGACCCAATTCCACTAAATTTCAACATTTTTATAATAGATTAAAATTTTATTATAAATTAATTAGAGAATTATAATTCATTTTAGGCAGAGGGCTATTTTCTAAATTAAATAAATTAATTTAGGTTATTAATATTTTGTATGTTGACTCCAAAACTTGTTTCGGTTTGATGAAGTCACCACCACAAAGGTCATCATCACGACAACAAGAGCAATAAGACAAGGCGCTAAAGACGTTCAATGAGAAAAGTGAAGTACTTCAGCCACAACAAGACACGAAGCAATGGATGTCAGCGTAGACTATTGTTTGAAGAGTAATGAGTGATTGTGTGTTATGATTGTTTTAGGCTGTTTGAGCCTGTCCTTCCTTGGTCAAATTTTATCCTTGAAACCTATCTACAATCTTTGATGCATATAGTGTGGTCCTATTTCTAGTAGGTTAATAATTCTTCACTTCTCATTCATTGTCTTTCCCATCAATTCCTTTTGATCCTCCCAAATTGTTATCTTCTATGTTCAAACTCTTAAATCCTAGCTTCTCTGAATCTCGGGACGAGATTCCTTTTAAGAGGGGGTAGTTTGTCACATCTTGTAATTTCCAAATTCGAGGTGTGAGCCTTCTTAACACTAAAAACACATAATTCTCCTAATTTTATCATATTGTTGCCCTTGATTCATCATGAAATATTATTTTCTTTATAACCTTATCATTGCTAAATCCCAGACATCGTTCTCGATCTCTCTTCTTTGCACTTCCTTATAATTCCTATATTGTTCTTCATTCTCTAAAAAGTCATGAAGCAAAATCGTCTTTCCCTCTATTTGGCATGCAGATCTTTATGTCAACCCGCAACCATATTCTATTCTTGAAATATACCATTCATCTGATCTCATCTAATTACCTAGACTAATCTAACCTCCCTTCTCTCTGATAGATGGAGCAAGCCTAGCTTGCCAGCACACAAAAATTTGAGCCTAACATGCCCACAACCGATCAAACATTTTTTTTTTCCTAGTCATCCACTCCTCTCTCTCTTGTTTCCCTTTGATGGACGTCCCAAGCTCTGAATATAACACCATAAATCAGCACTTGCATGCCCATCAACCATCTAAACTGAGTGGTCACTTGAGTCCCTTTAATTTTCATAAGTAGATACGACAAAACTACCATACCTTGATCATCATAAACCTGCACCCACGTTGGTTTATCATCAAGACCATTTTATAACTATGTTTCCCATCAGTTCTCACTTTCAGGGAAAGAAACATTAACTATAGTGGCCATAACTCGAACCATTCATGGCTGACAGTTTTACTTGCCTCTTGGCCCCTCTCCTCCCTTCCCTGCCCTTTCCTCTCCCCTCCCTAGGCCTCCTAAGTCATACCAGGATGCCCCCTTTTGCTGGCTCACGAAATCCCTTGCCCTTTCCCCTTCATTCCCAACCATTAGTGTTAAGTTCATCTCTGTTCATATCCCTGTTCAGCCATGACGCCTCTGATTTCCATCCATGTTCCCGATAATCTACCCAACAAAATGCACCCAAATATCTGCAGAGAGTGGTCCACTATGTCCTCTACAACATATCCAAAATTCAACCCAATTGGAGCAGTGATGCAAGCAGGATCATGTTTTGAATGACGACTGCTCTCTATTCTGGACGCCTCCAGCATGCGCATCGGTAATTCCACTGCATTCCCTCTCAATTCTCATCCGTCCTTGATACAAACTTCAAACCATTATGTGTTCCAGGAAACCAAGGACGTCTCCACAAGAGGGTTTGTGAAGATCTGTCCTAAAACCTCCAGGAACGCGTCTGGCATTTGATCTGCTGCTGCACGACCTCATCATGATCCAGCCACTTGATCTCTCATTCAGGTGAGCTCTTGATGAAATAACCTTGTCCCTACCATGTTCCTGACAACAGCACATGTTTATGTTCAAGTATTTCCTTCAGATCACCAGCCTATCTACTGGAACGGGCACGTCTTTGTCATCGTATCTGCACATTGACGCCGTTCTCTGTTCTGGTCGTGTTCAGCGCACACAACCAGAAGTCCCAAGAGATTGTATCCTATTCTCTGATCTTTTAGATGCAGGGACAATACTATGGCGTGTTCCCACAAGTCCTTTCAGCATCCACCAAAGGATTCAACAAGATCATACACCATTCACCTAGAAATGCAGATGGTGTATCAACTATCGCTGAACAGGTTTACCATGGTCCAACCACTTGATACCCTTTTCAGTTCGATTTCTATCCAATTCATGATGTCCACATCGTGTTCCTGATGTATGTCCATATGTTTATTAACTTATTTCCTTGATTCATACAGCCAATCTTTAGGAACGCACCTGTCTCTGAATGGATGTCTATTCTGCCACTCCTGAAATCTCGGTAGTAATTGTAATCGATTTTCCGTTGCTTCATTTGAATCCATCTGAAACAAACCATACCGCTAAACTCAACACTACATGTTCTACAGGATGCCATGATCATATCAGTGAGATACCGTCGATGCCGACATCACCACTCGATGCCATGTTTTTATCCACCTTGCACCATTACTTGTGGCATTGGGGCTTTCCACATTGCATAAACCTTGGTGAGCTCCTTGTGCCCCGCTTCATATCTCGTGATTAGCACCTGTTGTTGCATATTATCCTTAGCATGTATGTTTGTTATTGATGTGTGTGAATAGGTGTGCGCTTGAAAACGGGAGAAGGGATCATGAATACAAAGTGTCCTTGATGCATCTTGTACCTATTATAATATTTATTGTAGAAATACATGCTTGTGTCAATTGAATGGGTACCTATTGTTAGGGTTTCCCTAGTATTGCTTTATCTATTTCCTTGTCGCCTTGAACTAGTTGGTTGGTTGTGGGTAGATAATGCTTAGGTTGCTTGTGGGCTGTTGGGTTAATATTAACCTTGATTAATGAACTGTGTCACTTCATGGATGGAATGGTAATTTCTGTTACCAACATGAACTTAGGGATCTATGCAAGCCGGATGGAATGGATGTGGTGCTGTGGGCACATGGTTAGTGGTGGAAGACTTGTTGTAGATCCTAGGAACCGGTTCTTGGAGCGGTAACCTAGGACAACAGTGTCATCACAAGGCTGCTATGGAATAGCTTGGCTGATTAATTAGGAGTTCTCCCAGTGTCGGTGCAGCATTTTGGTGGAGCGGGGAATGGAAGTCAAGAGGACTGTCCTTGTATCCGAATGGCTCAAGAAGGGGCTCCTGGGGAGCGGGGAATGGAAGTCAAGAGGACCGTCCTTGTATCCGAATGGCTCAAGAAGGGGCTTCTGGGGTGATGAGCTGCTTGTTGATGGGCTATCACTTATGTACGGGAGTGGAACCTTAGTGGCTAGCATGTACTGGGAGACCCTTTGTAAAAGCCTCGTAGTGATCTCCTGGCCGCACACCTAAGGAAGTGTGCTAGTGCTTGGCCGACATGGCAACATGGAGACTTTAGTCCACCTAGCAATAGGGGACGAAATCACGACTTGTGAGTAAAGTGGTACAAACTCTGCAGAGTATCAAACTATCATGATAGTCGTGCCACGGTCAAGAGCGGCCTGGAATCCTCACAAGATTAGTTGGTTATGGGTTGGAATGGTTGGATGGTTCGAACTTGGATTGGATAGTACCATGTGGGTTGAGGGTTGGGATGACCCCACCTAGTAATTAGGATGCTTTAGGGAGTTAAAAGCTCATGCTATAAACCCCATTAAGCCTTCCTTGTCTTTAGCCCCATGTCATCTTTTCCCCCACTTGCTGAGTACGACACACACTCACCCTTGCTATATATCACATTGCTGCTCAGCTATAGGAGAAGGATGGTACACTATGAAGACGATGGAGGAGACTAGGCATGCGGTCTTTCGGTCGACTTCCTGCGGGAGCTGAAGGACGCCAATGCTTAGTTTATTCCACTGCAATGTAATCTTTTCTTTTTGACCTACGGGTCACTGTTGTAATAATATTATCGTTTTAATAAAGATATTGTTCTTTTATCACAATAATTGTCATGTGTGCATGAAAACTTGATCCTGGGCACGCATACAGATGCATTCAGTTTCGGTCATTGGAACCGGGTGTGACAAGATGTATATTTGGCTGCACTTGTAGTAAGACAAAAACGTTCAGGTGTTATTTTGAGTTGTAAAATTTGTAATACCTTGCTATAGTTCTGTGTGAAAAAAATAAGAAACAAGCAAATGGCAAATATGTGGTAAAATAAGAAGAAGAAAAAACCGCACCAACACAAATCAGAAAAAAAGATATAAAAAAAGAAAAGAAAAATAATTCAGAATTTCTTGCATCCCTTGTGTCCTTTTTTGAGTCTTATGCTTGCTTGCTTGAACCTAGGTCTGTGACAAGTTTAGACCGGTGATAGAGACTAGCTTGGGACTACTATTCAGATTTGCCATTTCTGAATTGGAATTTTGTTACTCCTTACTATCAAATATTGCCCATCCAAGCTCCATATATACTCTTCTGGATTGGCATAGATTTTGGACCCTCACAATCGTAGGATAACACTCTCCAAGATATCCTTTGTTTTGCTATTAAGAATCTTGTAAGATCTTAGTAAGGTGCTACCATTTGCTTATTGAGAGTTTCCACCGTGATTACATAGTAGTGATAGGAAAATATACTCTTGTGTGTTTTCTTGTTTGCTACTATGAATGACTGGTTACAACACCGATGCTGATGAGTCGATGGTGTCAAATGAGATTGATACGAGTGTTGTAGCATAACGAGTGCTTAGTTCTCAAATGGAGAAGGTTGACTTGAACAACTTGTTCCAGAGTCACTTAGTTGTGAAGGATCACCATTGTCATGTCATCATTGATGGAGAGAGTATCCACAACATAGCAAGCTTAGAGTTGGTCAAGAAGCTTGACTTAACCACACAGACACACCCATGTCCATACTACATCCAATGGGTAAATTCTTGTGGTAAGATAAAGGTAGATAAAATTGCACGCATTGCATTTTCTATTGGTTATTATAAGGATAGTGCAGAATTTGATATAGTACCTATGCAAACATGTCATTTGTTATTGGGTAAACCTCAGATTTCTACAAATAATGTTTTGCACAATACCGTTGCTAATAGCTACTCATTTAAATACAATGGTAGAAGAGTTACTCTTAAACCTATGACTGCTACAGAAATTTTAGAAGAAGATAAACAAAGGCTTGAGAGAAGAAAGAATGAACCTTTTAGGAAAGAATGGGCTATTTCAAATGTTGCAACACTTTCATCAAAATCTGAATTGTTAGAGGATGCACATATTTTCTTGCCTATAATTGCAACTAATACATTTCAGCAGATACTCAAAGAAGATGATAGTGGGAAAGATAAAGAACAGGTAGTCGCTCCAGGTAAGAGCTTTCTTGATGTAATGAATTATTCCAATAATCTTGCTATATTGGAACCTTATAATGATGTTTCTTTATCACAAGTTGATTTATCTATTGGTCCTTGTGATAAAGAGAATTTGTGTGCCAATGCTTCACTTATAACTTTGCCACAACAAATAAATGAGCTTGATGCTTTTGCTAATGATTCAGCCACTAGTGCTGAAATTAAACATTTGATTTTAGTTACTTGTGAAAAAGATGAGCATAAATTGTTGTCTTCTCTAAATACTTTGGGTTATGTTGAACTTGATGTTCTTTGTCATCTAAGTACTTTGGAGAAGCAAATATTATCTCAAACTGAATTGCCTTTATTGACAAGAAACAATTTTCATGCTATAGGCAACTATCGTCATAGAGGTGTGGTTATGGTGCACAGAATTTATATTTGCTCAAACTTGAAACCTCCTTGTCTTGTGCAACCAAATGACGAACTAGAAAACTACAATAACAATTACTATGTCATGTCATGTTTTTCTAGTGTTTTTTAAGATCACATGTTTTCTATCTTGTCATAAGACTGAGGATGATGTTCATAATTCTATACAATTCCTCAAAGAGGTTGTTTCTTTGCCTTGCATGCCTTCAACAACAATTTTTCATTGTGATGACAAATTTGGTAATGCCTATAATCATGAGTTGCATCCCAAGTTTTGATATAGTTCAATATATGACTTTTCAGATTTGTGGTCATATGTGGGAGAAACAGATGAGCTCGAGTTGAGGCTGACTCTAATTCAAAAGGGGGAGAATGATGAGAACATCACCCCTATGGATATACCAAACACTCCTCCAAGTAAAATGCAAGCTCATATACAACTAATTTTACGGGTGAGTTTGTTCCTAATAATTTATTTATGGGATTTCAAGAACATATGGCTACGTAATAAAATAGTTATTGTTAGGAACCATGGAGATGATGGTAAGATATTTGGAGAGGTGATTGGAGCCATCATGGGCCAAATAATATCAATCTAGAGTCTGACTCGAAGTCCTAGAGCAGGTCTCACTAAAATAGAATCCCATAACACATATGGACTCAGATTAGGACATTCTATATATTATTGGGAAGATAACAAAAAGGCCTTTCCAACACAACTGGTCCCATGTCTAAATTCATCCTGAGCCGTCGGCAATCGCCGAAACAAGACGATGTCCAGAATCTGTTCTGTTGTTGCGACACCATATTCGGTCTTTGGGCCATGTATCGAGTTGAGCCAACTTAGGGCTGCATCCAGGGGGTGGTGCACGTCCCTAGAGTCCTCATATACATCCTCCATCTCTTCATTCAGGTTTGGGTCTTGCTTAGATTATTGTGTTAACAACAGTTTTGCTGTTTGATCACTTTATGAGAACACAACTTGTGAGATTCATCATATACTTGCAAATTTGGTTGCATTCTTCTTTGTTCTTACTTGTATTCTTGATTTGCAGACAAGGATAAGCCTTCTCGGCAATGTCAACCGTGTATCACCGGTTGATAACCAGAGGAGACATTGTCCTGCGATTACGGGGTTCAGAATGTGTCGTTCGGAAGCCGGATTGATTTGTGTATCACCTTCGCCTTAATCAAGATTATCAGAACCTATCGAAAGATCGAGAACCCTTGTCCACATCAACGGGGCTTAGAAATATAATCAATTATAGTATTAGATAAAGCCCCGACCCCTGCTGCAATACGCGTCACTAAAGAATTGCTTTCAATGGATCCCCATCCCTTAATATATACTTACCATTGCCTAATCATGGTTTCAAGAGAAGCAATTGTAGTGTGCAATACACGGAATTCATCAATATAGACAGGTCTAGTGTCTTGTCTAGTGAAATAAGTCATAGCAAACCACCTATGCCATAACTGTAGAGTTGGATTGTGAATGTCACTGGTCCTAGGATGTTCACAACAAAACTCCCCCGAAATCCTTTGCAGAAAGAACCCTTTTGAAAACCCGTGGTAGCATCCTCTAAGTTAGTGTAGCTAAAACTTCTAAACTTAAGAATGATGCTAAGGTCTTTCCAATAAAGACGTTATTTTTTCCCGAACAAGCAAAAAAGTATTCCGTCATTATCTTTTAGCAAATTGCATAAAAACTGGATAGTGAGAAGGCATGAACCCTCCTCAGTGATATGTGCAAATTTGATTCAACCTAAAAGCCGAGTGGGGACGTTGTTGTGATTATATAGGCAGTTGTAGACTCGTTTCTCCCGTTCATCTAGCAGCTCAAGGTGTTCATCTAGCAGCTCAAGGTCAGTGTTGTTGAGAAGAACGTGTGGTTCATCCTCCTCCATGTCGTCCTCAACGGGCGTGTACCTCGTTGATTCATGCTTGATGAAGAGGCTTGTGCTCGAGTTACCGTGCAAACGGCATGAACTCGAACCTGTGACTCGCTGCATCAACGCCTTAGCTTTCTTCATCTGCATCGTTTATGCAAATACAAAAGAACAACTCAAACATGGGTTACGTGTTAGCAAAATAAAATCTACTGACCATATTGATCTTGCCAAGCTTGTCAAAGTGACTGGAACAATCCAAAACAAAAAGAAATACTAAAAAGGGAAATATTTTTGGTGGTTTTTGGAGTAACCACTTTGGACAAGCATCAAGAAGCACAAGAGCAAATGAGTGGAGGGGGGAGTGACATGAGAAATGATCTTTGGAATGTAGAACACTCTCCCCTGGGAACTCAATTTATATGAAAAAAAACTAACGGTAAAAAACGGCTAGTAGCGGGCCAAATCCAACCATTGGCAAAAGGTCAAGGTCAGTGGGGTCCACACCCTTTCGGCCGAACATCAGGCTTCAGCCGACCATGGGTAGGTCCCCTTGGTCCACCACTTTGGCCCACAACTCCCTAACATCTATATTTATTAAGATACAGGAGTTAGGTCCAAAGTTTCGACAAAAAATTTGCTCAAAAAATAGTTTTCTCAAAGCTAAAAAAAAATCTGACTTTTGTACTATTGTTGAAAGAAAAAAAAGGTTGGAATAAATTCCAATATGGAAATGTGTGAAATCCAAGTGCAAACTTGAAAAAAAAATCTAAAATTTGGAAAAATGCAAATGTGCAAATATTTTAAGAAACCAAATATGAGATAAATACCAATTTACCATTGGCAAGGACACACCAATTTTTAAAGTCTAACGAGTGGGAATTTTCTCCATCACATTTAGCTTGATGTCACCGCATCTGGTCCTACAGAAGTGGACTTGGACGGCTTCACTTTCTTTACTCGCCACACCTTCTTCATCTGTGGTGCAGTCGATGGCTTCTTGGATTTAACAGACTATGGCTTTGCCCACAGGCTTAGCCTCGCCTGATGTGGACATCCCAACTATTCACTTAAAGAATGCAAGTCATGATATAAAGCATGTTGAGAACCTAGGGCACGTTGTAAAGTACACCATGCCAGCAACACATACACAGGTGAAAGCTACACTTATCTATATAAGTAATTATCTTCATAAAGCAAAACTACTACTTGGTTTATATGATTGTAGACTGAAGCACATGTTGTACTTGAAGGGTTGTCGGTGATCACACCAACAACACAGCCTACAATTGCAAAAGAACATGTTTATGTCAACCATTGGGTGGGTCGTGTAATGACAATGGGAAATGGTGAAGAAAATGATTGGTGAAATTATGTAAACCATGGTCCAAGACAACATTTGATTCCATCAACGAACACACAAGCTACACATGATGCTAGGGCAGCAACAACAATCCTTGAACCCGCTACATAAACTCAAGTACAATTACATAGAAAAGTGAACTCCATCCTTAACAAATTTAATTCCACTTTAAATAAGATCTTTCTACTACCTAAGTCTGCTACACTTATTTTGACAAGGTTCACACACAAGGAGGGGCTCACTAGACCAACAAATATGGAGTGCACCAAGGAGCACATAAGTTACATAGAAGCTGAATGAACTCATTGGTAGCTGACATCAGAGGCAACTTCCAAGAGTCACACGCACTAGACCTTACATATTCTGCACACATAATATACATGGCTGGAAAGATAATCAAGTCTACTTTCACCTCCAACAAATGGCTTGTCAAAGTTCGGTCTGCTGGAATGCACCGAGCACCAGAAGGTGTTATTCGCCGCCCAACAACTCCAGGGCTCTGCTAGTGCCTTGTGGGCAAACTATGAAGCTTCTCTGCCTGCTGAACGCCGTGTTGAATGAAATAAGTTCAAGACTGCATTTCGTGCTCATTTCATCCCAGCCGGCCTAATGCAAAGGAAATTCTAGGAATTTATGGATCTGAAACAAGGAAGGAGGAATGTCCTCCAATATTCTGAAGATTTTAATCATCTGGCTCAGTATGCTACTGAGTATGTCAATACTGAGGATAAAAAGAGATATGCATTTCTGCGTGGTATGAATGCCACCCTTAAGGAGCGTCTGACTTGGCAAACAACCGGCACATACAACGACTTGGTCAATGCTGCTATTGTCCAGGAAGGCGCTATGCGCCAAGTTGAAGAAGATGATCGCAAAAGAAAGGCCCCTGCTAGTGCCTCTACTGCCCCATAGGTGAAGCACTGCATGATTTACACTTCACCTACCGGACAGCGTTTCCGGGCATCTCCGCAGCAGCAGTATCAGCGGCGATATGGTCAAAACTACTCGAGGCCACCCCAACAGCAGAACTTTCCACCCCGTGCACCGTACTAGCAGCAAGGGAATCAGACTGCTCATGCCCCACAGCCTGCTGATCGTGGAAGCAGTTATTCATGCTACAACTGCGGTCGTACTGGCCACTTTGCCAAGAACTGCACCGCACCGAGGCGCAGCAACAACAACCACAACAGCAACCAGTGTCAGAACCAGAGTAGGAGTGTGAATGCACTGTCTCGTGGTGCCCAAGTGAACTACACCAATGCTAAAGATATTCCTCAGGGCGAACCCGTGCTAACCGGTACACTCTCGCTCTATCACCAGCCCGTCCTTGCACTTTTTGATTCTAGTGCTACGCATAACTTCATTAGCAAAGCTTGTGTGCAAAAACATAAACTCCACACCACCGTCATAAATAGATGCTACACCGTCTTCTCTCCTGCTGGACAAATTTTTGCTAACAAGGTAGTGTGTAAGGCTCCACTAGAAATTAATCGAAAGATCTACCCCACTGATTTCATCATGCTCAAGCACCCAGAGATCAACCTGATCATAGGTATGATCTAGATGAAAACCCATAGAGCCATGCTAGATATTGAGCCTCGCATCGTTCACATCAACTCTCTCTTGCATGGAAAAGACACACTTTCTCTAAGTGCCAATTCATCGAAGGCCTTGGTTGTCCATCACTTGGAAGGGCAATCACTCGAGAGTATTCCCATCGTCCGTGAGTATCTGGACATGTTTCACGAGGACATCTCTGGTCTACCGCCTGACCGTGACGTGGAATTTAAGATAGAGCTCCAACCAGGAACTTCCCCGATATCCCATTGCCCGTATAAAATGACCCCGAATAAGCTGGCTGAGTTGAAAAAGAAATTGAATGAGTTATTGGAAAAGGGATTCATTTGCCCAAGCACTTCACCTTGGGGCTGCCCTGCTATTTTTGTGAAGAAGAAGGACAAGTCCTTGTGCCTTGTTGTTGACTATCGGCCTCTTAACAAAGTTACCATCAAGCACAAATACCCATTACCCCGTATAGATATCCTCTTCGACCAATTAGTTGGTGCTAAGGTCTTTTCAAAGATTGACCTCCGTTCGGGCTATCATCAAATCAAGATCACAGCCGAAGACATTCCGAAGACTGCCTTCTCTACAAGATATGGATTGTTTGAGTATCTAGTAATGTCATTCGGATTGATGAATGCCCCTGCCCATTTCATGTACCTCATGAATTCGGTATTCATGCCCGAGTTGGACAAATTTGTGGTAGCATTCATTGATGACATCCTCATCTATTCTAAGTCCAAGGACGAGCATGCTGAGCATCTTTGCATTGTTCTTCGATGCCTCCGAGATCACAAGCTGTATGTAAAATTCAGCAAGTGTGAATTTTGGTTGGACTGTGTGCCATTTCTTGGTCACATAGTGTCTGCGGAAGGCATCTCGGTGGATCCTAGTAAGGTTCAAGATGTGTTAGACTGGAAGTCACCAAAGGCGGTTCATCAAGTACGCAGTTTCCTCGGGCTAGCTAGATATTATCGTAGGTTCATTCCAAATTTTTCTCAGCAGACCAAACCCATCACGGAGGTGTTGAAAAAGGATAAGAAATTTAACTGGAACAACCGTTGTGAAGAAGCATTTCAAGCATTAAAGAAATTATTGACCTCTGCCCCAGTACTGGCTCAACCAGACATCACCAAGCCGTTTGACGTGTATTGTGATACATCTGGGACAGGAGTTGGATGTGTGCTCATGCAGGAAGGTCGTGTCATTGCCTATGCATCTCGACAACTATGAAAGCATGAAGAGCACTATCCAACTCATGATTTGGAACTAGCTGCAGTTGTACTTGTACTAAAAATATGGAGGCATTATTTGCTCGGAAACTTAGTGCACGTCTACAGGGATCATAAGAGCTTCAAATATATCTTTACCTAGACTGATCTGAACATGAGACAGCGTCGGTGGCTAGAGCTAATATAGTATTATAACTTGGAGATTCATTATCATCCGGGCAAGGCCAATGCGTTCACCGATGCGTTGAGCAGGAAGGTACACTACCATCACCTAGTATTGGAATATTAGAACAACGACAACCACGTCACTGCTTCAGAACCCATCCTTCACGTTTTGCCTGCCATAGTGATTAGCAACCTTAGTGTACATTCTACTATTCATGAAGAAATCATTGCTGCATAGAAAAATGACATTGGTATGAATCATATCCGTCAAAACATTAAGAAGGGTAAAGCAAAATGCTTCACTCAAGACCCCGATGGTACCCTATGGTTCAATAACCGTTTGGTAGTACCAAAAGACTTTGAACTTAGACGGAAAATCTTGGATGAAGCACATCACTCCAAGTACTCCATTCATCCCGGTAGTAATAAAATTTACCAAGATCTAAAGAAGAATTTTTGGTGGACAAGAATGAAGCGAGAAGTGGCTCGATATGTTGCAGAATATGATACTTGTCTGAGAGTCAAGGCTGACCATTCGAAACAAGCCGGATTGCTTCAACCATTGAGTATTCCCACTTGGAAATGGGACGGCATCAGCATGGACTTTATTGGCCGCCTACCCCTCACTTCGCGTAAGCATGATTCTATTTGGGTCATTTTGGACCGACTCACCAAATCTGCTCACTTCTTGCCGGTCAATAATAGATACAGCATACGGCAATATGGAGAGCTATACATTGCAAGAATTCTATGTCATCATGTAGTACCCAAGACCGTGGTTCGCAGTTTGTCGCTCATTTCTGGGAATAGCTGCATGCATCTTTGTGTACACGCCTAATTCGTAGTTCTGCTTACCATCCCGCCACTGATGGACAGACAGAGTGTGTCAACCAAATTCTGGAAGATATGCTTAGGGCATGTGTTTTAACACATGGTGGTAACTGGGATGAGTATCTACCCTACGCTGAATTCTCGTATAACAACAGTTACCAGGAGAGTGTGAAAATGTCACCATTTGAAGCACTCTATGGTCGCAGTTGTAGAACACCGTTAAACTGGTCTGAATCTGGAGAAAGAGTAACCTTTGGTCCTGATCTTGTCAAGGATGCAGAAGAAAAAGTTCGTACCATTCAGGCAAATCTTAAAGCTGCCAAGTGCCGTCAGGAGAAGTACGCAAACAGATGACATAGACCACTGTATTTCAATAAAGGTAACTACGTCTATCTTTGAGTGTGACCTATGCAGGCTATCCAACGGTTTGGAGTTAAGGGAAAGTTAGCTCCTCGTTATATTGGACCATTCCAAATTTTGTAACGATGTGGAAATGTAGCCTGGAGTTACCCGCTAATCTATCTAGAGTTCATAACACTTTCCATGTCTCTCAATTAAAGTGATGTCTCAAACCACCCATTGACAAAGTCTTGGAAGAGTATGACCAACTACCACCAGACGTCACACACTCTGAACAACCGACAAAGATCCTCGATGAGAAAGAGCGCACAATCCGTAAAAGAACACTCAAATTCCATAAAGTTCAATGGAGTAATCACTCAGAAGACGAATCCACTTGGGAATCTAAAGAATTCCTGAGTACGCATTACCCGAAATTTTGGTCGTCATACATAGGTATGTTTTGACCACCGTACTTCCCTCTAGTTTACCTTGTTCATAATCTCGGGACGAGATTTCTTTAAGGAGGGAGGGCTGTGACACCCCAAGTGTCTCACTTCTATCTAACAAGCAAGAAGAGCACAAATCATGAATCATATAGCATGAAATGATAAAGCCTCACTTCAATTATTTAAATTAATTCCAGGAAATTAAAAACCCTCCAATCAAACTATGAAGCAACTTAAAAATTTCAAAACAACTTATACCAATTGTGAAAATACCCCAATTAATTAATTAAAACATAGAAACCTTTCACAATGGGGAATTAATTCTAGAATAATTAAAGAAATTCTGACCAAATGGGTCCCTCTAAGGCACCAGAATTTTCACAAAGGACCTATGTGCAAAATCCCAAATCAATTGGAGGTCCCTAGCTATTTTAATTGGAAATATCTTTGACCAAGGACCTAGTTGCAAAGAATCCAAATCTTGGACGGCTGCAGTGCAAAATATCTTTTCTTCTTCCTCTCATCGGCGCAGAGCTCCTCCCCGGCGCCAGCTCCCCTCTGCCGACGCCAGCGCCTGCTCTTGCCTCGGGACCACGCAAGCTACAGCCCCATTGACCCGCCTCTCTGCCCCGCGCAGTCCTCTCAGTCGCGAGCTCGCCCAACGGCTTCCTCTTCCCCCTTTTCTCTCTGCACGCCATCAACATGACCGGCTGGCGACTTCAATTCCGCCCCCTCTTCTCGCTCTCGGTCATCAACCACCTCGCCTCCTCTGCACAACTTGAAAGCGCACCTAGAGCCTCGCCAACACTCCCCAACCGCCTTCTCTGCTCCCTGCTCTTCCTATTTTTCTTTCCTATTCCCCTCTGTCAGCCATTGCTGAACCGAGCACAAGCACAAGCTTGAGTTCCTTGTTCCCTTGCCCTCCAAGTCGGGCTGAGAGCTCCAACGCACTCGTGTGCTCCCCCTCTACCTTCCTCTGACCCTGCCTAGCCGAATTCGTGCACAAATAGAGTGAATTGAAGAAAAACCAGAAGTTACTTCCCCGACGACGTCCTTTGCCATTGGCCGGAATTCGTAGCACTCGGTGAGCCTTCTCGTCCCATTCCTTTTCAATCGCAAGCACAAAACCTCAACGTAACCCCCGACTCTCTTCCCCTTTGATTTCGTGCGCCAGGACGTTGACATTCCACTTTTCCCCGGCCGCTGCCTCGGCTCCGCCCAATCCGACGCCGCCTCCTCGACGAGCTCCTACATCCGGTCCTCCCCGACACCAACCACCACGATGCCGACGACCATCTCGTCCCCGTGAAGCTGTAGGAGCCAGCCCCGACGGATTTGGTGCTCCGAGCCGTTCCCCCAACATCGCCGAACCTTCCTCTTCCGCCGCTTCTCGCCGATGACCACCTCCCGGTGAGAACCCGACCCCACGAACCCCTCCTCTCCTTTCATTGTGATGCGTGCTCCATTCTCCCGCAGTCGCGACGAGTTTTCCTCGCGTGTAGCCACCGTCAGCAAGCCCTCCGGCTGCGTGCCAACCTGCTCCAACGAGCCTACTGGCAATCCCACTGGCAGCCTGCGTGTCGCCTACGTGGTGCCCATGTGTCACCCACGTGGCTCCGACGTGGCACTCCTTTAACCAGAAAATACCCAGAAATTCCTAGAAAAGGCTTAAAAGTTTGAAAACTCATAGTAAATCAATTTTAAACCCAATGAGGCCCAATTAAATTTTGTTGGAATCATCTTTCAGTGCTCTAATTTAGTAAAATGATAAATAGCTGCCTCTGTATATGTACTTTTATTGATTCCTTTAATTGTCAAAACACCAAATAATTCACCAGAAATTATAGGAATGGAATTAAATCCTAATTTCTGTCATGCTTAGTAAACACATGAATATCTACCACTACAAATTTTGGTTTGGCAAAATATGAAGTTTTTTAGTCCCTGGAATTATTTAGTGTGTTTGTTTAGATTAATCCTAGTAATTATTCTGTAGATAAATTGCCTTTGCCACTTGGCACAAAAATCACTCATATATACCTCTATCCACAGTAAATCACCAATGTCCAAAAACATATTTTCACTATACTAATTAATTTAATTGCTCATATCACTTATTTACCTTACTTAATTGCATAAAGAATATATATACCTAAAATCTTAATTAACAACCCAGCTTGTCTGAAGCATATGGCTTCAAGAACATAATAATAATTTTAATTGATATTAAAACACTATGTGCTTGCATGCATCATGTCATTGCATTCAACGGTATTTCGCTAATGCCGTTAATACAATTCTATCATATAGGCAACGACAAACAGGAGCAAGAAGAGGATTTTCAGAAGGACGTTGACCCTCAAGAGCAGGAAGTCGTAGTTGCTAGCACTAACATCGACCCAGGCAAGCCCCGATTTTCATTTGCCCCTTGATCAAGTATTGAACACTACCGAATGCATGCTATCTTATGAGCACTAGTAAACTGATGTAGCATTAAAGGTCACTTGCATTAAGGACGGTTAAGGTGCATTGGTCATTGACCCTCCTACTGCTGGAGTGGGTGGTTCAGACCATGAAGTATTGTTGGTAGAACGGCATGCCCACTCGACGTCACCACACCCGGGCTGAGGTGTAGGTGCTTTTCTTGCAAAAGGTTGCCATATACGACCTTAATTGGTGCGTATGTGTCGTGCATCTCGGTTTTTCCCAACTGATGTAAATCGATTGCAATTGCTATCCCTCACAGTAATGAGTACCGCTTGGTCACCGCGCCAATCACGTAGTTGCACCAAATATTATGGAATGGATCATGTTGCATATTGATGTTGATGATCATTATTATTATTATTTTTCTTATGTCATTAATTTTATATATTGTTTTATTATCCCTGTTGCAACTAAAGTTACATTTCGGGTCAACCCATTTAAATTGACAATTAAAACTTGATAGAACTAATAGGTTGCTTAGTGCGAGTCCTTTTAAACAAGCCACCTATTAGAGCTTTTGCATATCTAGGTGTTCGACGGGTAAGTCTTGCTGAGTAATTAGTACTCAGGCTTTGTGCCATTGTGTTTTTCAGGTAATGAAGAAATAGAATTGCCTGTAGATGTGATGCCCTGGGACATGCAAGTCCCTGAGGATTGGACTGCCCACAGGGAGTCCGACTCGCCCCCGCAGTGATGTTGCTTGTTGCTAGGGTGATGGTCCTCGGGCATGGATCACCACCAGGCTGTACCGTCGAGCGTAGTTCCTTTAAGTATTTCCTTCTGCTGTTTCAAAACATTTATGAACTTGTATTAATTCCGCTGCACTCTAAATCATCGTATTAATGTAATATTCAACTTAAATTTGGACCAATGTTGTATTATCAAGTGTCTGCACTATCAGCACCGTCGGGACCTCGATCCTCCGGGAAGAGGCGCCACAATCACCGGCTTCTCCGAAGGTGGGCGGATGAGTCACCCAGAAGTCGCTGTAGGAGGATTCACGAGGCTGCAACGGTGGTGGTTCGGTAGCTCCTTGGCGGGTCTTGTTCTCCATGAACATGCGGAACATCTCATTTTGATGGTGGATGTGCTGCTCCATAGCCATCATGGGTGGTGTGTTGCGCAGCGGCCCGTTTCCACTGACGTTCGAGGCGCCGGGAGCGTCACCGACATGTTCTCCACCGCGGCGAGTTTGCACCATCTGCCATATGACAAGCATGTTAGCCCAATCATCACATAAGACATTATGATAACAAGGCTATGGCATGACGATGAAATAAAATTTCAGATGTGTCATAAATTGAAATGCTGACAAGTAAACGGTGCGGACATAAGATATAACTTAAATTCCATAATTTCCAACACCACAGGCAACATACATATGATAAAAACCATAGATACATGTGATGCAACTTTGATACATGGCAAGTCTTAGGTTACATCACTTGGAACATGACACCACACGATCTCGGAGAGCTTAGGTTAGACTACACTTAGCATTACTAACACTATCCACATAGAAGCACGGGGTCTCACGAGATCATTCACCCTACACAAGTACTACTACTCAGTCACTCGGCGTGGCTACCACCATCGGACTCCACGTCCATATCATCCGGGCCAGGGGGTGCTTCGTAGTCAACGCTGGAATCACTGTTCTCACTCAAATCAGCATCATCGGGGGGAATCACTACGAGTGGAATGGGTGGCTGATCATTAAGGATGTCGTTCAGCTGGCCATTAGCAGCTTGGAGATGCCCAATGAGCTGCTCTTGCTGCGCGATGATCGCGTGAGGGTCGTTGAGGTTCCCTTCCATGACATCACGCGCATCTTGAGCTTCCTCGCGCTGGGCCTGTAGTTCACTTCGCTCCTCCAAGAGAGCGGTGACCTGACCATGAAGAGAGTAAATCTCCTCTTGGGCAGCGGTGAGCTGGGCATTGTGTTGGTTCAGTTGCTCCTGCAACTGATCGCTTGCATCGCCCTGGATGATGAGCTGAGCATCATGGAGTTGCTCGAAAAGGTCGGCCCACTCCAACTCGCTAGTGTGCAGCTTGTCCTCGAGAACAGCAACCTTAGCGTCATGCTCCGTGAGCTGGGCATCATGGGCAACAAGTGTGGACTGCAGCGCCTAGCTTCTGGACAGAGTTAGAATTTTTTGTATTTTACAAATATTGTGGAGAATTTCATCACCTTTCCAATGCATACTCACACATATCCAACCAATAACGTCCCTAGGAGTTATGATCATCCAAAGACAGGGAACAGAAATGAAGCAATTTCTGAACTTCCAGAAAAGGTTACTGTTTTTGCAAAATTCGACCCAGTTGCAGATTTTTCTAGGACAAACTTCCTAAAACAAACTTGTAGAGAAAAACATCAGCTTTACAACGAATACTTATTCACCTTCAGTGAATTGAAAATTGAGGAAGTTATGCTTATTTTAGTGAAACTGACTTTTCGGGCAGAATTCATTTCTTATCGGTTGAGTTCAAATTTTTGGTTTAGGTGCCATAGGTATTCAAAATTGTCCAAAACTTGGTAATTTCACATGTTTACAATGTTAGTGACCCTTTTACATGATTTGGTGAGGTTGAATGCATATGGTATGCATGAATGCCAATGCTCAATATGACGACTCCTACATTCTCACAAAAAGAAAACTTGATCTAATATATAGCTCGATTCTTTTGGTGGCACACACACCTCTCACCCAGTTTCTAACGAACTACACATGGTTTGTGTACCTGCAAGAGACCCATTTTAGAAACAATACATCAAATTCAAAAGAAACAAGCCAAAATAACAGTGACAGTTTATGCCCAGGTATTTGCCCACCCGGAAGGCAGCCGACGTTTAAATGCATTCGGTCCACGCATCTATCAAAGCCCAGGTCTTTGCCCACCCGGAAGGCGTTCGGTATTTACAGTGCAACCGATCCATGCAAAATGACGTACCTTCGTTGAAGAATCCATAATTGCAAGTAACTTAAACAAACATAACTCAAGGTTAGCTTTGGCACCTACAAGACTCCTATATGGGCACTACTAGTTCGTACCTCACCGTAAGGTGTAAAAATGGCTTGTTTACATTTTAAAATGTTCATTTCTGTGTAGCTCATCCCGAGATGGCTCTGATACCAGCTGTGACAACCCTACTCCAAAAAGTAGAGTATGTCACACAGGATCGTCTCAGGAGATGATTAACAAAGTAACCATACATAGCATTCACACATGAACATTCATCATTTACAAAGTTACATTACTGAATGCATAATATTACAAGTTCGAGGGTTTTAGCAGAAGCATGTTCAGATTACAATATAATACATATGTCCTTGGTTTACATTACATAAATGTGAGGAAGCGATAAAGCAACAAAACACGACGTCGATTGCCTACGTGAACCATGCCTGCCCTATGGAGATGGCTCACTCATCACGGTTAGGAGAGCTAGGGACCCATTCAATGGTCCAATTCCGAGGCTCCTCACCTTCCCAAACCACCTTATTACAGCAATCACAATAAGTAGCTTAAGGGAAACCTGAAAAACAACATATTCGTAAAGCCTGAGTATCTAACATACTCCGCAAGACTTACCCGTCAAAAGGTTTACTAAAATCGACTCCTAGTATGCAGGGGGCTGACCGGGTTTATTTGATAATTGCATAAAAAGCTACTATTAGTTCTATGCTGCACTTTCATTTCCTTAATCAAGATTTTACTTCGCTTATTGCAGGAAACAGCTACGGTGAGTCTAGCTAGCTACTAAGACTTGAACATAAGTAAAGAGCAATACATCATAGCAATATGTAGCCATAGCATAAGTAAATTTCAGAAAACATAACCACAACTTTACTACTTAACATATCATTGCCGCTGCTCGAACCAGAGGTACTCATAACCGCAAGGGATGACAATTCGAATTGATTTACATCCTGCAGGAGAAAACCCAAATACATGACATACGCATCACTTAAGAACACGTATGGCTACCGTTCTCAAGATTGCTATAAAGTCGATCCGGGGCCATCGATCCCGAGTACACGTCCTCCCCGCGATACAGTACTTCGTATACGAGGCTTAACCCATTGTCACACCCTAATTTTTCAAATTTTAGTTTGTGACTTAATTTTCACTAAATTTTAAAACTTTTTATAATAGATTAAAATTTATCTTAAATTAATTAGAGTGTCATTATTTATTTTAGGCGAAATAATTATGTTCTAAAAGAAATTAAATTAAATTAGGTTATTTTTATTATTATTATTACTATTATTATTATATTGGATGTTGCATTCATGCCTATTAGATGCATTAGGTTTTTGTTGAATGAAAAAGAATTGAAATTCCTTTTAAAATTTGAGTTTGTTTTTATTTAGAAAAATAGAAAGGGAAAAGGAAAAGAAAGAGGGAATAAATCCCCAGCCAGCCTTTGGGCCTCATCTCCCACCCGCGGCCCAGCTCTCCCCCTCTTACCTTCCCCCTCCCGGCGTGCCACGGCCATGGGCCGAATTCCCTTTTCCCCCGACCCACATTTCCCCTTCCCTCTCCTCTCCCCTTTTCTCCCCGGCATGGGCCTCAATGCACCGAGTGGCCCCCCCCCCCCTCGGCCTCTCCTCTCCCCTTCTTGGCCTATCCCACCGTGGGCCGAATCCCCTCCCCTGGCCCAGCTTGCTCTCCCTCTACTCCCACTTCTCTGGTTTGGCCTGCCCGGCCCAGCACCCGCGCGCGCCCATGCAGCCCGTGCCCCGCCAGCGCACTCGCTCGACCCACTCGCATGCGCTAGCCCAACTCGCTCGCGCGGCCCAGCCGCCCCGGGCTACCTCGGCCGGCTCCCGTGCCCACCCCCGAGAACCCTAGCCGAGCCGCCAGCCTAGCGCCGCCGCCGCCGTTGTCGACGTGTGTGCCAAGGCACCTAGGGGCTCGTGCCCCTATAAAAGGGCAGGACCCGCCCCTCGTGCTGCCCCCTTTGGTCTCCCCAGCCGCGCACTAGCGCCGCCTCCCGTGCCTCGTCGTAGCCGCCGCCACCGTCGGCCCCGTAGCCGCCGCCGTCCCCCGCCCACGCGTGATCCACCTCGGTGAGCTCGCCACCCTCCGCCGCCCTCCCCTCTACCCTCCTCGCCGCCTCCCGCGCACCGGAGCGCCTCCCTGGCGAGCTCCGGTCGGCTCCAATGGCCGTCGGTCCACCGTGGACGGTGGACCAGTGCGCCACTATGGTTCACGACCCGTGGACCTAGTCCACGGGAAATAGATGTTTTTTTTTATTTTTTTTCTCTGTTTAATTATAGTAGAGGCCAGTTTACACATAGGCCCCTGCCCTTTTATTAAATTACAGTTTAATTCTGAAAATTTGAAAAAAGCTTTATAAAATTATCTTTATAATCCTGACTTTTTACATAATTATTTTCTAGCACTATATTTTTACAGAAAAGCCCTAGCCTTTATGTTAATAATATTTTAGCCCTAAATTTTGTAAAAACACCCCTGTACATACTTTTAATTATATGTTAATCTTGTAATTTTACAAAAACAACCCTGTACCTTCTAGTAATTTTTTTAGCCCTATATTTTTATAAGTAATAATTAGGCTGGGCATTTTACACCTAGACCCCTGAACCTATAAATAATTATATTTTTGGCCTTGTCAGTTTTATAGTCAAGCCCTTGAACTTTTCCAAAATAACTTCTGGTCCCTAAATTTTATACAAAATATATTTTCACCCTGATATTTTACAATTTAGTCCCTATACTTTTTATAAATTACTGTTTGGTCTCTAAAATTTTCATAAACTCTATTTTATATGTATATTTTATAGTTTAGTCATTATTTGTCTAAAATTACTTTTAGGTCCTTTAACTTGCCTGTTTTTACATTTTAACCCCTAAAACTTCAAATAGCCATAACTTTTCAACAGTAGCTGAGAAATGAGAAATTCTTTCACCAAAGCGATCGTAGTGTTTATTATTAATTATTTATATTGTTTTATACTATTACACTAATTTATTATTTTAACCCTAGAACATTAAACCTTTGTAACTTTTTACTCGTAACTCAGATTGAGACGATTCTTGCGCTCACGCGATCGTAGCAACACGTACTTTTTCATAGTATTGTTTCCCTTGTTGTTTGTTACTGTATGGTGTGTTGTTTCTTAGTGTGTTTGTATGCTTGTGTTTCCGGTGTGACATTGAGTAGACGAACCGCTATTAGAGAACTCCCGGGATCTCCATCTTGAAGACTTTGAGGAGCAGCAAAGGGAACCAGGCAAGTGTCCTTGATGCATTTTGAACCTATGTTTTATATTCTCTCTATCTCTATGCATGCTTGTTAATATTGAATCCCATGTGTCATATCCTGTTCCATATTATTCCTTGTCGCCTGGGTTCTAGTGTAGCTTATTAGTATGGGTACATCATGCTTAGTTTGCTATATCGGGAATGAAAGTGTCTATTGTTAATCTTGACTAATTATTCACCTTAACATAATGATCACGAGGGATGGGTAATCCTTAATAGCAACATGGAACCTAGGTGATCCAAGCAAGAGGATGGCAAGGATGGTACGGGTATGCACATGTACTCGGTATAGTACTGTGGGATTGTGGTGGTACCTGCTTCGGATCACAAGAGTAGTTTGTGGAGCGGTCACCCAGGAAAACAGCACAAAGCACATGGCTGATATGGGTAGGCTTGGTTTAGTATCGAGATGTCTTCCCAGTTTCGTGAGCAGTCGAGGAAGGAGGACGGGACGGTTTAATCTCGGACTCAGGCGATGGACGGTTTACTCCTAGCCACGGCGCCAGAGGGGGCTTCTGTAGGAACGGTTTAATTCCGCAGCGCTCTGAAAGACCTTGTGGTGATCTCTTGGCCTCACATCTGTGGTGATCTCTGAAAGCCAAGTTTGGTTTGGGTGGTTTAACCCATGGTTGGCTACAGGCGGTGTAACCTGTAGTGTGGTTTCCTATGGGCGGTTTAACCCATGGTTGGCTACAGGCAGCGTAACCTGTAGTGCTGAATACATGAGATTGAACCATTGTGTTAGACTTTCTTCTATTAAGCTTGCATGTCATATTTTCCCTAACTTGCTGAGTATGGCATGTGCTCACCCTTGCTATTTCCCTTCGTTGTTGTACTATAAACTGTTGCTCAGATGATGGAGATATGGACTACATTGATAAAGACTACTACTTGGCATGCGTGCCCCCGATCGATTGCGTGTGGTGTTATGGTGTTTTCCGCTGCTATTTATCGAGAGAGTCGTTATAGTCTTTAAAGACAATTATTTATGTAACAATGGTATGCTTTATTAATGACATTGGTTATACTGTTATTCACTTTACTATTGATATGTGTGAAACTTATTCCTGGGCAGACATATGATAAGCACTTGGTTTTGTACTTAAAACTGGGTGTGACACAACAAATCAGCCAGTTGGAGCTGCATCGGTGAAGGAGATAGAGCTGTGTAGTTAAGCTTGTCAAAGTGAAGGACCGAGAAGGCGACCAGAGGGGTGGGGGGTGAATGGGCGGCCAGTTGGAGCTGCATCAGCGAAGGAGATAGAACTTGGACTATATCCCCAAAACAACCCAAGCCAACCTCCGAACCGATCACCAAGACTACACACACCAACTAGTGGTGTACTAGCCCTAGGAGTGAACAATCACAACAAAGAAACATAGTGGAAACAAAAAGGGACAAGAACATATCAATTCTAGACTCTCATCGGTAGTGCAGACCATAGCCACCGGCAATGCCGGTTGGCACCATCGGTAGTGCCGGTCACTTCCATCGGAAGTGCCGGTGCGGGCAAAAAGACTCTGAAGCCAATAGACATGACAGATCGGCAGTCCCGGTCGATACTATCGACAGTGGTGGTGTGGTGTCCTGTACCCCATCGGTAGTGCAGGTCCTGGTCATCGGCAGTGCCGATCGACCCTGACAGAACAGTAGAAACTTTTGGGAATTTGGCAAATCTTCTCCAAATTCTAACCAAATGAACTCCAAATGATGTGATTTTTGGACCAGTGAATCCTCATCACACCACGACCCTAATCCTATAAAATCATCTCAATTGGCTCAAGGAATCATCACAAATTTCAGATCTTGTGCCAAGAACACCAAAAAGGGGAAACATGAGAAATCCTTCAAATCGAAGGTGCTAAAGCTATTGATTCGGTCTAGGATCCATAGAGGATTGTTCTAGCTCATCCTAGCAACAAGTTTCTCAAGAAATCCGAGACAAAAACTCGTCCAAAAATGAGATTGAAAATCACCATGAAAATAGTTCCAAAAATAAGAAAAAGGGAATTTCGAGATTCAAGTGAAGAGGCAAATATTGAGCACGAAAATGCCACTAGCCACACCTCTCCTTATATAGGCCTAGGGTCTATTGTCCACATGACCACTCTACCCTTGACCTACATAACACACCCACCTACCACCGGGGGCATAACCATCCATCTTTTTTCTCATCGCCCGAATGCATCGGACGCTTCATGTCTTTGCTTCATCTCGAAGGAAGCTCTGTGATGGTGCCACGTGCACCACAAACCACCGCCATCGAATTTGAGGCCCAAACCGAGAAACCGCCTTGAACGCTTCTCAAAGCATGACTTCTCGATGTAGACACGTGTCACCTTGTCCTGCGATCCTGACCACCGGCAAGTCTCTCCTAGTCCTTGTCCATCGGGCCCCCTTGTCACTTGCACTGGCATCCCGCTCGCCTTGACTTGGTCAACACGCCGTCTTCATCACCACCATGGCTTTGAGGCTCAACCGCGAAACCGTTCATGCTTCTTGCCTCTCCACATGTACGGTGTGGATCACCCTTGACTTCACCCGGCATCCCGATCGTCTGGCCCCAAGTCCCCTACTTGTGCCCGATCCTCTCGTTGTTGACCGCCAAGTCGACTCCAGTGACCTACACATTATGAGACAAGCAAACACATTTCCCATCTCCTGCAATATCACCAATATCTCCACCAACTCCGGTTAGTCATAACCATGATATGCAAACCCATGCAATCCCTGGATTCCTGCATTTCAACTCAAACATAAAATCCCCTCAAGTCAATTACTCATCACATATATTGCAAACCATGGCACATATCCACATGGTTTCTCAATCTCCCCCTTGATGAGTACATTGACAATACCAACTGCACAAAGATTAGAGATTGAAATGCAAAGCCGAATAAACACATCCAAATGGTCAAACCCAAAGAAAAGGTAAAAACAAGCCATCTAGCAAAGTAGGGATTACAAAACCAAGAGTTGGCAAAGAAAGCCAAGAGTTGGCAAAGAAAGCGACTTGAGACGCAAAGAATGTGAAAAGCGCAAGAAAACGCTCAATATCATGATATGCTCCCCCTTAAGTTGTGGTAGGTCTCATGCAGTGCAAAATGGATCATATGAATTTCTTAGCATTATTTGTGTATGACCCCAAAACTTTCTCCCCCTTTAGCAATGAACTCATCAAAGAAGCAAAAGAACAAGCAAACATGCAATGCATGAAAATGCAAACCTAAGGAGCTTCAACAATTATGCAAACAAGCATTTAACTTTGCTAACCATAACCATAATGCCATGAAGTGTAAAAGCAATAGCTCACAATCATGCAAAGATCAAAAATAGATAGCAAGGCATAAACACCATGAGCTATACAAGCTAAGCAGAAAGATTGACTAGCTTAGACAAAATCAAAGTTGCTTATCATGAGCAAAACTGCCACCACATGTGTAAGTACTGTCATCCAAGGCAAAACAGGCACCAAGTGAATCATAAGAATCTAGCCAGTTTCAATCTCAACCAGGGCAACAAGCATTTGCAAAAAATGAGCTCTATAAATGCTCACGTATGCAATAGAGACTCGGTTGATCAAGTGATTATTGTTTATCCTCATGTGTCCTCTCATCCATGCGGAGGGTCACACGACTGGGTACAGCAAACACCCCGAGGCTTCAAGTCACAATGTATGGATTTAGCATTATGAGTAATTCTTGATCAAAGCACTTAGCAGATTTTTCAAGATTATGCACAAGACAAAAGAGCATGCCTTTGCGGCAAAAGGAACACATGTTCCCACAATGTTAGATCATGAGCTAAACATTTGCAAAGCCTTCTATTTTGTAAACACAAGGTGCCAAAGCCAATACATCCTCTAGACCAGCCTCAATGCAAGTTTCAACAAAGATAAGAGCAATTATACACATGGTGAGCAAGTTTTGACAAGATTAGATCATAAGGTTCACAAGAAGCTCAGTTTACCTTTAAGATTAGCAAGTTGCTCACATGAGTCTATAACATGCCATCTAGAAAATCTAAGCATGAGAGATTACCATCACATCCACACAACTTAGCTCAAGCTCAATCATAGCAAAGAGAAATGCAAGAAAGCATAAGACTCAAAGCTCATCTACCAATGCATATATTACATATGTGATGCAAAGTGAAAATGGTAAGATACATGTATACAAGTAAACACCAACTCCCCCTCAAATGATGCCATACGGATGACAAACACCAAGTTCCCCCGAAGAAAAGCATGTCTCGAAGCATCTAGGGGCTTGGTGAGGATATCAGCTAGTTGTTTTTTGGTATCAATGTATATGAGCTCAATATCCCCCTTCTCAACATTGTCTCTCAGGAAGTGGAATCGCACATTGATATGTTTGACCTTACCATGTTGGACTGGGTTTTTGGCTAAGCATATGGCACTAGAGTTATCACACATGAGTGGAACACCCTTAAAAGTCAACCCATAGTCTCTCATGGTAGACACAATCCATAGGATTTGCGACCAGCAGCTAGCAGCAGCTACATACTCAGCCTCTGTGGTGGATTGGGCAACACTCGACTGCTTATGAGAAGACCAACAGATCAAAGAAGTACCCAAGAAATGGCAAGTACCAGAAGTGCTCTTCGTATCAATTCTACACCTAGCAAGGTCCGCATCCGAATACCCAATGAGATCAAGAGATGAAGATGCAGAGTACCAAAGACCAAACTCAAGGGCGTATTTGAGATACCTGAAGATGCGCTTGATAGCCTTGCGACGAGTCACCCTTGGGGAAGCTTGAAAACGAGCACAAAGACACACCGCAAAGTGTATGTTGGGTCTTGTCGCTGTCAGGTACAAGAGGGAGCCAATCATGCTCCTATACTCTCTTTGATCGACCGCTTCACAGTCTTAATCAGGGTCAAGAGCCGTTGTAGTGGACATTGGTGTAAACAACGGCTTCACATTAACCATGTCGAACTTCTTTAGGAGATCCTTCGTGTACTTGGATTGATGTACGAAAGTGCCTTGCTTGATTGCTTGATTTGGAGCCTAAGATAGAAGTTGTGTGGATGTGATGGTAATCTCTCATGCTTAGATTTTATAGATGGCATGTTATAGACTCATGTGAGCAACATGCTAATCTTAAAGGTAAACTGAGCTTCTTGTGAACCTTATGATCTAATCTTGTCAAAACTTGCTCACCATGTGTATAATTGCTCTTATCTTTGTTGAAACTTGCATTCACGCTGGTCTAGAGGATGTCTTGGCTTTGGCATCTTGTGTTTACAAAATAGAAGGCTTTGCAAATGTTTAGCTCATGATCTAACATTGTGGGAACATGTGTTCGTTTTGCCGCAAAGGCATGCTCTTTTGTCTTGTGCATAATCTTGAAAAATCTGCTAAGTGCTTTGATCAAGAATTACTCATAATGCTAAATCGAAACATTGTGACTTGAAGCCTCGGGGTGTTTGCTATACCCAGTCGTGTGACCCTCCGCATGGATGAGAGGACACATGAGGATAAACAATAATCACTTGATCAACCGAGTCTCTGTTGCATATGTGAGCATTTGTAGAGCTCATTTTCTGCAAATGCTTGTTGCCCTGGTTGAGATTGAAACTGGCTAGATTCTTATGATTCACTTGGTGCTTGTTTTGCCTTGGATGACAGTACTTACACATGTGGTGGCAGTTTTGCTCATGATAAGCAACTTCGATTTTGTCTAAGCTAGTCAATCTTTCTGCTTAGCTTGTATAGCTCATGGTGTACTTGGATTGATGTATGAAAGTGCCTTGCTTGATTGCTTGATTTGGAGCCTAATATAGAAGGTGAGCTCTCCCATCATTGACATCTAAAATTTACTTTCCATAGCTTCCTGAAATCTGGACATAAGAGCATGAGAGGAACCACCAAAGATGATATCATCCATGTAAATCTGAACCATTAGAAAGTCATTGCCATGCTTTAGAGTGAACAAGGTTTTATCAACACACTCCATGACATACCCACGCTCTAGCAAAAAGGTCTTAAGCCTAGCATACCATGCCCTAGGTGTTTGCTTTAGCCCGTACAAAGCCTTCTGAAGCTTGTACACACGGTTTGGGTATTTGTGGTGCTCAAAGCCAGGGTGTTGCCTCGCATACACTTCTTCCTCTATAAAACCATTTAGGAAAGCACTCTTGACATCCATTTGATAAAATCTAATGCCCTTGGAGGCAGCAAATGCAAACAAGATCCTAATGGCTTCTATGCGAGCAATAGGAGCAAATGTTTCACCATAATCTAAGCCCTCCACTTGGCTAAAATCATGATCAACTAGCCTAGCCTTGTTTCTCACAACCTCACCATCCTCCCCATGTTTGTTTTTGAACACACACTTGGTTCCTATGACATTGACATTTTTGGGAGGCTCTACAAGGGTCTAGACTTTGTTTCTCTCAAAGTTTTCCAACTCCTCATGCATGGCATTAACCCAATGTTTATTAGATAGTGCGTGTCCAACATCTCGGGGTTCCAAGGTTGCAACAAAGAGAGAATTAGTAAAGCAAGCAAGATGTGCATACCTTGACCTTGTTGTCCACTCATAGAAATTACTGATCATCTGTTAGGGTGGATGTTGACGCTGAATGTGGTGAGGAGCCTCTCTCTCAGAGAGAGCTTGCTCAACAGCCACTAAAGTCGATGTAGAAGCTTCTAGACCCTATGCTGGAGTAGTGGTAGCAGCAAGAAAAAGCTTAGATGAGAGATGAAGTGAATCGTCATCATCATCATCAAAGCCCTGTAGGTCCTCTTCTACAAAGATCCTCTCCTTCTTCTCCTTGTCACCTGCAGACTCAATCACATTCCATGCACAAGAGTTTGATTCATCAAAGGTTACATCGCAGGATTCTACGATAGTGTTAGTCTCCAAATCAAAACTCTGTAGGAATGACCATGAAGAGAGTAACCATGAAAGATTCCATCGGAAGACCTTGCCTCAAACTTATCAAGATTGCCACGCTTGAGAATAAAGCACTTGCATCCAAAGGCACACAAATGAGAAACCGAGGGCTTTCTCCCAAAACGCAGCTCATAAGAAGTCACATTAAGAATTGAGCGCAAGAAAATCCGATTGGAAACATAGCAAGTGTTGGCGGTTCTTAAGCCTAACAGGGAAAATCTGCAAGGGTACAGATGCCGATGTAGCCTTCATCCGGGAGTATTCCAGAGTATCGATTTCCACAGGGAACGAGTAGAGTGTCACTCCTAATCTATCAAGTCCTAGTGATGAAGGGGAGCAGAACTAAGTGTATTCTATAGGGAGAAGAAATCCCTGGGTCAGGCAATCTAATGTAGTGAACCTTCGCCCAGTAACTTAGTGAGAATTCTATTTACAAATATCTACTTCAGGGCACGATAACGATCTACAGGTAAGGGTCGGTAACTAACCTTATGTACTAGTAGCCACATTAACGCTAGACAACCCTGCTTGAGACTTCCCGAACATGGTGGAATTCAATATTGGATGGACAGGGCTGTCACCACCTGCTGCCTACCACACAGCCCGTGGGGATGAATGCAATCACAGAAAAGCTAAGTCTAAACACCACGTCTAAACATAGACTTTCATACCAGTTCTAGAATTGGTAAACATGACAAGATAATGCTGTGAAGCAACAAAAAAGTTATGCACGAGGATCCCGCAGAATAAAAGGATAGAAATACTCACTTTATTACTTGGGCAAGAATTCTACTACATGTTACCCGGCCCCAAAGATGAGGGAGATTACTCACGCAGGAGCTTCAATCCCCGAGGCACAAGTTGAAGGAGCCAGCATCCTGAACTCCTCCTACTACATCTCTACTCTTCTACTTGGGTAACACATGGGACTAATGCTTATTTCTTCTCTCTTCCCTCCTTCTACCGAATTCCCCCTCAATTTATAGGTGGTGAAGACTTGGAGGGTACTTCAAGGTGGAGGAGAGTCGGTGGGCAAAATTTCCCCCGCTGGGCGGCGGGCCATGCCGGGCGGCCACGTGTGCCGGGCGGCTGGGCATGCCGGGCGGCATGCACCGTCGGGCGGCAGGCCAGGGCGGGCGGCCACTAGATTTGGTTGGTTTCCAACCGACTTGCTTTGGATGGCTCAGATTTGGTCTGGATGGCGGTTCCTTGGTCGGTTCCCACTGAATTCTCTGTTTTGGGGTCGGTAAGCCTCAAGGGCCTCATGGGCTGGCAACACTGGGTGGCCGGGTGGCAACCCAGGCCAGCGGCAGGCCAGGCCGGGCGACGGCCTCGGTCGGGTGCCGACCCCTCCGGGTCGCCCCATGGCTTCATCCGGTTAGGCCACTTTGTAGACCCTTTTTCCTTAGCCATATTCCATAGCTTTTTGTCCAGGGGGGGGGGGGGGGGGGGGAGAGAATAGCTTCATGGTGAAGTGTTTTGCAAAGTCGGCCGGGTCGGATGATCAGCCTCATGATGACTTGTTTTGACCCGTCGGGTGACTGTTTTTAGCCTGATATGACCCTGTTGGCTGGGTTCTGATTTTAGCCATCACGATCCTGCCGGGCCCAGATTTCAGCCTCATATGACCCTGTCGGCCTGCTGTTTAAGGCAGATTCGGCCGATGGGGCATTTCTTCATGTTTTAACACAGTTTTGTCCCTTTGACCCATCAAACACATATTTCACCAAAACTCGTGGAACTTTATTAGTTTAAACAAATATTCAAGAAACTTTGGTCTTTAGCTTGCATTTCCCGACCGGTTGGTGGCCGATATTAGGTTTTAAGGGCCACCAATACCTCCCCAAGCTTAAACCTTTGCTCGTCCTGAGCAAATTTAAAACTTGGAAGTGATGGACCAGGAGTTGCTTCAATATTAGAGACCTGCAAGGATCAAGTGCACAAACACATACTCCTACAACATACGGGTAATGGTAAACCAGCACAAGTTGATCACTAAGTCGTTCTCATTGTAAGTGGGGCTCTTAGGCATTTTATGACCTCGTCATGAGCGGTTGGAACTCAGAACAACTAGTTTAGATTTTGTCACTCAACCTCCTACATGATCATGAGGTCAAAGATTTTGTAATGCTGCATAAGATTGAAAATTTTCCCTCTTGGTGTAGTCCTTCACTATGGCTCTCATCTCTCAAAAAGTGTATTTTCTCACCAATTGCTCATCATACTCTATGAAATTTAACTTTATATGTAGAGCTTGGTAGGATGGCGCATCTAGTATGCACATTTCATTAAGTTAAGAGATCGTCCTAGCGAAAAGACTTTGCACTTTCTCATTCCAATCATTTGGAAATAATGTCCATAGGAGAGGGAGAAAATGGACTCACACGAAGGAGTGGACTAGCACATAGCAAAGATCTTCATCAAAAGACAGGATCTTTGTGCTAGAGTGAAATGATGGTCCTTTATTTTGCTCAAAGGATTTAATGAACCTTGAAACTTGACATTTGTACATCTATGACAGCTGATAATTTTTCTCATTTTTCTCTTTCTTTCTTTCTTTCTTCTTTTCTTTCTTTCTTTTTCAGCTCTTATAGTATTGGGAAGCTAGTTCAATGGTTCAAATATTTTTGCAAACTTTTTCTGAGCATTTATTTTGGGAGAACCAAAATCTTTCTTATAGGATCAAGGTTTTCGCAAAGGAGAGATTTTTGGCTAACATGCTTGAAGAAGTGGATGCTTGAATCCAATGTGGAAGCCACATAACCAAGCATGATTATTTGAGAACTCAAAGATTACGCAAAGGAAATGGATTGGCTTTGAAAGTGCAAGTCCCTCATAAGGATTAAATCCTAACCAAACTCAATGCATACATGGATGGCATAAAAGTGGGTTCACAATTAAATTCTGGTGTTGGTATGAATTTTTTCTATCATAGAAAAGACATACACCAAGTAGGGGGGTTTTTATTGCAGCATGGTTTTGAAAGAAATCATTGGACTCTAATCATGAGGAGATCATAGACTCATCCAAAACATGCTATATCATGAATTCCAACAACTAGACTTTGTGTTTATTAGCCATTTTGCACCCACTAAAACATAGAGGGACTAGCTTGCCATCATGCCGTTCTACCATTACCCATCAAAATGAAGAGTAGAGGTTGTATACTTGAGACTCACAGGGAGCTAACAGAACAACTATTCATCATTTCCATAGGCAAGGTAGAGACTAAGTTCTCAAATTTTATTTGAAAAGGGAAATATTTTTGTTCTTTCTGGTTATGCAAATTTTTATGGTTTTTCTTCAAAAACTGAAAAATGTATTTGGGTTTTCTTAAACTTTCTCTAAAAAAAGAAAACAACTCAACTAGAGAAAGGGGGAGAGAGGATAGAACAAGCAGCGCACCTTGGTTTGGGTACCTCCCCAAGCTTAGGTCTTTGCATGACTTAAACTTAGATGACTTTCATTGCGGCGGTAGATACTCGATGCTGAAGTGGCCAAACAGTTGGTCCATCATGGAGAGGTTTGTCAGAAGTTGTTCCGACATTTGTTGCTGCCATTCTTGTCCATCCCTTATGGCTGCTTGTATTTCTTGAGTTCGTTCGTTGGTTTCATAAGCATTGGCAGCCAAGCATTGCATGTCTTCTTCCAACTCATCCGGCTGTGTTGAGTGCGTACTCAAAATCAGCAAGAACACCAATTCGCTCGAGGAAGTTGTGGTCGAACTTGCGCACGGAAGTGAACTCCCGGTCCCGAATGGCGGTGAGTTTGCTTCGTTCGTCATAGTCATTGAACACCATATTCTCTTCACTCTCCATGAACTTGTCAAACTCTTCGTCTCATGTGAAGCTCCTGAGTGCTCGGCTTCTTAGCGCTCACTCAGCGTACACCTCCCACGGCTCGAGCCACTGCTGCTGCTGAACTTGGTGTAGAGGCCTCTCCAAATATTTGCCATTCCTGCAAAAGGGGTTACTTGGAGACAATACCCAAAGGACAAAATGATGATAATGGTTAGCAGTTAGTCGTCCGGTTAGTAGTCCAAGTGTTAGTCGTTCAAACGTGCAAGGGTGACAACAATTTCTCTCTAGTTGGTTTTATTGCAGCACACTTTTATTGCTAAGTGCAAAGTGTACTTACTAGAGAGGGCTAGTGAAGTGAGAAGAGGGTGAAGAGGGAGAGAAAATGTTTTCAGCTGAGGGTGGAGAAACAAAGGAGAGTGTGCCTGGTATTTATAGGCTTGAGGGGAGCCTTTGGGCAAAAATTTTTATGCCGGGCGGCAGCCCATGCCGGCCGGCAGGTCATTTCCCTCCAATTGCTCTATTATTGCTCTAGTCGTGATGGCAGAAGGCTAGGTCCAAGTGCCATGTGATCCACTTGCTCAATTTGTCCAGAAATTTGCTAAGAGTGTAGGGAGCAAGGATAGAGTGATGAGATGGCCAAAGTTGTATGTTGCAATGAGTTTGCTGCCACTCATGAGGCCTAGGTGAGTAGGGTGGTAGGTGAGTGTGAGTGGTGAAAGAGTGAGCTGACATGGGTGGCTCTCATTCATTCACTTTCACTCATGGTTGGGCTTTTGATGAGCATTTTTTTCTTCAAGGTAAGGCTGGCCACACATTCACCACTCATGGCCATCATCTCTGCATTAAAAGTGCCATGAATCCGAGAAAATGTTGTGCCAGGCGGCATGGTTTGCCGGGCGGTAGAAATGACCCAGCCGGGTGGTTGTTTTCATGAAAAATGACCCCTAGGGTGGTAAAACTGGACAGGGTTATTTCAGGTTAGGTGGCTCAAGATTAGCTAGTCGAGTGATCATGTTTCGCCAAATATGACCTACCGGGTGCTAAAGTTTGATAAAATCTGACCTCCAAAAATTTTACCCAGTCGGGTGGTCATTTTCATGGAATATGACCTCCCAGTTTGCTGAAATCCGACTAGCCGGGTTGGATGATCAGACCATCACCTGAAGGGTCACTTTTTGCTGAAATTTGACCTCCCTGGTACTAATATTTGACTGGTTGGGTTGGATTCTGGGTACTTGAATATTACCTAGTCGGGTGGTCGTTTTCATGAAATACGACCTCCAGGGTGCTGAAAACTGACTGGTTGGACATGAGCCTCAGATTATCACCCGGGTAGTCATTTTTTATTTAATTTGACCTCCCAGCCAATAAACAAGGCCGAGCCATCACCAATATTTTTTTTATATCCTAATTTAATGGTTAAAGAAGAAACTAAAAACAACCTAATTTAGTGGTAGGGTGAAAAACAAAGAAAAACTAGCTGATAAGACGGAGTTCAGAATGGCACTGCTACCGTTCCTCGGCAACGGCGCCGGAAAGCTTGTTGGTGGTGCTTAAGCCTAACAGGGGAAATCTGCAAGCGTACAGATGCCGACGTAGCGTTCACCCGGGAGTATTCCAGAGTATCGATTTCCACAGGGAACCAGTAGAGTGTCACTCCTAATCTATCAAGTTATAGTGATGAAGGGGAGCAGAACTAAGTGTATTCTATAGGGAGAAGAAATCGCTGGGCCAGGCAATCTAATGTAGTGAACCTTCTCCAAGTAAGTTAGTGAGAATTCTATTTCCAAATATCTGCTTCGGGGCATGATAACGATCGACAGGTAAGGGTCGGTAACAAACCTCATGTACTAGTGGTGGAATTCAATATTGGATGGACAGGGCTGTCACCACCTGCCGCCTACCACACAGCCCGTGGGGATGAATGCAATCCCAGTAAAGCTAAGTCTAAACACCATGTCTAAACATAGACTTTCATACCAGTTCTAGAATTGGTAAACATAACAAGATAGTGCTACGAAGCAATAAAAAGTTATGCACGAGGATCCAGTAGAATAAAAGGATAGAAATACTCACTTTATTACTTGGGCTATAATTCTATTACATGTTACCCGGCCACGAAGATGAGGAAGATTACTCACGCAGGAACTTCAATCCCCGAGGCACAAGTTGAAGGAGCCAGCATCCTGAACTCCTCCTCCTACACCTATACTCTTCTACTTGGGTAAAACTTGGGACTAATGCTTATTTCTTCTCTCTTCCCTCCTTTTGCCGAATTCCCCCTCTATTATAGGTGGCGAAGACTTGGCGGGTACTTCAAGACGGAGGAGAGTCAGTGGGCAAAATTCCCCCCACCGGGAGGCGGGCCACGTGTGTCGGGCGGCCGGGCATGCCGAGCGGCATGCATTGCCGGGCAGCAGCCCAGGCCGGGCGGCCACTGGATTTGGTCGGTTTCCAACCGACTTGCTTTGGACGGCTCAGATTTGGTTTGAGTGGTGGTTCCTTGGTCGGTTCCCACCGAATTCTCTGTTTTGGGGTCGATAAGTCTCATGGGCCTCATGGGCTGGCAACCCTGGGTGGCCAACCCAGGCCGGGCGGCAAGCCTGGCCGGGCGGCAGGCCAGGCCGAGAAAACAACTTCATGGTGGAGTGTTTTGCAAAGTCGGCCAGGTCGGATGATCAGCCTCATGATGACTTGTTTTGACCCACCGGGTGACTGTTTTTAGCCTGATATGACCCTGTCGACTGGGTTCTGATTTTAGCCATCACGATCCTGCCGGTCCCTGATTTTAGCCTCATATGACCCTGTCGGCCTGCTGTTTAAGGAAGATTCGGCCGACGGGGCGTTTCTTCATGTTGTAACACAGTTTTGGCCCCTTTGACCCTGCAAACACATATTTCACCAAAACTCATGGAACTTTATTAGTTTAAACAAATATTTAAGAAACTTTGGTCTTTACCTTGCATTTCCCGACCGGTTGGTGGCCGATATTGAGTTTTAAGGGCCACCAACACCAAGCAGTGCTAATGGCCTCAGCCTAGAACCGCCTCGGAGTCCTATGCTCATCAAGCATCGTCCAGGCCATCTCCACTAATGTTCTGTTCTTTCTTTCAACCACACCGTTCTACTGGGGAACACGAGGTACTAAAAACTGATGCTCAATACCATGCTCAAGACAGAAAGCATCAAAAGAGGAGTTCTTGAACTCGGTGCCATTATCACTGCGAATTGCTCGTAATGCGCTAGGGAGTTCCTTGAACAACCTCAAAGCTAAACTCCGAAAGTGATGAAACACTTCATCCTTGCTCTCAAGAAACTAGACCCAAGAGTAGCGAGAATAGTCGTCAACAATCACAAGAACATACCACTTCCCACCCGCCGAACAAACCCGAGAAGGACCAACAGTGTCCATATGAAGCAACTCTCCAGGGCGTTCAGTCATCACCAAATTGAATGGTGGATGAGAAACGGCAATCATTTTCCCATGATGACATGGAGCACAAACCAAATCCTTATCAATTTTGAGCTTAGGCAATCCTCGGATCAAACCTAGGCCACTCAAGCGACATAGCAAGTTAAAGCTCATGTCACCCAGTCTCCTATGCCAGTCCAGAGCTTAGAAGAATATTGAGCAAACAAGCACTTGTGAGAACATGGAGAACCAGTGAAATCAGCCTGAAAAACTCTGCCAATACAAGAAATCCCACAAACCAAGGAACCACTCCAATCAAGAACACAAGAAGCATTCGACTTAAAGCGCACTTCCAAACCAACATCAAGAAGCTGAGAGACAGAGAGGAGATTGTACTTGAGATACTCAACCAAACCAACATCCTTGAGAGCAAATTTTTCATTTACCTTTACCGCGCCTCTTGCCTTCACTCTCCCTCTCTTGTCATCTCCAAAGCTCACATACTCCCGTCGCTTCAGGGGAGTGAGGCTGGAGAACCACTCTGCATCTCCGGTCATGTGGCGTGAACACCCGGAGTCCATCAACCGTTTGTTCTCCAAGCCTCCACCTGCTGCCTCGCTTGTGTCGAAGATGGTTCCAGAGTCGGTGTCGTGGTCGTTCCTTGCCATGAAGCAAAGCCCGGTGAAGTCATCCTTCCACTTGACTCGTGGCTTCTCAACCTGCTCCTTCGAGCTTGTAAAGCCTTCGCTTGATATGAGGTCAACATCGCTCAAGACGGCAACGCAGGCGCGTGCAATGGCCTTGGCGAACTTATTGGAGTTCTTGCCCTTCTTGTAGAAGTGGTTCTTCTTCTGCTTGAAGTCTTCAGTGTTGTTATCGCAGTACCCGGCCTTCTTGTTGTTCTTGGGACAATCAGCGATGAAGTGTCCCGGGTCACCACACTTGAAGCAGGTCCTTGCACCACCTCCTCTTCTCTCCTTGCGGTTGTTGTAGAACTTCCTGAACTTCCTTGTGAGCAAGGACAGCTCCTCGTTAGGAATGCACTCCATCTGTTCATCAGAAGCCGCAACAAGAGAAGACAAAGCAAGCTCCAAGGAAGACTTGTCAAGTGAGGGGTTAGTTCCATAAGAAGCATCATTGTGACTAACCTTCTGAGAGCTAGAAAGCAAAGCCATGCTAGAAGCAGGAATAGAAAGATTCGGACGTGATTTCCTAGACAGTTTATAAGATTTCAGCTTGCTATACAGTTGCTCATAGTTTAAGGTGTTGAAGTCAGCAGTTTCTTCTAGAGCAGCAATTTTACCCCCCCCCCCCCAAACATTTTCATCAAGTGAATACAACAGTTGCTTAGCTCTATTATTGTTATTGTACACAAGGGTACCACAAGCCCGCAAGTTGCACACAATTGCCTCAAACCTACAAAAAGTGTCATCTAGTGACTCGCCCGGTTTTTGAGAAAAGGTTTGGTACTATCTATTGTAAGAATCCTTATGCAAAGACTTGACCTAGTTGGTACCCTCATGGTAAATGTAGAGCTTAACCCAAATAGCATGAGCAGTTTCAAGGTGTGCAACCCTATCATGTTCACTCCTACCAAGTGCAGAGAGCAGAATATTGTCAGCTTTGGAGTTGTTCTCATACCTGACTAACTCACCTACAGAAGCAGTGTTCAGGTCTTGTGGTATAACATACTCCTGATCAACAATCTCCCAAATTGCACGTCCTTGACTCAGAAGATACACCTTGGTCCGTGACTACCAGTAGGGGAAGTCCTCTCCATCGAACATCCACAGCTTGACAGCATACTTCTCCATGTCGCCTTCAGATCACGAAGCCGGTGGAGGTCAACTAGTGATCAAACCAGCTCTGATACCAATTGAAGAACCAAGAAGGTGACCAAAGGGGGAGGGTGAATTGTAGCCAATCAATATTCTCAAAGATAACTTGGCCTATATCCCAAAAACAACCCAAGCCAACCTCCGAACCGATCACCCAGACTACACACACCAACTAGTGGTGTACTAGCCCTAGGAGTGATCAACCACAGCAAAGAAACATGGCAGAAACAAAAAGAGACAAGAAGCGCTCAAGATAGATCAATTCTAGACTCTCATCAGCAGTGCCGATTGGCACCATCGGCAGTGCCGGTCACTTCCATCGGCAGTGCAGGTGCGGGCCAAAAGACTCTGAAGCAAATAGACACGACAGATCGGTAGTGCCGGTCAATACTATCGTCAGTGCCGGTGCGGTGTCCTATACAACATCGGCAGTGCCAGTCCTGGTCGTCGGCAGTGCCGATCGTCCCTGATAGAACAGTACAAACTTTCGGGAATTTGGCAAATCTTCTCCAAAACCTAACCAAACGAACTCCAAATGATACAAATTTTGGGTCAGTGAATCCTCACCAATCATGACTCTAATCCAAGAAAATCATCTCATTTGGCTCAAGGAATCATCACGAATTTCAGATCTTGTGCCAAGAACACCAAAAAGGGGAAACTTAAGAAATCCTTCAAATCGAAGGTGCTAGAGCTATTGATTCGGTCAAGGGTCCATAGAGGATTGTTCTAGCTCATCCTAGCAACAAGTTTCTCAAGAAATCCGAGCCAAAAACTCATCCAAAAATGAGATTGAAAATCACCACGAAAATAGTTCAAAAAATAAGAAAAAGGGAATTTCGGTATTCAAGTGAAGAGGGAAATCTTGAGCACGAAAATACTTCTCATATCATAGAAAGGTGCTTACAAGATCCATAGGTACAAGGCTAGGAAGCCACCTTCTTCCTCCCATTATCTGGAAGAGCAAGAGATGTCTCTCACACACCCTTTCCTCTCATCTAAAACATGAAGTCCTCTCCTAGCACTTTGAATAGAGTCCTAACACAAGGCTAATGGAAAGAGAGGCACCTCTCCCACTAGCCACACCTCTCCTTATATAGGCCTAGGGTCTATTGTCCACATGACCACTCTACCCTTGACCTACATAACACACCCACCTACCACCGGGGGCATAACCGTTCATCTTTTTCCTCATCGCCCGAATGCCATCGGACGCTTCATGTCTTTGCTTCATCTCGAAGCAAGCTCCATGATGGTGCCACGTGCACCACCAGGAAACCACCTTGCACGCTTCTCAAAGCACGACTTCTCGATGTTGACGCGTGTCACCTTGTCCCGTGATCCTGACCACCAGCAAGTCTCTCCCAGTCCCTGTCCATCGGGCCCCCTTGTCATTTGCACTGACATCCCGTTCACCTTTACTTGGTCAACACGCCGTCTTCATCACCACCACGGTTTTGAGGCTCAACCGTGAAACCGTCCGTGCTTCTTGCCTCTCCATGTGTACGGTGTGGATCACCCTTGACTTCACCCAGCATCCCGATCGGCTGGCCCCAAGTCTTCTACTTGTGCCCGATCCTCTTGCCGTTGACCGCCAAGTCGACTCCAGTGACCTACACATAAAGAGACAAGCAAACACATTTCCTATCTCCTACAATATCACCAATATCTCCACCAACTCGAGTTAGTCATAAACATGATATGCAAACCCATGCAATCCCTGGATTCCTGCATTTCAACTTAAACATCAAATCCCCTCAAGTCAATTACTCATAACATATATTGCAAACCATGGCACAGATCCACATGGTTTCTCACAAAGACCACCTTGGAAATTATGCTTATACTTGCTCCAAGGTTGCAAAGGGCTTGGTCGAACTTCTGTGCTCCGATCGAGCATGTGATCATGGGACACCCCAAATTTTTCCTCTTTGCAGGGAACGAGTGTTGACGGTTGTTAAATACCAATTTTGACAGTCAATATACCTATAAAAGTAGAAAGACTTAGCATTTCATACATGCATGTTAGTTACAAATAATAAGATTCCACTTGTCCTTGGAGATTTATGTGCATGTAGGGATTTGATATCAAAGAAGTGGAGAAATGGAGCATAATCCGAGAAAACACTATTGCAGCCAATGGGACGGTGCCAACTAGACTTCCTTCGGATAGCATACGTGGCTCCACAGGATTTCTCTGTAGAACACAGACATCAGAGGAGGACCCACCTACCAGCCACCATGATGAAGCTCATCCCAAGGGGGCCCTCCTGCAGGTCGGCTGACCTAGGGGCTTGGTCGGCCTATCGAGTCTTGAGGCGGTTCTCCTCCCTCTTCCACGTGTCAGCTCCTCAGCCCTTTGACAACGTCGGTGCATGGTAGTTCTGTGGTGGTTACTCTCCAGTACCGACTTATGGACCCTATAAAAAAAAGGTGAGAGCTCCACTCCAACACACACACTCATCAAGAGTTATTCATTTCCCATTTTCACTTAGTAGTTTCCTAGTCCTAGTGGAGTTTATTTTAAGTGGAGCGTTGCTCAAGTGTCCAAATCATAGGAGTATTGGTATGGCTCTTGTAATCTTTCCGTTATTATATTTTATTATGACTTTGTTCTATTTAATATTATAGTTCTTCCATATAGTTGTGCTTATGATATGTGTTCCTTGTTTGGTTATATATCATATTCATGTCATCGGACTTTATGCTTTCATGATGACATAGACTTGCTACCATGTCATCATGATTGGCATATACCTTGACAATAGTCTAAATGTTATAATGCTAGTTGTACTTCAGTCTAGTTGTTATGCCTCAACATGCGTTTGATATCCAATTAGGTCTAGGGAGGCTCTAGTGTTTGATCTTATATAGAGTTCTACTTAAGGCAATGGCCGGGAGAGGAAGTTCTTCACTCCATTCACATTTTTCACCTCTCCACTTTGCTCTTGCCACTTGCTTCCATTTTCTCCATGCTCTTGCATTGTTCAACACTCTGAAATTTCATCAAAAATATTTTCTTTGAATCTCATTTTTGCATTTACAAGTTGGTTTCACATCTGAAAGAGTTTCCAACAGTGTTTTTGTTTGGTGTTTTCACTAGCCTTAACCACCGTGCGAGTTTCTCTTGTGTTGCTTTGCTCAAGTGTGCAGCGATGAACAAGATAAAGCGAGCCTTAAGCAAAATGAAGAACAAGGTGATGGGAAGCCCAAGAAATGCAAGTCCTATACCTTAAATGGTGTATAATACTCGCTCCCGTCATCAACGTCTTGAGGAAGAGCTAGAAGAAGATGCATGTTAACATTCTTAACGTCATTAATAAGTCCTTAGCAACGAAGCTAGAAATGTGTATTGGAGCGAATGCAAACAGTCCACAAGTGCACGGAGAATACCATTGTAACATTTCGCCCGGAAGTATTCAAGGTGTCATATTTATTTTATCCCAAAGGAAGGCAGGGGATTGATTAGAGTAATTACCATGTTGTTAACTAGGCATAGAGGATTATGAGACAAAGTCCTCACAGGGGTAAGGACAAAAAAAGAGCTATGTTCCTACATTACTTTTATATAGTTATATAATCTACATTATATACTATTATACAGATACATAGACAATACAAGACAATCAGATGATCACACCATGGGCATCCGATTTTCCCCTGCATTTATAGTACGATTCCGGCCAAGAGCCTATTGCATAGCCGAACATGGGGGATTTCAAAGGACATATAGGGTTGTCACCATCTGATGCCTACCCCTAGCAATCCATGGGCTACACGAAAATAATGCATTCTATTGATCTAAGAACCACGTGACGAGAACATCACACCTATGGATACACACAACACTCCGCCAACTAAGATGAAAGTTCACGTGCATCACCTGAATTTACAGGTGAGCTCATTTCTAATGTTTTGTTTATGTGATTTTGAGAATAGATTGCTACCTAATGATTTAGTTGTTGTTAGGAACCATGGAGGTGATGATGATATAGCTGGGGAGGTGATTGGAGGTGTGATAGATTGCTACCTAACAATAGAAGACATGTCGTACCAATGAACACCCTCATGGAAAAATTTTGCACAGTATAAACTTTATCCTCACTCTTATGATAATTTAGAAAATGTATGATCTTACAAACACTAGAAAAACTTGACATGACATGGTAATTGTTACTACAGTTTTCAAGTTGATCATTTAATTTTATAACACAAGGAGGTTTCAATTTTGAACAAATATAAACTCTGTGCACCATAAACAAACCTCTATGATCATAATAGCCAATAGCATGAAAATTGATTCTTGCCAATAAAGGAAATTCAGTTTGACAAAATATTTGTTTCTCCACGGTATTTAGATCACAAGGAATATCCAATTCAATATAACCCAAAGTATTTAGAAAACACAACAATTTCTGCTCATCCTTTTCACATGTAACTAAAATCAAATGTTTAATTTCAGCTCTAGTGGGTGAATCATAAGTAAAAACATCAAGCTCATTCATTTGTTGTGGCAAAGGTATAAGTGAAGTAGTGGAACACAGCTCCTCTTTATCACAACGATCAGTAGATAAATCAACTTGTGGCAAAGGCAAATCAAAACAAGGTTCCAATATAGCAAGATTGTTGGAACAAATTCATCACATCTAGAAACCTCTTACCTGAAGCAAAAACATGTTGTTCATCTTTCTCACTATCCTCTTCTTTGTGTACAACCTGAAATGTATTAGTTGCAACAAGAGGCAAGTAAATATGTGTAAGGTTCATGACCATTGAGGTCACCCCAAGGTATGATGCTTTGGTGATGAATGACAAACATGAAATATGACTAATATCTACATGAGTGTTGTTCGTGTAGGAAACCTCTTCTATCTTATGATGATTGTCAACAGCGTCCTTGGCAATTGATGACAATGACCACAAGCATGGAGGCTTGTGAACTTGATGGAGTCCAACGGTTGATGAAGATGGATCAAAGCGAAGAACAAGCTATGGTGCAAGTGTTTGATACACTTGCCTAGTTGTTAGGGCTTTGAGTCCATAGGAAAAACCAAACTATCAAGAGGGTCTAGGTCATTCTCTTAGGTCAAGACTAGTCGGTGATGTGCAAGGTTGCTCGGTGAAATCACAGGCACTAGGTGACAGTGGAGAAGCCAAGGAGCTATTCGGAGAAACCAGGAAACGAAGTCAAGCGAGAACGACAAGTTTCGTCTTCTGGACATAGAGACCGGATGGAGGGGTCAGTGGTGACCGGACTATACGGTCACTATGTGCTTTTGTCCAGAGGCTACAACGAGGTAGCGAGGAAGTTGCCAGAGTCAGAGGTCATAGTGACCAGACCGTCCGGTCACTCTATGGAGGACTCTAGGCAGCGAGGAGGCTTTGACGTAGAATGGTTTTGGACTAGAGAGAGAAACAGACCGGACACTCTGATCAATATTGAGGAAGTAGCAAACAGAGAGCAACGGCTCTGTTGGAGCCGTCCAGTGGAGACCGGATTGTCCGGTCTGGACAATGATCGGATTGTCCGGTCAGTACAACCAGAAGGCTGTTTCCTAGAGCAATGGCTAGTTTGAAGTTGGGAGCCTATATAACTTCATTGTTGGGGTCTTTGGTACCTCTCTTGGTCAGTGGAATACCTGAGAGCATATGGTAAGGTCCAAGAGGAAAAGAGGAGAGCACTAGGAGAGGATATTAGATATCTTGAGAGTGCTAGTGGAGAGTAACTGAGCATCTTACATATCTACGGCAAGGGTGTCCTTGAGGGTGTGATCTAGATTGTTACTCTTGGTCTATGGTGAGACCTAGACCAGTTAGGTGTCAGTGATCGAGCCTATCGTGATTGGTTGTGGAGGCCGTCACATGTTTGTACACGGTTTGAGCCCGCCGGTGAAAGGGGCATCAATACTGAGCACCGTGTCGGCTCGGGTTCTCGAGGAAGACGAGCTTGTGCTTTGTGCAGCGGTGACGCACACTGTGTCTTCACTCTAGGAGTGATTGCGGGCTCATGGGCAAGAACTCCACTTGATGGCGGGAGGGGCCGGGACTCTGGCGGGAGTGGTTCAACGAGGAGTAGGAGAAGGTGCCACCCTTTTGAGACCTCGGGAAAAAATCATGAGCCATCTCTTACTCTACTCTATACTTTGATGCATTGCTTTCCACATTATACCATGGTATTCATGCTTGTGTACTTGTATAGCTTCAGTTGATTAGCTTGTAGACTTGCATGAATAGGCTCCATGCTTGCTAGTAGTGTTTGAGCTTCTGTATTTGATTACTAGCATGTTTAGGAGTTGCATTGCCTTTGAGTGATTCACTAGCATTGCCTTTGAGTGATTCCCTTTCATAGGTTCATTATCTTGCTAGTGTCGTCACCAATAGGATTGCGTATCAGTTGATTTGAGGGATTGGTTTAAAGAATTGGTGAATTTGGTACATAGTGCAAGTTCTCGATTCACCCCTCCCCCCCCCCCCTCTTGGTCACTCAATGCTTTGAAGTGGTATCAGAGCCAAGTGCTCATTATAAGGCTTAACCGGTTTGACTAGTGACCGTATTGAGTTGGGATGTCATCCCATTAGGGGCCGGGTCATGGCTCATGGAAGGATCGCTTTAAAAGCTACCTAAATGATATGATTCCGGATGAGTTGATGGATACTCTTGTGGACTTTGCCAATACATTTACCGATGATCAAGTTTATGATGATTGTGATGATTGTGTGAATGTGCCTTGTTCTAGTGAGTGCCTAGATCTGTCTAGCAATGACTTGGTAGGTTGCTCTACTAGTGTGCCTAATATGATGATTGATAATGATGTTCGTCTCTTGATCTAGCTTGCTCTACTAGCATGACTAGTATTGATGATATTTGTGAGCCTCCTATTGATCATGCTTGTAGTTCTCTTGTTGATGAGTTCTTTGCTTTTCATGCTAATGACAATGAGGTCTTACTTGACTCTCTTATTCACTTACAAGGTATTGTGGACAGGATTGGGGCAACTTCTTTCAAGCTTCCCAAGATTGTGATAGTTGAGAAGATCCTCTCCTTGCTTCCGAGTAGCAAGCTCTTCTATGTCACCCTTGACCTTCTCATGGAGAAGAGTCTCTCCGTCGAGGACGTGATTGAGCTACTCTTCAAGGATGAGGAAATCACCATGAGCATGGCGTGCAAGAAGACATCCAAGGCAAACCATGAAGCATCTTCAAGCAAACGGAAAGAAGTAGCTTCGAGCTCAAACTTCTTTGATCCCTCCACAAGATTGTCTTGCAACAACTTCTACAACCCCTTCGGAGCAAGACATTCATCGGGCGCTTCGTCAAGCTCTACCTCGAGTGTCATTCCAAGTTCTACTCCAAGCACCTTGGGTGGACCAAGCACTAGCGTAGGGGGAGCACCAACAACAATGCTTGCTCGATCATTTGAGATGATCAATCTTGCGGCTTCAGCTCCGGCGCATCCTCCTCCTACACCACAAGATCACCTTTGGCATCTTCATCGAGCTCACCAACAAGATCTCCTCTTTGAACTCGATGAATTTGTGAGAAATCTGAATGATGACCTTTATGAGAATCTATTGAGCATCTATGATTTTGTGTGTAGGATAAACTCCTTCAGAGGATTTTGGAGGATTGCACCACATTAAGCGATTGACAAGTGTGGCGCCCCTTCCCGAAGGATCGAGGTCCCAATGGTGCTGATAGCGCAGACACTTGATAATACAACATTGGTTCGAATTTAAGTTGAATATTACATCAATAAGTCCTCAAAGTGCAGCGGAATATTACAAGTTCTTGATGTTTTTGAAAACATAGTGGAAGCGATTAACGATAAGGAGCTACGAGCCCAACGATACAGCATAGCAATGATTCCTTCCCGAAGAACCATCACTCTAGCATCACACATCAGTACTGCGGTGGTGAGTCGGACTCCCAGTGGGCAGTCCAACCCTCAGGGACTTGCATGTCCTAGGGCAGCACATTCTCAGGCAACTCTACCTCTTCATTACCTGAAAACAACAGTGGCACAAAGCCTGAGTACTAATTACTCAGCAAGACTTACCCGTCGGACTTCTAGGTATGCAATGGCTCTAATAGGACAGGCTGGCATTAGAGCGAGAGCGTACCGGTCAGCACGGGTTCGCCCTGAGGAATATCTTCCGTATTGGTGTAGTTCACTTGGGCACCACGTGATGGTGCATTCACATTCCTACTTTGGTTCTGACACTGGTGGTTGTTATTGTTGTTGTTGCGCCTTGGTGTAGTGCAGTTCTTTGCAAAGTGGCCGGTACGACCATAATTGTAGCAAGGGTAGGTGCCTCCACGATCAGCAGGCAGTGGGGCACGAGCACTCGGGTTCCCATGTTGCTGATACGGTGCATGGTACTGGTTGTTCTGCTATTGGTACGGTGCACGAGGTGGGAAGTTCTGCTGCTGTGATGACCTTGAGTAGTTCGGGCCAAACCGTCGCTGAAGCTCTTACTGCGGTGCTGCCCGGAAACGTTGTCCGGTAGGCGAAGTATATATCAGGCGATGCTTCGCCTGTGGGGCAGCAGAGGCAGTAGCAGGGGCCTTTCTCTTGCGGTCTTCATCTTCAACTTGGTGCATAGCGCCTTCCTGGACAATAACAGCATTGACCAGATCGATCTATATGCCAGTCGTCTACCAAGTCAGACGTTCCTTGAGCATGGCATTCATCCCACGTAAGAATGCATCTCTTCTTTTCCTCAGTTTTAACATACTCAGTGGCGTACTGAGCAAGATGATTGAAAGCTTCAGAATATTGGAGGACATTCCTCCCTCCTTATTTTAGATCCATAAATTCTTGGAACTTTGTCTGCCTGAGACCTGCGGAAATGAAATGAGCACGGAAAGCAGCTTTGAAGTCATTCCATTCCACGCGGTGTACAGCAGGTAGAGAAGCTTCATAGTTGGCCCACCAGACGCTAGCAGAACCACGGAGTTGTTGGGCAGTGAATAGCACCTTCTGGTGCTCGGTGCATTCCAACAGACCAAATTTAGACTCGGTCTGACGCAACCAGTGGTCGGCGTCCAGCGGCTCTCTAGCACGCTCGAAGGTGGGTGGGTGGGTACCCAGGAAATCTGAGCAAGTGCTCTGATGGGGCTGGTGGTTGCGGTTGTTGTGGTTATCTCCACGTTCAGCCAGATGGGTCGTGATGTCGACCAGCCGACAGAGCAGCTCGGAGTCATTCTGCTGCCTGTTGAGTGCAGCGGCTAGGACTTCAGCTAATGAAGGCTCAGCATTCGCTCCTTGCTGAGAGCTATCAGGATCTTCCTGGTTCTGAGAATGCACCATGCTGCAATTTATATGGTTGCACATTAGTTGTTTCTCATAATATTCCAAGAAATCACATGCACAAGAATATAAATTTGCAAGTGGCACGGTAAAATCTCAGAATGACAACCATCTCCATTGATTCAATTCAGTCTACATGGTGGTTAAAGGACATCATCACACGGTTCCTTACATATATGTGCTGACGCCTAGTTACGGTATTGCGGAGACAATATGTAAGATTCACACTCCTACATCGAACTAGGGATACGTATACTACACGACCGTACACAGGGGTAGCGAATTATCTACTCCTGGCGTAAGTCTTCCATCTCTTCTGGTTCTTCCTGTTCCATAGGCTCTCCTGGTTCCTCCAGATCCATCATTTCCTCGTCATCAACACCGGTAGGTGCCATCTCCACATCGTCTTGTTCTCCATACTCTATGAAGATCTCATCCCAATTCCCTTCAATAGGAAGATTGGCAGCCTTGAATGCGTTCAAGTCATCTTGAGCCTCAATCATGTCATACTCAAAATCTGCTGCATCCTGCAAGGCTTGGTCACGTTCTTCTAGGATCGCATCCATCTCTTCATTCTTGGCTTGGATTTGCTGGTTCAGTTCTGCAACTTCTTCATCCTTAGCTTGTTTTTCGACCTCAGAAAGTCGAAGTGTAGAATGGAACACATCCAATCGCCAGCACAAGTTTGTGCACAAAGTGAACATGGACAAACCATAATACTCTATTATGGGCAGCATAGGATCATGGTGGCGATGGTTTGGATCAAAGATGAAATCCACATGCCTCATCCACTCGAAATCCGTCACATCATTAATGGGTAGCAAGGCAATGGGTGTTTCAGCAACATCATGCTTGTGGTCTTCATAGAACCGAGTAAGTGCCTTGAATGCAGCTACATTCTAGGTGGAAGGCAGATCTATCCCGGTGACGCTAAGGGTCCAAGATTCCCATGCAGGGATGACAGAGTAATTGGTGGGAACCGCCACATGGATGACACATGAGGGGACTCCATGCTCCTGGAATTCCTTGCCAACATAGGTCGGAGGAATGGAGTATCCGAATCTCTGGAGAACTCTCCAAAATAGGTGAATCATCCCTGTGAACTCCAGGCCATCGGTAATTTCCCAACCCGGTGGTGGTTGTTCATTGTTTTCAGCCATCTACAAAGAAAGTACTTTGATTGAGTCAATGAGTACATTTAACTTTGTTGCAACAATACTAGCTACTAAGGGTATACCCAATGCATAGCGCAAATCATCAAAGTTTCAATACATGACTCAGAATATGTAGCCCTCGAGTTACAAAAGCATCTCACGCATGTAGGTGCTCGTTGTGGTTGGTGCGCTGCTGCATAATCATGCCATGTCTGTCAACCTCCTGCGCGAGGGTGTCGTGCTGTCCAGTCACCTCAGTAACGCGAGTCTCACTCGCCTCAAGAGCAGTGGTCAGTTGCTGAATCTCTCTCTACTATGCGTCAGTCTGTGTCTGTAGGTCATTCCTCTGTACCCAGACTTGCTCAGCCTTAGCCAGTATGATCTTGCTATAGCTGCTAGCCTCCTCATCCAAGTTGAGGAGGTACTCAGAGTAATAGGACACACGGTGGTACCCTGTGTGGTACGTCGAGTAGTCGTCGCGGCCGATGCGCCTCACGCGCCTCTGCCAGACCGGAATTGCCTGATGCCAGATGGGGATCATCTCAAATGGAGTCCCAGAGAGCACTGTTGTGTGTCGGCCGCAGAAGTGGGTGAGAGCCCTATGGGCGACTCTCTCCAAGCCCTCACGGAGGCTCCCACAAGTCGCCGTACTCTCCATACCCACCATGTCGAGGTTGCGCGGGTGTGTGGGCACGTTGATGTGCACCTCATTAAGAGTCATGCCATGATGACAGACCTTGCAGCCCTTGTATGAGGGTGGCTCGTCGTAGCCCAACAAGTGTAGGAGGTCCACAGTAGTGTAGGAAAGCCACGGTGGTGGAGACCGGTGGTGTAGCGCCACCCGTCGTGCGAAAGCTCCTCAAAACCGTGGTCAGCCATCTGGAACATAAACCCAATGGTAAGTACAATGTTCCATGAGTAACAATGCATTTCATATATAGTGCTATGAAATACAGAAACAAAGTTTTAGTTTGCATTTTTCCAGCCTCAAGGGTCAATAATACGATAATGAGTTTTAAAACAAATTCTATTTCAGATTGACAGAGGCTTAATGTTTTGACTCTACTGGACAGAGGAAAACTGAGAAGATGGTGAAACCTATTGGAGATGGAAATAGACTTCTAGAGCTTTCCAGATTGTATTTAAACACCTAAAAATCCAAAGTATAACTTTAGTTATGAATTTTTGAAGTTGGTAGCTAAAAATAGGATAGATTCTCGTTAACCTTGTTATTCAGAATTTTATACTTATTAGGTGTAGAAAATTTTTATTCAGAGGTTGGTGAGCAAGGAGAGAATCAAATTTTAGTTTAGTTATAACGGGATGCATGATGCAAAATGTTCATTTTACTAACCTATCGTTCCTCAGAGCACAACGCCTATCATTGCCGATACTTAGCGGCACAATATGTGGTGACGACCCACACTCAACACGAAAGTCATTCTAAGAGTTATACTAATGGCGTTAGCGTACCTGCAGAAGATCCATTGCAGAAACAATACATCAAATTCAAAAGAAACTACGAAAAGAAGCACAGTTCTACTAGTAACGATCCATAGAAAAGGATCGCCCCGTGATAAGTCACGAGCCAACGGTGTCTCTTATCCGCCTGTGAGCACAGACACCGATATCATGCGTGTCGGTTAAGCACGCACGTACCTTCATTTGAAGAAGCTGTAGATGCAATAATGTAAACAAACATAACCCAGGTTAGCTTTGTCACCACCCTATTATCTACTAGGGGCAATACTTACGTATCCTCACTCGTAACATCGTGATTTTTGAAAATACGATTTATTTGTTGTATTATCATGGACCACGGCTCTGATACCAGCTGTAGCGCCTCTTCCCGGAGGATCGAGGTCTCGACGGTGCTGATAACACAGACACTTGATAATACAGCATTGGTTCAAATTTAAGTTGAATATTACATCAATAAGTCCTCAGAGCGCAGCGAAATATTACAAGTTCTTGATGTTTTTGAAAACATAGCGGAAGCGATTAACGATAAAGAGCTACGAGCCCGACGATACAGCATAGCAATGATTCCTGCCCGAAGAACCATCACTCTAGCATCACACATCGGCACTGTGGTGGCGAGTCAGACTCCTAGTGGGCAGTCCAACCCTCAGGGACTTACATGTCCCAGGGCAGCAAATTCTCAGGCAACTCTACCTCTTCATTACCTGAAAACGACAGTGGCACAAAGCCTGAGTACTAATTACTCAGTAAGACTTACCCGTCGGACTTCTAGGTATGCAATGACTCTAATAGGTGGCTTGATTCTCGCACTAAGCAACCTATTAGTTCTATCAAGTTTTATTCATCAAGTTAATTGGGCAGAGCAGAATGTAACTTTAGTTGCAACAATAGGATAATAAAGCAATACATAAGGTAAGTACAACATAAGAGCCATAAGAGTATTGTCAATAGTAAGGATCATAATCAATTCCCAAGTACCATTTGCAACTACGTGATGACTCAGTGACCAAGTGGTACTCATTACTGTGAGGGACAGCAATTGCAATTGATTTACACCAGCTGGGATAACCTGAGATACACGACACATACGCACCAATTAAGGTCGAATATGGCGACCTTTCACAAGGATGAAAAACAACTCGGTTCGGGTCCAGTCTCAGCGAGTGGGCATGCCGTTCTGCCAACAGTACTTCGCGGTATGAACCACCCACTCTAGTTGTAGAAGGGTCAATGACCACTGTACTAGGTACCGTCCTCATTGCCGCGTCAATGCTACATCGGTTTACTAGTGTCCATAGACTAGCATGCATTCGGTACTGTTCAATACTTGACCAAGGGGCCGACCACGGACGGGTCCTAGGTTCGACAATGCAGGGCTACCGCAGTCAACACCCATGTATTGCTGCAAACCTACACATGCATCATCCCTGCTCGGTCATGACATTAAAATAAACTTCTTTTATAAGTCCCGTTACAGTGGTCAAGTTCATTCTTGGTAATGATATCTATCGCATCTAGCAATTACTAAGCATAGCGATACAATACCGATACTACCAAGTTCTACTGACAGAGACGTAGGTCGTTTGGGTATCATGCAAGTGGGTTCCAATCAACTCCTATTACCTAATGCATCAATAATCATAGACACTAGTAATATTGATAACTAGCAACTTTATAAAATGGCGAATGAAAACCGGGGCTTGCCTGGATCGACACTAGTGTTAGCGACTTCAACCTCTTGTTCCTGAGACTCAGTCTCCTTCTGATCCTCTTCGGGCTCCATGTTGTCGTTGCCTATATGATGACAAAGGTGTTAACGGTATTGTCGTAACACCGTTATATGCAATGAGGTGATACATGCAAGCACATCGTGGTTTGGTGTCGATAAGTTATTATTATGTTCTCGAAACCATATGCTTCAATATGCTCGAAGCCATATGCTTCAAAGAAACAAATTAGAGTTTCATCATTTTATGTGTGTTAATCATTTATTTAGGGTTGTTATAGTTTTTTAGAACAATTAAGTAATTAAAATAGTAACCAATCGATTCTGGACTTGAGTGATTTATCATGATCAGAAACATAGATGAATTACATTTTCACCAATTTACAGCCTCTGGATATTAGTATTCTAATTACTAGCATTTATTAAAGTAAAATAGTGATATGAGCAAATCAATTTAGTTAATTAAGTAAATTTAGGTTTCTGGACTTGTGTAATTTACTGAGCATAGAGACTTGTATGAGTGATTCTTGTGCCAAGTGGCAGGGGCCAATTAATTACAAAATATTTACTAGAATTAATTTAAGTGATCACACTAAATAATTTCCAGAGCTTAAAATAATTCATATTTTACTAAACCGAAAATTGTGGTGGTACCTAATTATGTATTTACTAAGCATGCCAAAAATCAGGATTTAATTTTATTCCTAGAATTTCTGTGAATTAATCATTTTCTGGACAATTGAGTATATTGATAAAAATATATGTACAGAGGCTATGATTTATCATTTTACTAAAATAGAGTTCTTCAAGATGAACCTTACAAAGTTTGTTTGAGTTTCATTGGATTTGAATTCGATTTACTATGAATTTTGGAAGTTTTAGCATTTTTCTGGCATTTTTCCTGGTTTTAAGTTGCCACGTGGGCGACACCTCAGCTCCACGTCGGCTACACGTGGGTGCCACGTTGGGTGCCAGTTGGACGCCAGTCAGCCTACCGGAGCTGGGCGGCGTGCGGCCGAAGAGCTCACTGCCGGCGGCTGCGCGGGGCGAAAGCTCGCCGCGGGGGCAGAAGGATGACGCGCACGTCTGGGTGGACAGCAGGGTGGGGTTCGCGAGGACGAGATCTCACCGGAAAGCTGTTGGCAGCGAGGAGCGGCAAAAAACGAACTTTGGCAAGGCCGCGTTCGAGCTAGGGGGCAGCAACCCGGACTCTGACTTCTCCGAGAGCTTCACTGGGGCACAGGGAAGAGCAGTATCACCTCAGCATGCGTCAGGGAGGGCCAAAGGTAGGAGCTCATTGTGGAGCTGCTTCGGTGATCGGCGACGGAGGGGAAAAACCGTAGTGCCAGCGATCTCGAGAGAAAAACAAGAGTTTGAAGGATCAGAGAAACGTGTGGATGAGTTACGCACACGTGAGAGGTGGAACAAGGGGACGAGGCTTACCAGAGACCGAGAATTTGGGACAGCGGTAGAGGGATCACCGGAGTTGCTTGCTTTGGTTTTTCTTCAAATTGATTGAGCTCACACAAGGAGTTGTCGGAGAAGTGGCCTGGGAGCTAGAAAGGAAATGGGCGGTTGCATGAGTGCTCTCGGCTGGGCTCAGGAAGCAGTGGAGCGATGGCGATGCAAGCTCGAGGTTGGCTGGTTCTGCAATGGCAGAGTGGGGAAGGAAGGAGAAGAAATGGAAGAGAGTGCAGGGTGAGCGAGAGAATGAGTGAGCTTGAGGGTTTGCGAGTGCGCCTACTAGCTGCGTAGAGGGAGAAATAGTGAGTGGGGGATAAGAGCGGTAGACGCGGCAGAAATTAGAGGGTTGCCGGTCATGGCGATGGCGTGCAGAAGGGGAGAAGGGAAAGTGGAGGCCGTTGGGCGAGCATGCGGCCGATGGCAGAGGGATGGGACAGGACGGAGGCAGAGAGGGGTCAACGGCGGCTATAGCACGCGGGGTCCCGAGGTGGGGTGAAAGCAGCCCGGGCGATGCGCCGGTGACGGAGCTCTGCTCCTGCTGCGCCAATGGGAGGGAGAAGAAAAAGGATTTTGCGCTGCATCCCCTGGAGTTCTAGATTTCTCACAAACAGGTCCCTGGTCAACACTAGTTTTTCATAATTCAAAATAAAATAGCTAGAAATTTCCTAAAATGGTGAAAATTGGTGGACTGACTATCTAAATGGTGGGAGACACTCTGGTAAATTTTATTTGAAATTTGCATAAACATATTTTTAGAATTTATTAAATGCATTAATTAGTTACTTAAGAATCAATCAATTAATTAAGGGTTTTGCCAAGCAGATAAAATGCCCAATAAATTCCTAATATTCTATTTTATTATTACCAAACTGATGATGAATTTATTTGACATGAGTTGTATTGAAATTCTTAAGTTGCTTCAATAACCTTGTTGTAGGGTATTTATTTGCCTAGAATTAAATTAATAGATAGGCTCTATCATTTTGGGCCACCATTTCCATGATTTGTGCTCCTCATTTTTGCTAAGTTAAACTGAGACACCTGGGGTGTCACAACTAGTTCCTCCAGCAAATCACAACTCCTGAGAGGGATTTCTTACTTGAGGAGGTAGTCAATAGGAAACATGAGCTCTCAATTGAGAGAGCAATAGAGATGATACTCGTGCTCCATTCACAAGTGGGGCATGTGCTTGAGCATGTCACTGGACTCTATGACCCTCCTCATTACTACATCAACCTTGACAATGTGCACATGGGGGATGGTCATGGACATTGGAGGTATCATGCTCCTCACTATCCCATCAGGAAAGACTTTAGGACATAATTGCGAGAATCCCTATCTATGAGAATGGTCTTATTGTTCGACACAATGAGGTTGGTACTAGTCAATCTAGTAATGCTTTAGATACTAACCCTTCTACCTCTAATGCTTGTCTTATGGCTACCACCAGGGTCAACTACAAGAGTGGAGGTACTCCTTGGATTCTTGATAGTGGGTGCACTCAATATATGACCGGGAAGCCAACCATGTTCACCACCATTGATGAAGATGAATAAAGTGAGAAGGTGACTTTTGGGGATAACTCAAAGGGGAGAGTTAGAGGCTCGGGCAAGGTGGCCATCATAAATGACCTCCATCTCTCCAAGGTCTTTCTTGTGGAAACCCTCAACTTCAACCTTCTATCTATTGGTCAACTCTATGACATGGGTTTCAAGTACACATTTGATGAGGATGGTGCAGCAATTGAGAATGCCAAGAGAGTTCTAGTATTCCATGGAGTAAGACATGGGAACTTGTATGTCATGGACTTCAAATCAAGCAATATGCCACCATGCACTTGCCTATTCACTATGCATCCAAGGGATGGTTGCGGCATAGAAGACTGGCACATGTTGGAATGAATCAGCTCAAGAAGTCAAGAGGAATCTAGTTGAAGGAATCAAGGATGCGACCTTTGAGAAGGATAAAATGTGTAGCGCTTGTCAGGCAGGAAAACAAGTTGCACCTTCACATCCCACCAAGTCATTCATGTCTACATCTCATCCTCTAGGGCTCTTGCACATGGATTTGTTTGGGCCAACATACTACAAGGGTCTAGGAGGCAATCTATATTGCTTGGTGATTATTGATGATTTCACGAGATACACTTGGACCTTCTTTCTTGTAGACAAATCTCAAGCCAGAGGTATCTTCAAAAAGTTTGCCAAGCAAGCAAAGAATGAATTCAATGCTAGCATTATGAAGATAAGGAGTGACAATGGGACTGAGTTCAATAACATCACAGTAGAGGAATACTGTGACAAGAAAGGGATCAAACATGAATTCTCCGCTACATACACTTCCGAGCAAAATAGAGTAGTGGACAGGAAGAACAAGACACTCATCACTCTTGCTCGTGCCATGTTGGATGAGTATGAAACTCATGAGAGGTTTTGGGCGGAGGCAATCAACACGGCTTGCTACACCTCCAACCGCATCTATCTCCACTAGTTGTTGAAGAAGGCACCATATGAGCTATTGGTGGGATGGAAACCCATTCTTATTTCCGAGTCTTTGGCTGCAAGTGTTACATTCTCAAGAAGAGGAGAAAGCCTGGGAAGTTTGAGAGCAGAACTTATGAAGGCATTCTTGTTAGGTACTCTGGGACTTCTAAAGCATATAGGGTCTACAACTCAGCCACAGGGTTTGTGGAAGAATCCTATGATGTGTAATTTGATGAGTCAAATGATTCTCAAAAGGAGGATGAATTTCATGAAGTGAACATTGAGGATGAGCCTACGACGGAAGCCTTGAGAAACATGCCTGTGGGCAAGGTTTTACCCCGCGAGGACAATGATGGTGATATTGATGAGCCCTCTACTCCACCATCTCAACCAACCTCCTCCTCTGAGGTAAAACAAACAACCCAAGATGTCACAAATACTCCCACAAGCTCCTCCCAAGATTCATTGAGAGTTCACTCACCAAATGATGAGGAATCCCAAGTGAGAAGTGAGGCACAAACCTCCCCAAATACCTCACCACAAGCCACTTCTCCTATCTCTTCAATAGATACCCTCCCATCCACCTCAAGCTCAAAGTCCAAAACAAGAAAGCATAAGAGTGACTCTTCCACCTCTCTTAGGATCCATGACACTCATATATCAAGAGAGAAAACTATCCATGATGCACAAGATACTTCACCTAGAGCTCCTCCCACTCAAGGAAAATACCATCCTAGACCCAAAGCCACCAACAAAGGTCATTCACAAGATTGGGAGTCCATCTCAAGGGATAAAGACAAGGAGAAATCAATATAAGCCCAACTATGTGAGTGAAGCGAATGATGATGAGGCCAATGTTGAAATTGAGAACTTCTCTTTCGTCTTTATGATTGAGCCCACCACCATTGATGAAGCTATGGATGATCATAAGTGGGTTATTGCCATGCAAGAAGAGTTGAACAACTTCAAGAGGTGCAAAGTATGAAAATTGGTTGAGAGGCCCAAGAATCATAATGTGGTTGGCACCAAGTGGGTCTTCAAGAACAAGCAAGATGAGAAAGGAGCAATTGTCAAGAAGAAGGCTCGCCTAGTGGCTAAGGGATATTCTCAAGTGGCAGGGATTGACTTTGAAGAAACCTTTGTTCCCGTGGCCTGTCTTTAAGCTATTTGGATCTTGCTTGCCTATGCATGACACAATGGCTTCAAGCTCTTTCAAATGGATGTCAAAACTACGTTCTTGAATGGAGAGATCAATGAGAAAGTCTATGTGGAACAACCTCCAGGGTTTGAGGACCCAAAACATCCAAGACATGTATACAAATTGAAGAAAGTTCTCTATGGCCTCAAGCAAGCACCAAGGGCATGGTATGAACACTTGAGGAACTTCCTGCTCAAAAATGGATTCACCATTGGAAGCATTGATAGCACCTTGTTCACGAGGCATGTTGGGAAGGATCTCTTTGTGTGCCAAATCTATGTAGATGTTATCATCTGTGGGTCAACAAATGAGAAGTTCAATGAAGAGTTTTGAGAGATGATGGCTAGGGAATTCCAAATGTCAATGATTGGAGAGTTGCATATGTTCCTTGGTTTCCAAGTCAAGCAACTGAGAGAGGGAAACTTCATCTATCAAGAGAAGTATACCAAGGACCTTCTCAAGAGATTCAACATGGAAAATTGCAAGCCCTTGTACACTTCTATGGCTACAAGCAAATCCTTGGATGATGATGTGAAGGGAAAACCGGTGAACCCCAAGCTCTATAGATCAGTAATTGGGTCTTTGCTCTATCTCACCGCTTTGAGACCAGACATCATGTTTAGTGTGTGCTTGTGTGCATGCTATCAAGCAAATCCAAAAGGGTCACACTTGAAAGCCATGAAAAGAATAATGAGATACCTCAAGTACACACCCACCATGAGCCTATGGTATCCTAGAGGAACCAACTTTGAGTTACTTGGGTATTCGGATTCGGACTTCGCGGGTTGCAAAGTGAATAGAAAGAGTATATCGGGAGGTTGCCAATTTCTTATAAGATCTCTAGTATCTTGGAGCTCAAAGAAGCAAAACTCGGTGGCTCTATCTACCGCCAAAGCGGAATATATGGCGGCGGGAGCATGTTGTGCACAACTCCTTTATATGAGGCAAACACTATAGTGAACAAGGGTGCCCAATCTTTCGAAAGGTTCTGGGTAAGTTGATTTGGTCAGAGGCGACACAAATCAATCAGGCTTCAGAACAGCATGTTCTAAACTCCGCAATCGTAGTACGACGTTTCCTCTGGTTATCAACCATCCTAAAACGATTGACCTCGCCGAGAAGGTAATATAGTATAACCACATTACTAACATGCAAGCATAACAACCACATACATGAATGGATCATATAATCAAACAAGAAACACATGACCCAAACATAACTATATAGAAAGACTAAATATATTAAATAGAACAAAGTCTTACAAAAGCAGAAAGATAGGAGAGCCATACCACGACTCCAAGGAAGACTTGGGAACTAAAGAAGACTCTATTCTAAGCCTAATTCCACTAAAACTAAAGACTAACTCGAAATACAAAAAGAGTGATGCTTCTTGGTGTGTGTTGAGGAGTGAGGCCACACCCATCTATTTATAGGGGTCCAAAGGCGGTTCTGAGGTCGGTAACTCCCGCCCTAAGGGGGACAACTACCTTTGGAGAGTCGGTGGGATACCGCCATATGAAGTCGGGCCCTACTGGGCCTGCTCTCTGTTCGGCCGAACAAACCTGTTTGGCTGAATAGGGGTTGGGTCTAGTGGCCCCCATCTATTCTAGCACACTTGTGGGTGGTCCCCCTTGACTCCTCCATGCCTTAGCCCTTCTGTATGTCAGTTTGGTGCTGTAGATGGGCCAGTTGATCCATGGGAATCCCCGTTGGCATGCTCTGATTGGTGAAAGTTGTGTTTCTTCGCCAACTAGGTGTGTTTCATCCTCCATTTCATTATTTCTCCTTCATGTGAGCATTTCTCTAAGCACTAGTGGATATTTATTAATTCTAACTAACATGCATGATGGGAAGGTTGAATCATGCTTTATTTTTGGTAATATTGATGGTCGGATATAGTAGTTAGCAAACATCAACAAACTCCCCCAAGCTGAACCTTTGCTCGTCCCGATGCAAAGATAGAACTTTAGGTTGTTGATCAGGAGTTGCTACAATGTTTTATATTCCCTCCATAGTACCAAGTGTACAGCAAAATACTCTACCTTTAATTGAATAAGTTGGCAATTGGTAACTCACCCTTTAACCTTAGTCCCTGTGGGACTTTTAGCGTTTTCTTCATCTTGTGTGGTTGAAAGACAGAACGGTCTTTTGTAGGACACCATTCTCTCATCCCTGTGTTCCACTTTTCATCTGAAGGTTTTCAAAAGATTTTGCAAATAAAACTTAAGTTCCTCCAATGATTCTCTCGATCGCTCAATGTGTATAATTCCTCACCAAGGCATTGAAGTTGCCTCCTTTTGTTCCTACCTCTAAATAAGGCTTATGTGGAGCTCTGCGTAGGTAACAATTAAGACATACTTGTAACACATATATTGCTAAACCAAAAGACTGAACCCACGGAGAAACAAGTCATACAATCTGATCAAGATGTGCATATGTGTGGAATGTGGTGGAATGAAGATGGAATGGTGGATAGTCCTTTCAATGTAGACTCTCTCTCTCTTTAACAAGCACTTTGTCATGTCTATTTCTTTTTTCTTCTTTTCTCTTTTTATTCATGATGCTCAATATTGAGAGCAAGTATTTACTCTATTTTTGATAGCCATGCCTTCCATGCAACCAATTGAGAGAGAGTCATAACATGAAAATCATGGAGTATTTGTTTTGCTAACTTCCGGGATAGAAGTTGAGCATGTGGTGGTGGATGCAATGAAATGATATTGCTATCTCCCTGTGTAGGTGTATTAGCAAATGATGGTGGATGTGTATGTGAATCTTGATCATAAAAGCATGAAATGGATCTCACAAAGGTTGCAAGAATTTTGATAAAGCTCAATGTGAAACAAGCAGCATATGTAGAAGGTATTGCATTGAAGTACAACATACCATGATAGGAATTTTCATCATTGATGAACTTTTAAATTTTATAATTTTGAAAAACATAATCTTCAGATGTTAAGATTCACTTTGGGATAAAGATCATATATAGCAGCCCTATTCCACTACAAGGTTTCAGGGCTAATGCCACGACATTCATCGCAACAATGTACTTTTTGTTGCAATAAGCATGTGTAATTCCAATGAAAGGTTAATTTGGTTGTGATAGATTGGATATATCGCCACGCTTGCATGTGCGTCGTAATAAGGGTGACTTTTTACAACGCTTTCTTGTGATTGTTGCAATAAGGTCATTTCACAACATAAGAATGAGGTATTGCAATAAGATATAGCAACGAAATTGTTTGTCGTTGCAACAATGCATAGATATAGCAATGAAAAGTTGTGTGGTTCCGATAGGGTCTTACATATTGCAACTAAATTGTTAGTCCTTGCAACAATGCATCGATATAGCAACGAGCATTCATCTGGTTGCGTTTGGTCTTATATATTTACAAAACAAATGTTTGTCGTTGCAACTATACATAGATATGGCAACGATGGAGGGAGTTGCATTATCATGGTATTGCAACGAAAATTAAACTAAAGTCGCCCAACAGGGTATTCGATCTCTCTGAACACATATTAAGTTAAAGTCAAGGGACAGTGTGATCACTCAGCCTACTTCGCTCATAATAATTGAGAACATCATTAATACAACGGAAAACATGAAACATTAACAAGTTAAAATACAATCTAAGTGCATAATCATTACTTATAGGCAAGTGTTCATTCCACAGTGATCCACCCAAACAAACTTAAACTAAACATCAAAGACTAATAACAATAAGGGGGGGGGGGGTGGCTACTTGAAAGATGGGTAGGGGCGGATAAACAGAGGGGCTTGCAGTTGCAGAGGTGGTTCGGAATAACAATGACGTCGGGTGAAATCGATCATGTCATAGTGCCTGACACGACCGTGGTGATGACCAGCAGGGATCTTCACCATTTCTCCATACATGTGGTCCAAAACATACAGATATGGTGGAGCCACTTTCTTATTGTCTTTTTCTAGTATAGCAAACCAAAATGGATAATTTGCTCCTAGAAAAATAGAGCGTTCACCCTGCAAACCTCTCAACTCCATCCATCCACCGTCTTCTCTTCTCTCATAAAATGCTATGCCATCCACTAGACCGCACGCTGACTGGTGGCACCGTAGTTGCCTATTGGTTGGTGGTCCCCAACAAAATTCTCCCCACAGCTGGATGACCATAGGCTGGTTATGATCTGACCGCGCAAGAAACATCGTGGCCTCGCGATCGCGTCTGGAGTACACCAGATGAGCACAAGGGGGACCCTTGACCCATTTAGGAGATTCAGCAATGATGGGCTTCTTAGACAGGTCCCAAAACTTCATAGAACCATATCGACTGATTGCCACCACGTACCGCTCTTCCCAGTAAGCAGCATCCACAAATCTTTGTGCAAGTCGGTCTGTATTTCGTAATGTCGTCGACATGCCATCAGTCTTCTTATGGTACTGCGCGCTCGATAAACAGAGGTCCATGACCACCAGCGTCATCATTCTTCATGAAATCAGACAACAACTCCTCATTTCTAATGTTATTTGGCGACAATGGTGGCAGTGGGATACTCTTGCCAGTGATTGGGTTGACCAGGCTCAGGGAGAACTCCTTATCAATAGTGACAAGCCAGTCATCCTTCGCAGCCAACCAACTACGTCCCTTCAGCACCTCAAGAACTAACTATGATGATGAGGTCATCGTTGTCCCTTGCCCGATAATATGCAGCCCAAAAGATTCTAAAAAAACATCAGGCTCTTCTATCTGGCCTTCTGGAGTGGATGCCGCCGTCAGTAGCATAGGGACACCAGGTATCAAGCCATGCTACTTCATCATCTACTTGCGTTCTTCCTTTCCAACAGTCATCAGCCTGATGGCTGCAATCCCGTCCACCAATCCGACAATACTGTCCGATAGAGCAAGAGGCAGCGAATGCCACCGACGAATAACCCTGGAAATTAAAATGGCACATATCATCTTTCAAGTCAAGCCGGTAACATTGTAACACAAAAACTAAAGTAGGTTGAATTTTACGCTAGGCCCTATTTGGATGTTGTAGTTTTCCAAAACCAAATTAAGTATTAAGAAACCATAGTTTTAGAAGTAGCCAGCGACAAGCAAAATCATTGTTTAGAAAAAACAGGTGGGGAGTAGAGTTTTTTAAACTCCAAAGTACCTGCACTTTTAGCAATACCATGGTTTCTAAAACTGCAAAACTTGTCACATCCAAAGACCTCCCTACCTCCCAAAACCAAAGTATTTTGCTAAACCGTAGTATTCTTGCAAAATACTTTATATCCAAACAGCGCCTAAAGTATATTCCTATCGATCAATTTTAAGCCTCGATATCAAATAGGCAGCCCACAAATTAACCAGCCCAAGCCCATAAGCCTCAACATCAAATAGGCAGCCCACAAATTAACCAGCCCAAGCCCATGCACATAAAGCAGCCCACAAAAAATATAAAATGATGCGCCACCCTATCGATCGTCTTCCTCGCAAATAACAAGAATATGCATGCATTCCTGAAAGGCTAAAACTATGGATGATAGAAATGCAAAATTAAAAGGATAAAAAGAATTTAAATTATATTAATATACTACAACTGAGGGCCTATAATTTTTCTTTTAGCACAGGGCCTCCAAAATCTGTGGTACAGGCCCTAGCATGAATTCCACCCTGGTTGAGAGGGCAGAAATCGAACAAGATTGCATGCGCACGCTAGAACCGATCGAATGCATGCATGGAGAAAGGGGTGGAAAACGTAACATACGATTGCTCCGGGTTATGACCAGATCCTTCCGCTTCAGACTCCTCTACACCGATGCTGCTCGAAGCCTATTTGCAGCGTTTTGCCGTGGGAGGATCTCCATGCTCGGCCATAATGTTGAGAAGTTGGGGGAGGTGAAAGGCGAGAGAAGTTGGGAGAGTGAACTACTAAATGAACGGTCAATTCATGGTTGACGATGGACGTGCGGAGTCTGATGGACGTGCATGCAGAGGTGTAGCGTGGTGGTAGGCCCGCACGTCCCATCACCTTCCAGCTGTGGTGAGCGGTCAATTCGCAGTTGTTGCACCACTCCCAGACGTTTTACTTTTAGTTTGCACGTCCCACACATTTTCCCAAGAGCAGCGGAGGAAGGCCACGAGCACACACGACGTGGTTCTACATAATACTGCTATAGCGCTCCATATCTCATCACGCACACTAGCTCTCTCATCACGCACTGATTCCCCAAACCGCTCGTACAAGCACATCATGGCTAGCTCTAGCACTCCATCTAGCCAGCGCTCTCCTTTGGCTGGTGTTGGCGCAAGAGGCAAACCCGGTGATAGCCGTAAGCGTCCCCGTTCGTCGTCTCCCAACCCCCCGGCTGGAGGACCCAACCAGTCGTTGAGGATGGCCACTTGCAACAAAGCAGCGGCGGACTATCTTGGGATCGCCCCTGGTGCAGCCTCTGATTGTCTACTACGGTGAGCATACTAGTTTGCATTGAGAAGATGTATGGTGGCGCTGACTATTTCTTGGGTTTTTATCTGGCTTCCGCTTCTGTAGGTGAAGGTGATCAGCAAGGAGGAGCCCAAACCCAATAAATGGTTAGTCGTGGTTGTAGCCTGCCATTCTCTCTTAGGGCCTGACTGCGGCGTCAAGGTCGCCTTGGATGTAGACGATGACAACTGATTCGTTCAGTGTACGGAGGGCTCGCACGGTGATTGGTTGGAATATAAGAAGTTGATTCATGTCAATGATGATCGCTATTCTGTCAGATTCCTTCAGAAGGAAGTTCTTCAATTGTACAGGGAGGATGCTGATCAAGTTCTTGGATTTGACATTCACAGCGGCTTGAGGGTTCAGGGGAAAAGAGACCTCGTAGGCCATAAGAGAGCTCGTACTCTTACGCCAGAATAAGCGTGATCTTGGTGATGTAGTGTTTTCTTTAGTTTCCTTCTTTCTGAACTTTTTTTGTTGAAAACTTAGTTTTTAATATAGTCGCTAAGTTAATGAAATTCCCGGTTGTACAATCTGAGTGCATACATCATTACAAGTGTTCCAGTGATCCAACAAATTAAAAGTAATCACCAAAAAGACTAACAAAAATTTTGTATCTATCAAAAACTGACTTATGTGTGGGAGTCTGAAACTCCAACTGACTTATGGGTTGGTTTTTGCAATTAACCCAACTTTTATCCATCACTAGCCATATGCCCGTGCTTTGCTACGATAAAAAAAATAAAATGATGAAGAATGATTGACAAAACATTTTAGTGCATAAGCAAAATTGATATGTTCCTTAAGTTGAGGACGTCATCGCATTTTCCATGAGTTGAGGATGTTCTATTTTAGTAATTTTTCGAGGTCCTCGATGCCTCATTCACCGATGGCCCAGTTCTGCAATCGGCGGTGCCTCTTTTTCATGTTTTTTCCTCTTTGTTTCACTGGGTATTTACCATTATCTCCTTTGCAGTGTCTAATTAGGCCGCCCCAAGCCTGATTTTGTCACTCCCATGATGAATCAGAATCGCCTGGTGCAGATCTTTGCTAGCGCCACTGCAAAAGTGTTCTTGTTGTAACAAGACAATTTTGGAATGGAAGCGAAACATAAATGTTCAAAGCGAGACATTCTTGTTGTGGGGTTGATGGGACCCACATGTCGGCACGTTTTCTAGTATGGGTGGTGTGAGGACCACCATGATACAAGCCTAGTATAGTAGACATGTACCCATTTGCGTCTTAACAATGCACTTTGATTTGGTTCTCTATCGACCATACTCCTTATGGTACTATTTGTCACAAGTGCTTGTTCAAGTATAACAGCTCATTTCATATGGCCCACTGATATGTGGGTTCCGGAAGGATTCATCCAAAAAAAGTTTGGAAATGTTGTATGTAGGTAGAGGCATGCGCGAGATCGAATCGATGGACACACAAGACGCAAGGTTTAGACAGGTTTGGTCCTCCCAGAGGATAACAACCCTACGTCCTGTGTTCTATAGTGTATTATTCGGGATATGATATATGAGAGAGCCCCTACCCCTCCTTATATATCCGGGGGGCAGGGTTACATGGTATTGACTTATCGTATACTCCAAGTATTGACTTATCTAACTTTCTATCTCTAGTATTGACTTATCGTATACTCCAAGTAATAATCCGAGTAGTTATCTTCATGGGTCTTTATCTTTATTGGACCCCGGCCCACTCGGCAATATATCCGAGTGGTGAGGTATCTCTGGTATATATATCCGACAGTAGCCCCCGAGAGATTTGCAAGTTAGTTGTTGATCTTCAGTTGATTGACTAATGCTTCGCCATGAATATGATTAAGCTTTTTCATGTACAACAACAAGCTTGTAAAGGTCTCCAAGAATCTTCAAAAAGGATTATGCGCCAAATAATATCCATATACAGGGAAAAAATCCACCTACTAGGTGTAGGTATAGCCCCCGACTTAGAAGCTATTTAGATCAAAAAATATCTTGTGAGTCAAAAATAATAACATCATATATAAATCTTGATCTACCATTTTCCCCAATTGATTCGATGAGGAGTTTTAATACGGTAGCCCCCAAGATTGGTTCTACCACTCCCCCCAACTAACAAAAGGAGCCATTGGTACTAATGAATCCGAGTGATACTTGATAAGATATATCAAGTATAGCAGTCATCAAAATATCCGGGTGATACTTGATCCAATATAGTAAGTATAAGAGCCATAAAAAATATCCAAACAATACTTGATTAAATATAACAAGTATAGCAGCCCTCGGGCGTGATTCCGTGTGAATAAGAACAACTCTTGTAGGGCTCTCCAATATTCAGTAAGATCATAAGTAATCAATGCTGAGTGATCCAATAATATAGTCAAATGATATAACAACTTGAGACAAGAAGGTTGAGTGATCCAATGATGAAGCTGAATGATCCAATAACTCGGAATAACAAAACCGAGTGATATCAATAAAATAGCTCTAGTTGATATAGCTACTATAATCCATGAAAATAATGTATTCAATAAATAATACATTAATAAAACAAATAATGTATTCAATAAGTAATACATATATAAAACAAACAATATACTCAAAAGATAATACATTGATAAAACCAATAATGTATTCAATAGGTAGTATACTGATAAATCAAATAATATATTTAATATGTGATATATATATATATATATATAATAACAATATTGATCCATTGCCAAAAATGCAATAGATGCTTCGATTGTATTGGGTGATTAAGTATTGTATGAACTCGAGCCTAACTCTCACAACTAGTAAATACCAGGTACCAATACTACTAAACGACTTCCTTAACATTCAACATGAAGCATGGAGACTAAGAACTCACTCGGATGAACATGTGAGTCAAGGTAAAAAGCCGCCTCGGTCCTCAACAAACGACATGAACTATGGAGACTAAGAACTCCCTCGATCAATCATATGCGAGTTAAGGTAATACCGAGAGTCTAATGCATCAAGATTATATAGAAAGAAATCATCCCTAAGGTAAAGAACCTACGACCTTTAATTAGATGAATAAAACTGAAATTATAAAAATACTTAGCTGCTTAATATCCATCATGCTAAAGACGAGCCCCTGACATAGCAGCTCAAAAGGTCCAAGGGATCAAAATTCCAAAAACCATGAGTCGTTGATCATGGCCGAGTGATCCAATGACTCGGCGCTCCGTGGCCGAGTGATCTAATGACTCGGCGCTCCATGACTAAGTGATATCAATGAGATAACTATAATATAAGAACACAAATAATGTAGTTATATGTGAAATTAATATAAAATATTAATGAAACAATGTCTTTAATATCTAAGTCTGTTGGATTTTTGTTATTCGTCTAAGGCTTATGTTTGCTTAGAGTACTGATCATTCAACCAACAGACATAAAAAATAAATAAGGTTCATTAGAAGAACAATGTGCACGACGATTTTGACAAACGATATGAGCCATAGAGCTAGACTGACCAATTTGGGTAGTGGGAGTCAGACGGGCAACTAAGCAAAACAGCTGAACTCCTCCTAATACCATATATGTACCGCTAAAACTCATTCGGCCAAACATGTACGAGTCGAAATCAACCGAGAAAAATTATTGATCAATATTGTCAAGGCAAAAGGATGAGTCCAAAAAGAAACTCAAAACTATCACCGTAAGATTAAGAACCTACGACCTTTAAATTGAGTTGATATGAATAAAATAAAAAAAACTATCAAGTTTACTTAGCTTTGTCATAGTAGACGAATTGTAGATGAGCCATATGCAAGCCATAGACAAGCCCCTGAGCATGCGGCCTGATTGTCGATGTGAGTAAACCAATCACCATGTTGCCTCGCCGGGTGATTTATTGAATCCACGAGTGGCTTCAAATGCTTGAGTGACTTAAAACGTCACCAGTGTGTTTGTGCCTTCAATCGTATAGACGAGCCATTGCGTCGCTGAGTTGCTGACCCATCAGCCAAGTGGACAACCGGCCTCGCCATCTGGATTACCTGTCTTTTTCACAGCAACAAGCACCTGATTTGATTTGACAAATGCGATATAGCTAACAACAGTGTAGATGGTCAACTCATAGATGCAAAATGATAAGTGCAAAGTAAGATCAAAATCCATCCATGTAAGACTAAGAACCTACGGCCATCAAATTGATTTTGTATGTATAAAAAATTATCAAAATAACTTAGCTTTTCAGTAGTCAACGATCCATAGATGAACCTCCAACACACTGTTTGATTGTTGACTTGAGTCGAACCGAGCCGCCGTTTTGCAAGTAAGATCAACATCAAGTCGTTGAGTAGTAGGAGCATGCCGGCATGGTTGAGCAGTCCTTCTCTTGGTTGAGCTATCCCAACATCAAAGTGTTCAATGATGCTTTGCCATGCTGCTCCTCCAAACGCCATTGCTTTGGCGACCGCTGTCACAAGTTACACGGCTGGCTACATGCAAGCACGTGTTGACTCATATGTGCAAAAAAATAATGCACCACGTAAGTAATACTCCATTAATCAAGTGGATTAGTATGTATGGAATAAATTAATTTGAAAGGAATAAAAGAAATAAGCAAGCCTTCCCCGTTACGTAATGGTTTGGACTGGTAGACTGACTCGAAGAATCATCAAAAACATATACGAGTCGTAGTCTTAGTTGTGTTCTGGATCAAGGAACTCGGCTTGACTCTCCTAGCAGATCATGAGGAAGCGCTCCACCATAGATGGCTGACTAAGCCGGCCTCTGAGTATCATCACCATAGTTCGAAGCGAACACACATCAGGGACACTTGCTCGGCTGAGTAGGGGAGCTAAGCGGGTGAAAGTCCTTAATCAGCTGCAGATCGCCGTGCAAGCCCCCGACTCCACCGCGGGTCCCCGCATGCTGCAGGTCGAGGTGGTCGGCAGTATCAGCTGAAGAGCCAAGCGATCAAGTTGAGTGATATAGTCATCCCGAATCACCCAGTTGCTAGCTAAGTCATCAGCTGAAGGGCTGAGATGACATGCATGTCGGATCTGACCAATACCATACAGCCACGTGATGTAGATGGTCAGCTCGCATATGAAAAAAAAGATCACGTAGTGAGTACTCGGCTAATTAGCCTAAGTGATTAGAGCAGTTTATGGTATTAAATAATGTAGAAAGATGAAAAGAAAGAAACTTCCCTGCTTTACGTGAAGTCTTGATGAAGTCGACTCGGATAGCCAAATCCAATACGCCAACTCCTTCGGTCTTGAAAGATGAAGTCACCGACTCCAAAAATACCATGGCATCGGCCGGCAATTGTGCCTAATCATGCCGACTCCTTGTTCCGTCTTTGTTGAGCGTCGTTTGACGAATATGCGAGTACTTGTGCAACGATACGACGCTTCAACGTCGATCAGCTTGCGATTAGATCTTGAAGTAGATTAAGGCCATCGAACTCGACATGCCGACCATCGCGCTGCGCCCCTTCCTGGCACGCCAACTGTCGACACTAATATCGGCAGTGGATCATAGGACTACCCATGATCCTTGTTTATCGGTAGAGGCATACGCGAGATCGAGAATCGATGGACACACAAGACGCAAGGTTTAGACAGGTTCGGGCCTCCCGGAGGATAACAACCCTACGTCCTGTGTTCTGTAGTGTATTATTCGGGATATGATATATGAGAGAGGCTCTACCCCTCCTTATATATCCGGGGGGCAGGGTTACATGGTAAGTATCCTAGTCGGTTACAACATGATTTCCGACTAGTATTCTATCTCTAACTTTCTATCTCTAGTATTGACTTATCGTATACTCCAAGTAATAATCCCAGTAGATATCTTCATGGATCTTTATCTTTATTGGACCCCAGCCCACTCGGCAATATATCTGAGTGGTGAGGTATCTCTGGTATATATATATCCCACAGATTCATCCTAAAAAAGTTTTAAAATATTGTATGTAGGTGGTATTTTAAATTAAAAATTAATTAATAATAACAAAACAGAATTCTGATTCTACTTACAAATTCAGAAGCAAACAACCATAATAAATACTTCATACCAAATACAACTCATAACTAGCAAATAGAAAAGAGATAAGATGGTGCATTAACAAAAAATATAAATAAAGAGCTGGCCTTGCATGTTCATACCTAGCATGTTGATTTGTTGTAGAGAAAGCCATTCGATAATATCTATATCATTTAAATGGTGGTAAGTTTTCTTTTTCTCCTGTTGTTATGGTGATTTCTAGCTCTAAATCCTTTTAATATATTCAAATTATAGAAACTGCCGACATCGTTCATTTACCTCCCTTTGAATGTACTAGGATACGAAAAATATAGGAATTGAGACGGTATGCTTTTGATTGGAAGCTTTCAATCAGCTGAAAGGTGTAGGAAACATGATTAATACTTGCTCTTAAATCCAAAGGGAAGTTACATTAATTCCAACAATCTGCCTTCCTAACTAAAAAAGGAAAAACATTCTGCCTTCCATTTTTTTATGACACACGCTGAAGTTCTACTCAGGACTCAAGGGCAGGTGGGACCATGTTTCACTGTCCCATTTTCAGTGTGTTAAGCATGCTAGAAGGCGCCTCTCGACCTCACGCCCATATCAGGGGCACACTCCCGTTTCCGCCATCACTCCACTCTCGGATGGGGTTCCGCTTACTTAAGTTACTCACACTGACGAGTAGGGCAGTGGTTGTGCATGGCCCACGTGGTAGTACTAACAAAAGGGAGCAAGGAGAGAGAGAGAGAGAGAGAGAGAGAGAGAGAGAGACAATATGCCTTGAAACTTTCATACTCCTACATCTAGGAGACAGAGAGAGATAGGGCAGTGGTGCATTGAAGGCTACTGGTACCCTGGGGGAAAACTGCCTGGTGCATGCAGGCAGCTTCACCAGCCTAGGGTTGGATTTTCTCAGCCTTGATTTGGATTTCATTGTCTGGGCCAGGCAGCAACTTCCAGCAAAAAACCACACAGGCTACTACTCCTATGTCAACTGGCGTGGATATACCATCTAGAGCTGCCATGGCATTTGTTGGCGGTTCTTAAGCCTAACAGGGAATATCTACAAGCGTACAGATGCCGACATAGCTTTCACCCGGGAGTATTCCAGAGTATTGATTTCCACAGGGAACGAGTAAAGTGTTGCTCCTATTCTATCAAATCTTAGTGATGAAGGGGGCAGAATAAAGTGTACTCCATAGGGAGAAGAAGTTCCCGGGCCAGGCAATCTAATGTAGTGAACCTTCTCCAAGTAACTTAGTGAGAATTCTATTTCCAAATATCTGCTTCGGGGCACGATAATGATCCACAGGTAAGGGTCGACAACTAACCTCATATACTAGTAGGCACGTTAACTCTAGACAACCCTGCTTGAGACTTCCCGAACGTGGTGGAATTCAATATTGGACGGACAGGGCTGTCACCACGTGCCGCCTACCACACAGCCCGTGGGGACGAATGCAATCCCTGGAAAGCTAAGTCTAAACACGACGTCTAAACATAGACTTTCATACCAGTTCTAGAATTTGTAAGCATAACAATAATGCTACGGAGGAATAAAAAGTTATGCACAAGGATCCCGCAAAATAAAAGGATAGAAATACTCACTTTATTACTTGGGCAAGAATTCTACTACATGTTACCCGGCCTCGAAGATGAGGGCGATTACTCACACAGGAGCTTCAATCCCCGAGGCACAAGTTGAAGAAGCCAGCATCCTGAACTCCTCCTCATACACCCCTATTCTTCTACTTGGGGAAAACTTGGGACTAATGCTTATTTCGTCTGAAATCCTTCACTTCTGCAGAATTCACCCTCTATTTATAGGTGGCGAAGACTTGGCGGGTACTTGTACGTGAGGGAGAGTCGGCGGGCAAAAGATCCCCCGCCGGGCGGCCGGGCCTGCCGGGTGGCATGCACCGCCGGGCGGCAACCCAGGCTGGGCGGCCACATGATTGAGTCGGTTTCCGACCGCCTTCCCTCGAATGACTCAGATTTGGTCCGGATGACGGTTGTTTGGTCGGTTATCAACCGCCTTATCCACTTGGCGTCGGTTGGCATGATGGGCCAAGTGGGCTGGACACCCCTGGAGGAAAAGTCCCAGGCCGGGTGGCGGGGTAGGCCATGCGGCCTGGCAGGCCGGGCAGCGGCCTGTGCCGTGCGGCGGCCCATTTTTGGTGCCAACCCCCTCTGGGTCATGTCTTCACTTGTCCAAGTTGTGCCACGTGGATGCCTCCTTTACTTCTCCACTTTTTTACCCTCCTTAGTCCGGGGATGGAAAACGGCCTCATGGTGGAGTGTTTTGCAGGGTCGGCTGGGTCGGATGATTCAGCCTGATGAGACTCTGTTTTAACCAGCCGGGTGGTTGATTTCAGCCCGATATGACCCTATCGGCTGAGTTTTGATTTCTGCAGTCGTGACCCTGCCCGGGCCCTGATTTCAGCCTCATACGACCCTGTGGGTCGGCTGTTTTACGGTAGGATCGTCCGACAGGGCGTTTCTTCATGTTTTTACCTAATTTTGGCCCTTTTCAACCTGCAAACACATATATCACCAAAACTTGTGGAAATATATTAGTTTCAACAAATATTCATGAAACTTTGGTCTTTATCTTGCATTTCCCGACCGGTTGATGGCCGATATTAGGTTTTATGGGCCACCAACACCTCCCCAAGCTTAAACCTTTGCTCGTCCTGAGCAAATTAAAACTTGGAAGTGATGGATCAGGAGTTGCTTCAATATTAGAGCCCTGCAAGGATCAAGTGCACAAACACATACTCCTACAACATAGGGGTAACAGTAAACAAGCACAAGTTGATCACTAAGTCTTTCTCATTGTAAGTGGGGCTCTTAGGCATTTTATGACCTTGTCATGAGCGATTGGAACTCAGAACAACTAATTTAGATTTTGTCACTTAACCTCCTACATGATCATGAGTCCAAAGTTTCTGTAATGCTGCATATGATTGAAAATTTTCCCTCTTGGTGCAATCCTTCACTATGACTCTCATCTCTCAAAAAGTGTATTTCCTCACCAAGTGCTCATCATACTCTATGAAATTTGGCTCTATATGTGGAGCTTGGTAGGATGGCACATCTAGTATAGATATTTTGTTATGTTAAAAGATGATCCTAGCGAAAAGACTTTGCACTTTCTCATTCCAACCATATGGAAATAATGTCTAGGGGAGAGGGAGAGAATGTACTCACGCGAAGGAATGGACTAGCACAATAGCAAACATCTTTATCAAAAGACTGGATTTTTATGCTAGAGTGAAACGATGGTCCTTTATTTTGCTCAAAGGATTTAATGAACCTTGAAACTTGACATTTGTACATCTACAAGAGCTGATATTTTTTTTCTCATTTTGCTCTTTCTTTCTTTCTTTATTTCTTTCTTTCTTTTTCAGCTCTCATAGTGTAGGTAAGCTAGTTCAATGGTTCAAATATTTTTGCAAACTTTTTCTGAGCTTTTATTTTGGGAAGACCAAAATCTTTCTTGTAGGATCAAGGTTTTCGCAAAGGAGAGATTTTTGGCTAACATGCTTCGTGAAGTGGATGCTTGAATCCAATGTGGAAACCGTATAACCAAGCATGATTATTTGAGAACTCAAAGATAATGCGAAGGAAAATGATTGGCTTTGAAAGTGCAAGTCTATCATAAGGATCAAATCCTAACCAAACTCAATGCATACATCGATGGCATAAAAGTGGGTTCACAATTAATATCTGGCCTTGGTAGGAATTTTTCTATCATAGGAAAGATATACACCAAGTAGGGGGGGGGGGTTTATTACAGCATGGTTTTGAAAGAAATCATTGGACTCTAATCATGAGGAGATCATAGACTCATCCAAAACATTGTATATCGTGAATTCCAGCAACTAGACTTGGTGTTTGTCGACGCTAATATCGGCAGTGGATCATAGGGCTACTCATGATCCTTGTGTATCGGTAGAGGCATGCGCGAGACCGAGAGTCGATGGACACACAAGACGCAAGGTTTAGACAGGTTCGGGCCTCCCGGAGGATAACAACCCTACGTCCTGTGTTCTGTGGTGTATTATGCGAGATCATGCGGGATATGATATGGTCTCCATGAGAGAGCCCCTGCCCATCCTTATATATCAGGGGGGGGAGGGCGGGGCAGGGTTACATGGCAAGTCTCCTAGTCAGTTACAACATGATTTCCGACTAGGATTCTATCTCTAACATTCTATCTAATCCGAGTAGTTATATTTATGGGCTTTATCTTTTTTGGACCTCGGCCCACTCGGCAATCTATCCGAGTAGTGAGGTATCCCTGGTATATATATCCCACAGTAGCCCCCGAGAGATTTGCATGTTAGTTGTGATCTTCAGTTGCTTGACTAATGCTTCGCCATGAATACGATTAAGCTTTTTCATGTACAACCACAAACTTGCAAAGGTCTCCAAGAATCTTCAAAAAGAATTATGCGCCACATAATATCCATATGTGGGGGAAAAACCATCTACTAGGTGTAGGTATAGCGCCCGACTCAGAAGGTATTTAGATCACAAAATATCTTGTGAGTAAAAAATAATAACATCATATATAAAACTTGATCTACCACTTTCTCCGACTGATTCAACAAGGAGTTTTAATATGGTAGCCCCCAAGATTGGTTCTACCACTCCCCTAACTAACAAAAGGAACCATTGGTACTAATGAATCCGAGTGATACTTGATCATATATATCAAGCATAGCAGTCATTAAAATATCTGGGTGATACTTGATCCAATATAACAAGTATAAGAGCCATAAAAAATATCCAAACAATACTTGATTAAATATAACAAGTATAGCAGCCCGTGGGCGTGATTCCGTGTGAAAAATCAAGTAAGATCATAAGTAATCAATACTGAGTGATCCAATAATATAGTTGAATGATATAACAACTCGAGACAAGAAGGCCTAGTGATCCAATAATGAAGCTGAATGATCCAGTAACTCGGGATAACAAAACCGAGTGATGTCAATAAAATAGCTCTAGTTGATATAGCTATGCTTAATATCCATCGAGCTAAAGATGAGCCCCCGACATAACAGCTCAAAAGGTCCGAGGGATCGAAATTTCAGAAACCATGAATAGTTGATCATGGCCGGGTAATCCAATGACTCTCCATGACCGAGTGATCCAATGACTCGGCGCAACATGACTGAGTGATATCAATGAGAGAACTGCAATACAAGAACACAAATAATGTAGTTATATGTAAAATTAATATACAACATTAATGAAACAACATCTTTGATATCTAAGTCTGTTGGATTTCTGTTATTCGTTTAAGGCTTATGTTTGCTTAGACTTCTGATCATTCAACCAACAGACATAAAAAAATAAATAAGGTTCATTAAAGGAACGATGTGCATGATGATTTTGACAAATGACATGAGCCATGGAGCTAGACTGACCAACATGGGTAATGGGAGTCAGACGGGCAACTAAGCAAAACAGTTGAACTCCTCCTAATACCAAATATGTACCGCTAAAACTCATTCGGCCAATCATGTACGAGTCAAAATCAACCGAGAAGAATTATTGACCAATATTGTCAAGCCAAAAAGATGATTCCAAAAGGAACTCAAAATCATGACCGCAAGATTAAGAACCTACGGCCTTCAAATTGAATTTGTACAAATAAAAAAAAACTTAGCTTTGATATTCGACAATCCGTAGAGAGCCCCCATCATTTTGTTTGATTGTCGACTTGACTAGTCAAACCATCGTCTTCCTTGCTGAGTGATTAGCCGAGTCGCCGAGTGACTAGGTTGCCGGATCGTAGTTCGCCGAATTGTCATGCCGAGTGATTGGGCGAGTCAACGAGTGGCTTTGAATGCTTGAGTGACTCAATGCGTCACCAGTGTGCTTGTGTCTTCAGTCGTGTAGACGAGCCATTGCATCGCCGAGTTGCTGACCCATCAGTCCAGAGCGGACAACCGGCCTCGCCATCTTGATCACCCGCCTTTTTCACAACAACAAGCACCTGATCATGAACACCATACGACCAACGACAGCATAGATGATCGACTCATACATAAATGCCAAAAAAAAGGATATCATGTAATAGATATATTGTACTAATCATATTGATTAGCAAGTAAGGAATATAACAATGCGGAAGAGTACAAGAGAAAAAATCTTCCCTAATTTTCAGCACATGAATGGCTCAGACACCAGGGTCGGTGCTGCTCGGTTGAATTGACACGTGATGGCCAACTTAGGTCCAAACCAGCCTCCAAGTTGTGCCAAATGCCATGCAATTGACGGGATCTAATGCACTTGCAGTCGTCGTCTTGGAAACGAGTCACCGAGCTACCGATTTCACAGCTGCAATTTCATCGACTGATGATGATCCAAACCATCGAGTATCTTGCTCCGTGAAACTCATATCCATGCAAACAATGAGATTCCATGTGATGAGTACTCAGCTAATCCAGTTGATTAGCACATGCAGAATAAAATAATGTGACAAAAAATAATGAAAAAAGCATAGTATGCAGAATAATCCTTCCCTGATGCATGCCTCGGAGTCGTCGTAGCTACGACGCTGACTGATATGGCGCTTGTACGTGCGACCAGCCGAGTTGCCAAATCTAAGCTGGTGCGAGTTACTGAACCATCAACTTTCTTTAAGCTGAATTCATCAAGGGTTCTCAGAGCTCGCAAGTCAAACACCCTGACTTTGCGCAACTCTCGTATCCATGTAACAAAGTATAATATGAATATGATTAGTGTTCTAAAAATTAAACTAATTAGGATACATGTTTGAGTATGCAAGGGAGAATAGTGATAATATAAAATAATAAGGAAACAAAACTTCCCTGGCTGTAGACACGTAAACACCTCAAACTCTATTACGAGTTAGAGTCCTAGTAGCACCGGCCGAGCTACCTATGCGTCGAGCCATCCTGCCGTGTTGTCCAGTGGTCAAGCTACCTCCGAGTCACCAATGACGATCTGGCTTTGTCTCCATGCAGATGTACGACACGGTGTGCTTCCGAGTCCTGATTTCAAATGCTTTGTCGACTCGGATCGGTGGATTAGCTTCCAAGTACGTAGGCTAACACACATTCGGATCTCGGCGAGTTTGTCGGGTGCTTCCTCGATCTAACCCACCAAAACACGTCGCCTCGCCGGATGAAGTTGCCTCCGCTCGATCACTACCGACGAAGATCCATACTTTTCCAAAAGCTTGGCCATCGAACTCGACAAGTCGATCAGCGCGCTGCCCCTACCTGGCGCGCCAACTGTCGACACTAATATCGGCAGTGGATCATAGGGCTACTCCTGATCCTTGTGTATCGGTAGAGGCATGCACGAGACCGAGAGTCGATGGACACACAAGACGCAAGGTTTTGACAGGTTCGGGCCTCCCGGAGGATAACAACCCTACGTCCTATGTTATATGGTGTATTATGCGGGATCATGCGGGATATGATATGGTCTCCATGAGATAGCCCTTGCCCCTCCTTATATATCCGGGGGGGGGGGGGGGGCAGGGTTACATGGCAAGTCTCCTAGTCGGTTACAACATGATTTCCCACTAGGATTCTATCTCTAACTTTCTATCTCTAGTATTGACTTGTCGTGTACTCCAAGTAATAATCCGAGTTGTTATCTTTATGGGCTTTATCTTTATTGGACCCCGGCCCACTCGGCAATCTATCCGAGTGGTGAGGTATCCCTGGTATATATATCCCACAGTGTTTATTAGCCATTTTGCACCCACTAAAACATAGAGAGACGAGCTTTGTCATCATGCCGGTCTACCATTACCCACCAAAATGAAGAGTAGAGGTTGTATACTTGAGACTCACAGAGAGCTAACAGAGCAACTATTCATCATTTCCATAGGCAAGGTAGAGATTATGTTCTCAAATTTTATTTGAAAAGGGAAATATTTTTATTCTTTTTGGTTATGCAAATTTTTATGATTTTCTTTGAAAACTGAAAAAAAACTTTTTGGGTTTTCTTAAAACAACTCAACTAGAGAAAGGGGGAGAGAGGATAGAACAAGCAGCGCACCTTGGTTTGTGTACCTCCCCAAGCTTAGGTCTTTGCAAGACTTAAGCTTAGATGACTTTCACTGTAGCGGTTGATACTCAATGTTGGAGTGGCCGAACAGTTGGTCCATCATGGAGAGGTTCGTCTGAAGTTGTTCCGACATTTGTTGCTGCCATTCTTGTCCATCCCTTATGGTTGCTTGTATTTCTGGAGTTCGTTCATTGGTTTCATAAGCATTGGAAGCCAAGCATTGCATGTCTTCTTCCAACTCATCTGGCTATGTTGAGTGCGTACTCAAAATCAGCAAGGACACCAATTCGCTCGAGGAGGTTGTGGTCAAACTTGCGCACGGAAGTGAACTCTCGGTCCCGAATGGCGGTGAGTTTGCTTCGTTCATCATAGTCATTGAACAACATATTCTCTTCACTCTCCATGAACTTGTCAAAGTCTTCATCTCATGTGAAGCTCCCGAGTGCTCAGCTTCTTAGCGCTCCCTCCAATTGCTCTATTATTGCTCTAGTCGTGATGGCAGAAGGCTAGGTCCAAGTGCCATGTGATCCACTTGCTCAATTTGTCCAGAAATTTGCTAAGAGTGTAGGGAGCAAGGATAGAGTGATGAGATGGCCAAAGTTGTATGTTGCAATGAGTTTGCTGCCACTCATGAGGCCTAGATGAGTAGGGTGGTAGGTGAGTGTGAGTGGTGAAAGAGTGAGGTGACATGGGTGGCTCTCATTCATTCACTTTCACTCATGGTTGGGCTTTTGATGAGCATTTTTTTCTTCAAGGTAAGGCTGGCCACACCTTCACCACTCATGGCCATCATCTCTGCATTAAAAGTGCCATGAATCCGAGAAAATGTTGTGCCGGGCGGCATGGTTTGCCGGGCGGCAGAAATGACCCAGCCGGGTGGTCGTTTTCATGAAAAATGACCCCCAGGGTGGTAAAACTGGACAGGGTTATTTCAGGTTAGGTGGCTCAAGATTAGCTAGCCGAGTGATCGTGTTTCGCCAAATATGACCTCCCGGGTGCTAAAATTTGATCAAATATGACCTCCCAAAAATTTACCCAGCCGGGTGGTCATTTTTATTGAATATGACCTCCCGGTTTGCTAAAATCCGACTAGCCAGGCTGGATGATCAGACCATCACCCGAAGGGTCGTTTTTGCTGAAATTTGACCTTCCGGGTACTAATATTTGACTGGTTGGGTTGGATTCTGCGTACTTGAATATTACCTAGCCGGGTGGTCGTTTTCATGAAATACGACCTCCAGGGTGCTAAAAACTGACTGGTTGGATGGGAGCCTCAAATTATCACCTGGGTGGTTGTTTTTGATGAAATTTGACCTCTCAGCCAGTAAACTTGGCCGAGCCATCACCAATAAAATTTTTTTTTCAAAATTTTAACTTTAAATTATTTTCTTTTATCGCCTAATTTAATGGTTAAAGATGAAACTAAAAACAACTTAATTTAGTGGTAGGGTGAAAAACAAAGAAAAACTAATGGACGAGACGAAGATTGGAATGGCACTGCTACCATTCCCCGGCAACGCCGCCAGAAAGCTTGTTGGCAGTTCTTAAGCCTAACAGGGAATATCTGCAAGCGTACAGATGCCGACGTAGCTTTCACCCGGGAGTATTCCAGAGTATCGATTTCCATAGGGAACGAGTAAAGTATCACTCTTATTCTATCAAGTCCTAGTGATGAAGGGGGCAGAATAAAGTGTACTCTATTGGGAGAAGAAGTCCCCGGGCCAGGCAATCTAATGTAGTGAACTTCTCTAAGTAACTTAGTGAGAATTCTATTTCCAAATATCTTCTTCGAGGCACGATAACGATCCATAGATAAGGGTCGGTAACTAACCTCATGTACTAGTGGGGATGTTAATGCTAAACAATCCTGCTCGAAACTTCCCGAACGTGGTGGAATTCAATATTGGACGGACAGGGCTCTCACCACCTACCACCTACCACACAACCCGTGGGGACGAATGCAATCCCAGGAAAGCTAAGTCTAAACAACACGTCTAAACATAGACTTTCATACCACTTCTAGAATTGGTAAGCATAACAAGATAATGCTACAGAGCAATAAAAAGTTATGCACAAGGATCCCGCAGAATAAAAGGATAGAAATACTCACTTTCTTACTTGGGCAAGATTACTCACGCAGGAGCTTCAATCCCCGAGGCACAAGTTGAAGGAGCCAGCATCCTGAACTCCTCCTCCTACACCCCTATTCTTCTACTTGGGGAAAACTTGGGACTGATGCTTATTTCTACTGAAATCCTTCACCTCTGCCGAATTCCCCCTCTATTTATAGGTGGTGAAGACATGGCGGGTACTTGTACATGAGGGAGAGTCGGTGGGCAAAAGTTCCCCCGTCGGGCGGCGGGCCACGCTGGGCGGCATGCACGATTAACTCGGTTTTCGACCGCCTTCCCTCAGTCGGCTCAGATTTGGTCTGGATGATGGTTGTTGGGTCGGTTTTAAACCGTCTTATCCACTTGGCGTCGGTTGGCATGATGGGCCAAGTGGGCTGGACACCCCGGGAGGAAAAGTCCCAGGCCGGGCGGCGGGGTAGGCCGGGCGAGACTCTGTTTTAACCAGCCGGGTGGTTGATTTCAGCCTGATAGGAACCTGTCAGCTGAGTTCTGATTTCAGCCGTCATGACCCTGCCCGGGCCCTGATTTCAGCCTCATACGACCCTGTCGGCCTGCTGTTTTACAGCAGGATCGGCCGACGGGGCGTTTCATCATGTTTTTACCTAATTTTGGCCCTTTTGAACCTGCAAACACATATATCACCAAAACTTGTTGAAATATATTAGTTTAAACAAATATTCATGAAACTTTGGTCTTTACCTTGCATTTCCCGACCGGTTGGTGGCCGATATTGGGTTTTAAGGGCCACCAACAGCATTTTAGGTGGAAGCGTGTCTGCTTCTTGTCGTAACATGTGGTGCTCTAGCACTCATGTGCGGATGTGCCATGATATTTTAGCTACATAACTATCTATCTATCTTCTATTCTCTTCTTATTTGATAGTCAAAACAAGCCACCACATTCGCTCTCAAGACCACGAAATTACCACGTTAATCTAAAAAGGAGAAGACATAGACCTTCGGATTTTATGAAGATTTAACGATCCAGAATTCTAATTCTTCTTACAAATTCAGAAGCAAAGAACCATAATAAAGACTTCATACCAAATACAACTCATAACTAGCAAATAGAAAAGAGATAAGATGGTGCATTAACATAAAATATTAATAAAGAGCTGGCCTTGCGTTCATATCTAGCGTGTTGAATTAAGGTCCAAGCGTGACGAGTTGAAGATTAAACTTTCAAAATATTGTATCTATCAAAAAATGACTTATATGTGGGAGTCTCAAACTCCAACGGACTTATGGGGTGGTTTTTGCAATTAACCCATCTTTTATCTATCACTAGCCATATGCCCGTGCGTTGCTAGGATAAAATAAAATAAAATGACGAAGAATGATTGACAAAACATTTTAGTGCATAAGGAAAATTGATATCTTCCATAAGTTGAGGATGTCACTGCATTTTCCATAAGTTGAGGATGTTAGTAATTTTTCGAGGTCCTCGATGCCTCATTCGCCGATGCCCGAGTTCTGCAATCGGCGGTGCCTCTTTTTCGTGCTTTTTTTTTCTCTTTGTTTCACTGGATTTTAACCATTATCTCCTCTGCAATGTCTAATTAGGCCACCCCAAGCCTGATTTTGTCACTCCTGTGATGAATCAGAATCGCCTAGTGTAGATCTTTGCTAGTGCCATTGCAAAAGTGTTCTTGTAATAGCAAGGCAATTTTGGAATGGAAGCGAGACATAAATCTTCAAAGCAAGACATTATTGTTGTGGGGTTGATGGGACCCATGTAAGGTTCATGACCATTGACGTCACCCCAAGGTATGATGTGATGATGAATGACAAACATGAAATGTGACTAATATCTACACAAGTGTTGTTCGTGTAGGAAACCTTTTCTATCTTATGGTGATTGTCAACGGCGTCCTTGGCGAAGGATGACAATGACCACAAGCATGGAGGCTTGTGGACTTGATGGAGTCCAAGGGTTGATGGAGATGGATCAAGGCGGAGAACAAGCTATGGTGCAAGTGTTTGGAACACTTGACTAGTTGTTAGGGCTTTGAGTCTATAGGAAAAACTGGACTATCAAGGGGCTCTGGATCATTCTCATAGGTCATGTCTAGTCAGTGATGTGCAAGGTTGCTCGGTGAAATCATATGCACTAGGTGACATTGGAAAAGCCAAGGAGCTGCTCGGAGAAGCCGGGAAACGAAGTCAAGCGTGGACGACAAGTTTCGGCTTTTGGACATACAGACCGGACAGAGGTGTCAGTGGAGACCGGACTGTATGGTCACTATGGGGAGTTGTCCAGGACTTACAGCGAGGAAGCAAGGAAGTTGCCAGGGTCAATGGTCATAGAGACTGGATGATCAAGTCACTATAGAAGACTCAGGACAGCAAGGAGCTTTGGCGATGAAATGTTTCTGGACTGGAGAGAGAAACGACCGGACGGTCCGGTCTATAGGCTGGACAGTCCGGTCAGTACAGGAAGTTGTCTGGTCACAGTTGTGCCAACGACTAGGAGAGCCGTTACCATAGTGACCGGATTGTACTGTCAGGCAGTGATCGGACTGTCCGGTCTAGATATCTAGAAAGGCAATTTCGTGGAGCAATGGCTAGTTTGAGGTTGGGAGCCTATAACTTCATTGCTGGGGTGGCGGGAGGGACCGGGACTCCCGTGGGAGTGGTCCAACGAGGAGTAGGGGAAGGCGCCATCCTTCCGAGACCTTGGGAAAAAAATCATAAGCCACCTCTTACTCTAGTCCTTACATTGATGCACTACTTTCCGCATTTACATACCGTGCTATTCATGCTCATGTGTTCTCTTACTTCTAGTTGACTATCTTATAGACTTGCATGTTTAGGCTTGTTGCTTCCTAGTAGTACTTAAGCTTCCGCATTTGATGACTAGCATGAGTAGGAGTTGCATTGGTGTACTTGATCACTAGATGTGGATAGGAGTTGTATTGACTTGAGTGATCCACTAGTATGCATAGATTGTCTTTCCTTTCATAGGATTATATTGTTAGTGTGATCACCACTTGATTTGTGTAGGAGTTTCTTTGAGTGCTACCGGTGTTTTTTGTGATTGGCGAAATTGGTACATAGTGCTAGTTCCCGATTCCCCCCCCCCCCTTCTCGGTCACTATGATCCTTTCAAGTGGTATCAGAGCCAAGTGCTCATTATAAGGCTTAACCGCCTTGAGTAGTGACCGTATTGAGTTGGGATGTCATTCCATTGGGGGCCGGGTCATGGCTCATGGAAGGATCGCTTTAAAAGCTAGCTAAATGCCATGATTCCGGATGATTTGATGGACACTCTTGTGGAATTTGCCAATACCTTTACCGATGATTATGTGTATGATGATTGTGATGACTGTGTGGATGTGCCTTGTTCTAGTGAGTGCCTAGATTCTTCTAGCAATGACTTGATAGGTTGCTCTACTAGTGTGCATAACATAATGATTGATAATGATGTGTCTCTTGATCTTGCTTGCTCTACTAGTATGACTAGTATTGATGATGTTTGTGAACCTCCTATTGATCGTGCTACTAGTTCTCTTGTTGAGGAGTTCTTTGCTTTTCATGCTAATGACAATGAGGACTTACTTGACTCTCTTATTCGCTTGCGAGGTATTGTGGACAAGATTGGGGTGACTTCTTTTGACCTTCCCAAGACCGTGATAGTTGAGAAGATCCTCTCTTTACTCCCGAATAGCAAGCTCTTCTACGTCACCCTTGAGCTTCTCATGGAGAAGAGTCTCTCCGTCAAGGATGTGATTGAGCTGCTCTTCAAGGATGAGGAGATCACCGCGAGCATGGCATGGAAGAAGACTTCCAAGACAAACCATGAAGCATCTTCAAGCAAAGGGAAAGAAGTAGCTTCAAGCTCAAACTTCTTTGATCCCTCCATAAGATTGTCTTGCAACAACTTGTACAACCCTATCGGAGCAAGACATTCATCATTCACTTCATCGAGCTCTACCTCGAGTGCCATTCCAAGTTCCACTCCAAGCACCTTGGGTGGACTGAGTATCGGCGTAGGGGGAGCACCAACAACAATGTTCGCTCGATCATTTGAGATGATCAATTTTGCGGCTTCGGCTCTGACGCCTCCACTTCCTGCACTCCCTCCTCCACAAGATCAATTTTGGCATCTTCATCGAGCTCACCAATAGGATCTTCTCTTTGAACTCGGTGAATTTATGAGAAATCCGAATGATGACCTTTGTGAGAATCTATTTAACATCTATGATCTTGTGTCTAGGATAAACTCTTTCAGGGGACTTCGGAGGATTGCATCACATAAAGTGATTGACAAGCTCCTCCAACAAATCACAACTCCTGAGAGGGGTTTCCTACTTGAGGAGGTAGTCAACAGGAGACATGAGCTCTCAATTGAGAGAGCAATGGAGATGATACTCGTGCTCCATTCACATGTGGGGCATGTGCTTGAGCACATCACTGGACTCTATGACCCTCCCCATTACTACATCGACCTTGACAATGTGCATATGGGGGATGATCATGGACATTGGAGGTATCGTGCTCCTCACTATCCCATTAGGAGGAGACTACTGGATGGGATTGCAAGAATCCCTATCTATGAGGATGGTCCTATTGCTCGACACAATGAGGTTGGTACTACTCAATCAAGTAATGCTTTGGATACTAACCCTTCTTCCTCTAGTGCTTGTCTTATGGCTACCACCAGGATCAACTACAAGAGTGGAGGCACTCATTGGATTCTTGATAGTGGGTGCACTCAACATATGACCGGGAAGCCAACCATGTTCACCACTATTGATGAAGACGAAGATAGTGAGAAGGTGACTTTTGGGGATAACTCAAAAGGAAGAGTTAGAGGCTCAGGCAAGGTGGCCATCACAAATGACCTCCATCTCTCCATGGTCTTTCGAGTGGAAACCCTCAACTTCAACCTTCTATTTATTGGTCAACTCTATGACCTGGGTTTTAAGTGCACATTTGATGAGGATGGTGCAACAATTGAGAATACCAAGAGAGGGCTAGTATTCCATGGAGTGATACATGGAAACTTGTATGTCACGAACTTCAAGTTAAGCAATATGCCACCAAGCACTTGCCTATTCACTAAGGCATCCAAGGGATGGTTGTGGCATAGAAGACTGGCACATGTTGGAATGAATCAGCTCAAGAAGATTGTCAAGAGGAATCTAGTTGAAGAAATCAAGGATGTGGCCTTTGAAAAGGATAGACTGTGCAGTGCTTGTCAAGCAGGAAAACAAGTTGCATCTTCACATCCCACCAAGTCATTCATGTCTACATCTCGTCCTCTAGAGCTCTTGCACATGGATTTGTTTGGGCCAACATACTACAGAAGTCTAGTAGGCAATCTATATTGCTTGGTGATTGTTGATGATTTCACGAGATACACTTGGACCTTCTTTCTTGTGGACAAATCTCAAGCCAGTGGTATCTTCAAAAAGTTTGCCAAGAGAGCAAAGAATGAGTTCAATGCTAGCATTGTGAAGATAAGGAGTGACAATGGGACGGAGTTCAAGAACACCATAGTGGAGGAATATTGTGACAAGAAAGGGATCAAACATGAATTATCCGCTACATACACTCCCGAACAAAACAGAGTAGTGGAGAGGAAGAACAAGATGCTCATCGCTCTTGCTCGTGCCATGTTGGATGAGTATGGAACTCATGAGAGGTTTTGGGTGGAGCCAATCAACACAGCTTGCTACACCTCCAACCTTGTCTATCTCCATCGGTTGTTGAAGAAGACGCCATATGAGCTTTTGGTGGGACGGAAACCCAATGTTTCCTATTTCCGAGTCTTTGGATGCAAGTGTTATATTCTCAAGAAGAGAAGAAAACCCGTGAAGTTTGAGAGCAGAACTTATGAAGGCATTCTTGTTGGGTACTCTGGGACTTCTAAAGCTTATAGGGTTTACAACTCAGCCACAGGATGTGTGGAAAAATCCTATGTGCAATTTGATGAGTCAAATGGGTCTCAAAAGGAGGATGAATTTCATGAAGTTGATATTAGAAATGAGCCTATGAGGGAAGCCTTGGGAAACATGCCCGTGGGCAAGGTTTTACCCCACAAGGCCAATGATGGTGACATTGATGAGCCCTCTACTCCACCACCTCAACCTACCTCCTCCTCCGAGGTACAACAAACAACCCAAGGTGCCACAAATACTCCCACAAGCTCCTCCCAAGATTCATTGAGAGTTCACTCACCAAATTATGAGGAAACCCAAGTCAGAAGTGAGCCACAAACCTCCCCACATACTTCATCTCAAACCACTTCTCCTAGCTATTCACAAGATACTCTCCCATCCACCACAAGTTCAAAGTCCAAAACAAGAAAGCATAAGAGTGACTCTTCCACCTCTCTTAGGATCGAAGACACTCACATATTAAGAGAGCAAACAATCCATGATGCACAAGACACTTCACCTAGAGCACCTCCCACTCAAAGAAAACACCATCCTAGACCCAAAGCCATCAACAAAGATCACTCACAAGACTTGATCATTAGGAGTCCATCTCAAGGGATAAAATCAAGGAGAAGTCAATATAAACCCAACTATGTGAGTGAAGAGAATGATGATGAGGCCAATGTTGAGATTGAGAACTTCTCCTTCGTCTCTATGATTGAGCCCACTACTATTGATGAAGCTATGAATGATCACAAGTGGGTTATTGCCATCCAAGAAGAGTTGAACAACTTCAAGAGGTGCAAAGTATGGAGATTGGTTGAGAGGCCCAAGAATCATAGTGTGGTTGGCACCAAGTGGATCTTAAAGAACAAGCAAGATGAGAAAGGAGCAATTGTCAAGAACAAGGCTCGCCTAGTGGCTAAGGGATATTCTCAAGTGCCGGGAATTGACTTTGAAGAGACCTTTGCTCCCGTGGCCCGTCTTGAAGTTATTCGAATCTTACTTTCCTATGCATCACACAATGGCTTCAAGCTCTTTCAAATGGATGTCAAGAGTGCTTTCTTGAATGGATAAATCAATGAGAAATTCTATGTGGAACAACCTCCGGGGATTGAGGACCCAAAACATCCAAGGCATGTGTACAAATTGAAGAAGGCTCTCTATGGTCTCAAGCAAGCACCAAGGGCATGGTAGGAACACTTGAGGAACTTCCTACTCAAAAATGGTTTCACCATTGGGAGCATTGATAGCACCTTGTTTAAGACGCATGTTGGGAAGGATCTCTTTGTGTGCCAAATCTATGTGGATGATATCATCTATGGGTAAACCAATGAGAAGTTCAATGAAGAGTTTCGGGAGATGATGGCTAGGGAATTCCAAATGTCAATGATTGGAGAGTTGCATGTTTTCCTTGGTTTTCAAGTCAAGCAAATGAGAGAAGGAAACTTCATCTGTCAAGAGAAATATACTAAAGACCTTCTCAAGAGGTTCAACATGGAAAATTGCAAGCCTTTGCTCACACCTATGGCCACTAGCAAACCCTTGGATGATGATGTGAAAGGAAAACCGGTGAACCCCAAGCTATATAGATCAATTATTGGGTCTTTGCTCTATCTCACCGCTTCAAGACCAGACATCATGTTTAGTGTGTGTTTGTGCGCATGCTATCAAGCAAATCTAAAAGAGTCACACTTGAAGACTGTGAATAGAATAATGAGATACCTCAAGTACACACCTCCCATGGGCTTATGGTATCCTAGAGGATCAAACTTTGAGTTACTTGGGTATTCGGATTCGGACTTCGTGGGTTGCGAAGAGAATGGAAAGAGTACATCGAGAGGTTGCCAATTTCTTGGAAGATCTAGAGTATCTTGGAGCTCAAAGAAACAAAAATTGGTGGCTCTATCTACCACTGAAGTGGAATATATGGTGGCAGGAGCATGTTGTGCACATCTCCTTTACATGAGGCAAACACTCTCGGTCTATGGCCTCAACTATACTCAAATGCCACTATATTGTGATAGTGAGGCGGCAATCAAGATGGCCCTCAAGATGGGAGATCATGGTCATGCAAAGCACATTCAAGTGAGGCATCACTTCATAAGAGACCATGTTGAGAAGAAGGACATCGAGTTGGTGAGCTTGTGAACTCATGAACAATTGGCGGACATCTTTACCAAGCCACTCGATGAGAAGACCTTCAACAAGCTAAGGGGAGAACTCAATGTTCTCGACCTCTCCAACTTCACACGAGTAACCCTTGAGCTTGTCCCTTGTAAATATGTATAGTGTTTTGTTTGTTTTTGTTTGTGTCTTTGTTTGTGCTTGTTTCTCTTCTTTTGTAGGTTGACTTAGGACCTGCTTGAGATAGCAATGGACATGGGTTAAGCTTGGGAAGGTAGTTCATGGTGTACCCAAGGCTTTGAAGAATGGTCCATTGTCAGCAAGCTTGAGAAGGGAACAACTCGTTGTTGACACTTTGGTTTGTAGCAGTTCTCTCTCTTTCATTTAGCATCGCATCATGCATTGTATACTTGTTGCATTTGCATTTATTTGCATTCATGCATCTTTGCATTGTGATAACAAAAATGCTCCCAAGCATGTGTCTAGGGGGAGTTACTCATTTACAATGTGAGTACATGACTCTCTAGATGATCAAATAGTGATAATTGTGCCTCATGCCCAATGAGCCATGTTCAACCGAGCTCCAAGGTTAAATCTACTCGCGCGACTCAAAGACAAGTGGTTCATACATTCCAACCTCCCAAATGACTAAGCCTTGCACATTTGAGAAAACCTTTTGTTAAGTCATAAGTGTAGGGGGGCTACGGTGGAACACCACTCAACAAAGGTGGAGCACCGTAAAAGGGGGAGTCATCCTAACTCTTGCCAACTATCTTATGCCTCTTGGTCCCGTTATGTTTTGGTGTGGTTTTTGGTGATAGGTGACAAAGGGGGAGAAGGAACATGAAGATTCAAAAAGCCAAGCCCAAGGAACAAGAAGATCCAAAAGCCACGACTAGATCAAAGAGGGAGAAGGAACATGAAGACGATCAATAACACAAAGAGAGTGGAGAATGAGAAGAACATGAAGAGAAGGAACATGAAGAGGAACATGAAGATTCAAAAAGCCAAGCCCAAGGAACAGGAAGATCCAAAAGCCACGACTAGATCAAAGAGGGAGAAGGAACATGAAGACAATCAATAACACAAAGAGAGTGGAGAACGAGAAGAACATGAAGAGAAGGAACGTGAAGATTCGGGGAGATGGAAGATGAAGATCACATCAAGATGAACATCTACACCGACATCGAGATGGAACGATGATGCATGTCTACGGAAACAATGTATAGCTTCACTGACATGAGCATCTACGTTCTTGGTGCGTGTCTACATCAACAAGATCAACTACAAAGACACCAAGGCGAGCGCAATTTCAGCTCAAGTTTGAAATCCAAGTGTGCTAAATGAGTGGGTAGTTCTCCCTCAACACCTAGCACATCTCAAGGGGGAGACTACTTCCAAGGCAAGGACCAAGGTATGCCTTTTCAATCTTTTTTTTCCTTCGATTCTTTCTTGCTCATCCATTTTTTGGATCATCATAAGTAGTGGTTGTCATCCATCACCAAAAAGGGGGTGATTGTAAGGTTCCTGACCATTGAGGTCACCCCAAGGTAGGATGTTTTGGTGATGAATGACAAACATGAAATGTGACTAATATCTACACGACTGTTGTTCGTGTAGGAAACCTTTTCTATGTTATGATGATTGTCAAGGACGTCCTTGGTGATGGATGAAAATGACCACAAGCATGGTGGCTTGTGAACTTGATGGAGTCCAAGGGTTGATGGAGATGGATCAAAGCGGAGAACAAGCTATGGTGCAAGTGTTTGGAACACTTGACTAGTTGTTAGGGTTTTGAGTCCATAGGAAAAACCGGACTATCGAGGGGACTAGGTCATTCTCTTAGGTCATGTCTAGCCAGTGATGTGCAAGGTTGCTCAATGAAATCCTAGGTACTAGGTGACAGTGGAGAAGCCAAGGATCTGTTCGGAGAAGCCGGGAAACGAAGTCAAGTTTCGGCTTTTGGACATAGAGACCAGATAGAGGGTTCAGTGGAGACCGGACTGTACGGTCATTATGGGGAGTTGTCCAGGACATACAGCAAGGAAGCAAGGAAGTTGCCAGGGTCAGTGGTCATAGAGACCGGACGGTCTGGTCACTATGGAAGACTCAGGGCAGCAAGGAGCTTTGGTGAAGAAATGTTTTTGGACTGGGGAGAGAAACAATCGGACGGTCTGGTCTTCTGACCGTATAGTCCAGTCAGTGCAGGAAGTTGCCTGGACACTATTGTGCCAACGGCTAGGAGAGTCGTTACCAGAGTGACCGGACTGTTCGGTCAGACCGCAACCGGACTGTTCGGTCAGGTAGTGACCGGACTGTTCAATCTGGATGTCCAGAAAGACAATTTCGTGGAGCAATGGCTAGTTTGAGGTTGGGAGCCTACATAACTTTGTTGTTGGGGTCTTAGAGACGTCTCTTGACCAATGGAATACCTGAGAGCATTTGGTAAGCTCCAAGAGGAAAAGAGGAGAGCACTAGGAGGAGATATTGCATATCTTGAGAGTGCTAGAGATGAGTAACTTGAGCATCTTGCACATTTAAGGCTAGGGTGTCCTTGAGGGTGTGATCTAGATTGTTACTCTTGATCTATGGTGAGAGCTAGACCAGTTAGGTGTCGGTGATCGAGTCTATCATGATCGATTATGAAGGCAGTCACACGTTTGTACATGGTTTGAGCTCGCTATTGAAAGGGGCATCGCTAGTGAGTGCCCGTGTCGGCTCCAGGTGTCCGGCAAGTTCTCGAGTGAGGCGAGCTTGTGCTTTGTGCAGTGGTGATGCACATTGTGTCTTTACTCTAGGAGTGATTGTGGGCTCGTGGGTGAGAACTCCACTTGGTGGCGGGAGGGCCTGGGACTCTGGCAGGAGTGGTCCAACGATGAGTAGGGGAAGGCGCCATCCTTCTGAGACCTCAGGAAAAAAATCATGAGCCATCTCTTACTCTACTCCTTACTTTGATGTACTACTTTCCCCATTTACATACCGTGCTATTCACTATAACAAAAATATCTTGTAGACACAGTTATATTGCTACGTTTTTATAAATGTCTCTACATTAATAGCTAGAGACACTTTTCAATATGATTTTAAGAACATATCAATATGATATGATTTTAGATACGCTTTAATGTCAAGAATATAATAAACATGTTTTTTTACACTCTTTTTGAAACATCACAAAGTGTTACGATTTTAGACACGCTTTGAACCGTTGGTAGCCACAGAAAAGACACATTTTGACATATTTCTAAAGACATGAGAAATTTAGATACGCTTTAATCGTATCTAGCCATATCAAACATTCTTCTTGAGATGTTATTGAAAACATATAAAACATGAGATAATATTAGACACGTTTTGATTGTATCAATCCTCTCTAGAGACATTTTTGGCACGCTATATAAAATCCTAGGAACACCAAAACACTAAGAAAATATGGGTATAAAAGAATGAATATCTCAATCTACTCAAGTTTCCTTCAAAGGTGAGCTGGTTAGATGAGTATGTAAAAAACAAGGAGGTCTCAGGTTCGACTCTTGCTAACTACGTAAAAAAATCAATCACTTAGAAGAGGTTCTAAAACAATAATATGCTAGTAACAACACAATAGAAACATATCAGTAAATTGTGTTTAAACTTTTTAACACATCACAAAACATGTCTACTCTAATACCTATATCATATAAACACATTTATGAAAACGTATCTACAAACATATGTATCATTTATAGCATCTCAAGCAACACATCTTGTTTGTTGGTAGACACGTTTTCAAAAAGCATATCAACCAAGCTTTGACACAGTACATGCGGAGATGCCTTGGACACAAATTATGAAAACGTATCTATATTTTGATAAAGATGGTATAAGCATATCTAAACCTAAAATAAAGCGTATCTATGCGGGGTGTTTTCTAGTAGTGATTCCTGCTCATGTGTTCTCGTAGTTCTAGTTGACTATCTTATAGACTTACATGTTTAGGCTCCTTGCTTGCTAGTAGTACTTAAGCTTCCACATTTGATGACTAGCATGAGTAGGAGTTGCATTATGTACTTGATCACTAGAAGTGCATAGGAGTTGTATTGACTTGAGTGATCCACTAGTATGCATAGGTTGCCTTTCCTTTCATATTATTATATTGTTAGTGTGATCACCACTAGATTAGTGTAGGAGTTGCTTTGAGTGCTATCGGTGTTTTTAGTGATTGGCAAAATTGGTACATAGTGGTAGTTCCCAATTCACACCCCCCCTCTCGGTCATGGCGATCCTTTCAACCCACATGTCAGCGCATTTTCTAGTAGGGTGGGTGCGACAACCACCACCATACAAGCCTAGTATAGTAGACATGTACCCATTTGCATCTTAATAGTGCAGTTTGATTTTGTTCTCTATCGACCAAACTCCTTATGGTACTATTTGTCACATTTGCTTGTTCAAGTATAACAACTCATTTCATATGACCCATTGATATGTGGGTTCCGGAAGGATTCATCTAAAAAAGTTTGGTAATATGGTATGTAGGTGGTATTTCAAATTAAAAAATTAATTAATAATGACAAAACAGAATTTTGATTCTTACAAATTCAGAAGAAAACAACCATAATAAAGACTTCATACCAAATACAACTCATAACTAGCAAATAGAAAAGAGATAAGATGGTGCATTAACGAAAAATATGAATAAAGAGCTGGCCTAGCGTGTTCATAGCTAGTGTGTTTATTCATTGTAGAGAAAGCCTTTCAGTAATATCTATATCGTTTAAATGGTGGTAAGTTTTCTTTTTCTCCTATTGATATGGTTATTTCTAGCCCTAAATCCTTTTCGTTCGGTAAAAATTGTCGACCTCGTTCATTTACCCCCCTTTGAATGTACTAGGATACAAAAAATATAGGAATTAAGACGGTATGCTTTTGATTGGAAGCTTTCAATCAACTAAAAGGTAGGAAACATGATTAATTAAACTTGCTCTTAAATCCAAAGGGAAGTTATATCAATTCCAATGTTCTGCCTTCCTGACTAGAAAAAGGAAAAACTTTCTGCCTTCCATTTTTTTATGACATACGCTAAAGTTCTACTCGGGACTCAAGGACAGGTGGTACCATGTTTCGCGTCCCATTTTTAGTGTGTTAAGCGTGCTAGTATGAGAGAAGGCGCCTCTCGACCTGACGCCCATATCAGGGGTGCACTACCGTTTCCGACATCACTCCACTCTCGGACGGGGTTCCGCTGACTTAAGTTACTCTCGCTATCGAGTGGGGCAGTGGTTGTGCATGGCCCACGTGCAGTGACCCACTGCCCGGTGCCTTAAGTCAGCAGATCCGGTTCCCTCTCTCCTATTTCTTGTCTTCTTCACCGCGCTCAAACCACCTCAGCCCTCGCTCGCCGCTCGCCACGATCAACTGCCATGGCGCCCACGGGGGACTCGAGGGAGCCCACTGGCAACCGCAACCTCAGCACCCCTCTCCTCTCAGAGTTCGCGGTATGTTCCTGCCCATGTTCCGCAATTTCCATACAATTTTAGGGATTTTTACTGTTCATCGACTATTTATAGACCAGTGGTTCATCTTCTTCCGTGGCTGGAGCATGCCACGGTGAGTCGCGCTCATCTTCGCCGAAGCACGTCCACGACGCTCTGGCCCCGGACGTCTCGGCGTCACCGAAGGAGGAGGAGGTGGCACAGACGGAGGTCGTCAAGGCGACTGTCGGCGACAAAGAGTACAATGACAGTAGCGACTTCGCTAACATGTGCATCGTGTACCGGGTGGATTATTCCTCTGGCAACATCTTGTACTCGTGCCCGGTTTGCCAATATAGGATCAAGTATAAGGAGGAGGTTCATGTGCACGCATTGCGGTTATTCTGCGATAATGTTGGGGTGCCCGACGACATTGAGAGGCACCGTCAGATTGCTCGGGACGCAGGATACAAGTCTGCCTTGAACATGAGATCGACTTCCTCCTAGATCATTGTCACCACCGCGCTTTGGTCATCCTGTTCAAGGTCGTTAACTACTAGTACTAGTTTGATGCTTTTGTTTTTTGTTTCTTTCTTTCCGTGTGCTGATGATGAACAGGCATATATCGATGGATGTTGATCTTCGTCTATGTATATCTAGTGGTGGTGAACTGGACAATGCTATTTTGTGAATGTATATATACTAGCAAAGTGTCTGTGCGTTGCTACGGACTTAAAAAATAAAACACTCTTTATAATTTAAAGATAAAATATTTACACAATATAATTATTAGATATATACAATAATATTGACATTTTTTACATGAAAGATTATATTTGTATTACCATTGGTGTTTCTTATTATACCATTTTATATGTCAAAAGTAATAATTTTATCACCATTTTTACCATATTCTAAAAGCTTAATCCGAAAGGAAAAAATCAATTCAGGGAGTCCAGAAATAGCACTGCATTGCAATGCAATTTTGAAATTGAATACTTGCTCTAGTGGAAAAAGTTAAAACACAAAAGTTGTAGGTCTCATCGAGGCCTTTTCAAAACATATATGGATCATATTATTTGGACTACAGAGGTAGGAGATATGGACCCCACACAAAGATCTGCGCAGAGGAGTCCGAATCAGAATTAATAGATTGTAGAGATTATTACGTCATATATGTGTCTTGATCAATTTTGGATCATCATCTTCGCCTAAAAAGACGCTAGTTAGTCTGACCTACTACAATATCCTTTTTCTTCAGAATAATCTGTCATAATTTCAAAATCACAAAGTGGCATTCATTACATAACTCACGATAACACTAGATAAGATCATTCATACATGGCTAAAAGTTGATTATTTGTTACTCTTGTACACAGTGTCCATCACCTTTTTCTTTAGGATAATCCGAAGATCCTCTACCCTAGCCATGATCTAAAGTTTTACAAGGCGCATAGTTAATAATAAGTATAATATAGTATGTCGAACTATATCAATGTTTGTAATCAGCAGGGAAGGACCATCACCTCCTTGCAAGACAACACCTCGTGAGGTCTAACATCGTTGCCTTCATTAGTGAACATAAACTTGATGTGCATTTTTTCCAACCTGAGGTCACATTGGACTTCACATCCTGGTGACACATCGACGTCACAAACAAAATCAAAGATCACTTCTTTAGATTTCGTCTTCCTTTTGTCTTCAAATCCTGGTGGCACATCGGGGAAATTGGGCTTGAGGACCTATAATAAAGAGATTTATGAGATGAGATAATCATAATTTTTTGATGGATAGTATGACTAACAGATTAATCAAGTGAAGCAGAGGGTACTAATAGATCGATACATATAGCATATATAAACAAACTAAGAGCATCTCCAAGAGCTCTTCTATATTATTCTTTATCTATAAATTTGATGATTTTCAACAAAAAATGCCATCCAACAGGTGTCCTATATGTGTTTCGATTTTTTCCGATAGCTAAAATACTCCTCTCAATAGCTATTTTTAGCCAGTCATGGAAGCTTGCTACATGGCCGTAATTACCGCATGCAGGGGAAGAAAACATGTGCATGCAAAGGAGAAAAATAGAATTGCCGACATCATTGCATGCAACTTTAATTTTAAAGCTAAAAAAATTGATAACTCTCAAATCAAATGTCAATTCCAAAAACGATTTCACCAATGTATTCGTAGTGATGAAAGCTTCAAAACTAGACCCAACATGCCTATATTTTAATGATTTTTAAATATAGATATAAGAAGTTTTAGAGAGTCTGTTGGATTACTTCATTATTTTAGAGGATATTTTATTTTAGAGAGTGGCTATAATCAGAATTTAGCACATTTCAAATGAATCTAAAAGTGCATTAATCAATCTATCTAATTACTTTAACAGATTAATCAAAAGAAGCATGTAGGAGTAGTACGCAGAATGCACCGATGGATTCGTGGCGATGGCTGATGCAGAGGCTGTTGTTGTTCCTTCCCTTTCTTCCTCGCGGTCGCGGTGGCTGAGACAGAGGCTTCCGCAAGGCCCATCCCTTTGTTCTAGGCGTTCGAGGCATGCGGTGTCTCAGGCTGAGGCTGAGGCCCGCCATGGAGTCGCGGGTGTCCGATGGAGAAGTCGCGGTCACTGCGCTACGCGAGAAGTGCCAACATGTGTTGTGCATCTGGTGAGCGACTGGAACCTCCGGTGTTTAGGCATCGTCGGCGGCTATAGCTGCCCCCGAGGTTGAAGAGGATGGCTGCCAGCGTCGCAGGGGAGATTGGGGATACAAAGTTGACTCTCCAATGGGACGTTTTGGTGAGGAGATGAACAGTTAGGGTTGAGAAGGTAGAGGAGTGTTGGGTTTAGTAGGGAATGATACAGTAGTAGTAGTTTGCACCTCCAGTCATATTCTACTACCTCTGTCCAAAAATATAAGCATTTCTGGGTTTGGTCAAAGTCAAATAATTAACTTCAACTATCAATAGAGAAAAAGCTACGAAGATCGATCAAGTATAAAAGATGTTGCTAGATTAATCTTAAAAGCAACTATCATAAGGCCATTCTTAGTGGGTCTTTAATTTCGCATTAATTAGCTGCCATATATGCAAAAATGATGTCATGGCAAGGAATTTAATATGAAAGAGGAGAGATGTCTTTCATCCCCATGAAAGGATGTTGACACTCCTAAAAAGATGAAAGCCAAATGAAAGTGCACTAAGAGTATTTCCTTTCATATTGAACACCCTCAACCAATAATTGAAAGCCAACTAGCAATAATTCAATATTCTAGCAAGCCTATGGAACTATGAAATAAAAGTGTGCACAGAGAGATGACATTTAATTTCATTGAACAAGATTAGAAAGCTGATGTGTCACACTTAGAAACTGTGAAATCAAAGAAGCCACTGAGAATGGCCTAATATGCAACTCTTTATATTTATAACTATATTTACTTTTAGAGATATTATTAGTCAAAGTTTAAAATATTTGACTTTGACTAAAGCTAGAATTATATTCATGGACAGAGGGAGTACTAGCAAACTCTTCTCTCCCCTCTATGCAACAAAAGTCATATTCTAATGAATAGAGTGTTTCTTAGCAATTTACCACAATTAAAGATTGTCTTGTAGCAACTACATAATTTTTTTTTGGGAAAAGCAACGACATAATTAAGTAGTAGTGTCTATCATAGCAAAGACCACAAAAGAATGATGTCCACTAGCAAATTTGGCCTTTGAAAAGTTCTATCTCTCTTAAATGATTATTGAGCAAATTTGCTGCTAGGCACTCTTCTTTTGTGGTCTTTGCTAGAGGACACTCTTTAGATGAGTCTTTGCTCATGGACACTATATACAACTTAATTGTGGTAATTGATTAAAAGACACTATGATGAATAGAATATGACTTCCCATGCGTGAAAGAGAGAAGATTTCACAAATGGCTAAATTGACCTTGCAATCCTTTTAACAAATTTGACCATATAATTATATTTTATAAATCAAATATCATAAATATTATTAAATCTTAGCATATTATCAATTGTTTGATTAAATCTGAGTCTTTGATTATATGCTCAGATTTAATAATATTTATGATATTTGATTTATAAAATATAATTATATATGGTCAAATTCGCTAATAACTTCAAGGGCAATTTAGCCATTTGTGAAATCTCTTCTCTCTTTCATGCATGAGATGTCATATTCTATTCACCATAATATCTTTTGGCCAATTACCACAAGTAATAAGTAGTGTCCATGAGCAAACACTCATTTGAAGCTAGAGTGTCCTCTAGCAAAGACCACAAAAGAAAAGTGTCCAGCAGCAAATTTGCTCATGATTATTGTAGCTGAAGTGTGTTTTAGCTAATAACCATCATTGAAAAGTGGTTTCTAGCAAAACCAGAATTGAGGAGTGCTCTACAGAAAATACCATCATCGAAGAGTCATTTGTAGCAATTTTTGCCTAGTAACCATTGGACGTGGCATGTGTATAACAACCACCATCAAACATATAGTGATTAAATATGCTTTGGTGAGCACTACCACTTGACACGCCTCCGGTCTGATCGCTTGACTTTGCTCAATTCTGGTCTCATGGCCCTGCGCGGAGTAATGATAGTAGGAGCTGACTGTGAATGGTCATGTCGCTTGACTCGAATCGAGGCGAGCTACACCACACGCGTTGAAATTTACTGGCTCCCCTCACAAAGCCTGCGATGGAGGAAGCGAACACACGCAAAGCCTACGATGGGGGAAGCCAACTTAATTAGAGATTCATGTTTAGGTGTTCTTGGTATTTGGCCTTTTAAATCTAGTAAAACCTATATGAACTTTTGTATATTTCTCTTATTATGGTACTACCCAAATGACAAATGCACAATCTTGATCTCGATCTGGATCCCGGAACTCTTTCATTATGAGCACTTTGGCATCCTTCTTCTCAAAGCACAAAGATACGATGATCTACCCCCTCTGTCCTACTACATAGAAACCAAGGGGAAAAAAGTTAGAGGGACACAGGCCTGTACTACCTCATTCAACTCACATGTGGTCTCCATCCAATTTTGTGCGTTCACATGGTTCGTGAGTCATGCGCATGCGCTCAGTACGTAATTGTCATCGGAGGGAGCAGGGCTATGGAGTACAGTAGTTAGTAGAGCACTCGATAACGCTGGCGAAGCTACGTGTAGTACTAGTACTAGTAGACAGCTGTGGGTGCAGATGCACCCATTCCCAAGTGAATATACTACTTTACTGTAAGAACTAGTATATTGTGGGAAAAAATTGAATCCCAAGTAAACATACTACTTTACAACGTTGGTAAAATGCTATAGATCATTACCAATTGAGTCTATCTCTCTCTTCAGATTTGTTAAGTTGTTAAACTATAACACCTTGTTAAAATTTAACAAGATGGATCCAAACAGGGCCTAAAAGAAGGAAAAACTTTCTGCCTTCCATTTTTTTACGACATACGCTGAACTTCTACTCAGGACTCAAGGATAGGTGGGACCATGTTTTGTGGCCCCATGTTTCAGTGTGTTAAGCGTGCTAGTATGAGAGAAGGTGCCCCTCGACCTCATACCCGTATCAGGGGCACACTCCTGTTTCTGCCATCACTCCATCTCCTGTTTCTCCTCTTCTTCGCCACGCTCAAACCCTCACTCGTCGCTCGCCACACTCAACTGCCATGGCGCCCACAAGGGACTCAACGGAGGCCGCTAACAGCGGCAACCTCCACACCCCTCTCCTCCTGGAGTCCGTGGTATTTTCCCGCCCACATTCCGTGATTTCCGTGCAATTTTAGGAGTTTTTCGTTTGCTCAATATCTCTGCGATTCTCTATACTTCTTGACTCTTTTAGGCCAATACCAGTACTATTTTGTGCTTTGATTTAGTTATTGAGTTGATATATCCTAATTTACAGAAGGGGATTTTTTTACTGTTCATCAACTGTTTACAGAGCGGTGGTTCATCTTCTTCCGTGGCTGGAGCATGCCATGATGAGTCATGCTCGCCTTTGACGATGTGTGTCTGCAGTGCTCTGGCACTGGACACCTTAGCGCCAGCAAAGGAGGAGGAGGAGGAAGTCCCGGTGTCAACCCCTTCGCCGAAGCGCGTCCGTGGCACTTTGGCCCCGAACGTCTCGGTGCCAGCGAAGGAGGAGGAGGAGGAGGTCGTCCTCGTGTCAGCGGCTTTGCCGAAGCGCGTCCGTGGCACTCTGGCCCCGGACGTCTCGGTGCTAGCGAAGGAGGAGGAGGAGGAGGTCGTCCTGGCATCAGAGGAGGAGGATGAGGTTGTCCCGGCGTCAGAGGAGGAGGTGGAGGTTGTCCCGATGTCAGAGGAGAAGGAGTTCGTCCTAGCTTCAGAGGAGGAGGAGGAGGAGGTCGCCTCGGTAGTCATGAAGGGGAAGGAGGTGGTTGTCCCAGCGGCAGAGGAGGAGGAGGTGCTACCGATGGAGGTTGTCAAGGTGACCGTCAGCGACGACGACAACACCACCGACCATCGCAACGATGAAGAGTCTCCCTTTACCGCTAGATTGCGCATTCCTTCCCTGTCCACCCCCTCCGACAAGTATTGGTACCAGTTCCCGTTCTACAATGATGACTAGGAGTATGATTCCAGCATGGAGGTTGTCATGCACGGGTCCCGGTTCATCAGCCACCCCCACAACATGGGGAGGCCCGACGCCATCGAGCTACACCACAAGATTGCTCGGGTCGATTGATGAGTCCCCTCGTCATTGCCGTCGTCGCTCGTCTCTATGGATGCTCGTCGTCGCCTTCTTGTTGTTCGTCTCTATGGATGCTCGTCATCCCCTCCTCGCCGCGTAGCTAGTTTCAAGTCTTGTTGTCATCATCACTTTTTTTTTTCTTTATAGTTGTATGTTTGTGTTGAACACTTCAGATTGTGTTTTATTGACCTTGTGGTTGAACTGGATGAACTGCCTTATTTTGTTAATGTATTATGTGTTCTGGTGTGCTGCTAGCTAAGGGCATGTTTGTTTCCTGGTAAAATTAAGGGGTTGATGCTACTACAACCTAGCAGCTATTTTTTTTATTGTTTTCTTGACTGCTAATATGGTAACAACAGATTTTTCATTTTGTTGTGGGTTCATTTGCACCCACTAGCTACAAGGTAGCTTCGCCCTTGTTAATTGCAACTGACTCAAAACAACGTCAAATAATTCAAAATGAATCACTTGCTTTCAATCACTATTCTATGCAAAACAATGTCAAATAATTGAATACTAATCTGTTTTTTCACAAAGGCATTAAAAGTTGTTACATCTGTACTGTACTTGTTTTCATGTGATTCAAAGCAAAGAAACTTTTATAATCAACACGATGTCCATTCGATGGTTAATAGCGCTGCTTGAAAGGTTCCTTAACTTTCAAGAAATTGAAACTTATTGGAAGGTTTGATTTTTTTTATTTGATGGAATGTTCCCTCCAAACTTTAGGAGCATGTGGGTGAAATTTTTTCACGAGCCTGCCTAATTCAACTCAACCACTCCGAATTAATGTGGTTTGGCCCGAGCCAGCTACCTAAAACTCACAGCGACATCTCAAAACACGAAAACTCACAGCCATTGCCGCCTTTTTGCATAATCTTTTGGAGGCGGACAAGGAGAGACGGTTGGTTGCTGCGCGGCGTTGCTCTGAGCCCTAACCGCGCAACTTCTGCCACCATGGATATCTCCGACAACCGATCCACTGACTCTGGCGCAGTCGTGAGACAACGGCGAGGCGTTGAAGCAGTTCATCTTGATCTAGCAAGCGAAAGGTGAGTAACTTGCACTTGCTATAGTATGTCGGATTTCCTAGATTTCAGGCGCCTAAAAAGTATGTAGTACTCTTATAAAACTACTTAGACATCAAGATGTCCCTAGTATTGACAGTATTTATCTACACATATGCAGCAGCACCCCCCCCCCCCCCATTGAGGAGTGGTGAAACATGGGCTTTAGCAGTCGAATGCACCAGAAGAAACAGGGAACATCAAACCTACCAGGGTCATCTGTACCAGGATCTACTGACATTTGACGACCTTATATAATTAAAATACAAGCTTGGTTATAGTGCACGGGACTACTACTACTACAAGAAGAGAACTGGAAATAGCTCAACAAGTCTTGAGGCATTTGATTTGCCAGTTCATTTGGAAGAGTTAATTGATTGCATCGGTGCCGAGAAGAAAGTTAGGATGTCCGGGTTTGATGAGGATAATGATGAGGATGATAGTCTTGGTGATGACCAGAATGTTGATGCTTACAAAGATTGGCTTCAGAAGCAAGGATCTGATACAGGTATACATGTTCTTTTTGTACTTCACAAACCACATGTAAACTATATTTTTTCTCCGATTTGACGTAGTCCCATTGTTAGTATCTTGAAGGTCTTTGCGATATAGACCGGGATGGTTCAATTGCAGCATACACTGCATGGCTGAAGGAGAAAGGCCTCCTGAGAGACATAAGTAACTCTTTTCTCATTCTAACTTCTTGTTCTGTAAACATGTTTTTTTTTAACTAAGACATCAGTATTTGCAATGTTTCAGTGTGTTATAACAATTCTAGGGAGCCTACACTAGTAGATGGTGAGGGCACTGGTTGCAGCGGGTCAGAAGGAAAAGAATGGCCAATTCATGCTAGGAGAATAAAGAAGAAGGGGGAAGGTTATATATATATATATATATATATATATATATATATATATATATATATATATATATATATATATATATTGTGGTTTGGTATAGACATTGTATCTCATACCCATTTGTTTTATGATTATTAGGAAATGGCAAGATTGTCGGTAGTGGAAGCATGAAAGGTCTAGCTCCACTTGCCAGGAGATATAAGGCAGGTGTAGTGAAAATGCAAATTGAATTTTCGCGAACTTTGGGTGGTCCCTGTGGAAAAAATAAACATGCATTTGTGGATGAAGTGCTTACGTTTACAAAGACAAAGACTCCAATAATTGGAGTTGGACAGTGGAAACATGTAAGCGAAGAAATTAAGAATTACATCACAGAAAGCATTATGGTATGTTAATTTCCTTGTACACTGTACCATTTATCAGTTGTTCACAATATATTAACATGAGTGGCTTACAATAATAGGAAGCATGGGACATGGAGCACATTGTAGATGCCAAGGAAAAGATATTGAAGATTGAGCAAGAGCGCTACAAAGTATAGAGATCCACTTTTTGTAGTACATGTAAGGCATACAAGAGTTGTGATGCCAGAATGAAGCATAAGCCTGAAGACCTGGACATTGTAGAGTGGCACTATTTAATCATGTACTTTGGAACTCCAAAGTTCAAGGTAACACAATGTTCATTTCTTGTAGTCCAAATGCTCCATGGGAATAACTTATGAGTCTCTTTTTCTCAATTGTTTGGACAAGTGGGATGAAATCCTCTAATCTTTGGTTTTGTGGTAAATAGTGGCAATCATAGGTATGTGAATGGCAAATTTCCCACATTACACCCAACTGTGTTAGCCAGGACCTCCATTCTGTCATTGCTGACATTTAGTACAACTATGATTAGGAGCCATTTAACCATGCATGTCCCAAGCAGTGGTCCGTTGAGTCCCAAGTGTGTTGTATTGTCCATTATTAGGAGCGTATCATATGCATACTGAACTATTGGTAAGTCCTAACCTTCTATGTTTTGCAGAGGTAGTTTGAGTTTCCTAACTGTAATTGTTAACTTTCCTCAACAAATCAGCAGCCAGAACTCTACGAATTCTAAGAAAATGAAAAATATGCATGTCATGGGTTCGAAGCCATTCTCTCAGTGTAGTTGGGAAATGGTAAACATTGTCATGACTGTTCTCTACTTGTAACACATTAATCTGATATATTAGTGATGTGTACGCTTGCATTTCTAGAGAGATATAGAAACTCGTGCTGAGCCAGACCCTATGGAACTCTTTAAGGCTACTCACACGAAGTATGGACTATGGTCAAATGAGACATCTTAAAGTATTTATGTGAGTGCTATGATAAGAGATTGCATTTGGCTAAATCATCTGAATTGGGTTGTGACGAAGCAAGAAGCAACACATCTGCATGTGGTAAAGAAGCCCTTCTTGTCTAGCAATCGTACATGGAAACAACTGGCGCCAAATCAAGTAGGTTACATGGCCAAGGTTACATGATGCGTAATCTAAATAAAAAGCAACTGCTTAAGGAAAGAGTCCAAGAACAAGCTTATAAGCTTGAACAACTAAAAGCGCTTCTTGCAAAGCAAGCTTCCGACAAGGAAAAAGAGGAGGAGCGACTCATGGCCAAACTTCGAGAAAAAATGTTGCAAGAGTTCCCAGCAATGTTTCCACAAAATTGCAATCCGGAGGTAATTAACACTCTCATGCCCACCCTTAGATCCGAAAGATACATTTTTTTGCATCCATTTTTGGCATTTTTTCCTTTGGCCCAACCAAACCAGCTCGATAGCATTTGGCCCAACCTAGGTTTGGGTCTAGCTCCACCATTGCCAAGCTCGTTTTCCAATATCTAGCGTGCGATACATGTAGCTTCCACGTATTGCGCTTTAATTTTGTGCTAAAACGGCCCAAGAGGGTGAGAACGGCCCATGAAGAGCACTGGTGGGCTACGGGGGTGAGTGTGGGCTGGAATGAAGAACAAACGAGCAACACGTGTCATGCAGTGAATGGAGCAACAAAATTCAAGTTTAGTTCAAATTTCAAATAGATTTTTCTCTCAAACCATAACTCTGTTATCGATTTTGTTTGAATCATTATACTTTTTGTAATGAATTAAAAAAAAAGATCCTACATGCATATGTTCTTTCAAAATTTTAAAATTATGATTTGAAAATTTTGAATTTCATGCATTGTCCTAACAATACAAATCAACTCTTTCTCATATATTGTATTTTTTGAATTAAATGATTTTATTTTTTTTATTTTGTTGAATTTTTTCAGTAGTGAAACAGAGTTATTCCTATGATGAATATCGACTGTTCTAATGATAATAGGAAGTCCCGCTAAACTCTGTTGTCAATCGAAGATTCATAATGCTCCTAAAAGTTTCTAAAATTGCTCAGATAGATTATAGTCGAAATCTCGACTGCTTTTAAATTTATCGTATTACATAATTTGTTCTATGTTTTGTAATTAACTAGATTAATTAATCTAGCTTAATTTATCTAGTAAAAAAACAAACATGGTAGATTAAAAGGTCACATGAATTAATCTAGATGGTAAATTATTATAATCTAATAATCTCCTCAATAGGTGCTTATTTTGGATTATTTTGGTAAAATACCCTTACAACTCATGTCATGGGATATTTCTTCCCCTACAACTACTTGATCCAGCTTAAGTAATTTAAAAAACAAACACCAAATTCAAATTAATTAATCCAGCAAAAATAATGTAGATTAAATAATATAGTGATATATCCTAGATAAATTAATCTGATGAGAAAACAAACAGGCCGTAACACTCGCATGCCCACCCTCAGATCCGAAAAATACATTTATTTTTTTTGCATCTGTTTTTGGCATTTTTTCCTTTGGCCCACCCAAACCAGCCCGATAGCATTTGGCCCACCTAGAGCTTGGGTCTAGCTCCATCACTGTGAAGATCTGTTGCCAATTAAAGATTCATTATGCTCCTGAAAGTTTCTGAAATTGCTCATATTGTAGTCGAAATCTCGACTGCATTTAAATTTGTCATGTTACATAATTTCTTCTCTGTTTTGTAATTAGTAGGCTGCTACCAATGAAACCAACATTGCATTAGGGACCACTAAAGGTATAATTGCAGAGGAGACCAATGAAGGGACGAACAGGACCACTGAAGGCGTAATTGCAGAGGAGACCAGTGAAGTGACGAACGATATAATAAGCTGCAATACAACAGAACCTGAAGCTAGGAACACTGAGGACAACATTGATGCAATACTAGTGCATAACATTCGAACACTCGAGCCAGAGCAGGTACTGGTTTTGAACAAGTACGGCAATCATGATGATGTGGTGCTTGGATTACAGCTAACAATATTCCAACGTCTTTATACTAGATTGAGACAAAGTATTATCATAACACAAAAATAAAATGTTCCGGCTCGCAAATCAAAACCTACCAAGCTGTCAAAGAATTTGGCAAAGGAATATCGTGATCATGAGGCATCATAAAATTTCATATCTCGAAATGAGCTAATAGCTCTAAGTAGAACGCGACGAGGCAAAAGGAATTAGCATGCATGTAGGAACAAGGTCCAGGATTGCCTAGGTGCGAAGCAATCATAGTGTCTCCCTTCATTGTTATCATTTCGGTATGCAGAAATTTCTGTGGATACAATTGCAGTTCTGGATTTGAATGGGTTGTATGAGTGAATACTGGATTGATGTAATTTTGGGTTTCTGTGGATACAATTGCATCAATAATATTGGATTGATGTACGCTATTCATTTTGTTGCGACACACTGAACGCAGATTGCAGCGGCTGATATATTGTTGCGATACCCTCTATCTATAGCAACGCGGAGGAGGTTGTTGCAGTTTGGGTCAGATTGCAACTACTGATATATTGATGTGCTACCCTCTATCTATATCAACTTGGAGGAGGTTGTTGCAGTTTGGGTCAAATATCACGACGACTACCTGCGTGGCAATTGCGGCATTCGCTACACCTCAAGAGCATTGCAATATTACGTATTTACAACTATGCAACATTGATGCAATAGCCATTATAGCAACAATGCGCTTAGTTGCGAATCCGTCCTACTGCAACACAGCCATCGTTGCCATACCACCTATACGCAACGTCACATGTTGTTGCAACAAGCCACAGCTACTGCAACGATACAAAAAAATCAATGCAATGTGCTATCGCAATGCTACTACTTGCGACGCCTCCCAACAAAATGACATTGTTGCGATTGTTTGTTATCGCAACGAATATATCCATATAGCAACATTTTCAGGGCCTTGTGACAGACCTAAAACCTTGTAGTGTTCTAACTCTATCATGTGTCACAACAATATAGACTTAGATTATGCACTTTGCAACCCACAAGTAATCAAGTTCAAGGCAAGCATGCTTAGCCAACAAACTAGAAAATGGGGAAAGTACTAAGTTGTATACGATGGGCTATAGAAAGTATAAAAAAGAGCAACTATTCATCATTTCAACATGAAGGCATGAACATCCCTAGTATGCATGACAACCTACTATTTTTGTTCTTTTTAGTTTTGCAAATTTTTATTTGGTTTTAAGGGTAAGTTTGACAAAGAAAAAAAGAAAGAAAGGAAAGATAGAATTCACCTTGGTGGGGGTGCTCCGCCAAGCTTGCTCTTGCTCACGGCTGTTGTGGCGCCCCTTCCCGGAGGATCGAGGTCCCGAAGGTGCTGATAACGCAGACACTTGATAATACAAAATTGGTCCAAATTTAAGATGAATATTACATCATTAAGTGATCAAAGTGCAGCAGAATAATACAAGTTCATAATGTTTTGAAAATAGTGGAAGCAATTAACAATAATAAACTATGAGCTCGATGGTACATTGTAGTAATGATTCATGCCCGAAGAACCATCACTCTAGCAGCACACGACATCACTGTTGCGGCAAGTCGGACTCCAACTGGGTAGTTCAACCCTCAGGGACTTGCATGTCCCAAGGCATCACATCTACATGCAATTATATTTCTTTATTACCTAAAAAACAACAATGGCACAAAGCCTCAGTACTAATTACTCAGCAAGACTTACCCGTCGGACACCAAGACATGCATTGGCTCTAATAGGTGACATGTTTGAAAGGACTCGCACTAAGCAACCTATTAGTTCTATCAAGTTTTATTTCCTCAATTTAATTGGGTAGAGCGGAATGTAACTTTAGTGAGGCATCATAAAGTAATGAAACAGTACTTAAACTAAATACAACAATAGAGCGATAATAATAATCAACAATAACCAACAAAAATCCATATTCATAACATCAAGTGCAACTACGAGATGACTCAGTGACCAAGCGGTACTCATCACTGCGAGGGACAACAATTGCAATCGATTTACACCAGCTGGGAAAACCCAAGATACACGACACATACGCACTAATTATGGTTGTATACGACAACCTTTTGTAAGAAAAGCAACCACACCTCAGACCGGGAGTGGTGACGTCGAGTGGGCTTGTCGTTCTGCCAACAGTACAACTTCTTGCTCTTGAGGGTCAATATCCTTCTGATAATCCTCTTATTGCTCCTAGTGGTCATTACCTATATGATGGAATTGAGTTAACGGCATTGTCGGAATAGCGTTTAATGTAATGGTATGATGCATGCAAGCACATTAGTGTTTTAATGTCAACAAAATTGTTATTATGTTCACGAAGCCATATGCTTCAGAGAAGTGAAGATGTTATTTAAGATTTTAAGTATATATATTCTTTTGTAATTAAATAGAGTAAATGAGTGATGTGGCAATTAAATTAATTAGTAAAGTAATTTTATGTTTCTGGACATGTGTGATTTACTGTGAACAGAGGCATATATGACTGATTTTTACGCCAAGTGGCAAGGGAAAATTATTTATAAATAATTTCTAGAATTAATATAAGCAAACCCACTAAATAAATTCCAGAGGCTAAAATAATTCATATTTTTCCAATCCAAAATTTGTGGTGGTAGATAATCATGTTTTTACTAAGCATGCCAAAAATCCGGATTTAAATTTATTCCTAGAATTTCTCGTGAACTGTTTAGTGTTATGACAATTTAATGTCTTAATAAAAATACATGTACAGAGACAATGATTTATCATTTTACTAAAATAGAGCACTGAAAGATGAATCTAACAGAATTTGTTTGGTCCTCATTGGGTTTATATTCGATTTACTATGAGTTTTGGAAGTGTTTAGCATTTTCTGGTAATTTCCTGGTATTTTTCTGGTTTTAGGGGCTGCCACGTAGGCGACACGTAGGCGCCACATCAGAGACACGTCGGATGCCAGTAGGTTGGCAGTGTGCACAGGGGTCAGCGGCACCGGAGACTCACCTGAGCGCGGTCAACGCTTGCTGCCGGCATCTACGCTCGGAGAGAGCTTGCCGCAGGGGTAGGGATCAGATGCACACGTTGAGGCGGAAGGATTGGTGGAGTTCGCGAGGACGGTGGCTCACCGGGAGGTGGTCGGCGATGAGAGGTTGAGGAAGAGGAAGTTTGGTGACATCGCGGGCACGTTATAGGGCATGAAACCAGGAGCCGTCTTCTCCTATAGCTTCACGGGACGAGGCGACGGTCGACATCACGTTGGATTGCGTCGAGGAGGGCCGGAGGGTGGAGCTCACCGTGGAGGCGGCGTCGATCAGCTGAGAACAGGGCAGTAGCGGGGGAAAAGTGGGAATGCCGGTGACCTGGCACATGAAATAGAAGGGGGGTAAGGGCTGGTTCGCTCGGCCGTTGGTTGCGCACGCTGTAGAAGAGGAAGGAGTGGACGAGACTCACCAGCTTGGACGAATTTGGAGTTGGCGTCAATGGCACTCAGCCAGGAGTTTTCTCGGTTCTTCTTCTGATTCCAGCAATGAGCACGGGAAAAAGGTCAAGCAAGAGTGCTGGAAGGGAGAAGGGGTTTAGACGCAGGGACTTGGGGTGTAGTTTGCGAAGGGGAGGCAGTGAGTGACCGAGCAGCAAGCTTTGAGCTTGTGCTTTGCAGTGGAGGAAAAACAGAATGAGAGAGAGACAGAGCATAGGGCAGGGAAGGAGAGGATTAGAGGCCAAGAGGGAGCACGGCGGGCGTCGCGTGGGTGAGCGGACTCGGTTGCGTGCAGTCGAGCGAGGGGGAGCGGTGGGAACCACTCGGCATTGAAGTTTTGCCGATCGGCCGATGGTGAAGTGTATTGGGGGAGAACGGGAGAAGAGAAAGCCATTGGGCGGCACCGCGGCTGAGGGGACAGGACGGGGCGAGCAGAGAGGCAGGTGGCACTGTGCGCGCGAGGAGTCCCGAGGTGGAGGTGCAGACGGTGGCGTGGCCGGGAGAGAAGGCTTGCGCCAGGGAGAGCTCTGCGCTAGTGAGAGGAGGAAGAAAAGGATTTTTGCACTACAGTCCAGATTTTATTCAATTTCTTACATCTATGTCCCTGGTCAAAGGTAAATCCAAAACAAATAGCTAGGGACCTCCAAATGATTTGGAATTTGTGGTACTCTGTTGGGACCCAATTGATTAGAATATTTATAATTATTTCCCCATTGTGAAAGGTTTCTTGTTTTAATTAATTAATTGGGGTATTTCCACAAATGGTCAAATGCTCATTAAATTCATAAAATTCTATTTTATTATTACCAATCTGATTATGAATTTATTTGACATATGTTATGTAATAAAATTTTATGTGCCTCACAATTTGTTTGCAGGGTTTTTAATTGCCTAGAATTAATTCAAATAATCAGGCTCTATCATGTCATGCTATATTTCCTTATAATTTGTACTCTTTATGCTTGTTAGGCGAAAATGAGACACTTGGGTGTCATAGCTCTCCCTCCTTAATGAAATTTCGTCTTGAGATTATGAACATGGCAAACTAGAGGGAAGTACGGTGCTCCAAATATACCTGCATATGACAACAAAAATTTGGGGTAATGTGTACTTAGAATTCTTCAGATTCCCAAGTGGATTCATCTTCCGAGTGATTACTCCACTGAACTTTATAGAATTTGATTGTTCTTTTATGGGTTGTGCGCTCTTTCTCATCGAGGATCTTTATTGGTTGTTTGGAGTATGTGAGGTCTGGTTGAAGGTGATCATACTCTTCCAAGATTTTGTCAATGGGTGGTTTGAGACACCGCTTTAGCTGAGAGACGTGAAAAGTGTTATGAACTACAGACAAGTTAGCGGGTAACTCCAGCTTGTAGGCTACATTTCCACATCATTCCAGGATTTGGTATGGTCCAATATAATGGGGAGCTAACTTTCCCTTGACTCCAAACCATTGGATACCCTTCATAGGCGACACTCGGAGATAGACATAGTCACCTTTATTGAAATGTAGTGGTCTACGTCGTCTATTTGCATACTTCTCCTGATGGCATTTAGCAGCTTCAAGATTTGTCTGAATGGTACGAAATTTTTCTTCTGCATCCTTGACAAGGTCAGGGCCAAAGGTTACTCTTTCTCCAGAGTCCGACAAGTTTAACGGTGTTCTACAACTTTGACCGTAGAGTGCTTCAAATGAAGACATTTTTTAACTCTCTTGGTAACTATTGTTGTATGAGAATTCTGCATATGGTAGGTACTCATCCCAGTTATCACCATGTGTTAAAACACATGCTCTAAGCATATCTTCCAAAATCTGGTTGACACGCTCTGTTTATCCATCAGTAGCGGCATGGTAAGTAGAACTCTGAATCAACTTGGTACCCAGAGAAGCATGCAGTTGTTCCCAGAAACGAGCGACAAACTGCGAGCCATGATCTGTAACAATGGTCTTGGGTACTCCAGGAAGACACAAAATTCTCGCTATGTATAGTTCTGCATATTGCTTTATCTTGTATGTGTTATTGATCGGTAGAAGTGAGCAGTTTTGGTGAGTCTGTCCACAATGACCCAAATCGAATCATGCTTCCGAGAGGTGAGAGGGAAGCCAACAATGAATTCCATACTGATATCTTCCCATTTCCAGGCGGGAATACTCAATGGCTGAAGTAGTCCGGCCGGTTTCAAATGGTCAGCCTTAACTCTCTGGCAAGTATCACATTCTGCAACGTATCGAGCAACTTCTTGCTTCATTCTTATCCACCAAAAATTCTTCTTCAAATCTTGGTACATTTTATTACTACCTGGATGGATGGAGTATTTGGAGTGATGTGCTTCATCCAAGATTTTTTGTCAAAGTTCAAAGTCCTTTGGTACTACTAAACGGTTATTGAACCATAGAGTACCGTCCGAGTTTTGTGTGAAACATTTTGCTTTACCATTTTTAATGTTTTAATGGATATAATTCATACCAGTGTCTTTCTTCTATACAGCAATGATTTCTTCACGGACGGTGTAGTGTATACTAAGGTTGCAGATTGCTATATCAGGCAAAACACGAAGGCTAGGTTCTGAAATAGTTATGTGGTTGCTGCTGTCCTGAAATTCCAACACCAAGTTATTGCAGTGGATTTTTCTACTTAACGCGTTGGCGACTACATTGGCCTTGCCTGGATGATAATGAATCTCCAGATTGTAATCCTTGATTAATTCCAGCCATCGACATTGTTTCATGTTCTGATCGGTCTGAGTGAAAATGTATTTCAAGCTCTTGTGATCTGTGTGGATATGCACTAAATTACCGAGTAGGTAATGCCTCCAAATTTTTAGTGCAAGCACAACTACAGTTAGTTCTAAATCATGAGTTGGATAATGTTCTTCATGCTTCCATAGTTGTCATGATGCATAGGCAATGATACGACCGCTTTGCATAAGCACACATCCAAGTCCTATCCCAGATGCATTACAATACACGTCGAACGGTTTGGTGATGTCCAGCTAAGCCAATACTGGGGCAGTGGTCAATAGTTCTTTCAACTTCTGAAATGCTTCTTCACATTTATCACTCCATTCGAACTTCACATCATTTTTTAGTAATCTTATGATAGGCTTGGATAACAGGGAAAAATTAGGGATGAACCTATGATAATATCCAGCTAAACTGAGGAAACTACAAACTTGATGAACTGTCTTTGGTTGCTTCCAATCTAGCACATCTTGAACTGTGCTGGGGTCTATCAGGATTCATTCTGCTGAAACTATGTTGCCGACAAATGGCACACGGTCCAACCAAAATTCACACTTGCTGAATTTTGCATAGAACTTGTGATCTTGGAGACGTTGAAGAACAATGCAAAGATGTTCGGCATGCTCTTCCTTGGACTTAGAATAGATGAGGATGTCATCACTGAATACTACCACAAATTTCTCTAGCTCGGGCATGAATACCGAATTCCTGAGGTACCTGAAATAGGCAGGGGCATTTGTTAATCTAAATGACATTACTAGATACTCGAATAATCCATATCTAGTAGAGATGGCGGTCTTTGGAATGTCTTCTGCTCTGATCTTGATTTGATGATAACCCGAACGGAGGTCAATTTTTGAAAAGATCTTGGCACCAACCAATTTGTCAAAAAGGATGTCAATTCGGGGTAGCGAATATTTATTTTTGATGGTAACTTCGTTGAGAGGCCGATAATCAATGATGAGACGCAGAGATTTGTCCTTCTTCTTCACAAAAATAGCAGGGCAGGCCCAAGGTGAAGTACTTGGGCGAATGAATCCCTTTTCCAATAACTCATTCAATTGCTTTTTCAATTCAGCAAGCTCATTCGGGGCCATTTTATACGGACAACAGTATATTGGGGAAGTTCCTGGCTGTAGCTCTATCTTAAATTCCACCTCACGGTAAGGCAGGAGGCTAGAGATATCTTCAGGAAAGACGTCCGGATACTCACAAACAACAGGGATACTTTCTAGTGATTGCCCTTCCAAGCGATGGACAACCAGGGCTTTCGATGAATTGGTGTTTAGAGAAAGTGTGTCTTGGCCATGCAAGGGAGAGTAGATGTGAACATGTAAGGTTCATGACCATTGAGGTCACCCCAAGGTATGATTGTTTTGGTAATGAATGACAAACATGAAATGTGACTAATGTCTACACGAGTGTTGTGCGTGTAGGAAACCTTATCTATCTTATAATGATCATTGATGGTTTCCTTGGCGATTGATGACAATGACCATAAGCATGGAGGCTTGTGAGCTTGATGGAGTCCAAGAGTTGATGGAGATGGATCAAAGCTAAGAACAAGTTATGGAGCAAGTGTTTGGAACACTTGTCTAGTTGTTAGGGCTTTGAGTCCATAGGAAAAACCGGACTATCAAGGGGGTCTAGGTCATTCTCTTAGGTCATGTCCAGTCAGTGATGTGCATGGATGCTCAATGAAATCACATGCACTAGGTGATGCTGGAGAAGCCAAGGAGCTGCTGGAAGAAGCCGGGAAACAAAGTTAAGAGGAGACGAGGAGTTTCAGCTTCTACAGGTAAAGACCGGACAGAGAGGTCTTGGAGACCGGACGGTCCGGTGATCAAAGGGAAATTCTCTACAGAGAAGATGTTGGACGCGAGGAATTCTGTTGGCAGAGGAACCAAAGAGACTGGACAGTCCAGTGTGTGTGGCGCCCCTTCCCGGAGAATCGAGGTCCCGACGGTGCTGATAGCGCAGACACTTGATAATAAAACATGTGTCCATATTTGAGTTGAATATTACATTAATACAATGATTTAGAGTGTAGCAGAATTAATACAAGTTCATAAATGTTTTGAAACAGCGGAAGCAAATATGTAAAGAAACTACGCTCGACGGTACAGCCTGGTGGTGATCCATGCCCGAAGGACCATCACCCTAGCAACAAGCAACATCACTGCGACGGCGAGTCAGAATCCCAGTGGGTGGTCTAACCCTGAGGGACTTGCATGTCCCACGGCATCACATCTACAGGCAATTCTATTTCTTCATTACCTGAAAAACACAATGGCACAAAGCCTGAGTACTAATTACTTAGCAAGACTTACCCGTCGGACACCTACACATGCAAAGGCTCTAATAGGTGGCTTGTTTAAAAGGACTCGCACTAAGCAACCTATTAGTTCTATCAAGTTTTAATTGTCAATTTAAATGGGTTGAGCCAAAATGTAACTTTAGTTGCAACAAGGATAATAAAAGAATTATGTAAAATTAATACAACATAAGAACAACAATAATAATAATAATCGTCAACATCAATAAGAAATATGATCTGTTCCATAATATTAGGTGCAACTACGCGATTGGCATGGTGACCAAGTGGTACTCATTATTGCGAGGGACAACAATTGCAATCGATTTACACCGGTTAGGAAAACCTGAGATGCATGACACATACGCACCTATTAAGGTCATATATGACAACCTTTCGCAAGAAAAGCACCTAGACCTCAGCCCAGGTGTGGTGACGTTGAGTGGGCATGCCGTTCTGCCAACAGTTCTTCATGGTCTGAACCGCCCACTCCAGCTGCAGGAGGGTCAATGACCAATGCACCTTAACCATCCTCAATGCAAGTGACCTTTAATGCTACATCGGTTTACTAATGCCCATAATCTAGCATGCATTCGGTACTGTTCAACACTTGATCAAGGGGCCGACCACGGACGGGTCCAAGGTTCGACAAGACAGGGCTACCACAGTCAACACCCATGTGTTGCTGCCAACCTACACATGCATTATCCCTGCCCGGTCATAACATAAAATAAACTTCTTTTAATAATTCCTGTTCCAGTGGTCAAGTTCATTCCTTAGTAATAATAATGCCTTCTTAACGAGACTAGCAATTACTAAGCATAGCGTAACAGTACCGATTCTACCATGTTCTAAGACAATAGCATAGGTCATTTGGATATCATGCAAGGTGGGTTTTAATTAACTCCTATGACCTAATGCAACAATAAGTATAGACACTACTAAGATAACTAGCAAGTTTTGTAAAAAGGCGAATGAAAATCGGGACTTGCCTGGATCAACACTAGTGTTAGCAACTTCTACTTCCTGCTCCTGAGAGTCAACGTCCTTCTGAATCTTGTCCTCTTGCTCCTGATGGTCGTTACCTATATGATGAAATTTGAATTAACGGCATTATCTGAATACCGTTGAATGCAATGATTTGATACATGCAAGCACATTGTGTTTTAATGTCAATTAAAATTATTATTATGTTCTCGAAGCCATATGCTTCAGAGAAGTTGGGATGTTAATCAAGATTTTAGGTCTATATATTCTTTATGCAATTAAACAAGGTAAATGAGTGATATGAGCAATTAAATTAATTAATAAAGCAAACTTATGTTTCTGGACATGTGTGATTTATTGTGAACAGAGGCTTATATGAGTGATTTTTATGCCAAGTGGCAGGGTCAAAATATTTATAGATCATTCACTATCATTAATGTAAGGAAAAGTACTAAATAAATTCCAGAGCCTAAAGTATTTCATATTTTACCAAACCAAAATTTGTGGTGGTAGATAATCATGTGTTTACTAAGCATGCCAAAAATCAGGATTTAATTTTATTCCTAGAATTTCTGGTGAATTAATTAGTGTTTTGATAGTTTAATGTATTATTAAAAATACATGTACAAAGACAGCTATTTATCATTTTACTAAATTAGGGCACTGAAATATGAATCCAACAAAATTTGTTTGGGCCACATTGGATTTGGATTCGATTTACTATGGTTTTTAGAAGTTCTTTCTATTTTCTGGCATTTCTGGTATTTAATCTAACACATCAGTGCCACGTGTGCGACACATCAGCACCACGTAGGTGCCACATAGGTGACACGCAGGTGGCCAGTCGGATGCCAGTCAGCAGGGGTCAGCAGCGCCGGGGACTCGCCGGAGACCTGTCAAAGCTCACCGCCGGCGGCTGTGCGCGAAGAAACCTCGCTGCAGGACCACACACATGACATGCATGTCGAGGCGAAGGGCTTGGTCGGGTTCGCGAGGATGGATACTCACCGGAGGTGGTCGGCGATGAGAGGCAGCGGAAGAGAGAAGTCCGGCGAGGTCGTGTTTCTCCTGTGGAGCAGCAAATGGCTCGCGGTTTCCTCCTAAAGCTTCACGGGGATGGGGCAACGACCGACATCTTGTCCGTTGGCATCGAGGAGAACCAGAAGGTGGAGCTCGTCGTGGAGGTGGCGTCGGATTCGTGGGAGCAGGGCGGCGGCCAGGGGAAAAGTGAGATGCCGACGACTCCTAGTTGGAAAACAAAGAGAAAGAAGATCAGAGAGGTGAGTCGGGAAGTTGTGCGCGTGAGAGGAAAAAGAATGGGCGTCGAGGCTCACCGAGAGCAGCTAATTTCGGTCGGTGATCGGGATGGTCACCTGAAGAGCGTGCCTTGGTTTTTCTCAAAATTACTCCATCTCGAGCAGAGAGGGGTCGAGCGATGAACAATGGAGTGAGGGGGACGTCGGGCACGACTGTTTGTGCACTGGGCTCGGCTCGGGAGACAGTGGAGGAGTAGGGCAGCGAGGTCAAACCGTGTTCGGTAATGGCGGTGAGCAGAGGGCAGAGAGGAGAAACAAGAGGGAGTAGAGAGCAGAGAACAAAAGGGCAGCTGGGGACTACGTTTGTGAGACTTGCGGGTGCGCTTTGATGCCGCGCAAGGTCAGCGAGGTGGTTGGGACCTGGGAGCGGGAAGATGGGGCAGAATTGAAGCCTTCTCGGTTGCCATGGCGATGGCATGCAAAGAAGAGGGGAAGAGAAAGAAAACCATTGGCGTGCGCGGTTGGCAGGGCAGAGGGCAGAGGGGCACTGTCGTGGTGCGGGATTCTGAGGCGAGGGGGGGTGCAGGCGGTGGCGTGCGGCTGGGAAGAGCGCTCAGCACGCCGGTGAGGGCTCTGCGCCAGTGGAGAAGAAGCAGAGAAGATTTTTCTCTGAACCCCCTGATCTTTTAAGATCCTCGCAAAATGGTCCCTGGTAAAAGGTAAATTCAATAAATTAAAAATAAATTAGCTAGGAAACTCCAATAATAGTGAAAATTGGTGGACAGACTATTTAAATAGTGGAGAACACTCTGGTGAAGTTTATTTGTGATTTTCATAAAAATATGTTTAGAATTTAATAATTGCCTTAAATTGATACTTAAGCATTAATTAATTAATTGTGGCTTTTGCAATTCAGATAAAATGCTTAGCAAATTCATAATGTTCTATTTTATTATTACCAAATTGTTGGTGATTTTATTTAGCATAAGTTGTATTGGAATTTTTAAGTTGCTTCCATAACTTGGTTGCAGGGTTTTATTTACCTAGAATTAATTTAACAGATGGCCCTAATATTTCATGCTCTGTAATTCATGAATTGTGCTATTCAAGATTGCTAATTAGAAGTGAGACACCTGGGGTGTCACAGCCCTCCCTCCTTAAAGAAATCTCGCCCCGAGATTATGAACAAGCAGACTTGAGGGAAGTACGATGGTCATAGTATACCTGTATGTGATGACCAAAATTCCAGGTAGTGAGTACTTAGAAATTCTTCAGAATTTGAGGGTTCTTTTATGGGTTGTGCACTCTTTCTCATCCAGGATCTTTATTGGTTGTTTGGAGTATGTGAGGTCTGGTTGAAGTTCGTCATAGTCTTCCAAGAGTTTGTCAGTGGGTGGTTTGAGACACCGCTTCAACTGGGAGACATGGAAGGTGTGGTGAACTCCAGATAGATTAGCGGGTAACTCCAGCTTGTAGGCTACCTTTCCACATCATTCCAAAATTTGGAATGGCGCAATATAACGGGGAGCTAACTTTCCTTTGACTCCAAACCATTGGATACCCTTCATAGGTGACACTCGAAGATAGATGTAGTTACCTTTATTGAAATACAATGGTCTATGTTGTCTGTTTGCGTACTTCTCTTGACGGCACTTGGCAGCTTTAAGATTTGCCTGAATGGTAAAAACTTTTTCTTCTACATCCTTGACAAGATCAGGACCAAAGGTTACTCTTTCTCCAGATTCAGACCAGTTTAACGGTGTTCTACAACTATGACCATAGAATGCTTCAAATGGTGACATTTTCACACTCTCCTGGTAACTGTTGTTATACGAGAATTCCGGATAGGGTAGATACTCATCCCAGTTACCACCATATGTTAAAACACATGCCCTAAGCATATCTTCCAACTGTCCATCGGTGGCGGGATGGTAAGCAGAACTACGAATTAGGCTGCATGCAGCTGTTCCTAGAAACGACACTAACTGTGAACCATGATCTGAGATGGTGGTCTTGGGTACTCCATGACAACACATAATTCTTGCAATGTATATCTCTGCGTATTGCCGTATGCTGTATCTATTGTTGACCGGCAAGAAGTGAGCAGATTTGGTGAGTCGGTCCACAATGACCCAAATAGAACCATGCTTACGCGAAGTGAAGGGTAGGCCAACAATAAAGTCCATGCTGATGTCCTCCCATTTCCAAGCGGGAACACTCAATGGTTGAAGCAATCTAGCTTGTTTCAAATGGTCAACCTTCACTCTCTGACAAGTATCACATTCTGCAACATATCGAGCCACTTCTCACTTCATTCTTGTCCACGAAAATTTCTTCTTCAGATCTTGGTACATTTTATTACTACTCGGATGAATGGAGTACTTGGAGTGATGTGCTTCATCCAAGATTTTCCGTCTAAGTTCAAAGTCTTTTGGTACTACCAAACGGTTATTGAACCATAGGGTACCGTCAGAGTCTTGAGTGAAGCATTTCGCTTTACCCTACTTAATGTTTTGACGGATATGATTCATACCAATGTCATTTTTCTATGCAGCAATGATTTCTTCATGAATATTAGAATGTACCTTAAGGTTGCTAATCACTATGGCAGGCAAAAACGTGAAGGCTGGGTTCTAAAGCAGTGACGTGGTTGCCGTTGTTCTGATACTCCAATACTAGGTGATGGCAGTGTACCTTCTTGCTCAATGCATCGGCGACCATATTGGCCTTGCCTGGATGATAATGAATCTCCAGGTTATAATCCTTAATCAGCTCTAGCCACCGATGTTGTCTCATGTTCAGATCAGTCTAGGTAAAGATATATTTTAAGCTCTTATGATTAGTGTAGACGTGCACTAAGTTTGCAAGCAAGTAATGCTTCCATATTTTGAATGCAAGTACAACTGCAGCTAGTTCCAAATCATGAGTTGGATAGTGCTCTTCATGCTTTCATAGTTGTCGAGATGCATAGGCAATGACACGACCTTCCTGCATGTGCACACATCCAAGTCCTATCCCAGATGCATCACAATACACATCGAACGGCTTGGTGATGTCTGGTTGAGCCAGTACTGGGGCAGTGGTCAATAATTTCTTCAATGCTTGAAATGCTTCTTCACAACTGTTGTTCTAGTTGAATTTCTTATCCTTTTTCAACAGCTCCGTGGTGGGTTTGGGCAGCCGAGAAAAATTTGGAATGAACCTACCATAACATCCACTAGCCCGAGGAAACTGCATACTTGATGAACCGTCTTTGGTGACTTCCACTCTAACAAATCTTGAACCTTGCTAAGATCCATCGAGATACCTTCCGAAGAGACTATGTGACCAAGAAATGGCACACGGTCCAACCAAAATTCACACTTGCTGAATTTTGCATACAGCTTGTGATCTCGAAGGCGTTGAAGAACAATGCAAAGATGTTCAGCATGCTCTTCCTTGGACTTAGAATAGATGAGGATGTCATCAATGAATACTACCACAAATTTGTCCAACTCGGGCATGAATACCGAATTCATGAGGTACATGAAATGGGCAGGGGCATTTGTCAATCCGAATGACATTACTAGATACTCAAACAATCCATATCTAGTAGAGAAGGCGGTCTTCGGAATGTCTTCCGCTCTGATTTTGATTTGATGATAGCCCGAACGGAGGTCAATCTTTGAAAAGACCTTAGCACCAGCCAATTGGTCTAAGAGGATATCTATACGGGGTAATGGGTATTTGTTCTTGATGGTAACTTCGTTAAGAGGCCGATAGTCAACGACAAGGCGCAAGGACGTGAGAACCCTACTCCGAAAAGTAGAGTGTGTCGCACAGGATCGTCTCGGGAGATGGTTAGCGAAGTAACCATACATAGCATTCACACATGAACATTCACCATTTACAAAGTTACATCACTTAGGTGCATAATATTATAAGTTCAGAGGTCAAATTAAAATGAGTTCAGATCCGATACAATACATATATCCTTAGTACATTTTACATAAATGAGCGAAAGTGGTAGAATAATAAAACACGACGTCGATTCCTATGTGAACCATGCCAGTCCTATGGCGATGCCTCACTCATCACGGTTAGGGGAGCTAGGGACCCATTCGATGGTCCAATTCTGAGGCTCCTCACCTTCCCACACAACCTTGTTACAACAATCACAACAGGAATCTGAGGAAAACCTGAAAAATAACATAATCGCAAAGCCTGAGTATCTAACATACTCTGCAAGACTTACCCGTCAATAGATTTACTAAAACCGACTCCTAGTATGCAGGGGGCTGACCGGGTTTATTTGACAGTTGCATAAAAATCTCCTATTAGTTCTATGCTGCACTTTCATTTCCTTAATCAAGATTTTACTTTGCTTATTGTATAAAACAGCTACGGTCAGTCTAGCTAGCTGCTAAGACTCGAACATAATTGAATAGCAACACATCATAGCAATATGTAGCCATAGCATAAGTAAATCTCAGAAACATAACCACACTTTACTACTAAACATATCATTGCCGTTGCTCGAACAAAAGGTGCTCATAACTGCGAGGGACGGCAATTTGAATTGATTTACATCCTGCAGGAAAAACCCAAATACACGACATACGCATCACTTAAGAACACGTATGGCCACCGTTCACAAGATTGCTATAAAGTCGATCCGGGGCCATCGATCCCGAGTACACGTCCTCCCCGCGATACAGTACTTCGTATTCGAGGCTTAACCCATGCACTCTCCAGCGGTCCTCAAACCCGTGCAACCACCGTGCTGTTCACATCACCTCTGGATCGATGAGTATGGCCATCCAATAATACGGCGCCCAAGCTACTAAGTTTACCAATTCCGATATTAAAGGTATGTACTTGGTACTGTTCAATACTTGTCCGTGGAATTGCAACGATAGGTGCTCCATTTTATCAAGTTCATCAATCAAGTGAACCATAGTTGAATCTATAACCTACCATTGACTCCACTAGTTTAAGCATAGCAATTACTAACGGAAAGGCTTACTAATATAAACTACTTATAGGTCATTGCTGGAGTATGCAAGTGGGTTTCATCCAAGTCCTACACGTAATGCACAATACAATATTTCTATCTTGTGACAAAGTAAAAGGGACTCGAAATTAATTGGGTATGCACCGGGGCTTGCCTTGGGGGTGATCGTAGTTAGTGTCTTCACCAAAACTCACTTCACATCCCTGCTGATCCGGTGTGATCTCCTCGGTCTTGATCCCTATATGAAATGAGCATGCATAAATACAAAGGAATACACAAGGATTCATGGAGTTCATTAACTAAAGATGAAATGGATGGCATGATGATTCATGGCACTTCCTCAGCAAATAAAATTACTGAACTAATGCTCATTCATGAATATGTGTGCATACCTAAGTATGACATGACAGCCACTGAATTTGAAGGGGACAAACTTCTAATTAAAGAATGTAGTTTTCAATCATCACAAACTTAGTGTATGTCTACTCTAAACATGAGCATGGCATAGATAAGGATTACATGGCACTACGTGATGATGATGACATGAAAACATAGTACTAAGGCCTAAATTTCAGAATGTTTATTTTAAGTAACTTAGCTAAAGTGGTCATATGTAAAGGCTAGCACTATACATACAATGACAAAGTTAATTACATAATTAGCTCTAGGTACATATAGTTAATTAGGAACCAAGAGCATATAAATGGAGATAAGAATTTCAACTGTAAGGTTAAGATGAATTATTCTTCATGAATATTCTAGAAATGAATTTATTCCTACTTTTATTGAATGCACACAAGAAGCAACATTCATATGGACAAATTCTTAAGTCAACTAACAAATGATTAATTTCGATAGTAAAAGTATACATATGTTGCTTCAACTTTTTGATGGAATTTTATAGGATTGTACAAGTGCATAAGGGACAGGAATACCAAATTTCATAATTAAATTCCTAGCCCATAATTTACATAAATTCAATTACTGAAAATGAAGATTATACAATAATACTAAAACTATGCATATAATTGGAAATGTGCTTTTGCAGAATGTTTAAGGATGCCCTGAAATGATCCCTGAGCAAGTTTCATGAATTTATCATGTATATTTATTTACTTATCAATTTATTAAGCAAATTAGGGTTGTAATTTAGGGAATTAAATAAATTAATTTACTAAGTAACTTTTGATTTCAACTTGTATTTCTGGTAGAGTAGGAATTTAAGAGTCAAACAAAACTGATTTCACATTTTTAGGCCTTTTATTTCCCGAGTTATTGAATTTTAAAGTTTAACCAAAGTTCCCTGTTATTTACAAGAATGCCATCGGATTTGAATTTGTCCCTGGCACGCGCGTGCCCGCACGGCGGCCGGCGACGGCGAGCTCAGCCCAGTGGCCGAGCGGTGGTGCGGCCAGGGCCAGCATGCACCTCAAACGGTCTCCACGCCGAGACGTGGGTCGGAGGGGAGAGGGGCTCAACGGAGGTCGCCGGCGATGATGAGCGGCGGCAGGGGCAACTCCGGCGAGGTCCACGCAATGATGCCAATGGAGAGGGAGGCCGAGGCTTGGTCGGAGAGCTTCACTGTAGGCCGGTGAGGGTCGGTGTCGAAGAAGGCATCGAGGAAGAAGGCCGGAGGCGGGCTCTCATCGGCGGGGTGGAGGATTCCGACGGTGGCGGCTCAGTTCTTCCCCAAATTTCGGCAAGCTCGTTGCACGAGGGAGGAAGACGATTAGGGGGATGCGATAATGTCCCTTGGCACATCGATTTGCAAAAGAAAGGGAGAGAGGGAAGCTACTTATGCAGAGCTGTTCGCGGCGACAGCCATGGCGGGGGAAGGCAGGGCCTGACTCCGGTTTGCCGGGGAGAGAGAGGGAGAGAGAGGGAAGAGGCGCTTGGCGTTGCGGGGAGGCTTCTGGGAGATGCCTGGTGAGTGCGAGCAGAGAGAGGAAGCTGGGAGAGGCACGCTGAGCGAGTGTCCCTTTTGTTTCGGTCGGAGTGAGAGAGCGAGAGAAAGCGGAGGACGGGAGGCTATGTTGTCGACCAGGGAATGGCTGCCTGCGGGGCGGGGGGGGGGGAGCGGCTTCATTTCAGGCCGGTGGCACAGGGGAGAGAGTTGGCGGTGCAGTGGCCAGTGTTTGGTGACACTAATCGGCGGTGGTGCGGTACGGCAACGTCGGTGTCGAGCTGTGATTGGCCAGAGAGAAAAGGAGGGAATTGACTCGGCTTGACTTGAACAGGGCTCGGGTTTGGCCAAAATTCACCACGTTCCAATGCTCCAAACTTCACACAGATTTTTGTGTATGCCCAAGCAAACATGTTCTCCAACTTTGCTTTTCGGTGCATGAGCTGAATCGGCTTAGATTAATTTTAAGAATGCCAGGACAGAAATGCTCTTTTCTGACTTTAGAGGAATTTTTAAGGGTATTAAATGGTTACCAAAAATTCTGGTAAAATTCTCTTTTAATGTGGCCATTCAAAATATGCAAAAACATTGGGGTACTTCCATGGGTTTTTGTGATGTTTGAGAAAGGCCCTCATTTAGATATTCTGGATTTAATTAATTAACTTTCTCTTTATTCTTTGGCACCTTGATTATTTATATTTTTAATTAGCCCTTAATTAACATTGGGTTTAGTTAAGTTTCATTTTTGTGACATGGGATGTCACAGCACACCCCCCTTAAAGGAAATCTCGCCCCGAGATTTGCAGAAGAATGAACAAAAGGGAGGGGTGCGGGTGGTTACCGGTTTTGTGAGGCCAAGAATTCCGGAAAGTTGGTTTTCAGAAACTCTTCTTGTTCCCATGTAGCTTCATCTTCAGTATGGTTACTCCATTGCACTTTGTAGAAGGTGATGGTGCGGCTGCGAGTTACCCGGTCTTTTTGATTGATGATTTGGACGACGTATTTGGGGTAGGAGAGATATTCTTCCAATTGCTCGGTGTCAAAGATAACCATGTTGATCGGAGGCTTTAAACATCTCTTGAGTTGGGAGACATGGAAGATGTTGTGCACCCGCTCAAGGTTTTCGGGTAGTTGCAACCGATAAGCAACGGGCTATGCTTTTCCGTGATTGGAAAAGGTCTGATGTAGCGGGGTGCTAATTTTGCTTCGATTCTAAAACGAGACACACCTTTGTTGGGAGAAACCCGGAGATAGACATGATCTCCGTTTTCAAACTCTAATGGACGTCTTCTTTTATTGGAATAACTTATTTGGTGGGATTGGGCGGCCTTCATGTTAGCTTGAATTTGCCTCACCTTCTCTTCGGCTTGTGTGACCAGATCGGGACCAAAAGTAATTCTTTCTCCCGATTCTGACCAATTCAGCGGGGTTCGACACGACTGACCATACAAGGCTTCAAATGGCGACATTCCCAAACTCTCTTGGTAGCTATTGTTGTAGGAGAATTCGGCGAATGGGAGACAAGATTCCCAATTACCACGATTGTCCAGAACACAAGATCTCAATAAATCCTCCAAATATTGATTTAGCCTCTCGGTTTGTCCATCGGTTTGCGGGTGATAAGCGGAACTTCGAATGAGAGTGGTGCCAAGACAAGCATGCAATTGCTCCCAAAAATGAGCAATAAATTGGGGGCCTCGATCGGAGATGATCGTCTTGGGCACATCGTGCAAGCATAGAATCTGCACAATGTAGAGCTCGGCATATTGCTTAGTAGAGTAGGTTGTATGGACGGGAATAAAATGAGCAGATTTGGTCAATCTATCCACAATAACCCATATTGAATCGTGCTTCTTGGGTGTGAGGGGTAATCCAACGATGAAATCCATAGCAATGTCCTCTTATTTCCAAGCGGGGGATTTTAATGGGTGCAAAAGACCGGCTGTTCTCAAGTGATCGGCCTTCACACATTGACAAATATCGCATTCGGAGACATACTGAGCAACCTCTCGTTTCATACACGTCCACCAAAACTTTTCCCTTAACCCGCGATACATTTTGTTGCTGCCGGGGTGTATGGAGTATTTGGACAAGTGAGCCTCATCCAAAATTTTCTTTCTTAGCTCCTCATTCTTCAGAACAACAAGGCGATTGTTGAACCATAGTACTCCATCTTCGTCTTGTCGAAAACACGTCGTTTCCTTCTTCCCCATTTTTTGGCGAATATATTCCATTCCCTTGTCCTTCTTTTGGGCTTCCACAATTTCATCCATATGGGATGACACGAAGACTTGGTTCGCTAGGATCTGAAATGGTACAAGCTTCCATCAAGCAAACAATGGCGTGATTGCATTGGTCCCTTCGACTCAAGGCGTCGGCAACCATGTTGGCCTTCCCTGGGTGATAATGAATTTCCAATTCATAATCCATGATTAATTCCAACCATCTATGCTGCCTCATATTCAATTCTTGTTGAGTGAAGATATATTTGAGACTTTTGTGGTCGGTGTAGAGGTTAACAAGATTACCGAGCAAGTAATGGCGCCAGGTTTTCAAGGCTAGGACGACTAAGGCCAATTCCAAATCATGAGTGGGATAATTTTGCTCATGCTTCCGGATCTGTTGTGATGCATAGGCAATGACACGGCCTTCTTGCATAAGCACACAACCCAATCCGGTGCCGGAGGCATCGCAGTAAACATCGAACGGTTTTGTGATATCGGGTTGAGCCAAAACTGGAGCGGTTGTCAAATGCTTCTTGAGCGACTGAAAAGCTTCTTCACATGCACTAGTCCACTTGAACTTAGCATCCTTTTCTAGCAACTTGGTCATAGGCTTGGCAATGCTTGAGAAGTTGGAAATGAATTTCCGATAATAACCGGCAAGACCTAGGAAACTACGAATTTATTTGACCGATTTCGGAGCTTTCCAATTCAGCACATCCTCTACTTTGCTAGGGTCCATGGCTACTCCTTCTGCTGATATGATGTGACCCAAGAATGGAACTTGCTTTAGCTAAAATTCACATTTGCTAAATTTGGCGTAAAGTTGATGATCTCAGAGTCGTTGTAGAACAATACGAAGGTGTTCGGTGTGTTCTTCGTCGGACTTGGAGTAGATCAGAATATCGTTGATGAATACCACTATGAACTTATCCAACTCAGGCATGAATACGGAATTCATCAAATACATGAAGTGGGCTGGAGCATTGGTGAGACCAAAAGACATGACAAGATATTCGAAAAGACCATATCGGGTGGAGAAGGCTGTTTTTGGAATATCTTCGGCTCAGATTTTTATTTGATGGTAACCGGATCGGAGATCAATCTTGGAGAAGACTTTAGCACCCACTAATTGATCAAAGAGGATATCAATTCGAGGTAGAGGGTACTTGTTCTTGATGGTCACATCGTTTAACGGCCTATAGTCGACACATAGGTGTAGGGTCTTGTCTTTCTTCTTCACAAATAGAGCAGGACAACCCCAGGGAGAGGAACTTGGTCAGATATAACCCATGTCCATAAGCTCTTGTAACTGTTCTTTCAACTCCGCTAACTCATTTGGAGCCATCTTGTACGACCAACGAGAGATAGGCGCTGTACCGGGTATGAGTTCAATCTTAAACTCAACATCCCTGTCCAGCGGCATTCCCGGCAAATTGTCTAGAAATACGTCAGGAAAGTCACAGACCACTAGAATATTTGCAAGCTCCCTTCCTTCAACATGACACACTTGAGAAGTGGACAGCTTGGGATACGGCAATCGAAGAATAGAGGGGCCATGCAAGGGTGAGTTCAAATGGATTTCCTGGTCCTCAATGTGCAATACGGTTTTGTGACTAGTCATCCATTTCATACCAAGAATGATGTCAATGCTTTGGCCATCTAAGATGATTAGGGAAGTGGGGTATATGTTGTTTGCTAGCTTGTGTGACACTTTCCTTAACTCAAGATGAGCTCTTATTTTTCCACCGGGAGACGTGATGATGTACGGTGTTCCCATAGTGGTGGCGGTAATTTTCAAATGATTTGCACTTGCTTGACTAATGAAATCATGCGTTGCTCCTGAATCAAAAAGAACCATGGCAGCATGTTGGTTAATCGAGAACGTACCCGCGAGAATGGGTTCTCCAGTTTGGGTCTCTTCGATCGTGGTATAGTTGACTCGGCCATTCTTGTGTGTGGGGGTAGACGACTGAGGACGACTCCCATTGCTGCCATTGTTGTTGCCACTGTTGTGGTTGTTGTTGTTGTTGTTCCCGGAAGTGTTGGAGTTGTTGTTGTTGCTCGGGTTGCGCTTCGGGAACCGACACTCCTTAGCAAAATGACCGGTGCGGCCGCAGTTGTAGCACGGCTGTGCGGAGTTGGTCTTCACCACTTGGATATTCTGCTGTTGAGGGCGCGAACCAGAAGATTGCTGCTGGTTGCCTCCATGAAATCGCGAGTGCTGCTGCGAGAATGACGGACGAGGTCCTCCTCCTGGCGGTACTGTAGTCCGGAATTTCTGTCCAGTCAGGGAAGTGATTGCTAGCTTGTACTTGTGCAGTGTGGAGCCGGATGAACTTCCCTTGGCATGTTTCCTCTTCTTGTCCTCTTGATTGGCACGAATGGCATCTTCTTGCACGATGGCGGCACTCATCAAGTCATTGAACGTGCCGGCGGTGACTTGTGCCAAGCGATCTTGCAGCTTCGGGGTAAGACCCGAACGGAAACAGTCCTTCTTCTTCTCGTCCGTATCAGCATGATACGACGCATACTGAGCTAGGTAATTGAATTTCCATGCATACTCTTGCACGGTACGAGAGCCTTGCTTCAAGTTGAGGAACTCCTGCAACTTGCGCTTCATCAGTCCAGCGGGGATGTGGTGTGCATGGAAAGCTGTGCAGAATTCCGCCCACGTGACTTGGTGACCAGCGGCGAGAGCGGCGGTGAAATTGGCCCAACAAGCACTTGCGGAGCCATGGAGCTGCTGCATGGCGAAGAGGGGCTTCTGTTGCTCGGTGCATTGGAGGAGAGCGAACTTCGACTCCAGAGTGCGAATAAAGTTATCCGCTTCCAGAGGATCATCGGCTTCTCCGAAGGTGGGCGGGTGAGTCGCCCAGAAGTCGCTGTAGGAGGATTCCCGCTACTACAGTGGTGGTGGTCCGGGAGCTCCTTGATGGTTCATGTTCTCCATGAACATGCGGAACATCTCATTTTGGTTGTGGATGAGCTGCTCCATAGCTGTCATGGGTGGCGTGTTGGGCAGCTGCCCATTTCCATGATGTTCGAGACGCTGGGAGCATCACCGACATTTTCTCCACCGTGGTGAGTTTGCACCATCTGATACATGAACAAAGTATGTTAGCCTGGTCATCACGTGAGACAATATGATAACAAGGCTATGACATGGTAACGAAATAAAATTTCAGATTGCTCATAATTTAAAGGCAGTAAACGGTGCGGATACAAAAGATAACTTAATTCCATAACTTCCAACACCATAGGCAACATAATTATGATAAAAACCATGGATACATGTGATGCAACTTTGATACATAGTAAGTCTTTGGTTACATCACTCGAAACATGATGTACATACTACTACTCAATCACCCAACATGGCTATCACCATCGGACTCCATGTCCATATCACCAGGTCCAGGGGGTGCTTCGAAGTCGATGCCGGAGTCACCGTTCTCACTCAAATCAGCGTCATCGGGGGGAATCACTGCAAGTGGAATGGGTGGCTCATCGTTAAGGATGGCGTTCAGCTCGCCATTAGCAGCTTGGAGATGTCCGATCAGCTGCTCTTGCTGTGCGATGATCGCGTGAGCATCGTTGAGGTTCCCTTCCATGACATCACGCGCATCTTGAGCTTCTTCACGTTGGGCCTGCAGCTCACTTCGCTCCTCCAAAAGAGCGGTAACCTGACCATGAAGGGAGTAAACATCCTCTTGGGCAGTGGTGAGCTAGGCGTTGTGTTGGTTCAGTTGCTCCTGCAACTCGTCGCTTGCATCGCCCTCGATGATGAGCTGAGCATCGTGGAGTTGCTCAAAAAGGTCGGCCCGCTCCAACTTGCTAGTGTGCAGCTTATCCTCAAGGGCTGCAACCTTAGCATCACGCTCCACGAGCTGGGCATTACGGGCATTGAGCGTGGACTGCAACGCCTCGCTCTCTCGTTCCAACTCGAGAATGCGGGCGGCAAGGTACTCGGGGTACTTCATGAGCTTGCCAACATCCATCTGCCAGAATAAAGTTTTGCAATGGTGAGTCAAAACTTAACATTCCACTAAGCACACTTGCTTAAAATAGCATAAGGAATGATTGGTAAAAGAAAAAGACACGAGGTTCCCGATCCGTTCAACGACCTGTAACGATGAATTTCTGCGGTCGACGGAGTGAACTGTTGAAACAGGCAAAAACGCTTAGTTTCTGGAAAAAATTAAAATTTTTGTGTTTTACAACTGTTGTGGAGAATTTCATCATCTTTCCAACGCATACTCACACATCTCCATCCAATAAAGTCTCTTGGAGTTAGGATCATCCAAAGACAGGGGGCAGAAATGAAGCAATCTCTGAGTTCCAGATAAACGCTACAGCTTTTTGCAAAATTCGACCTAGTTCCAGATTTTTCCACGACAAAGTTCCCAAACCAAACTTGTAGAGCAAAACCTCAGCTTTCCAACGAGTACTTATTCACCTTCATTGAATCAAAATTGAGGAAGTTATGTTTGTTTTAGTGAAACTAACGTTTCTGGCAAAGTTGGGTTTATATCGGTTGAGTTCAAGTTTTTGGTTTAGGTGCCATAGGGATTCAAATTCGCTCAAATCTGAGTCATTTCACATGTTTGCAATATTAGTAACCTTTTCACATGATTTAGTGAAGGTGAGTGCATATGGTATGCATGAATGCCAAATGCTCAATATGACGATTTCCTACGTCCTCACAAAAAGAAAACTTGACCGAATATATATTTCAATCCTTTTGGTGGCACACACACCTCTCACACATTTCTAAGCGAACTACACGTGGTTAGTGTACCTGCAAGAGATCCATTTCAGAAACAATACATCAAATTCAAAAGAAACAAGCCAAAATAACAATGACAATTTATGCCTAGGTATTTGCCCACCCGAAAGGCAACCGACGTTTAAACGTATTCGGTCTACGCATCAATCAAAGCCCAGGTCTTTGCCCACCCGGAAGGTGTTCGGTATTTACAGCGCAACCGATCCGCACACCAAAATCCGTAGTTGCAAGTAAGTTAAACACACATAACCCAGGGTTAGCTTTGCCACCTACAAGACTCTTATATAGGCTCTACTAGTTCGTATCTCACCGTAAGGCATAGAAATGGCTTGTTTACAGTTTAAAATTCTCAGTTGTGTGTAGCTTATCCCGAGGCAGCTCTGATATCAGCTGTGACAACCCTACTCCAAAAAGTAGAGTGTGTCATACAGGATCGTCTCGGGAGATGGTTAGCGAAGTAACCATACATAGCATTCATACATGAACATTCACCATTTACAAAGTTACATCACTTAGGTGCATAATATTACAAGTTCCAAGGTCAAATTAAAATGAGTTCAGATCTGATACAATACGTATGTCCTTAGTACATTTTACATAAATAAGCGGAAGTGGTAGAATAATAAAACACGACGTCGATTCCTACGTGAACCATGCCAGCCCTATGGCGATGGCTCACTCCTCATGGTTAGGGGAGCTAGGGACCCATTCGATGGTCCAATTCTGAGGCTCCTCACCTTCCCACACAACCTTGTTACAACAATCACAATAGGTAGCTTGAGGAAAACCTGAAAAACAACATAATCGCAATGTCTGAGTATCTAACATACTCTGCAAGACTTAGCCGTCAATAGGTTTACTAAAACCGACTCCTAGTATGCAGGGGGCTGATCGGGTTTATTTGACAGTTGCATAAAAAGCTCCTATTAGTTCTATGCTGTACTTTCATTTCCTTAATCAAGATTTTACTTTGCTTATTGTATAAAACAGCTACGGTCAGTCTAGCTAGCTGCTAAGACTTGAACATAATTGAATAGCAATACATCATAGCAATATGTAGCCATAGCATAAGTAAATCTCAGAAACATAACCACACTTTACTACTTAACATATCATTGTCGCTGCTCGAACAAGAGGTTCTCATAACCGCGAGGGATGGCAACTCGAATTGATTTACATCCTACAGGAAAAACCCAAATACACGACATATGCATCACTTAAGAACACGTATGGCCACCGTTCATAAGATTTCTATAAGGTCGATCCGGGGCCATCGATCCCGAGTACACGTCCTCCCCGCGATACAGTACTTTGTATCCGTGGCTTAACCCATGCACTCTCCAGCGGTCCACAAACCCGTGCAACCACCGTCCAACAATACGGCGCCCAAGTTACTAGGTTTACCAATTCCCATATTAAAGGTATGTACTTGGTACTGTTCAATACTTGTCCGCGGAGTTGCAACGATAGGTGCTCTATTTTATCAAGTTCATCAATAGGGTGAACCATAGTTGAATCTATAACCTACCGTTGACTCCACTAGTTTAAGCATAGCCATTACTAACGGAAAGGCTTACTAATATAAACTACTTATAGGTCATTGCTGGAGTATGCAAGTGGGTTTCATCCGAGTCCTACACGTAATGCACAATACAATTTTTCTATCTTGTGACAAAGTAAAAAGGACTCAAAAATTAATTGGGTATGCACCGGGGCTTGCCTTGGGGGTGATCGTAGTTAGTGTCTTCACCAAAACTCACTTCAGATCCCTGCTGATCCGGTGTGATCTCCTCGGTCTCGATCCCTATATGTAATGAGCATGCATAAATACGAAGGAATACACAAGGTTTTATTGAGTTCCTTAACTAAAGATGAAATGGATGGCATGATGATTCATGGCACTTCCTCAGCAAATAAAATTACTGAACTAATGCTCATTCATGAATATGTGTGCATACCTAAGTATGACATGGGAGCCACTGAATTTGAAGGGGACAAACTTCTAATTAAAGAATATAATGGATGGCATGATGATTCATGGCACTTCCTCAGCAAATAAAATTACTGAACTAATGCTCATTCATGAATATGTGTGCATACCTAAGTATGACATGGGAGCCACTGAATTTGAAGGGGACAAACTTCTAATTAAAGAATATAGTTTTCAATCATCACAAACGTACTGTATGTCTAGTCTAAACATGAGCATGGCATCGATAAGGATTACATGGCACTACATGATGATGATGACATGAAAACATAGTACTAAGGCCTAAATTTCAGAAAGTTTATTTTAAGTAACTTAGCTAAAGTGGCCATATGTAATGGCTAGCACTATACATACAATGACAAAGTTAATTATATAATTAGCTCTAGGTACATATAGTTAATTAGGAACATATAAATGGAGATAAGAATTTCTACTGTAAGGTTAAGATGAATTATTCTTCATGAATATTCCAGAAATGAATTTATTCCTACTTTTATTGAATGCACACAAGAAGCAACATTCATATGGACAAATTCCTAAGTTAACTAACAAATGATTAATTTCGACAGCAAAAGTATACTTAGGTTGCTTCAACTTTTTCATGGAATTTTACAGGAGTGTATAAGTGCAAAAGGGACAGGAATATCAAATTTCATAATTAAATTCCTAGCCAATAATTTACATAAATTCAATTACTGGAAATGAAGATTATGCAATAATACTAAAAATATGTATATAATTGGAAATGTGCTTTTGCGGAAAGTTTAAGGATGCCAGTAAAAGATCACTGAGCAAGTTTCATGAATTTACCATGTGTATTTATTTACTTATGAATTTATTAAGCAAATTAGGGTTGTAACTTTAGGGAATTAAATAAATTAATTTACTGAGTAACTTTGGACTTCAACTTGTTTTTCTGGTAGAGGAGGATTTTAGGAGTCGAACAAAATTGATTTCACATTTTTAGGCCTTTTATTTCCTGAGTTATTGAATTTCAAATTTTAACCAAAGTTCCCTGTTATTTACACGAATGCCATCAGGTTTGAATTTGTCCCTGGCGTGCACGCGCGCCCGCACGGCGGCCGGCAACGACAAGCTCGGCCCAGCGGCCGATCGGCAGGGTGGCCGGGGCCAGCGTGCACCTCGAATGGTCTCCACACTGCGAGGATCCCGAGACAGGGGTCGGAGGGGAGAGGGGCTCACCGGAGGTTGCTGGTGATGATAAGCGGTGGTAGGGGCAACTCCGGCGAGGTCCGCGCGATGATGCCGAGGGAGAGGGAGGCCGAGGCTTGGTTGAAGAGCTTCACCATAGGCCGGTGAGGGTCGGCGTCGAAGAAGGCATCGAGGAAGAAGGCCGGAGGCGGGCTCTCGTTGGCGGGGTGGAGGATTCCGACGGCGGTGGCTCGGTTCTTCCCTAAATTCTGGCGAGCTTGCTGCACGAGGGAGGAAGACGATTAGGGGGCTGCGAGAATGTCCATTGGCGCATAGATTTGCGAAAGAAAGGGAGATGGGGGAAGCTACTTATGCAGAGCTGTTCGCGACGGTAGCCATGGCGGGGGAAGGCACGGCCTGACTCCGGTTTGCCGGGGAGAGAGAGGGAGAGAGAGGGCAGAGGCGCTTCGTGTTGCGGAGAGGCTTCCTGGGATGTGCGCAGTAAGTGCGAGCAGAGAGAGGAAGCCAGGAGAGGGACGCTGAGTGAGTGTCCCTTTTGTTTTGGTCGGAGTGAGAGAGCGAGAGAGAGCAGAGGACAGGAGGCGGCGCTGTCGGCCAGGGAATGGCTGCCGGCGGGGAGGGGGGGGGGGAGCGGCTTCAATTCAGGCCTGTGGTATAGGGGAGAGAGTTGGTGGTGTAGTGGCCGCCGTGGGGCTTCAGTAATCGGCGGTGGCGCGGTATGGCGACGTCGGTGTCGAGCGGTGATTGGCCAGAGAGAAAACGAGGGAATTGACTCAGCTTGACTTGAACAGGGCTCGGGTTTGGCCAAAATTCACCATGTTCCATGGCTCGAAACTTCACACAGATTTTTGTGTATGTCCAGGAAAACATGTTATCGAACTTTGCTTTTGGTTACATGAGCTGAATCGGCTTAGATTAATTTTAAAAATTCTAGGACAGAAATGGTTACCAAAAATTCTGGTAAAATTCTCAAAATTATCTTTTAATGTGGCCATTCAGAATATGCAAAAACATTGGGGGTACTTACATGGGTTTTTGTGATGTTTGAGAAAGGCCCTCATTTGAATATTCTGGATTTAATTAATTAACTTTCTCTCTTTATTCTTTGGTGCCTTGATTATTTGTATTTTTAATTAGCCCTTAATTAACATTGGGTTTAGTTAAGTTTCATTTTTGTGACATGGGATGTCACAAAGGAATTGTCCTTCTTCTTCACAAAAATAGCAGGGTAGCCCCAAGGTGAAGTGCTTGGGCGAATGAATCCTTTTTCCAATAACTCATTCAGTTGCTTTTTCAGCTCAGCCAGCTCATTCGGGGCCATTTTATATGGGCGACGGGATATCGGGGAAGTTCATGGTTGGAGCTCTATCTTAAATTCCATGTCACGGTCAGGTGGTAGACCAGAGATGTCCTCGGGAAACACGTCCGTATACTCACGAACGACGGGAATACTCTCTGAGTGATTGCCCTTCCAAGTGATGGACAACCAAGGCTTTCGATGAATTGGTATTTAGAGAAAGTGTGTCCTTTCCATGCAAGGGAGAGTTGATGTAAACGATGCGAGGCTCAGTGTCTAGCATGGCTCTATGGGTTTTCATCCAGATCATACCTATGATCAGGTTGATCTCTTGGTCCCTGAGCATGATAAAATCAGTGGGGTAGATTTTTTGATTAATTTCTAGTGGAGCCTTACACACTACCTCATAAGCAAAAATTTGTCCTGATATGGACAAGGGTTCCCAATCTTCCGATAGGTTCTGATAATCTTGATTAAGGCAGAGGCGATACACAAATCGATCCGGCTTCCGGACGACACGTTCTGAACCCCGCAATCACAGCACAACATCTCCTCTGGTTATCAACCGTTCAAGAATGATTGACCTCGCCGAGAAGGATTATCCTTGCCTGCAAATCCAGAACACAAGCAAGAACAAAAAAGAATGCAACCAAATTTGCAAGTATACGATGAATCTCACAAGTTGGGGTCTCACAAACCGATGAAACGGCAAAACTGTTATCAACAGAATAATCTAAGCCAAACCCAAACCCTAATGAAGAGGCGGCAGCTGTATATGAGGACCCTAGGGTCATGCAAGACCCCCTGGACACAGCCCTAAGTGGGCTCAACTCGATACATGGCCCAAAGACCGATTATGGTGTCGCAGCACCAGGACAGATTCTGTACATCAACTTGTTTTGATGATTGCTGACTGCTCACGACAAATTTGGATATGGGACCTGTTGGGTTAGAAAGATCTTTTCGTTATGTTTCCAGGCATATGTAGAACGTCCAAATCCGAGTCCGTATGCGTCCTGGGCGTCCGTTTTAGTGCAGACTGGTCCTGGGCTCCGAAACAGACTCAAAGTCGGTATTGGATTGGGCTTCCACCTTGGCTTGGACGTCCTTGCTGGCCCATCACGCCTCCAATCACCTCCTCAGCTATATCATCAGCATCTCCATGGTTCCTAACATTAATTAAATCATTAGGTAGCCATCTATTCTCAAAATCACATAAATAAAACATTAGAAACGAAGTCACCTGTAAATTCAGGTGATGCACATGAACTTTCATCTTAGTTGGAGGAATGTTGCGTGTATCCATAGTTGTGATGTTCTTATCATTCTCCCCCTTTTTAATTAGAGTCGTCCTCGACTCGATCCCATCTCTTTCTCCGAATATTTGTCTCAAATCTGAAATATGAAATATAGAACTATTCCCAAACTTGGGATGCACCTCATGTTTATATGCGTTATAAAAATTATCATTAGAATGTGAAACTACAGTAGAAGGCATGTCACACAACTGAACAACATCTTTGAAAAATTGGCCAGTAGTATGAACATCATCCTCACTCTTATGACAAGTTAGAAAATGTGTGATCTTAGAAACAGTAGAAAAACTTGACATGACATGACAATTTTTATTGCAGTTTTCTAGTGTCTCATTGAGTTGCACAACACAAGGAGGTTTAAATGTTGAAGAAATATAAACTCTATGCACCATAAACAAACCTCTATGATCATAATAGCCAATAGCATGAAAATTATTTCTTGTCAATAAAGGAAATTCAGTTTGAGAAAAGATTTTCTTCTCAATGGCATTTAGATCACAAAGAACATCAAATTCAATATAACCCAAAGTATATAGAGAAGTCAACAATTTATGCTCATCCTTTTCACATGTAACTAAAATCAAATGTTTTATTTCAGCACCATTAGGTGAATCATAAGCAAAAGCATCAAGCTCATTCATTTGTTGTGGCAAAGGTATAAGTGAAGCATTGGCACACAACTCCTCTTTATCACAAGGACCTATAGATAAATCAACTTGTAACAAAGAAACATCATCATAAGGTTCCAATACAGCAAGATTATTGGAACAATTCATCAGATCAAGAAAGCTTTTACCTGAAGCAACAACCTGTTCTTTATCTTTCCCACTATCATCTTCTTTATGTAGATGTTCAAATGTATTAGTTGCAACAAGAGGCAAAGAAATATGTTCATCCTCTAGTAATTCAGATTTTGATGGAAGTGTTGCAACATTTGAAATAGTCCATTCTATCCTAAATGGTTCATTCTTTCTTCTCTCAAATCTTTGTTGGTCCTCTTCTAAAATTTCAGCAGCAGTCATAGGTTTAAGAGTAACCCTTCTACCATTGTATTTAAATGAGTAGCTATTAGCAATGGCATTATGTGAAACATTATTTGTAGAAATCCAAGGTTTACCTAATAACACATGACATGCTTGCATAGGTACCATATCAAATTCTGCACTATCCTTGTAAGAACCAATAAAAAATTCAATGCGTGCAATTTGATCTACCTTTATCTTACCACAAGAATTTACCCATTGGGTGTAGTATGGACATGGGTGTGGTTGTGTGGTCAAGCCAAGCTTCTCGACCAACTCCAAGCTTGCAATGTTGTGGCTACTCTCTCCATCAATGATGACACGACAACGTCGATCCTTCACAACAAAGTGAGTCTAGAACAAATTGTTGAATTGATTTTGCTCTACCTTCTCCATTTGAGAACTGAACACTCGTTGTGCTACAACACTCTTATCATCATGAGATGCCATCAATTCATTCCCATGAGTATTAGAACCTGTCATTGTTAGTAGCAAACAAGAAAACACACAAGAGTATATTTTCCTATCACTACTATGTAATAACGGTGGAAGCTCTCAACAAGAAAATGGAAGCATCTCACCAAGCCCTTACAAAGTCCTTAATTACAGCAAGCAAAAGATACCTTGGAGAGTGTGAACTGACAATTGCGAGAGTCAAAAATTTGTGCCTGTTCAGATGGATATATATGGAGCTTGGATAAGCAATATTAGGTAGCAAGGATTAGCAAGATCTCAATTCAGAAATTGCAAAACTGAATAATTGTCCCAAGTTAGTCTATGTCACCGGCCTAAACTTGTCTCAGACCTAGTTCAAGCAAGCAAGCGAATGACTTAATAAAGAATGCAAAGGCTGCAAGCAATTCTGAATTTTTATCTTTGCCTTTTTCTACTTCTCTTTTTTGTGCGGCTTTTTCCTCTTGTGCACTTTTGCCTTTTTCTTTTCTTTTCTTGTGAATCACAACTGCAGCAAGGTATTAGTACTAGAAAGAAAAAGGAGAATATATTCTAGCATAAGCAATATTATGATCTGAATATGATAGTCACAGAGATAGATAATATATTATACCAAAACTCTCAATGTGTGCACAAACTAAATTTTTTTTTCTCTTGATTCTCTATGAACAAGGACATGCACCACTCAAACAAGACCAAAGAACAAGCACTAGACCAGCAGTACAATGACCTTATAGGGACTAAAATTTAGAGAAGCAAACTAAACTGAAAATTGTATAGCACAAGGGGGATATAGGACAGCGGAAACACGACGAACAAATATTTTTGTAGGGTAGTTTTCTGGAGTTTAGGACTGAACAAAATAACAGAGATAAGGGTGAACCTAACGGTGTACCTGAAGCTCTGATTACCACTTGATGTGGACAAGGGTTCCCGATCTTCCGATAGGTTCTGATAATCTTGATTAAGGCGGAGGCGATACACAAATCAATCCGGCTTCCGAATGACACGTTCTGAACCCCGCAATCGCAGCACAACGTCTCCTCTGGTTATCAACCGTTCAAGAACAATTGACCTTGCCGAGAAGGCTTATCCTTGCCTGCAAATCAAGAACACAAGCAAGAACAAAGAAGAATGCAACCAAATTTGCAAGTATACGATGAATCTCACAAGTTGGGGTCTCACAAACCGATCAAACGGCAAAACTGTTATCAACAGAATAATCTAATCAAAACCCCCTGGACGCAGCCCTAAGTGGGCTCAACTCGATACATGGCCCAAAGACCGATTACGGTGTCGCAGCACCAGGACAGATTCTGTACATCAACTTGTTTCGATGATTGCCGACGGCTCGCGATAAATTTGGATATGGGACCAGTTGGGTTGGAAAGATCTTTTTGTTATGTTTCCAGGCATATGTAGAAGGTCCAAATCCGAGTCCGTATGCGTCCTGGGCGTCCGTTTTAGTGCAGACTGGTCCTGGGCTCTGAAACAGACTCAAAGTCAGTTTTGGATTGGGCTTCCACCTTGGCTTGGACGTCCTTGCTGCCCCATCACGCCTCCAATCACCTCCTTTGCTATATCATCATTATCTCCATGGTTCCTAACAGTAATTAAATCATTAGATAGCAATCTATTCTCAAAATCATAAAAACAAAACATTAGAAACAAAGTCACCTGTAAATTCAGGTGATGCACATGAACTTTCATCTTAGTTGGAGGAATGTTGCGTGTATCCATAGGTGTGATGTTCTCATCATGTCCAGCAGGAGAGCGGACGGTGTAGCATCTATTTATGATGGTAGTGTGGAGTTTATGTTTTTGCACACAAGCTTTGCTAATGAAGTTATGCGTAGCACCAGAATCAAAAAGTGCAAGGACAGGCTGGTGATAGAGCGATAGTGTACCGGTTAGCACGGGTTCGCCCTGAGGAATATCTTCTGCATTGGTGTAGTTCACTTGGGCACCATGAGACGGTGCCTTCACATTCCTGCTCTGGTTCTGACACTGGTTGCTGTTGTGGTTGTTGTTATTGTGCCTTGGTGCGGTGGAGTTCTTGGCAATGTGGCCGGTACGACCGCAGTTGTAGCACGGATAACTGCTTCCACGATCAGTCTGATTGTGGGACACGAGCAGTCTGATTTCCTTGCTGCTAGTATGGTGCACGGTACTGAGTGTTCTGCTGTTGGTACGGTGCACGGGGTGGAAAGTTCTGCTACTGGGGTGGCCTCGAGTAGTTCTGACCATATCACCGCTGATACTGCTGCTGCGGAGATGCCCGGAAATGCTGTCCGGTAGGTGAAGTGTAAATCAGGCGGTGCTTTGCCTGTGGGGCAGCAGAGGCACTAGCAGGGGCCTTTCTTTTGCGATCTTCTTCTTCAACTCGGCGCATAGCACCTTCCTGGACAATAGCAGCATTGACCAAGTCGTTGAATGTGCCGGTTGTTTGCCAAGTCAAATGCTCCATAAGGGTGGCATTCATACCAAGCAAAAATGCATATCTCTTTTTATCCTCAGTATTGAGATACTCAGTAGCATACTGAGCCAGATGATTAAAAGCTTTAGAATATTGGAGGACATTCCTCCCTCCTTGTTTCAGATCCATAAATTCCTGGAATTTCCTTTGCATTAGGCCGGTGTTGGCATTTCTTAACGTCGCATCAAGAATATCACTATCCCTGGTACGACGCCAGAAATGATTTGATGTTTGTTATTCTTTAAGAGAAATATGAATTAATCCACAAGCGCACGGAGCATCAATTGTAGCATTTCACCTGGCAGTATTCCAAGGTATCGTATTTATTTTCCGCAGGGAAGCTAGGCGTAAGAGTATCTTGGTTTAACAAAGATATAACTATAAGAATTATACCAACTGACCAAAGACGGGGGTAAGGATGTTCGATAATGATAGTTGGGTAGTGAAATAGGAGAAATCCACACTAAGATAAATAAAGATATCGGTTAATCTAGCCGGGAGGACAGCGAGTCTAAGTCTAGAATTCCTAAGATTATAACCACCTATTTTATCTAAGTCAAGTGTCAAAATTCCTAGTTACTCGGGCTGAGTGCTTACACCAAATTCAAGGTACAGCCTCGAGACATTCACCAATAAGTTTACTTCAGGGCATGATAACGATCCACTAATAGGGTCTGTAACTAACCTCGTACACTAGTGGGCACATTCCCACTAGACAACCCTGCTTGAGACTTCCTGAACGTGGTGGAATACTAAATGGACGGATAGGGCTGTCACCACCTACCGCCTACCACACAGCCCATGGGGATGAATGCAAAACTAGCTAGTGCTAACTTAGGCACCATGCTTACGCTTTCACTAGATATTCTTCCGTTGGCCTAGCGAAAGAATAGCCAGGAAATAACCAAGTCTAAGTTCTATTCAAGAACTAAACTTAATTAAATCCTAGCCGGGAATCCCGTAAACTATGCTTCAAAGTTCTTTCCCAATATTTGTAACTTAAGGAAATTGACTAAGTAAAGATAAATACTTGACAAGATAAATAAGAAAATATAATTATATTGATAAGGGATAAGTCTTACAAAAAGAGAAAAGATACAAGAGAGCTCATACCAAGACTCCGAGACGACTTCCGGAATCCCGAGCGATGCTCTCGACTAGACTCTAACTCCCGACTAACTAACCTACTCTACTAGTAAGAAAAGTAGTGGGAAATGGACTCCAATGTGTTTCACTTGCCTCCCCTATTTTCTACCAAATTCCCTCCTCTATTTATAGGTGGCGGATACTTGGCGGGTACTTCAAGGTGGAGGAGAGTCGGTGGGCAAAACATCCCCCGCGAGGCGGCCACGTGTGCCGCGCGGCCGGGTATGCCGGGCCACATGCACCGTTGGGTGGCAGGCCAGGCCAGGCTGTGGCGCCCCTTCCCGGAGGATCGAGGTCCCGATGGTGCTGATAGTGTAGACACTTGATAATACCACATTGGATCAAATTTAAGTTGAATATTACATCATTAAGTCATCAGAGTGCAGAAGAATATTACAAGTTCATAATGTTTTTGAAAGCACATCGGAAGCGAATAACGATAAGGAGCTACGAGCCCGATGATACAGCATAGTAATGGTTCCTACCCGAAGAACCATCACTCTAGCAACACACATCAATACTGCGGCGGCGAGTCGAACCCCCAGTGGGCAGTCCAACCCTCAGGGACTTGCATGTCCTAGGGCAGCACATTCTCAGGCAACTCTACCTCTTCATTACCTGAAAACAACAGTGGCACAAAGCCTGAGTACTAATTACTCAGCAAGTCTTACCCGTCGGACGTCTAGACATGCAATGGCTCTAATAGGTGGCTTGTTTGAAAAGACTCGCACTAAGCAACCTATTTTTTCTATCAAGTTTTACTTCTCAAATGAACTGGGTAGAGTAGAATGTAACTTTAGTTGCAACAATAAGATAATAAAGCAATACATAAGGTAAGTACAACATAAGAGCAATAATAGCAACATCAACAATAAGCATCATAATCAATTCCCAAGTACCATGTGCAACTACGTGATGACTCAGTGACCAAGTGGTACTCATTACTGTGAGAGACAGCAATTGCAATTGATTTACACCAGCTGGGATAACCCGAGATACACGACACATACGCACCAATTAAGGTCATATATGGCAACCTTTCGGAAGGACAAAAACAACTCGGTCCGGGTCCAGTCTCAGTGAGTGGGCATGCCGTCCTGCCAGCAGTACTTCCAGGTATGAAATGCCCACTCCAGTAGCAGAAGGGTCAACGACCACTGTACTAGGTACCGTCCTCATTACCGCGTCAATGCTACATAAGTTTACTAGTGCCCATAGACTAGCATGCATTCGGTACTGTTCAATACTTGACCAAGGGGCCGACCACAGACGGGTCCTAGGTTCGACATGGTAGGGCCACCGCAGTCAATACCCATGTAATGCTACAAACCTACACATGCATCATCCTTGCCCGGTCACGACATCAAAATAAACTTCTTTTATAAGTCCCATTCCAGTGGTCAAGTTTATTCTTAGTAATGATATCTATTGCGCCTAGTAATTACTAAGCGTAGCGACACAGTACCGATACTACCAAGGTTCTAATGACAGTGGTATAGGTCATTGGGGTATCATGCAAGTGGGTCCCAATCAACTCCTATGACCGAATGCAACAAAAATCATAGACACTAGTAATATTGATAACTAGCAACTTTATAAAATGGCGAATGAAAACCAGGGCTTGCCTGGATCCACACTAGTGTTAGCAACTTCAATCTCTTGTTCCTGAGACTCAGTATCCTTCTGATGATCCTATTCGGGCTCCTGGTTATCGTTACCTATATGATGACAAAGGTATTAACGGTATTGTCGTAACACCGTTATATGCAATGATATGACACATGCTAGCATATCGTGTTTTGATGTCAAATAAATTATTATTATGTTCTCGAAGCCATATGCTTCAGAGAAGTTGGGTCGTATTTTAATGTTAATTAAAATTACTCTTATGTTCTTGAAGCCATATGCTTCAAAGAAACAATTTAAAGTTTCATCATTTTATGTGTGTTATTCATTTATTTAGGTTTGTTATAGTTTTTCAGAACAATCAAGCAATTAAAATAGTAACCAATTGATTCTGGACTTGAGTGATTTATCATGAACAGAGATATAGGTGAATTGCATTTTTACCAATTTACAGCTTCTGGATATTATTCTTCTAATTACTAGCATTTATTAAAATAAAATAGTGATATGAGCAAATAAATTTATTTAATTAAGTAAATTTTGGTTTCTGGACTTGTGTATTTTACTGGGTACAGGGGCTTCTAAGATTGATTTTTGTGCCAAGTTTCAAGGGCCAATTAATTACAGAATAATTACTAGAATTAATTTGAGAAAACACACTAAATAAAATCCAGAGCTTAAAATAATTTATATTTTGCCAAACCAAAATTTGTCGTGATATATAATTATGTGTTTACTACGCATGCCAAAATTCAGGATTTAATTTTATTCCTAGGATTTCTGGTGAATTAATTAGTGTTTCCACAAATTAATGGATTAATAAAAATAACAGTACAGAGACTAAGATTTATTATTTTACTAAAATAGAGCTCTGCAAGATGAGTCAAACAAACTTTATCTGGGCTTCTCTGGATTTATTTTCGATTTGCTATTATTTTTGGAAGAATCAGCATTTTTCTAGCATTTTCCTGGGTTAAAGCTGCCATGTAGGCGACACCTAGGCTACACGCAGGCACCACATCAGCGCCACGCAAGCTGTCAGTAGGCGCCAGTCAGCGTGCCGGAACAGAGGCTGGCCTCGCTGGAGGGCTCGCCGGCGGGCGCTATGCGGGGAAAAAGCTTGTCGCGGGAGCAAATATTTGACGTGCATGACGAGGCGGAGGGAATGGTGGGGTTCGCGAGGTGGGGTTCTCTCCGGAAGATGGTCGGCGACGATAGGCGGAGGAAGGGCAAACTTCGGCGAGGTCACAGGATTGGCAGGGAGCACCGAATCGGTCGGGGTTTGCTCCTATAACTTCAAGGGTGCACCATGAAGAGCGGCATCCAGTCGGCGTGCGTCGGTGATGACCGGAAGTAGGGGCTCACCGTGGAGGCGGCTTCGGTGATCGGTGGAGCAGAGACGACTACCGGGGAAAACCGAAATGTCGTCGGCTCTGGTGAAGGAAACAAAAGGACAACGGGTCACGGAAGCGCGTAGGTGTGTTGCGCGTGCGAGTGAAGAAGGTGGGGCGAGGGGACTCACCGAGCATGGTCAATTTCTGGCCGGCAGCAGAGGAGCTCACTGGAGAAGCTTGTCTCAGATGTTCTTTGAATTAGCTCAATACGCGCGCGGTTTCAACTGGGCAATGCATGAGGAGGGTGAGTAGGTTTGTGCGGGGTGAAGTTGTGTTCGGGCGTCGTCTTGGAAGACAGGGAAGCAGAGAGTTTGAGCTTGCGCTTGTGCTAAAATGGTAGAATGGGGAAGGGGGAAGAAATGGAAGAGAGAGCAGATGCAGAGAGCGAGAGAGCCGGTGTGCTTGAACTCGCGGGTTCGCTTTCTTGTTGCGCAGAGGGAAGGAGTGAGCGGGGGGAAAACGGGAGCGAAAGACGCGGTAAAAATTGAAGTCCGGCCGGTCAGTCGCTCGGTGGCGTGTAGAGAAGGAGAAGAGGAGGTTGGGCAAGCTCGCGGTGAGGGGATAGAGCGGCAGAGGTAGAGGGGGGGGGGGGGGGGGGTCAATGGCACTGCGCACTATTGCACGCGGTGGGTTCCGAGGTGGAGGGGTGAAGGCGGGCCGGACGGTGTGCTGGCGTTGGCATGGGGGCTCTGCGCCAGTGAGGAGGAAGGAGAAGAAGGTTTTACGCTGCACCCCCTGAAGTTTTAGATTTCTTACAAATAGGTCCTTGGTCAACTTGGTTTTTAATGAATCGAAATAAAATAGCTAGGGATTTCCTAAAATGGTGAAATTTGGTGGACTGACTATTTAAATGGTGGAGAACACTCTGGCGAATTTTATTTGAAATTTGCATATATTAAATGCATTAATTAGTTACTAAAGAATCAATTAATTAATTAAGGGTCTTGTCAAGCAGATAAAATGCCCAATAAATTTATAATATTCTATTTTATTATTACCAAACTGATGATGAATTTATTTGGCATGAGTTGTATTGAAATTTTTCAATTGCTTCAATAACTTGGTTGCAGGTTATTCATTTGCCTAGGATTAAATCAATAGATGGGCTTTATCATTTTATGGTATACTAACCATGATTAGTGCTCCTCATATTTGTTAAATTAGGGTGAGACACCTGGGGTGTCACAACCCTCCCTCCTTAAAGAAATCTCATCCCGAGATTATGAACAAGGTAAACTAGAGGGAAGTGCGGTGGTCAAAACATACCCGTGTATGATGACTAAAACTTAGGGTAGTGAGTACTCAGAAATTCTTCAGATTCCCAAGTAGACTCATCCTCTGAGTGGTTACTCCATTGAACTTTGTAGAATTTGAGGGTTCTATTATGGGTTTTGCGCTCTTTCTCATCGAGGATCCTTATGGGTTGTTCGGAGTATGTGAGATCGGGTTGGAGTTGGTCATATTCTTCCAAAATCTTGTCGATGGGTGGCTTGAGACATCGCTTAAGGTGAGAGACATGGAAGGTGTGATGAACTCTAGATAGATTAGCGAGTAACTCCAGCATATAGGCCACATTTCCACATCGCTCCAAAATTTGGAATGGTCCAATATAACGGGGAGCTAACTTTCCTTTGACTCCGAACTGTTGGATACCCTTCATAGGCGACACCCTGAGATAGACGTAATAACCCTTGCTGAAGTACAGTGGCCTACTTCGTCTGTATGCATACTTCTCTTGTCGGCATTTAGCGGCTTCAAGATTGGCTTGAATGATACAAACTTTTTCTTCAGCATCCTTGACAAGGTCGGGACCAAAGGTTACTCTTTCTCCATATTCAGACCAATTTAGCGGTGTTCTACAACTGCGACCATAAAGTGCCTCAAATGGCGACATTTTTAAACTCTCCTGGTAACTATTGTTATATGAGAATTCCGCATAAGGCAAATACTCATCCCAATTACCACCATGTGTTAAAACACATGCTCTAAGCATATCTTCCAAAATCTGGTTGACACGCTCTGTTTGTCCGTCAGTGGTGGCATGGTAAGCGGAACTCCAAATCAGCTTGGTACCCAGCAATGCATGTAGTTGTTCCCAAAAATGAGAGACAAAATGTGAGCCACGATCTGTAACAATGGTCTTGGGTACTCCATGAAGACATAGAATTCTTGCTATGTATAGTTCTGCATATTGCTTTATCTTGTAGGTGTTATTGATCGGTAGGAAGTGGGCAGATTTAGTGAGTCGGTCCACAACGACCCATATCGAATCATGCTTCCGAGAGGTGAGAGGGAGACCAACAATAAAATCCATGCTGATGTCTTCCCATTTCCATGTTGGAATACTCAATGGTTGAAGTGATCTGGCTTGTTTCAAATGATCAGCCTTAACTCTCTGACAGGTATCGCATTCTGCGACATACCGAGCAATTTCCCGCTTCATCCTTGTCCACCAGAAATTCTTCTTCAAGTCTTGGTACATTTTATTACTACCCAGATGGATGGAGTACTTGGAGTGATGCGCTTCATCCAAGATCTTCCGTCGAAGTTCAAAGTCCTTTGGTACTACTAAACGGTTATCAAACCATAGAGTACCGTCCGAGTCTTGGGTAAAGCATTTTGCTTTACCATCTTCAATGTTTTGACGGATATGATTCATACCAACGTCATTTTTCTGTGCAGCAATGATTTCCTCATGAATAGTAGATTGCACACTTAGGTTGCTAATCACTACAGCAGGTAAAACGTGAAGGTTGGGTTCTGAATTAGTTTTGCGGTCATTTCTGTCCTGAAGTTCCAGCTCTAAGTTGTTGCCTGAATGATAATGAATCTCCAGGTTATAATTTCTAGCTATCGACGTTGTCTCATGTTCAGATCAGTCTGGGTGAAGATATATTTCAAGCTCTTATGGTCTGTGTAGATGTGCACTAAGTTGCCGAACAAATAATGCCTCCATATTTTCAGTGCAAGTACAACTGCAGCTAACTCCAAATCATGAGTTGGATAGTGCTCTTCATGCTTCATTAGCTGTCAAGATGCATAGGCTATGACACGAACTTCTTGCATGAGTATGCATCCAAGTCTAGTTCCAGACGCATTACAATATACGTCGAATGGCTTGGTGATGTCGGGTTGAGCCAATACTAGGGAAGTTGTCAAAAATTTCTTCAATGCTTGAAATGCTTCTTCACAATTGCTGTTCCAATCAAACGTTTTCTCCTTTTTCAGCAGCTCTGTGATGGGTTTGGTCAGCCCAGATAAATTTGGTATGAACCTATGATAATATCCGGCTAGCACTAGGAAACTACGCACTTTGGTGAACTGTCTTTGGTGGCTTCCAACCTAGCACATCTTGAACCTTGCTAGGGTCTATCGAGATTCCTTCTGTAGAGACTATGTGACCAAGGAATGGCACACGGTCCAACCAAAATTCATACTTGCTGAATTTTGCATACAACTTGTGATCTCGTAGACATTGAAGAACAATGCGAAGATGTTCATCATGCTCTTCCTTGGACTTAGAATAGACGAGGATGTCGTCAATGAATACTACCACAAATTTGTCCAACTCTGGCATGAATACCGAATTCATGAGATACATGAAATGAGCTGGAGCGTTTGTCAATCCGAATGACATTACTAGATACTTGAATAATCCGTATCTAGCAGAAAAGATGGTCTTCAGAATATCTTCTGCTCTGATTTTGATTTGATGATAACCCAAACGGAGGTCAATTTTTGAAAATACCTTAGCACCAACCAATTGATCAAAAAGGTTATCAATTCATGGTAACGGGTATTTATTCTTGATGGTAACTTCGTTGAGAGGTCGATAATCAACAACGAGACGCAGAGATTTGTCCTTCTTCTTCACGAATGAATCCCTTTTCCAATAACTGATTCAATTGCTTTTTCAATTTGGCCAACTCATTCGGGGCCATCTTATAGGGTCGACGAGATATCGGAGAAGTTCCTGGCTGTAGCTCTATCTTAAATTCCACTTCATGATCAGGTGGTAGGCCAGAGATATCCTCAGGAAATACGTCCGGATACTCACAAACAACAGGGATGTTCTCGAGCGATTGCCCTTCCAAGTGATGGACAATCAAGGCTTTTGATGAATTGATGTTTAGAGAAAATGTGTCTTTTCCATGCAAAGGGGAGTTGATGTGAATGATACGGGGCTCAATGTCTAGCATGGCTCTATGGGTTTTCATCCTGAACATACCCAAAATCAAATCAATTCCTTGGTGGCTAAGCATATCGGTCAGCACGGGTTCGCCCTGAGGGATATCATCTGCATTGGTGTAGTTCACTTGGCCACCACGTGACGGTGCATTCACATTCCTGCTCTGGTTCTAACATTGGTTGTTGTTGTTGTTGTTGATGCACCTTGGTGCAGTGCAGTTCTTTGCAATGTGGCCGGTACGACCACAATTGTAGCAAGGGTAGTTGCCTCCATGATCGGTAGGCAGTGGGGCACGAGCACTCGGGTTCCCTTATGGCTGATACGGTGCACAGTACTGATTGTTCTGCTGTTGGTACGGTGCACGAGGTGGAAAGTTCTAGTGCTGTGATGGTCTCGAGTAGTTCGGGCCAAATCGTCTCTAAAGATGTTGCTGCGGTGCTTCCCAGAAACATTGTCCGGTGGGTGAAGTATATATCAGGCGATGCTTTGCCTGTGGGGTAGCAGAGGCAGTAGCAGGGGCCTTTCTCTTGTGGTCTTCTTCTTCAACATGGCGCATAGCGCCTTCCTGGACAGTAGCAGCATTGACCAGATTATTGTATGTGCTAGTCGTCTGCCAAGTCAAACATTCCTTGAGCGCATTCATCCCACGCAGGAATGCATATCTCTTCGTTTCCTCAGTATTAATATACTCAGTGGCATACTGAGCAAGGTGATTGAAAGCTTCAGAATATTGGAGGACATTCCTCCCTCCTTGTTTTAGATCCATGAATTCCTAGAACTTTCTCTGCATGACGCCAGCGGGAATGAAATGAGCACGGAAAGCAGCTTTGAACTCATTCCATTCAGTGCGGTGTCCAGCGGGCAGAGAAGCTTCATAGTTGGCCCGCCAGGCACTAGCAGAGCCCTGGAGTTGTTGGGCGGCGAACAACACCTTCTGGGGCTCGGTGCATTCTAGCAGACCGAACTTAGACTCGGTCTGATGCAGCCTGTGGTCGGCGTCCAGCGGCTCTTTGGCACACTCGAAGGTTGGTGGGTGGGTACCCAGAAAATCTAAGTAAGTTGTCTAACGAGGCTGGTTGTTGTGGTGGTTGTGGATGCCTCCACGTCTAGCCAGGTGGGACATGATGTCGACCAGCCGACGGAGCAGCTCGGAGTCATTCTGCTACCTGTTGAGTGCAGCGGCCAGGACTTCAGCTAATGAAGGCTCAACATTTGCTCCTTGCTGAGAGCTCTTAGGATCTTCCTGATTCCAAGTATGCACCATGCTACAATTTATACGGTTGCTCATTAGTTATTTCTCAAAATATTCCATAAAATCACATGCGCAAGAACATAAATTTGCAAGAGGCACAAAAAAATCTCAGAAATGACAACCATCTCCATTGATTCAATTCAGTCTACATGGTTGTTAAAGGACATCATCACGAGGTTCCTTACATATATGTGCCAACGCCTAGCTATGGTATTGCGGACACATTATGCAAGATTCAAGATCCTACACCAAACTAGGGATACATATGCTACATGACCGTACATAGGGGTAGCGAATTATCTACTCCTGGCCTAAATCTTTCGGCTCTTCTGGTCCCACCAGATCCATCATTTCCACATCATTATTACCAACAAGTGCCATCTCTACATCGTCTTGTTCTCCATACTCTATGAAGATCTCATCCCAATTCCCTTCAATAGGTAGATGCGCAGCCTTAAATGCGTTCAAGTCATCTTGAGGCTCAATCATGTCATGCTCAAAATCTGCTGCATCCTGCAAGGCTTGGTCACGTTCTTTCATAATCGCATCCATCTCTTCATTCTTGGCTTGGATTTGCTGGTTCAGTTCTGCAATTTCTTCATCCTTAGCTTGTTTTTTGACCTCAGAAAGTCGAAGTGCAGAATGGAACACATCCAAACGCCGGCACAAGTTTGTGCACAAAGCGAAAGTGGACAAACCATAATACTCTATTATGGGCAGAATAGGATCATGGTGGTGATGGTTTGGGTCAAAGATGAAATCGACATGCCTCATCCACTCGAAGTCCATCACATCATTAATGGCTAGCAAGGCGACGGGTGTTCCAGCAACATCATGCTTGTGGTCTTCACAGAATCGAGTAAGTGCCTTGAATGCAGCTACATTCCAGGTGGAAGGCAGATCTGTCCTGATGACGCTAAGGGTCCAAGATTCCCATGCGGGGATGACTGAGTAATTGGCGGGAACCGCCACGTGGATGACACATGAGGGGACTCCATGCTCCTGGAATTCCTTGCCAACATAGGTGGGAGGAATGGAATATCCGAATCTCTGGAGAACTCTCCAAAATACGTGAATCATCCCTGTGAACTTCAGGCCATCGGTAATTTCCCAACCCTGTGGTGGTTGTTCTTTGTTTTCAGCCATCTACAAAGAAAGTACTTTGATAGAGTCGATGTGTACGATTAAACTTTGTTGCAACAACAATAGCTACCAAGGGTACAACCAATGCATAACGTAAGTCATCATAGTTTCAGTATATGTCTCAGAATATGTGGCCATCGAGTTACAAAAGCATCTCACAAATCAACCCCAAATACAAGAACCTCGCGTGGTTCGACATAAATTACCTACCCAACTGATCCAGACTACCGAGACTAATCTAGTCTACCACTATCCTCCTAGGTCCTGCCTCGAGCTGGTGCCTCGTAGTCTACATCAGACTCCTCGTCCATATCCACCTGCGGGTCCTCCTCCTCCGGTGCTGCCAGTGGTGCAAGGGCCGCCTCAAGCTGCTGCTGCAGGCCCTGGTTCTCCTGAGCTAGGGTCTCTAAATCCTCTCCCATGAGCTCCATCTCGTGCTGTGCAGTCATCAACTGATGCTACAGGTGCTCGATATGGTTGGCGCATTGCTACATAATCACGCCACGTTTGTCGACCTCCTGTGCGAGGCTGTCGCACTGTCCAGTCACTTCAGTAACGCGAGTCTTACTCGCCTCAAGGGCAGCGGTCAGTCACTGAATCTCTCTCTGTTGTGCGTCAACCTGTGTCTGCAGGTCGTTCCTCTGAACCCATACTTGCTCGGCCTCAGCCAGTATGATCCAGCTGTGGCTGCTAGCCTCCTCATTCATGTTGAGGAGGTACTCGGAGTAGTAGGACACACGGTGGTAGCCCGCATGGTACGTCGGGTAGTCGTCATGGCCAATGCGCCTCACGCGCGTCTGCCAGACCGGGTTGGCTTGATGCCAGTTGGGGATCATCTCAAACAGGGTCCCAGAGAGCGTTGTCATGTGGCGCCCACAGAAATGGGTGAGAGCCCTGTGGGCGACTCTCTCCAAGCCCTCACGAAGTAACCGTGCTCTCCATACCCGCCATGTCGAGGTTGCATGTGTGTGTGGGCACGCTGATGTGCACCTCAGCAAGAGTCACGCCGTGATGACAGACCTCGCGGCCCTTCTAGGAGGGCGGCTCATCGTAGCCCAACAAGCGTAGAAGATCCCACAAAAGTGTAGGAAAGCCACGGTGGTGGAGACCGGTGGTGTAGCGCCAGCCGTCGTGTGAAAGCTCCTCAAAACCATGGTCACCCATCTGGAACATAAACCTAATGGTGAGTACAGTGTTTCATGAGTAACAATGCATTTCATATAAGTGCTATTAAATACAGAAACAAAGATTTAGTTCACGTTTTCCAGCCTCAATGGTCAATAATACGGCAACGGGTTTTAAAACAAATTCTATCTTGACTGTACAACAGTCAGAAAAGTGGGTATTTCGAATAAAAAACAAGGTCCTGAAAATTGGTGGCTAGAACCAAGTTATACTACACCTTCATAGCTTTCCAAATTGTATTTATATTCTCAAAATTTCGAAGGAAATCTGGACTTATGAATTTTGCAAATTCAGGTTGCCAGATTCTGTTTCAGATTGATGGAAGTTTAATGTTTTGGCTCTACTGGACAGAGGAAAACTGGTAAAATGGTAAAACCTATTGGAGATTAAAATAGACTTCAAGAGCTTTCCAGTTTGGGTTTAAACACCTAAAAATACGAAGTATAACTTTAGTTATGAATTTTTGAAGTTGATAGCTAAATTCAGGACAGATTCTTATTATCTTGACAATTTGGTCTTGTTTTTTGAATTTTTATGTTGAACAAGTCTAGAGATTTAGTATCCAGAGGTTGGTCGGCAAGATGAGAACATATTTTATTTTAGTTAAAAAGGGATGCATGATGCAGAAAGTGCCAGTTTATTAACCTATCGTTCCTCACAACTCAACACGTAATTTGCCGAGACTTAGCGGCACGAATATGTGGCGACGACCCACACTCAACACGTAAGTCATCCTAAATGTTATACTAACGGCGTTAGCGTACCTGCAGAAGATCCATTACAGAAACAATACATCAAATTCAAAAGAAACTACGAAAAGAAGCATAGTTCTACTAGTAATGATCCATGGAAAAGGATCGCCCCGTGATAAGTCACGAGCCAATAGTGTCTCGTATCCGCCTGCGAGCACAGATATCGATATCACACGTGTCGGTTAAGCACACACGTACCTTCATTGAAGAAGCCGTAGATGCAATAATACAAACAAACATAACCTAGATTAGCTTTGTCAGCTTTGTCATGGTTTTCGAAAATATGATTTATTTGTTGTATTATCATGGACCACGACTCTGATACCAGCTGTGGCGCCCCTTCCCGGAGGATCGAGGTCTTGACGGTGCTGATAGCACAAACACTTGATAATACAACATTGGATTGAATTTAAGTTGAATATTACATCATTAAGTCATCAGAGTGCAGAGGAATATTACAAGTTCATAATGTTTTTGAAAACACAGCGGAAGCGAATAACGATAAGGAGCTATGAGCTCGACGATACAACAAAGTAATGGTTCCTGCCCGAAGAACCATCACACTAGCAACACACATCAATACTGCGGCGGCGAGTCGGACTCCCAGTGGGCAGTCCAACCATCAGGGACTTGCATGTCCCAGGGCAGCACATTCTTAGGCAACTCTACCTCTTCATTACCTAAAAACAATAGTGGCACAAAGCTTGAGTACTAATTACTCAGCAAGTCTTACCCGTCGAACGTATAGACATGCAATGGCTCTAATAGGTGGCTTGTTTGAAAAAACTCGCACTAAGCAACCTATTAGTTCTATCAAGTTTTACTTCTCAAATTAACTGGGTAGAGCAGAATGTAACTTTAGTTGCAACAATATGATAATAAAGCAATACATAAGGTAAGTACAACATAAGAGCAATAATAGAAACATCAATAATAAGCATCATAATCAATTCCCAAGTACCATGTGCAACTACATGATGACTCAGTGACCAAGTGGTACTCATTACTGCGAGGGACGGCAATTGCAATTGATTTACACCAGCTGGGATAACCCGAGATACACGACACATACACACCAATTAAGGTCGTATTTGGCAACCTTTGGCAAGGACAAAAACAACTCGGTCCGGGTCCAGTCTCAGCAAGTGGGCATGCCATCCAGCAAGCAGTACTTCATGGTTGAACCGCCCACTCCAGCAGCAGAAGGGTCAACGACCACTGTACTAGGTACCATCCTCATTGCCACGTCAATGCTACATCAGTTTACTAGTGCCCATAGACTAGCATGCATTCGGTACTGTTCAATACTTGACCAAGGGGCCGACCACGGACGGGTCCTAGGTTCGACAAGGCAGGGCTACCGCAGTCAACACCCATGTATTGCTGCAAACCTACACATGCATCATCCCTGCCTGGTCATGACATCAAAATAAACTTCTTTTATAAGTCCCGTTCCAGTGGTCAAGTTCATTCTTAGTAATGATATCTTTCGCGCCTAGTAATTACTAAGCGTAGCGAGACAGTACCGATACTACCAAGGTTCTAATGATAGTGGTATAGGTCATTGGGGTATCATGCAAGTGGGTTCCAATCAACTCCTATGACCTAATGCAACAATAATCATAGACACTAGTAATATTGATAACTAGCAACTTTATAAAATGGCGAATGAAAACCGGGCTTGCCTGGATCGACACTAGTGTTAGCAACTTCAATCTCTTGTTCCTGAGACTCAGTATCCTTCTAATGATCCTCTTCGGGCCCCTGGTTGTTGTTACCTATATGATGACAAAGGTGTTAATGGTATTGTCGTAACACCGTTACATGCAATGATATGATACATGCCCGCCTATCGTGTTTTGATATCAAATAAATTATTATTATGTTCTCAAAGCCATATGCTTCAGAGAAGTTGGGTCATGTTTTAATGTTAATTAAAATTACTCTTATGTTCTTGAAGCCATGTGCTTCAAAGAAACAATTTAAAGTTTCATCATTTTATGTGTGTGATTCATTTATTTAGGTTTGTTATAGTTTTTTAGAACAATCAAGCAATTAAAATAGTAACCAATTGATTCTAGACTTGAGTGATTTATCATGAACATAGACATAGGTGAATTGCATTTTTACCAATATACAGCCTCTAGATATTATTATTCTAATTATTAGCATTTATTAAAGTAAAATAGTGATATGAGTAAATCAATTTAGTTAATTAGGTAAATTTAGGTTTCTGGACTTGTGTGTTTTACTGGGTACAGGGTCTTCTAAGAATGATTTTTGTGCCAAGTGGCAAGGGCCAATTAATTACAGAATAATTACTAGAATTAATTTAAGCAAACACACTAAATAAATTCCAGAGCTTAACATAATTTCTATTTTGCCAAACCAAAATTTATGGTGGTGGATAATTATGTGTTTACTAAGCATGCCAAAGTTCAGGATTTAATTTTATTCCTACAATTTCTGGTGAATTAATTAGTGCTTCCACAAATTAATGGATTAATAAAAATACAAGTACAGAGACTAAGATTTATTATTTTACTAAAATAGAGCTATGCAAGATGAGTCAAACAAACTTTATTTGGGCTTCTCTGGATTTGTTTTTTATTTTCTATGATTTTTGGAAGTTTCAACATTTTTCTGGCATTTTCCTGGGTTAAAGCTGCCACGTAGGTGACACCTAGGCTACACGCAGGCACCACATCAGTGCCACGCAGGCTGCCAGTAGGCGCCAGTTAGCGCGCCGGAACAGAGGCTGGCCTCACCGGAGGGCTCGCCGACAGGCGCTATGCGGGGAAAAAGCTCATCACGGGAGCAAATATTTGACGTGCATGACGAGGCAGAGGGAATGGTGGGGTTCTCACCGGAAGATGGTCGGCAACAATAGACGGCGGAAGGACGAACTTCGGCGAGGTCGTGGGATTGGCAGGGAGCACCGAATTGGTCGGGGTTTGCTTCTACAGCTTCACGGGTGCACCACGAAGAGCGTCATCTAGTCGGCGTGCGTCGGTGATGACGGGAAGTAGGGGCTCGTCGTGGAGGCAGCTTTGGTGATCGGCGGAGCAGAGATGGTGACCGGGAAAAAGCGAAATGTCGTCGGCTCTAGTGAAGGAAACAAAAGGACAATGGGTCAGGGAAGCGCGTAGGTGTGTTGCGCGTGCGATTGAAGAAGGTGGGGCGAGGGGATTCACCGAGCACGGTCAATTTCTGGCCGGTGGTAGAGGAGCTCACCGGAGAAGCTTGACTCAGATGTTCTTCGAATTCGCTCAATACACGCGTGCTTTCAACTGGGCAATGCGTGAGGAGGGTGAGTAGGTTTGTGCGCGGCGAAGTTGTGTTCGGGGGTCGGCTCGGAAGACAGGGAAGCAGAGAGTTCGAGCTTGCGCTTGCGCTAAAATGGCAGAATGGGGAAGGGGCGAAGAAATGGATGAGAGAGCAGCTGCAGAGAGCAAGAGAGAAGGAGAAGAGGAGGTTGGGCGAGCTCGCGGTGAGGGGATAGAGCGGCAGAGGCAGGAAGGGGGGGGGGGGGGTCAACGGCGCTACGCACTATTGCGCGTGCTGGGTTCCGAGGTGGAGGGGTGAAGGCGGGTCAGACGGTGCACCGGTGTCAGCAGGGGTGCTCTACGCCAGTGAGGAGGAAGGAGAAGAAGATTTTGTGCTGCACCCCCTGGAGTTTTAGATTTCTTACAAACAGGTCCTTAGTCAACTTGGTTTTTAATAAATTGAAATAAAATAGCTAGGGATTTCCTAAAATGGTGAAATTTGGTGGGCTGACTATTTAAATGGTGGAGAACACTTTGGTGAATTTTATTTGAAATTTGCATAAACATATTTTTAGAATTTATTAAATGCATTAATTAGTTACTTAAGAATCAATCAATAAATTAAGGGTCTTGTCAAGCAGATAAAATGCCCAATAAATTTATAATATTCTATTTTATTATTACCAAACTGATGAAATTTATTTGGCATGAGTTGTATTGAAATTTTTCAATTGCTTCAATGACTTGGTTGCAGGTTATTCATTTGCCTAGGATTAAATAAATAGATGGGCATTATCATTTTATGCTATACTAACCATGATTAGTGCTCCTCATTTTTGTTAAATTAAGGTGAGACACCTGGGGTGTCACACGGGCGGCCACTGGATTTGGTCGGTTTCCAACCGACTTTCTTTGGACGGCTCAGATCTTGTCCTGATGGCGGTTACTTGGTCGGTTTCCACCGAAATCTCCGTTTTGGGGTCGGTAGAAGTTGTGGGCCTCATGGGCTAGCAACCGTGGGTGGCAAACCCAGGCCGGGCGGCAAGCCCTACCGGGTGGCAAGCCAGGCCGGGTGGCGGCCCATCTTTGGTGCTGACCCCCCCCCCCCCGGGTCACATCTTGAGTTGTCCATGTTGTAACACGTGAATTCCTCCTTTATTTTGCCACTTTTTACCCTCCTTAGTCCGGAAATGGAAAACAGCTTCATTTTAGAGTGTCGTGCAGGGTCGGCTGGGTCGGATGGTTAGCCTCATGACGACTCTGTTTTGACCCGCCGGGTGGCTGATTTCAGCCTGATATGACCCTGTCTGCGGGGTTCGGACTTCAGCCATCACGACCCTGCCGGGCCCTGATTTTAGCCTCATCTGACCCTGTCGGCCTGCTGTTTTAAGACAAAATCAACCGACGGGGTGTTTCTTCATGTTTTTACATGATTTTAGCCCTTTTGACCCTGCAAACACATATTTCACCAAAACTCATGGAACTTTATTAGTTTAAACAAATATTCATAAAACTTCGGTCTTTACCTTGTATTTCCTGACCGGTTGGTGGCCAATATTGGGTTTTAAGGGCCACCAACACCTCCCCAAGCTTAAACCTTTGCTCGTCACGAGCAAATTAATACTTGGAAGTGATGGATTAGGAGTTGCTTCAATATTAGAGCCCTGCAAGGATCAAGTGCACAAACACATACTCCTACAACATAGGGGTAATAGTAAACCAGCACAAATTGACCACTAAGTCTTTCTCATTGCAAGTGGGGCTCTTAGGCATTTTATAACCTTGTCATGAGCGGTTGGAACTCAGAACAACTAGTTTAGATTTTTGTCACTCAACCTCCTACATGATCATGAGTCCAAAGTTTTTGAAATGCAGCATAAGATTGAAAATTTTCCCTCTTGGTGCAATTTTTCACTATGACTCTCATCTCTCAAAAAGTGTATTTCCTCACCAAGTGCTGATCATACTCTATGAAATTTGGCTTTATATGTGGAGCTTGGTAGGATGGCACATCTAGTATGCATATTTTGTTAAGAGATGGTCCTAGCAAAAAGACTTTGCACTTTCTCATTCCAACCATTTGGAAATAATGTCCAGGGGAGAGGGAGAGAATGGACTCACACGACGGAGTGGACTAGCACAATTCACTCCTAGCACAATATCAAAAATCTTTAACAAAGATTGGATTTTTGTGCTAGAGAGAAAGGATGGTCCTTTATTTTGCTGAAAGAATGAACCTTGAAACTTGACATTTGTACATCTATGAGAGCTGATAATTTTTCTCATTCATTTTTTTCTTTCTTCTTTTTATTTCTTTCTTTTCAGCTCTCATAGTGTAGGGAAGCTAGTTCAATGGTTCAAATATTTTTGCAAACTTTTTCTGAGCATTTATTTTGGGAGGACCAAAATCTTTCTTGTAGGATCAAGGTTTTCGCAAAGGAGAGATTTTTGGCTAACATGCTTGGTGAAGTGGGCGCTTGAATCCAATGTGGAAACCACGTAACCAAGCATGATTGTTTGAGAACTCAAAGATAACACGAAGGAAAATAGTTGGCTTTGAAAGTGCAAGTCCCTCATTAGGATCAAATCCTAACCAAACTCAATGCATACATGGATGGCATAAAAGTGGGTTCACAGTTAATATCTGGCCTTGGTAGGAATTTTTTCTATCATAGGGAAGAACTACACCAAGTAGGAGGTTTTATTGCAGCATGGTTTTGAAAGAATTCATTGGACTCTAATCATGAGGAGATCATAGACTCATCAAAACATGCTATATGATGAATTCCAACAACTAGACTTGGTGTTTATTAGCCATTTTGCTCCCACTAAAACATAGAGAGACTAGCGTTATCATCATGCCGGTCTACCATTATCCACCAAAATGAAGAGTAGAGGTTGTGTACTTGAGACTCACAGGGAGCTAACAGAGCAACTATTCATCATTTCCATAGGCAAGGTAGAGACAAAGTTCTCAATTTTATTTGGAAAGGGAAATCTTTTTGTTCTTTTTAGTTTTGCAATTTTTTATGGTTTTCCTTGAAAGTGAAAAATATTTTTGGGTTTTCTTAAACTTTATCGAAACTGAAAATCTTTTTGGATTTTTTTATAATATATAAAGGAAATAAAACAACTTAACTAAAAAAAATAGGAAGAGAGGGTAGGACAATTGGCGTACCTTGCTTCACGTACCTCCCCAAGCTTAGGTCTTTGCAAGACTTAAGCTTGGATGGCATTCACTGTGGCGGTTGATAGTTGATGTTGAAGTGGCTGAACAGTTGATCCATCATGGAGAGGTTTGTCTGAAGTTGTTCCGATGTTTGTTGCTGCCATTCTTGCCTATCCCTTATGGCTGCTTGTATTTCTTGGGTTCGCATGTTGGTCTCATAACCGTTTGCAGCCAAGCATTGCATGTCACCTTCCAACTCCGGAAAGTTGTATGATGTGAATCGGGCAGAACGTGAAGTTCCTATGCCTCCATGGGGTTGATAGTAACTTCCCATCCCATAAGGATTGGATGGTTCAAACTCTTCATGGGATGAGCTAGTGTAGTGTGTTGACAAGCTAGTAAATTCAGGGTACTGTGGTTGCTCCCAATGGTATTGAGAGCTTCCCGAAGCACCCGTTCGAGGAGCTCTTGCTCGTGGTCTATCCCCTGAAACACTATGTCATGCACGCTGCACGAGAGCCTGCCAATTGTAGAGAAAGTTCTTTTTAGCAATGATGGTGAGCTTAGGGTTAGGCAATTCTAACTCTGCATCTTGCGCTGGATAAAGCATGTAGAACCTATTGTTCTCTTCCTTCAAAAGGTGGGCTTGCCAAAAGTGATCTTTCCCTAGCAAAGAAGACTAGGGAGACGATCTATTCTAGCTCTATGGAGCGTGCCAACCTTTCTAGCAATTCTAGTGACAAAAGGTGTGAAAGTGATAGGTCCATGTTGCTTGAATGCTAGGGTGAGCCAATGGTTGATGAGAAAGAAAGTGGGGTTCATTTTAATTTTCTTTATCACAACATAAAGATAGGCCTTGTCCAAACTATTCACTGAACGTACATCAACCAGAGTGGTGAGGTAGTGAGCGATGAAACGGTGAATTATACGGAGCGAAGGGTTATGAATGTCACTAGTGTGCTCCTGCCCCGTGATGGGACTTCCTATCTTGGCCTATACTCCTTGAGGGGTGAAACCTTTAAGTTTATTAATGTCTACAGTGGCCTTATGGTCAAAACCAAGGTAGGTACTAATTTGTTTTAAAGACCGTTCATAGGTTTCACCAAAAAGAAGGAATGTGTAGAGAGTGCCTAATTTGTTTGACAGAGTGGTGAGGACTTTTAAGGTGCAAAGGAATTCAATGGTAAGCCATTTGGAACCGTAATCATCGAGGTGGTAGAAATCATACCATCCAGCCGTGTTGAGTGCGTACTCAAAATCGGCGAAGATGCAGATTTGCTCAAGGAAGTTGTGGTCGAACTTGCGCACAGATGTGAACTCCCGGTCCCGAATGGCGGTGAACTTGCTTCGCTCATCGTAATCATTGAACACCATATTTTCTTCACTCTCCATGAACTTGTCAAACTCTTCATTTTGCACACTTTGCTCCATTGGAGCTTTAGATATGGACATTGAATCCGAGAGATAACTTAGAGTATGCCCATGTGAAGCTCTGGAGTGCTCTGCTTCCGAACGCTCACTTGGTGTGCGCCTCCCATGGCTTGAGCTGCTGCTGTTGCTGAACTTGGTGTAGATGCCTCTCCAAATATTTGCCATTCCTTCAAAAGGGTTACTTGGACACAATACCCGAAGGACAATGTGATGATAATGGTTAGTGGTTAGTCGTTCGGTTAGTAGTCCAAGTGTTAGTCGTTCAAACATGCGAGGGTGACAACAAATTCTCTCTAGTTGGTTTTAGTGCAGCACACTTTTATTGCTAAGTACAAAGTGCACTAACTAGTTGAGTGAGAAAAGAAGTGCAAAGAGAGAGAGTTTGTGAGGGAGAGACGAAGTTTTCAGCCAAATGCTTTGGGTGGAGAAGCAAAGGAGAGTGTGCCCTCTATTTATAAGCTCAAGAGGAGCATTGGGGGAGAAATTGTTATTCCGGGCGGTAGCCCATGCCGGCCGGCAGGTCATTTCCATCCATTTGCTCAATTATTGCTCTAGTGGTGATGGGAGAAGGCTAGGTCAAAGTGCCATGTGATCCACTTGCTCAATTTGTCCAGAAATTTGCTAAGAGTGTAGGGAGCAAGGATAGAGTGATGGGATGGCCAAAGTTGTTTGTTTTCAATGAGTGAGTTGCCACTCATGAAGCATAGGTAAGTAGGGTGGCAGGTGAGTGTAAGTGGTGAAAGAGTGAGGTGACACGTATGGCTCTCATTCATTCACTTTCACTCATGGTGGGGTTTTAGATGAGTATTTTTTCTTCAAGGTAAGGCTGGCCACACCTCCACCACTTATGGCCATCATCTTTGCATTAAAAGGGCCAAGAATCCGATGAAAAGTTGTGCCGGGCAGCATGGCTTGCCAGGCGGCAGAAATGACCCAGCCAAGGGTCGTTTTTCATGAAAAATGACCTCCGGATGGTCGTTTTGACACGAAAACGACCTCCCGGCAAGAGACTTGGCCGAAACATTACCAAAAATTTTCAAATTTTATTTTTTTTATATCCTAGTTTAATGGTTAAAGAAAGAGGAATAAAATCAACCTAATCTAATGCTATGAAGGGGGATAAATATCGGTTACCTTCCGACGAGGGTTCAAATTTTACGTCTCGAACAAGACGTTCTCCATGCTCAATTTTGCATGGTGCCCGTCGTGGATGGAGAATTTTCCACGATCGGTGCAACTTCTTTCTTCCGCCATACTTGTTTGATTTTCTTTGGCTTGGCGGTGACATTTTTCTTCATTTCTTGTGGCTCGTTCTTCTTCTTAGGCGGCAGTGGTATGCTTTGAACTTTAACCGCCGGTGCACACATTTTTGGTGGGATTGGATACACCTCAATTTTCTGCACCGTGTTAGGACTTTTGCCATAAAAGATATGTACCTGATTGCATTGTTCCGTTCGGGGCTTGAAGGCGAACTTTTCGTCGTGCCCATTAATGTTAAGGTGGATTTCTCCAGCCCCAACATCAATGTTGGCATTTGTAGTGCTAAGGAACGGCCTTCCTAGTATAAGGGGTGTCTTTGCATCAGCCTCCATATCTAGTACCACAAAATCGACGGGCACAAGAGAGTTCCTTATCCTTACGGGTACGTCCTCCGCAGTGCCCGCCGGGTAGCGAACTGATTGGTCGGCGTGCTGCAAGCACATTGCTGTAGGGGATAATGAATTGACATTGAGTTTGTCATACACTACCTTTGGCATGACGCTCACGCTCGCCCCCAAGTCACAATGGGCGTTATTGAATTGTTGCCTCCTGATGGAACATGGGATGGTTGAGCATCCCGGATCTCGCTTCTTTTTTGGGAAGGAGTTCAAGATAGCGGCGCTGCATTCTTTGGTTAATTTGACAACCTCCGTGGATGGCATTGGGCGTTTGTTGTTGAGGATGTCCTTTAGGTACTTGGAGTATGTAGGAACCAGCATAGCATCAAGTAGCGGTATGTTGATGTATAATTTCTTTATACCTCCACAAACTTCCCGAATTGTTCATCCACCATTGGCTTCCTCTGTCGAGGGGGGAATGGCAACACCGGGGTATCATGGAACTCATGTGGCGCCTTCTTGAGAGGTGCCTTTGTCTCCTCAACTTCAATTTCCTCCTCTCCTTCTGATTCTTCATTGGTTTCCCCGGTCTTCCCTATAATGTTAGGATTTGGCGGATCTTGTGTAGATTTTCCGCCTCTAGTTGTGACCGCACTAACATTTTCTTTGGCACTAGCTTGCGGCTGACCGGGCAGCTTGCCCGAGTTAGGCTTAACAATAGCAGCAGCCAGCTGAGCAATTTGTGTTTCTAACATTTTATTATGACTAAGCTGGATTTGCAGAGAGGTATTGAAGGCTTCCATACGAGAATCTATGCTTTCTAGGACTTTATCAGTAGCAATAAATTTCCAACTAATACTTTCATTGATTTTAGATTGTCCTAGAACAAGAGCACGGAAGGAGGGTTCATTACGAGTAAAGTTTCTAGAGTTACCCATGTTCTTGTCGAAGGAGAGGTTTGGCTTGGACTCCCATCCGAAGTTGTTTGTACAGGGCCTAAACCCATTGTTGTTGTTGTTGCTGTTGTTGAGGTAGTTCACTTCTTCTTCTTGAGTCTCTGAGCAGTGGCTTCCCATGTGTCCAAGGTTTCCACAGACTTCGCAAGTCATGCGAGTGTCCAAGGATTGGACAGTCTGAGGTCCGTCCATTTTCTTCGAAAGTTGATCCATTTTAATTGCTAACATGTCAATACCATCAACTTGTTGGACTCTCCTCATCTTGGGTTGCGGCTGGTTCTGTCTCTCATCGTAGCCACAATAATTGGCGACCATCTTTTCTATGAGAATTTGAGCTTCTTTGACCTTCAGAGAGAAGAAGGAACCTCTAGCGACTGCATCTAGGTGCTCATGAGTGGGGCGGTTGAGCCCATGGTAAAAGCTTTGGATCAGCAACCAATCTTGCATTCCGTGATGTGGGCATGCCAGAGTGTATTTTTGGAAACGCTCCCATGCCTCAGGAATGCTCTCGTCAATCAGCTGTTGAAAACTTGAAATCTTGTTCTGTAGGGCATTGGTTTTGCCTAGCAAGAAGAAATTGGCAAGGAAGGCTTTGGAGCACTTGTCCCATGTGGTGAGCTCTTCTTGAGCCCTTCCCCTAGAGTGAAAATGGGAATAGGCGAAGGCGAATGGCCTCAGGGGTCACATCCCACATGGTGAAAGTGCTGCACACTGCCAAAAACCATGTTGATTAACGCTGGTTTCAACTCATAGCTTCCGTTCCCCATGTTCGAGTTCGGACCGGTGCGGATGTTGTCTGCAGACGGGGCGGAGTAGTCACGGATCGTCTTTCAGCCATGATTGGTTGAGCGGACGCAGACGGGACTTGAAGCTGAGCTTGAGTGATCCGAGGTGCTGCAAGAGCAAGCACAAGCCAAGGAGGGGTGAGTCTTTGACGCACTCTCCTCAATAAAGCCTCCGGATTGTTGTGGTAGTTGTCTAGTAGGTCGAAACCAGTCATAAAGCATCCTGTTTACACCACAAATAAACAGAACAAGGGTAAGCCCGCTAAGGAAAGCGGTAACCTCTTAATAGAAATATCAATGTTAAAGTTCCGATATCTTAGCCTATTGCTTCCCCGGCAACGGCGCCAGAAATGCTTGTTGGCATTTCTTAACATCGCATCAAGAATATCACTATTCCTGGTATGACGCCAAAAATGATTTGATGTTTGTTATGCTTTAAAAGAAATATGAATTAATCCGCAAGTGCACGGAACATCTATTGTAGCATTTCACCCTGGAGTATTCCAAGGTATCGTATTTATTTTCTGTAGGGAAGCTAGGCGTAGGAGTATCTTGGTTTAACAAAGATATAACTATAAGAATTATACCAACTGACCAAAGACGGGGGTAAGGATGTTCGATAATGATAGTTGGGGTAGTGAAACAGGAGAAATCCATACTAAGATAAATAAAGAGATCGGTTAAGCTAGCCGGGAAGACAGCGAGTCTAATTCTAGAATTCCTAAGATTATATCTTCCTATTTTATCCAAGTCAAGTGTCAAAATTCCTAGTTACTCGGGCTGAGTGCTTACACCAAATTCATGGTACAGCCTCAAGTCATTCACCAATAAGTTTACTTTAGGGCACGACAACGATCCACTAATAGGGTTTGTAAATAACCTCGTACACTAGTGGGCACGTTCCCACTAGACAACCCTGCTTGAGACTTCCCGGACGTGGTGGAATACTAAATGGATGGACAAGGCTGTCACCACCTACCGCCTACCACACAGCCCGTGGGGACGAATGCAAAACCAGCTAGTGCTAACTTAGGCACCACGCCTATGCTTTCACTAGATATTCTTCTATTGGCCTAGCGGAAGAATAGCCGGGAAATAACCAAGTCTATGTTCTATTCAAGAACTAAACTTAATTAAATCCTAGCCGGGAATCCCGTAAACTATGCTTCAAAGTTCTTTCCCGATATTTGTAACTTAAGGAAATTGACTAAGTAAAGATAAATACTTGACAAGATAAATAAGAAAATATAATTATATTGATAAGGGATAAGTCTTACAAAAAGAGAAAAGATACAAGAAAGCTCATACCAAGACTTCGAGACGACTTCCGGAATCCCAAGCGATGCTCTCGACTAGACTCTAACTCCCGACTAACTAACCTACTCTACTAGTAAGAAAAGTAGTGGGAAATGGACTCTAATGTGTTTCACTTGCCTCCCCTATTTTCTGTCGAATTCCCCCTCTATTTATAGGTGGCGGATACTTGGTGGGTACTTCAAGGTGGAGGAGAGACGGTGGGGAAAAATTCCCCCGCCGGGCGGCGGGCTACGTTGGGCGGCCACGTGTGCCGGGCGGCATGCACCACCGGGTGGCCACTAGATTTGGTCGATTTCCAACCGACTTTCTTTGGATGGCTCAGATCTTGTCCTGATGGCGGTTACTTGGTCGGTTTCCACTGAAATCTCCATTTTGGGGTCGGTAGAAGTTGTGGGCCTCATGGGCTGGCAACCCTGGCTGGCCAACCCAGGCTGGGCGGCAAGCCAGGCCGGGCGATGGCCTGTGTTGGGTGGCAGCCCATCTTTGGTGCCGACCCCCCCTGGGTCACGTCTTGGCTTGTCCATGTTGTGCCATGTGAATTCCTCCTTAATTTATGCACTTTTTACCCTCCTTAGTCCAGAAATGGAAAACGGCTTCATTTTGGAGTGTTTTGCAGGGTCGGCTGGGTCGGATGGTTAGCCTCATCACGACTCTGTTTTGACCCACCAGGTGGCTGATTTCAGTCTGATATGACCCTGTCGGCTGGGTTCGGATTTCAGCCATCACGACCCTACCGGGCCCTAATTTCAGCCTCATATGACCTTGTCGGCCTGTTGTTTTAAGGTAGAATCGGCCGACGGGGTGTTTCTTCATGTTTTTACATGATTTTAGCCCTTTTGATCCTGCAAACACATATTTCACCAAAACTCATGGAACTTTATTAGTTTAAATAAATATTCACGAAACTTTGGTCTTTACCTTGTATTTCCCGACCGGTTGGTGGCCAATATTGGGTTTTATGGGCCACCAACAGTCGACTGGGATGAAATGAGCATGAAATGCAGTCTTGAACTCATTCCATTCCACACGGCCTCTAGTGGGCAGAGAAGCTTCATAGTTTGCCCACCAAGCACTAGCAGAGCCCGGGAGTTGTTGGGCGGCGAATAACACCTTCTGGTGCTCGGTGCATTCCAGCAGACCGAACTTTGAGTCGGTCTGGCGCAGCCAGTGATCGGCATCTAGAGTTTCTCTGGCACGCTCGAAGGTTGGCGGATGAGTACCTAGCAAATCTGAGTAGGTGCTCTGTCGAGGCTGATTGTTGTTGTTACGGTGGCCTCCCTGTCCAGCTAGATGGGACGTGATATCCACTAGCCGACGAAGAATCTCGGAGTCATTTTGCTGCCGGTTGAGTGTAGCAGCCAATACCTCAGCTAGTGAAGGCTTAGTATTAGCTCCTTGCTGAGAGCTTTCAGGATCATCTTGATTCCGAGTACGCACCATGATGCAATTTATATGGTTGCACATTAGTCATTGCTCAAAATAATCCATAAAAACACATGTGCAAGAATATAAATTTGCAAGGGAATGGATAGATGTCACAAGTAACAACCATCTTCATTAATTCAATTCAAACTACATGGTTGTCAGAAGGGCACCGTCACACGACTTCTTAAACATATGTGCCAACGTCTAGCTACGGTATTGCGGACACATAATGCAAGGTTCACACTTCTACATCGAACTAGGAATACTTATATTACACGACTATACACCGAGGTGTAGCGATCCATCTACTCTTGGTCTATGTCTTCCGGCTCTTCTGGTTCCTCGATCCATCATTTCCACCTCATTAATACCAACTGGCGCCATCTCTACATCCTCTTGTTCTCCATATTCTATGATGATCTTGTCCTAATTCCCTTCAATAGGAAGGTGGGCAGCCTTGAATGCGTCCAAGTCATCTTGAGCCTCAATCATGTCATGCTCAAGATCTGCTGCATCCAGCAAGGCTTGGTCACGTTCTTCTATAGTTGCATCCATCTCTTCATTCTTTGCTTGAATTTTTTGGTTTAGTTCTACAATTTCCTCATCTTTAGCTTGTTTTTCGATTTTAGAAAGTCAAAGTGCAGCATGAAACACATCCAGACGCCGGCACAAGTTTGTGCATAAGGCAAAAGTGGATAAACCATAATACTCTATTATGGGTAGCATAGGATCATGGTGGTGACGGTTTGGGTCAAAGATGAAATCCACACGCCTAATCCACTCAAAGTCTGTCACATCATTAATGGGCAGCAAGGCGACGGGTGTTCCAGCAACATAATGCTTGTGGTCTTCATAGAACCGAGTAAGTGCCTTGAATGCAGCTACATTCCAAGTGGAAGGCAGATCTGTCTCGATGACGCTAATGGTCCAAGATTCCCATGCGGGAATGACCGAGTAATAGGCGGGAACCACCACATGGATGACACATGAGGGGACTCCATGCTCCTGAAATTCCTTGCCAACATAGGTGGGAGGAATGGAATATCCGAATCTCTGGATAACTCTCCAAAACTGGTGAACCATCCCTGTGAACTGCAGGCCGTCGGTGATCTCCTAACCTGGTGGCGGTTGATTGGTGTTTTCAGCCATCTACAAGGAAAGTACATTGATTGACTCAAAGAGTACGATCAAGCTGGAATTCTTATGAAACTTTGTTGCAACAGCGAAAAGGGTACAACCAATACATAACATAAGTCAACATAGTCTTAAGTACATGAACTCGGGATAAGTGACCTTCGAGTTACAAAAACATCTCACACAGTGATCCCCCAAAATACCACAACCTCGCGTGGTCGACAAAAGCTACCTACCCATCTTGTCCTGCCTACACGATCTAGTCTGGTCTATCATGACCCCCTATGTACTGTCTCTGGCTAGTGCCTCGTAGTCCATGTCAGACTCCTCGTCCATGTCCTCGTCCGGATCCTCCTCCTCAGGTGCTGCCGGTGGTGCCAGGACCGCCTCTAGCTGCTGCTGCAGGCCCTGGTTCTCGTGAGCTAGGGTCTCTAGATCCTCTCCCATGAGCTCCATCTCGTGCTGTGCAACCGTCAACTGATGCTGTAGGTGCTCGTTGTGGTTGGCGCGCTGCTGCATAATTATGCCACCTCTGTCAATCTCCTGCACGAGGGTGTTGCGCTGTCTAGTGACCTCAGTAATGCGAGTCTCACTCGCCTCAAGATCAGCGGTCAGCCACTGAATCTCCCTCTGCTGTGCGTCAACCTGTGTCTGTAGATCATTCCTCTGCACCCAGGCCTACTCAGCGTCAGCCAGTAAAATCCTACTGTGGCTGCTAGCCTCCTCATCAAAGTTGAGGAGGTACTCGGAGTAGTGGGACACACAGTGGTACCCCGCGTGATACGCCGGGTATTCGTTGCTGGCGATGCGCCTCAGGCGCCTCCGCCAGACCGGGTTGGCCTGGTGCCAGATGGGAATAATCTCAAACGGAGTCCCAGAGAGCATTGATGTGTGGCGCCCACAAAAGTGAGTGAGGGCCCTATGGGCGACTCTCTCCAAGCCCTCACGGAGGCTCCCACAAGTTGCCGTGCTCTCCATCCCTGCCATATCAAGGTTGCGCGGGTGAATGGGCACGCTGATGTGCACCTCAGCAAGAGTCATCCCGTGGCAGCAGATCTCGCGGCCCTTGTAGGAGGGCGCCTCGTCGTAGCCTAACAAGTGTAGCAGATCCCACAAAAGTGTAGGAAAGCCACGGTGGTGGAGAATGGTGGTGTAGCGCAACCCGTCGTGCGAGAGCTCCTCAAAACCGTGGTCACCCATCTGGAACAAAAACCCAATGGTGAGTACAGTGTTCCATGGGCAAAATGCATATCACTAACAACTGTCATGGTGCTGGTAATGATAGCAAAACTACATCACATCAATTTGATTGAGTCAAACTTTCCCTACAATAAAGATACATTTCATATAAAGTGCTATGAAATACAGAAACCAAGTTTTTAGTTCACATTTTCCAGCCTCAAGGGGCAATAATACGGTGATGGGTTTTTAAAAACGGATGCTATCTTTACTGTACCCCAGTCAGAAAAGTGGGTATTTTGAACAGAAAACAAGGTCTTAAAAATTGGGGCTTGGAACTAGGTTATACCTCACTTTCATAGCTTTCCAAATTATATTTATATTCTCAAAAATTCCAAGGAAATCTGGACTTATGAATTTTGCAAGTTTAGGTTGGCAGATTCTGTTTCAGGATGACAGAGGCTGAGTGTTTTGGCTCTACTGGACAGAGGGAAAACAACAAAATTATGAAACCTATTGGAGATGAAAATAGACTTCAAGGGCTTTCCAGATTGGGTTTAAACTCTTGCAAATTCGAAGTACAACTTTAGTTATGAAATTTTTAAGTTCAGGGTCATGCTGAAAACAGTGAGTTGACAGATTGTACTTGTTCTCTGTTTCTGAGGTTGTTACTGTTATGATCGAATTTTAATTTAAATTCTAGGTGACAGGGGATATTGAGACCTTTCCGAAAAATATTTGTATGTCTCATTTGGTTGAGTAAATTAATAGTTATGAATATTTTTATTCAGAGGTTGGTGAGCAAGTGGAGAACAAGTTTTAGTTTAGTTATAATGGGATGCATGATGCAAAACTTTCATTTTATTAACCTATCGTTCCTCACAACACAACTCCTATCTTTGCCGATACTTAGCGGCACGGATACTTGGTGATGACCCGTACTCAACACGTAAGTCAATCTAAATGTTACACTAACGACGTTAGTGTACCTGTAGGAATCCATTCTAGAAACAATACATCAAATTCAAAAGAAACTACAAAAAGAAGCACATTTGTACTAGCAATGATCCATAGAAAAGGATCACCAATGATAAGTCACGAGCCAACAGTGTCTTGTATCTGCTTGCGAGCACAGACACCGATATCACGCGTGTCGGTTAAGCATGCACGAACCTTCATTTGAAGAAGCCGTAGATGCAAGTAATATAAACAATCATAACCCAGGTTAGCTTTGTCACCACCCTATTATCTACATGGGAAATACTAACGTATCCTCACTTCCAACGTCATAGTTTTTGAAAATACGATTTAAATGTTGTATTATCATGGACCACGGCTCTGATACCAGCTGTGACGCCCCTTCCCGGAGGATCGAGGTCCCGACGATGCTGATAGCGCAGACACTTGATAATACAATATTAGTCCATATTTGAGTTGAATATTACATTAATACGATAATTCAGAGTGCAGCGGAATCAATACAAGTTCATGAATGTTTTGAAACAGCAGAAGCAAATATGTAAAGGAACTACACTCGACGGTACAGCCTGGTGGTGATCCATGCCCGAAGGACCATCACCCTAGCAACAAGCAACATCACTGCGGCGGCAAGTCGAACTCCCAGTGGGCGGTCCAACCCTCAGGGACTTGCATGTCCCAGGGCATCACATCTACAGGCAATTCTATTTCTTCATTACCTGAAAAACACAATGGCACAAAGCCTGAGTACTAATTTCTCAGCAAGACTTACCTGTCGGACACCTACACATGCAGAGGCTCTAATAGGTGGCTTGTTTAAAAAGACTCGCACTAAGCAACCTATTAGTTCTATCAAGTTTTATTTGTCAATTTAAATGGGTTGAGCCAAAATGTAACTTTAGTTGCAACAAGGATAATAAAAAAAGTATGTATAATTAATACAACATAAGAACAATAATAATAATAATGATTGTTAACATCAATAAGCAACATGATCTGTTCCATAATATTAGGTGCAACTACGCGATTGGCGCGGTGACCAAGTGGTACTCATTACTACGTGGGACAACAATTGCAATCGATTTACACCAGCTAGGAAAACCCGAGATGCATGACACATACACACCAATTAAGGTCGTATATGGCATCCTTTCGCAAGAAAAGCACCTACACCTCAGCCCGGGTGTGGTGACGTCGAGTGGGCATGCCGTTCTGCCAACAGTTCTTCGTGGTCTGGACCGCCCACTCTAGTAGTAGGAGGGTCAATGACCAACGCACCTTAACCGTCCTCAATGCAAGTGACCTATAATGTTACATCAGTTTACTAGTGCCCATAAGCTAGCATGCATTCGGTACTGTTCAACAATTGATCAAGGGGCCGACCACGGACAGGTTCTAGGTTCGACAAGACAGGGCTACCACAGTCAACACCCATGTGTTGCTGCCAACCTACACATGCATTATCCCTGCCTGGTCATAACATAAAATAAACTTCTTTTAATAATTCCCATTCTAGTGGTCAAGTTCATTCCTTAGCAATAATAATGCCTTCTTAACGAGACTAGCAATTACTAAGCATAGCGTAACAGTACCAATTCTACCAAGTTCTAAGACAATAGCATAGGTCATTTGGATATCATGCAAGGTGGGTTTCAATCAACTCCTATGACCTAATGCAACAATAAGTATAGACACTAGTAAGATTACAAGCAAGTTTTGTAAAAAGGCAAATGAAAACCGGGGCTTGCCTGAATCAACACTAGTGTTAGCAACTTCTACTTCCTGCTCCTGAGAGTCAACGTCCTTCTGAACGTTGTCCTCTTGCTCCTGATGGTCGTTACCTATATGATGGAATTTGAATTAACGACATTATTGGAATATCGTTGAATGCAATGATATGATACATGCAAGCACATTGTGTTTTAATGTCAATTAAAATTATTATTATGTTCTCGAAGCCATATGCTTCAGAGAAGTTGGGTTGTTAATCAAGATTTTAGGTTTATATATTTTTTATGCAATTAAACAAGGAAAATGAGTGATATGAACAATTAAATTAATTAATAAAGCAAACTTATGTTTTTGGACATGTGTGATTTACTGTGAACAGAGGCTTATATGAGTGATTTTTATGCCAAGTGGTAGGGTCAAAATATTTATAGATCATTTACTAGCATTAATCTAAGCAAAGTACTAAATAAATTCCAGAGCCTAAAGTAATTCATATCTTACCAAACAAATATTTGTGGTGGTAGATAATAATGTGCTTACTACGCATGCCAAAAATCAGGATTTAATTTTATTCCAAGAATTTCTGGTGAATTAATTAGTGTTTCGACAGTTTAATGTATTATTAAAAATACATGTACAGAGGCAGCTATTTATCATTTTACTAAATTAGAGCACTGAAATATAAATCCAACAAAATTTATTTGGACCACATTGGATTTGGATTCCATTTACTGTGGTTTTTAGAAGTTCTTTCTATTTTCTCGCATTTTCTGGTATTTAATCTAACACATCAGTGCCATGCGTGCGACACATCAGCACCACGTAGGTGCCACATAGGCGACATGCAGGTGGCCAGTCGAATGCCAGTCAGCAGGGGTCAGCAGCGCCGGGGACTCGCCGGAGAGCGGTCAAAGCTCACCACTGGCGGCTACGCGCGAAGAAACCTCGCCGCGGGACCATACACATGACACGCACACCGAGGCACAGGGCTTGGTGGGGGTCGCGAGGATGGATACTCACCGGAGGTGGTCGGTGACAAGAGGCAGCGGAAGAGAGAAGTCCGGCGAGGTCGTGTTTCTCCTGTGGAGCAGCAAACGGCTCGCGGTTTCCTCCTAAAGCTTCACGGGGATGGGGCGACGACCGACATCTTGTCCGTTGGTGTCGAGGAGAACCGGAAGGTGGAGCTCATCTTGGAGGTGGCATCGGATTCATCAGAGCGGGGCAGCGGCGAGGGGAAAAGTGAGATGCCGATGACTCCTTGATGGAAAACAAAGAGAAAGAAGATCAGAGAAGTGAGTTGGAAAGTTGTGCACGAGAGAGGAAAAATAATGGGCGTCATGGCTCACCGAGAGCAGCTAATTTCGGTCAGCGATGGGGAAGGTCACCTTAAGAGCTTGCTTCGGTTTTTTTCAAAATTACTCCACCTCGAGCAGAGAGTGGTCGAGCGATGAACAATGGAGTGAGGGGGATGTCAGGCGTGGCTGTTTGTGCACTGGGCTCGGCTCGGGAGGCGGTGGAGGAGTAGGGCAGCGAGGTTGAACTGTGTTTAGTAATGGCGGTGAGCAGAGGGTAGAGAGGAGAAACGAGAGGGAGTAGAGAGCAGAGAACAAAAGGGCAGCTGGGGACTGCGTTTGTTAGACTTGCGGGTGCGCTTTGATGCCGCGCAAGGTCAGCGAGGTGGTTGGGACCTGGGAGCGGGAACAGGGGGCAGAATTGAAGCCTTCTCGATTGCCATGGCGATGGCGTGCATAGAAGAGGGGAAGAGAAAGAAAACCGTTGGCGTGCGCGGTTGGCAGGGCAGAGGGTAGAGGGCGGAGCGGCACTGTCGTGATGCGGGATTCCGAGGCAAGGGGGGGGGGGGTTGCAGGCGGTGGCGTGCGGCTGGGAAGAGCGCTTAGCGCGCCGGTGAGGGCTCTATGCCAGTGGAGAAGAAGCAGAGAAGATTTTTCTCTGAACCTCCTGATCTTTTAAGATCCTCGCAAAGTGGTCCTTGGTCAAAGGTAAATTCAATAAATTCAAAATAAATTAGCTAGGAAACTCCAATAATAGTGAAAATTGGTGGACTGACTATTTAAATAGTAGAGAACACTCTGGTGAAGTTTATTTGTGATTTTCATAAAAATATTTTTAGAATTTAATAATTGCCTTAAATAGATACTTAAGCATTAATTAATTAATTATGGCTTTTGCAATTCAGATAAAATGCTTAGCAAATTCATAATGTTCTATTTTATTAATACCAAACTATTGGTGATTTTATTAAGCATAAGTTGTATTGGAATTTTTAAGTTGCTTCCATAACTTGGTTGCAGGGTTTTATTTACCTAGAATTAATTCAACAGATGGTCCTATATTTCATGCTCTGTAATTCATGAATTGTGTTGTTCAAGCTTGCTAATTAGAAGTGAGACATCTGGGGTGTCACAGTGTGCAGACCGGATGGTCCGATCTGTATGGAGATGGTTTGGACAGAAGAGGAAGCATCAACAATGTCTCTGTTCGGAGAAAGGAGAGAAGAGACCGGACAGTCCGGTGTGAAGACCGGAACTGTACGGTCATCAGGGGAGGCGACAGAACACAGAGAAGAAGTTTCTGTTGGGACCCAGAATTAAGAATACAGGACGGTCCGGTCTATAGACCGGACTGTCCGGTCAGTATGGAGGAAACAACGAATAGAGAGAAATGGCTCTGGAGGAGCCGTCCGATGGAGACCGGACTGTCCAGTTTGGACAGTGACCGGACTGTCCGGTCAGTATGTCCAGAGAGGCTGTTTCATGGAGCAACGACTAGTTTGAGGTTAGAAGCCAATATAAACTCGTTGTTGGGGTCTCGGAAACTACCTTTGGCCTTTGGGATTGCTGGGAGCATCTATTGGGAACCAAATTGCCAAGAGAGGAGCACTAGGAGAGGATTTTGGATATCTTGAGAGTGCTAGTGAGAGTAACATGAGCATTGATGCACATCTAAGGCTAGGGTGTCCTTGAGGGTGTGATCTAGGTTGTTACTCTTGGTCTATGGTGAGACCTAGACTGCTTTGGTGTCGGTGATCGAGCCTATCGTGATTGGTTGTGAAGGCCGTCACACGTTTGTACATGGTTTAAGCCCGCCGATGAAAGGGGCATCAATAGTGAGCGCCCGTGTCGGCTTGGGGAGTCCAACAAGTTCTCGAGGGAGCCGAGCTTGTGCTTTGTGCAGCGGTGACATACACCGTGTCTTCACTTGAGGAATGATTGCGGGCTCGCAGGTGAGAACTCCACTTGGTGGCGGGAGGGACCGGGACTTCGGCGGAGTAGGGGAAGGCGCCATCCATCCGAGTCCTTGGAAAAAATCGTGAGCCATCTCTTACTCTACTCCTTACTATGATGCTTCACTTTCCGTAATTATATACCATGCTATTCATGCTTGTGTGCTTACCTTGCTCTAGTTGACTACCTTGTAGACTTGCATGAATAGGCTTCTTTACTTGCTAGTAGTTCTTAGCCTTCATACTTGATCACTAGCATGTATAGGAGTTGCTTTGGCTTGATTGATCACCCTAGTATGTATTGTGCTACTCATGCTTGTATGATTTCTATATGCTTGTTGATCTAGTATGATGAGGACATCACCATGCTGGATACGCGCATATCATGGCCTTCCCCAAGTTACAAGTCGTCACCAACTCGGTCGCCGCGTTCGTCTCGGATTCAGCCGACACCCCTTCACGGTTTTTATGATATCTCCAACATCCAACGTCCAAACGAGGCGTTCTTTGATGTGCTGGAAAAGGGACGACGACGCCATCATTTTGGTTCTGGTCCTAGCTCCAGAAGGGTCGTGAGTCATAATATGTGACCATGACAAGGTGCTGTGCCACCTATTTTGGGCCAACTTGGCCATGTATCATGTCGGGCCTTAAGCCCATGTTGTGGGTGCCCCCCCCTGGTCGCCCCCAACCCTAGGACGTCTTTGTTTCCTACATAAACTCAGTAGCTGCCGTTTTTTAGTTTCAGGTTTTGTTTAGTTCAGTTTCCCAGAGAGAAACTTGATCGAATTATTGTAACTGTGGCGACAAGTCCTTTTACAGTAATCCAGGGCCCTGTTCATGTTCTACACCATTGTGGCAATTAGTCCTTTTGTGTTCAGAGCTTGAACCTTTTCTTGTGATTTGCTTCATCCATATTTGCAATTTCAGATTGCGTGTTTATCCTCTCTTGCTTGTGTTCTCGATTTCGCTTGCAGGAACAATCAAGTTGTGCTTGGTGTAACGGTTGTGGGGTTGGATCGTGTCTGATTCAAGCTGGGTCGTCGACGCCGAGTTCCCCAAATTTGAGTTTATCCCCTTACCTCTCGGAATATCGGGCCATATCTACATCATAGTAGCTTTGCTTGAGTAGAACTCCTTGCTAGCTAGTTGTTTGCTTCCTCGTATCTTTGGTAAGTAGCTTGCATAGGAGTTGTATTGCTTTTGTGTGGTCCACTAGTATGCTTAACTTGTTGTTCCTTTTCATAGGACTATTATCTTGCTAGTGTGGTCACCACTAGAATTGCATAGGAGTTGTATTGCCTTTGTGTGATCCACTACTATGCTTAGCTTGTTGTTCCTTCCGTAGGACTATTATCTTGCTAGTGTGATGACCACTAGAATTGCATAGGAGTTGTATTGCGTTTGTGTGATCCACTAGTATGCTTAGCTTGTTGTTCCTTCCATAGGATCATTATCTTGCTAGTGTGATCACCACTAGGATTGTGTAGGAGTGGTTTTGAGTGATCGGTCTTAGGATTCGGCAAATTTGGTACATAGTGCGAGTTCCTGATTCACCCCCCCCCCCCCCCCCGAGAGTGGTCACTTGATCTTTTCAAGTGGTATCAGAGCCAAGTGCTCATCATAAGGCTTAACCACCTTGAGTTGGGATGTCATCCCATTCGGGGCTGGGTCATGGCTCATGGAAGGATCGCTTTAAAATCTACCTAAATGCCATGATTCCTGATGAGTTGATGGATACTCTTGTGGACCTTGCCGATACCTTTACCGATGATCATGTGTATGATGATTGTGATGATTGCATGGATGTGCCTTGTTCTAGTGAGTGCCTAGATTCTTCTAGCAATTACTTGATAGGTTGCTCTACCAGTGTGCCTAATATGATGATTGATAATAATGTGTCTCTTGATCTTACTTGCTCTGCTAGCATGACTAGTATTGATGATGTTTGTGAACCTTCTATTGATCATGCTAGTAGTTCTCTTGTTGAGGAGTTCTTTACTTTTCATGCTAATGACAATGAGGACTTACTTGACTCTCTTATTTGCTTGCGGGGTATTGTGGACAGGATTGGGACAACTTCTTTCGAGCTTCCCAAGATTGTGATAGTTGAGAAGATTATCTCCTTGCTTCCGAGCAGCAAGCTCTTCTATGTCACCCTTGACCTTCTCATGCAGAAAACTCTCTCCGTCGAGGATATGATTGAGCTGCTCTTCAAGGATGAGGAGATCACCGCAAGCATGGCAGGGAAGAAGACATTCTAGACAAACAATGAAGCATCTTCAAGCAAAGGGAAAGAAGTAGCTTTGAGCTCAAATTTCTTTGATCCCTCCACAAGATTGTCTTGCAACAACTTCTACAACCCCTTCAGATCAAGACCTACACCAAGCTCTTCATCAAGTGCATCATCAAGTTCTACCTCAAGTGCCATTCCAAGTTCTACTCCAAGCAATTCGGGTGGACCACGCAATGGTGTAGGGGGAGCACCGACCACAATGCTCACACGATCATTTGAGATGATCAATCTTACCATTACGGCTCCGGCGCCTCCACCACCTCCACCACAAGATCGACATTGGCATCTTCGTCGAGCTCACCAACATGATTACTTCTTTCAATTTGATGAACTTGTAAGAAATCCGAATGATGACCTTTGTGAGACTCTCTTATGGATTTATGATCTTGTGTGTAGGATAAACTCTTTCAGGAGACTATGGAGGATTGCGCCACATGAAGTGATTGATAAGTGCCTCATGCAAATCACAACTCGAGAGAGGGGTTTCTTGGTTAAGGAGGTAATCAATAGAAGGCATGAGCTGTCAATTGAGAGAGCAATGGAGATGATACTTGTGCTCCACTCACAAGTGGGACACATGCTTGAGCATGTCACTAACCTCTGTGATCCTCCCCATTACTTGATCTACCTTGAGAATATGCACATGGAGGATGGTCTCATGGTTCGTCATGATGAGGTTAGTGCAAGTCAATTGAGCAATGCTTTGGATACTAACCCTTCTTCCTCTAGTGCTTGTCTTATGGCTACCACCAGGGTCAACTACAAGAGTGGAGGTACTCATTGGACTCTTGACAGTGGGTGCACCCAACATATGACTGGGAAGCCAACCATGTTCACCAATAGTCAACTTTGTAACATGGGACTCTAGTGCACATTTGATAAGGATGGTGCAATGTTTGAGAATGAGAAGAAAGGCCTAGTATTTCATGAAGTGAACATTGGAGATGAACCAACAAGCAAACCTTTGAGGAACATGCCCGTGGGCGAGGTCTTACTCCATGATGGTAATATTGATGAGCCCTCTACTCCACTACCTCAACCAACCCCATCCTTCGAGGAACGAGAACCAACCCAAGATGCTAATTATACACCTTCCACATCCTTCCAAGATTCTATGAGAGTGCATCCACCTAGCCATGAGGAAAATGAAGAGAGAAGTGAGCCACAACCCTCTCCACATACTTCACGTCAAACTACTTCTCAAAGCTTTTCACATAACACCCCC